>OY735233.1:39297200-39527200 GCA_963457665.1 Thysanoteuthis rhombus | reverse complement strand
AATTGGGGTTATCACCTTTGTTGGGCAGTGATTACTAAAAATTCTGAATTTAAAAAAAAAGGAGCTATATGTATACTGCTGGGCAGAAAGTAAGGGATCAATTTAGCATAAAATTACATAGCACATTGACCCCCCCCCACATTAAAAACCAATTTTGGGGGGGAATTTTCAAAAAACAGAAAAAAAACATTCTTCTAGATATAACAAACAGTAAATGTTGAGAATTTCAGCCCTCTGGCTACATTGGTGCACCCAATACAAGTGATACATATATATATATATATATATATATATATATATATATATATATATATATATATGTATGTTGACATTTGTGGGCACAGTTTTGGTTGACGGTTTCTAACAAATATAGTCAGTATAAGTGTATAAGTATGTGCATTTGTCTTTGTGTATGTATGAGTGTCCATGTGTGTGTGTGTGTGTGTGTGTGTATTAAATGTCTTTTACTTTTAATCTTGTCTACCATGCTCAGACATGTATGTATTTATATCTGAGTATTTGCTGTTAAATACATTGTTAAACTTACCTATATACATAGCCAACTCATTATCATCATCAGCCTTTTAGCATCCATCGTTGGACATGGACCTTCCCCAAGATTTGTCAGACATCTTTATCAGGGACCAATACTTTCTGAACTTGTCTAGTTTGTCACACTATCTTTTATTTTGTTGGCTATGGTTTATGTGATATCCAGTGGTTGTCGGCCATTCTTGCAACAGGACCAGCCTATTGCCATTTGAGTTTTTTCTAATGGATCTAATGATACCTTGGACTCCTGTTTTTCCTCTAACATATTGTGTTGTCTTGTGATCTTTCAATGTTGAGCCACTTATATATATAATATACACAGATGTATAAATAATCTTTTGCATGGATTCACAGATATTTATACATACTCCAGAGAAATTCATGAGTATTTTATATACACATTTATGTTAAAGGTGTGTGTTTGTGTGATATATATATATATATATATATATATATATATATGGTGAGGAAATAGATGAGAGTTATCTGACATAATAGTAAATTTAGTGTACAATTTTCTCATTTTTACTTCCTATCCATAAATGATTTGAACTTTGACATGAATACATCTTCTTTTTTTGCCAGTAAAAGATAAAAAATTTAGAACTATAGAATTTTATCATTTTCCCTGTAGAGCTTTACAGCTTTAAACACTAAAAATATAAGAAAAAACATTTCTAAAAATTTTATGTCATTTCAGTCACTTATTTCCCAATATCTGTCAATGTAATTTATGTAATTTTCTTTGGTGTTTTTTAATGTTTTTATGTTTTACACAAACTTTGATGTTATAGCACCACGTGTAAATTTTTCTCATCAGGATCATCAGTTGGTTACCATGTAACCATTCCGGGGATTTAAAAACAAAACAGTTATATTAACATGGCTCTACAACAGTGTTGATCAAACAACACCCTCCCTTGGGTTATGATTTTAATATATAGCTTATATCATACTACATATATTCTCTGATGCATACACTCTATCAAATAATATCATTGGAACACTAATAACAACTAACAATAACAAACAGCAAACTTCAAATGCTGAATTAAATAATAGAAATTGAATAGTGAAATATCAAATAAGATCCAAATCTACCATTTAACTGAACGGTACAACTACACCCTGATATCAACAAAGGCAGAAGATGCTGTCAAAAACACTCTATTGGAAAATATCTGTATACATTGAAACCGTTCACTTGTACAAAAACATGAAAATATTTTTTTTTCAAACATGTATTGTTAAAAACAACAGACAAATGATGTTATTTTAAACTTTTTTGTCAATTTTTCTCATTTGCAGACAAGTAAACAAGATCAAAACTAAGTAAAAACTCTCCAAAGTTCTAAAAATATATACATATATATATATATATATATATACATATGTATGTAAATACAGAAAAATATATATTAATGCCCTCATAAAGATCAGGTTATATTCTTAAAGCTATAAGACTCTTTCAGTTTGACAATCTTATTTTCTAAGAAACTAGGATGATCTCTTGTGAACGTTGACAAGAGCAGACCTTAAGATAGAATCCTCGGTTGTTTTCTCAATCGAAATTCTTTATATTTCGAATAACAATTTATTTGTAAAGAACAGTATTCAGTCAACTTATATAATGTGCCATGTGTATATCTATTTTGTCAGTAACATTTGTAATTCAACAAATGTCTGTCCTTCTGTCTGCTATCATACAACTCAAGGACAACTAGAGCTATGGCCACCAAATTTTCTTTGGCTTTTAATGGGATCCCAAATCAGTTTTTATCGTGTTAGTCGGATCACCTTAGCCCCACAAATCCCCCGCCTGACCAATCGGCTAGTGTGCTATTGATTCTTCTTGCTTTGCTCATTTGTACGTCTGTCTGTGTTTGTCTCTGGGTCCTCTTGGTCACATTTTTGGGACTAGGATCTTAAAAATGTGCACGCTTTTTAGGTTCATGCAAAAAAGCAATTTTTCTTGGTCTCTATGACCAAATCTTTTGCTAGTATTTTTTTTACATGATTTTTGATAAAAGATGTATTTTTCCAAGATAATTTTAGATAAAAGATGTATATTTTTGAAGATAATTTCAGATGAAAATTGTGTTTTTTAAAGCTAATTTTAGATAAAAGATGTACATTTTAAAGATAATTTCAGATGAAAGATCTATTTTTAAGATAATTTTAAATAAAAGATCTATTTTTTTGAGATGATTTTAGACAAAATACCTATTTTTAAGATAATTCTAGATAAAAGATCTATTTTCTTGAGATAATTTTAGACAAAATATCTATTTTTAAAGATAATTTTGGATAATCAGTTCTGTTACAAGCACGGGCTATGGTGATTCATTTATGCGAGGTGCAGATATCTATTTTCATAAAAACTCATATCACCGAATACATTCATTGTATATTAGAGATAGATGTTGCTACACAACCATGTGTATACTGTAAGTAATATAACTCATTGATTATGTTCGTTTAATTGTATAAAGTAGACATCTAGGTGGAAATCCCAGCCATAGGGCGGGTTTTCAGCTAGTTCACTTAATTGAGTGAAAAATGTTTTGGAGATAAAAGATAATATGTACTGGAATATCTATAAGTGAGACGGTGCCAGAGGCAAAATCTTTTCTCAAACGTATAACGTTTCTATATGAGAGACTGTCAACCTAAACTGTAAACATAGGTTTCTTGAGTTTTAAGTTGGTTTGGCTGGCTTGCTATGTACATGCCAAACCACTGGAGCTGGAGAGTTGAAAATTTCAACATTTGCTCTTTATGTCAAGAAGAGAACGTTTTTATTTTTTTCAAATCGGCCTGCCTAGATAGGTTCTAGTTAGGGGTTCAACATACAATGTAAGTTTATGCTAAATTGTTCCCTTTGCTTGTGTCTGGCAGCCTCCATGCTTGATTTTTTTTTTTGATTCGGACTTTTTTTCTAGTAATCACTGGCCAAGAAAAGGCAAGAAGAGAAACTTACTCATCAATCATTTTCCGATTTTTTGATCAATCACCCCCAACATGGATTGCTGCCAAAAGACATTGGTCACGTGATGGTTTCTATTGAGTGAGTAACTAGACTTGTTCTGTGTTCAGAATAATCAGCCACAATTTTGCTGTTACTGTCATTCAATGCCAGAAGAGAAGCCACTTATATCATTCTTCTGTTCTCATTAATAGAATTCATGCTCGCTCTGGTATTGGCCAGGTTTTCTCAGCCATCTTATTGTGTTTCAAAAAGGTGAGACATTTGTTGAATGAGTCATTCATCTTGCACAGCTGTATTGATAATCAGATTGTCCTCAAACACACCGCCCTGTGTTCATTAATGTTTATCAATATTTGGATCCAAAAATAACCAAATTAGAATGGATATCCATACCTCGCATGAATGAATCATTGTAGCCCGCGCATGCACCCGATCTGATTATAAAAAAAAAACTATCTAAAATTATCAAAAATACTATCTGAAACAGACAGATCTTTTATCTGAAATAATCTTTAAAAAAAAAAAATCCTCACAAGATTTGGGCGTGGTTGGTCCAAAATGACCATAGAGATCCTAAAAGGCACTTTTTTGAAAAATTTCTTGGATGGTGTCGAGTGGTATACACCTGCAAATTTTCAAGGGGGTAGCCCATGATTTATGACGAGGAAGGCCTGGCAACACTCACACGCACAGATGAGCAGAGAGAGATGAATCTGTAGCCTACTTGGTTAGTTGCTTAGGCGATCCAAGGGCTATGATGATTCGATTTGAATATTTCATATTGGAAGTTGATTGTAAAGCAGATAATAACACAGAGACATTATCATAATGTTGATTATTAAGTGATAAAGGGTATGCTTGGCCATTGACCCTATTAAAAGGGAACATTATGACAATCTAATTCACATTAAAGGGAACATTATCAGTGATCATTAATCAAAACTGTCAACATAGTCAACATGGTTTTCCTTAGTTTTTAAGTGTTTCTGGCTGATCATTATCTATCTATCTTTCAATCTATGTGTCATGTCTACAAGCTGCATGAATGGAGACATAGGGCTAAAAATTTTAACATTTACTCCTTTTTATAACTAGAAAAATATTTTGCTTTTTGAAGTCCTCTCTAAAATGTTTTTTTGGTGGGGGGGTCATATTTACAATGTAAGTTTTCGATAAATAAGTCCCTTAGTTTTGGTCCTGCAGTGTTCAAACTCATTTTTTTTAAAAGATTTGGACTTTTTAGCGATACCAGACATAGGTGTATGAGTCTGGGGTTGGGGCAATTCAGACAAAACAACAGAAGCAATTTTTTCATAGATCACCCCTTTTTCTTTTTTTTTAATTGATCACCCTCATCATGATATGCTGCCAAAAGACATTGGTCATGTGGCAGTTTCTATTGGGTAACAAACCAGACCTGTTTTTTTTTGTTTTTTTTTTTCCAATCATGTATTTATGGTTCAGACTATACTGGTAGAATTTTCACCCCGGTCACTTAATTTTACCACCACCACGGCTCAATTCATAAAGTAAAAAGAAGCATATATAGGTGGCGGTGATTCATAATTTCCCTTGGAATGCTTGTTATCTTAATGAAAAAAAAGAACCATAAGTTCAATCATGTGTCCACCATCTGTTGAAGTAGTAGCAGGAGGAGAAAGAGGAAGGAGAGGCAGAAGAGGAGAGAGAACAGCCAGTAGTCAAAGAAAAACTACTGAGTCAATTGATTCTCATACATGTAAAATATTGTCATATGGAAATATTCAGCATTATTTTCAATAAAAATTGTGAATAGCTACTTTTAGCTTTTGGACCTTTGATATTCTATAATGACATCATAACCAGCTGGTAAAAAATTAATCAGAATAGACCTTTTAATGATGTCACACCTTTTGATGACATTATACCTCTTGATGACATCATACATCTTCCTTCCTTCCCATTTCTGTTGTTTTACATTACTGAGACCAACCGACTGACTAACTGACTAAAAAATGTCTTATTGATGCATGGACAAATCTAAGACTTTTGTTTGCATTTGAGATAACAGATTTAATTTATTGAGTCTAGCATCTTAGATCTTAGATAGATGAGAATGCAACATAACATGGCATAGCTTTTAAAAGGAGACCATTTTTTGCAAGTTAATATTAAACCAGCCATTTTGAATGTCAGACTTTTCAGATGAGAAATATGGTATGTTTGAAAAAAAACAATTCAAGACTGGTTAATCACTCAATAGAAACCATCATGTGAACTACATCTTTTGGCAGCATGCCATGTTGGGGATGATCAATAAAAAGATTGGAAAAATAGATCACGAAATAAGTTATTTTCTCGCTTTTTGTTGGTCAATGATCACTCAAAAAGACTGAAATTTAAAAGAAAAATGGGTGGTTACAAGCTAAGGGATCAATTTAGCATGAATCTACATTGCAAATTGATCCTCCCCGCTCCAAATGATAACCTATTTAGGTGGGGAATTTTAAAAACAGAATAAAAAAACATTTTTCTGAGACATGATAAGGAATGAATGTTTGGATTTTCATCCGTCTACCTAGATTGGTGCGGCCTGTATGATAGATAGATACTTGACCAACCACCAAGCCAACCAACCAGCCAGCCAGCCAGCCAGAGCAACTTGAAAACTAGAGAAACTTATGTTGATAGCTGGCCTACTTACCATTTTCCGATCAAACTCGGGTTGTTTCGGTGACAGCTGCATTCTTATAAGCAACATATTGGTAACTAAAAAAAAATAGGAAAAAATACATTGTTATTTGATTGAAATAGTAGAAGTAACAGCTGTAGAAGTTTTTTTCTTACTTGAAAGTGGTTGGGGAGGAGCAATATTTACCTTGTATTTGTTTAGACAAACATCCCTGACAATTCAATATCTTTCCCTTTTCTAACTCATATCATATTCTTACATTCTTTTTTTGCTTTACTGGTGATATTTTTATATATTCTCCAACAATCACTGTCTATTAGAATTTGCATACACAGATGTTCACACAAATAAATGTATTCAGTTTTCTTGATGAGTTTTGTCTTAACAATTACTGTAAAACTAATATAAATATTGCAACAATTAATTAATGCTGTTCTGAACCAAAGCTCATATTGATCCATGCAAGAAGTTTTTGTATGTATAATGTGAGCGTGTATATGATGAATATGTGGAAATGACACTCAACAATATTGTTAAGTGGACAATAAGGACAATAGTTGTACTTAAATCAAATTCATTATTTTCATATAAAATTACTACTTTGACCAAGCCAAAAGGCGAAACAGATAAGTATGATAAAATCATAATTTGATTTAAATGCTACTACTTTCCTTATCATTCACTAAATGATTGATATATATATATATATATATATATATATATATATATATATATATATATATATATATATATATGCATATGTAATACATCGAAACAGCTGTCTGTGGATGACACAATAATATATATATATATATATATGTATATATATATATATATATATATATATAAAAGACTTTTTATACGAATAAAAGAATCTTTTGTGCTTAAAGAGGCAAACCTTTCCAGACTTCATATATATATATATATATATATATATATACATATATATATATATATACATATATATATATATATATATATATACATATATATATATATATATATATATATATATACATATATATATATATATATATACATATATATATATATATATATATATATATATATATATATATATGTATATATATATATATATTTACATACATATATTTATGAATATATAATTACATAAATTGCATTAATAGATATTGACAAATAATTGACTGAAATGACAAAAATTTTTGGAAAATTCTTTTTATGTATTTAGTGTTCAAAGTGGTAAAGTTTTCTAAACTTTGTATATATATATATATATATATATATATATATATATATATATGTGTGTGTGTGTGTGTGTTTGTGTGTGTATATCACTAAGTACTTTTGAAAATTTTGAGGCGAAATGCATCAAGCCAATCTTCTATAAAATTTACTGATGTAACACACTTGACAGATTTTTCACATCTACAATGTCTAATTAATACCACCATATGTATGTATGTATGTATGTATGATGTGTACTGGCTGTACAATGAAGCTAGGGGACTAAAAATGAAATCATTTACTCCTTATCATCTACAAAAAACAGTTTTTTTTTTTTTTCAAAACAAGCATGAATGCAGCCATATACAAACCATGGGACTCATTTAAGATACACTTACAAGGTGAATTGAGCCTCATCCCCAAAAAACTGATTTGGGGTAGAAAATGAAAAAGAAATAAACTAAAAGACTCTTTTTTTTACCAAAACAAGATGTATATGTTTTAATTTTTAGCCGGTAGCTCTATTGGGGTGGCATGTAAGAGTGACGTATACGGGGAGAGATAAAGAGCCATCCTACCAGCCATCCAGAATCACATAAGAACTGAAGAAAAAGTTTTGGTTGAGCGTTCCTAAGAAGACTTAGCAGAAGAGAAATGGAAAGGTTATTGAAAATGTGAAGTTCCAAGTGGGGAAAAAAAAACACCAGACACATTCGATCCATGTAGGAAATGTCTGCTGCTTAGGGCGAGTAGAGACATCTTAAAATGTGGTGAGCAAAACAATCAGAGAATATGTACTATCTTTTATATGCATTGACTGTTGGGAACCATCAATCAGGACTGTCAACAAAACTGTCAACAAAGCTTTCTTTGTTCTTTTAAGTTGGTCTGGCTTGCTGGCTGGCTATGTATGAATCATTTGCACAGGCAGTACCGATGGAGCTAGAGGTCTGAAAATTCTAACATTTCGTCCTTATCATGTCAACAATAAAAATGCTGTTTCTCTGAATTTTTGAAAAGATGAGGTATTATTATTATCTCTATTATTGTTCAGACTATCCTCATAATGGTTGTTTTCCATACAACGTTTCGGCCGTTGTACTCTACGGCCTTCATCAGGTATCATCTGGTAGGTGTCCAAATGGACACATGGCGTAGTGGTTAGAGAATTGGACAGAATTACTGCAAGTAATCTACTGGTTCTAGGTTCAATCCCAGTGTGAGACAATAATAATACTACTAATGCTAAGAGGTGAGTGCGGTCCATATACCCCCGTCGCTTAAATAAAGGGTTCAGTTCGTTACTTCCCCACACCTACCTAATGAAGGCCGTAGAGTACAACGGCCAAAACGTTTTATTGAAAACAACCAAGATGAGGATAGTCTGAACAATAATAGAGATAATAAAAATGCTCTTTTTGTTTTTTTTTAAATTCACCTCCTAAATAGGTTGTTGGAGTAAGGATTCAATTTTCAATGTAGGTTTATGCTAAATTGGATCCTAAGCTTGTTTTTTTGAAAATTCCAACTTTTTTTGGAGATCACTGCCCAAACAAAAGGCAAGAGAAGTGATTTATTCTTTGATCAACCCTTCTTCCAATTTTTTCGATTGATCACCCTCAACACGGTATGCGGCAAACAGACGTTGGTTGTGTGATGGTTTTCATTGAGTGACTGACCAGATCTGTTTTTTTCTGTTTTATTAAATGTATGGTTGAATTGATGTTCTATTTCTAAATTGAAAAAGGTACGACTTAGAATTTCCTTGTGTCCTTCCAGCAAAATGTAAAGATTTTTCAACGAATGTTTCAAAAACTCTGCCTATAAAATATACAAATCTTCGATCTGCAATCATAGCAATTCTAATATGGTTATTGCTTTTGCAAATGAGATTCACCTCTTGTGGGTTTGGAAAAATTCTCGGCTACAACAAATATGAAAATGAATTCCCCTTAAACCATTTGAAATGAAAACACTCAAAAAACTTTCAGCCATTCTAGCACAAGAAAACAGCAAAGATAAAAGGATAACCATTTACTTTATAAATAGATTTTTTACATTCTGAAAATTAAAAAAGAAACAGTCTGGTTAGTCACCCAATGGAAAGTCTTTTGACTGCATGCTGCGTTGGGGTTGATCAATTAAGAAATTAGAAAAAAGGGTAACCAATGAAGAAGTTATTTCTCTTGTCTTTTGTTTAGCCATGATCACTAAAACAGTCTGATATTTCAAAAAAACAAACATCATGGCTGCTTGACAGATATTAAGGGACCAATGTAGCTTAAACTTACAATGTAAATTAAACCTCTCCACTGAAAGAACAATTTGGGGGAGGGATTTTCAAAAAACAGAAAAAGTATTTCTAGATAAGATAAGGAGTAAATGCTAAAATAATCAATTTTCTAGCTCTCCTTGCATGACCTTTACAGGTAATACATATAAAGATAGCCAGCCGACCATCCAGCCAGACCATATTAAAAACTGTAGAAACTCATCTTAACAGTTTGGGTGACAGTTGTGGCAGACAGTTTTTAAAAACTGAAAGCGTTTGTCTTTCAGAGATTTTTCGACTGATGTTTCATTATCGAATTACAATTTCTGTCTAGTCAGGTTGAAAAACAAAAACATAATTGGATTTCATTACTATTTCATTATTGATTTTCCATTTGATGAAGTATTGTAAATCACGATTATGAATTTTTGTCAAGAATTTTACAATTGATTTTTCATTAGATTAAGTATTGTAAGTTATCATTACGAATTTTTGTCTACATTTTTGTTATAGATTTTTCATTAGATGAAGTCCTGCAAATCATTATTATGAATTCTTGTCTACTATTCTATTATTGATTTTTGATTTGATGAAGTATTGGAAATCTTTATTATAGATTATTGTCTACTTTAGACAAAAAATAAAGACAACAGAGTCTGGTCTATGTGGTAAGTAAGAGATGGTTAGATTTTGGGTTGGAACCAGAAATTTCTTTTGATTGAGAGAGATTTTTTTTTTTCTCATAGTGATGTCATGTGTCAACTCACGTTTCCGAGTTCTCAATATCTTTTTTTTTAAACATTGAATTTCTGTTGTGAAAAACATCATTTGCATACAGTAACAAGTATATATATTTTATTCATTTTTTCTTCCTGGTGAAAATTGCCTCGCTTCTAAGGATGTTATCAAAATAATAAATATGATGATAGAATCTTTAAACAATATAAGTAGATATTTGTCCGTGATTTTGAGGTATTCGTCCAACCATGCCATTCATGATTACAAATGAATTACAATTTTCAGTAGTATTTCGAAGCCCTGTGGTCTAGGGTGTTCTCCCTGATAACTGTAGATTCTGGGATTAAATCCAACTGGGGGCAAAACATTTCTTTTCTTTCATCCTTGCTTTGTTTTCGAGGTCAGTGGCGGATCAACCATTAGGCTGAGTAGGCCTTCCCTTTCTCTCTTGCTTTCGACAGTAGTGGCATATAAAACATTAGGTTGAGTAGGCTTTATCTTCCTTTTGTTAAACTCTCACTATTGAATTTTAACTTTACTTTTATATATAACAATGACAGATGACATTGACTGGAAGAAAAAGGAGTGACGCTATGTACAAATTATAGTGACACAGTGATGTAGACAAAAACTGATGACTAATTCACTCCCACTTCCAAAGCCCAACTCAGGTCAACTTGTTCTTTTAAAGTTAGCAAATCTGTTTTACAGGAACTATTAATAAAGGAGTTGGAATGAGACACTTAGTTTCAGAATAATATTGTGTGGGAGAAATGAATGTTTTGTTTACTCTTTAGATTTTAATGAAGTGACGAAAGGTTGACCCTAGTGCAGCCAAGCTTGTTTTCTTCATATCATTTCACAAAGCCAAACCTGAAAGATGTAAAACTGATGAATAGAATTGTCAGTAAGTTATGCTCTCACATTCAATAAAATGAGAGAAAGAATCATGAATAGTATCAATACAAAAAGATCACCAAAATTCTAGATATCCTGGGGAGAGAGTAAGTTCTGGTAGGGGAAAGACACCATGAGTTATTTCTCTGGGTGACACCAACCGTAGGCCTGCCACTGCCCCTCCCTATTTCCACCCCTGTTACAGAGATAGCTTGAGGCTTCCTGAACCATGGAAGAACAATAACGAATATATTTTTATCCACACTCAGCCGGCTGATTCAATAATTTATTCATAAAGGATCTCAGTTCATTCAATATTTCTTCTTTTTATAAACTACTTGTCACTGGCCAACTTATTCAATTTCGATTGTCAGTTATCTGTACATAACTTTTTCAATCAATGCCAGGTTCATTTTCCAGGGCAAAAAACATCTGAAAATATTGATATCTGGCCCTGCCAATTTTGTTGTGATGATTTATCTACCACCTGGCCCTTTAGACTGAGCATTAAAAAGGCTCCATCATTGTCCTAACCCTCCTGTCACACTCTTTGTGGAACAGAGTAAAGAGATGTTCTTAAGTTGAATTACTTATATTGTTGTACTTAGTATCACGTACTTTATGCTCCACAACAAAGTCTTGAAAGCATTACTTCTAAATGTTTACATGTTTGGAGCCTAATTCAGAAAAGAAAACAGTATTTGTAACATTCCAGATCTGAAAAATATGTGCATAAGTACTGAAATATCATCCCAAATACTCATGTGTACACTCAAATTAAACCATTTTTTTTGTAGACACTATTAAACCATTTTTTTGTTCTCTCGATTGAATAATTTCCCCCCATTCCTTCCAGACCCCAAAGCTTAAGCCTATTAAGCCTAATGATCAATCAATCTCTGAGGCTAGGCTCTACCTCTGGCCCAGCCAATTCAGTTGTGGTTCCTACAATCAAAACTGTCTGCAAGAGGAAATCACTCAATACTGATCTTTTAGTAACCATAAAAGATAGATTCATTTAAGGCCCTTCTATCAAACACAGGCTATAAAGAGTTTGGGTGAGCTGGTATTACGTTGTCATACATCATTTTGGAAGAAAACGGGAGTCCAAGACATCATAGAAACTATTGAAAATCTCAAATAGCAATGGGCAGGCTATGTTGCAAGAATGACAGACAACCAATGGACATCACGACTCACAACATGGATCCCCAGAGATCACAAGCGAAACCAAGGCTGACAGAACACAAGATAGAGAGATGAACTAGACAAATTCAGGAAATACTGGCTCCGCAACACCCATCATAGAGAATTGTGGCGAATCCTTGGGAAGGTCTATGTCCAACGACGGACGATAAATACTGATGATGATGATGGTGATGATGATGATGATGATGATATCAAAGACAGATAAGGGAAATGAAGGATTTTTGTATGCAACTTCACATATTCAATGAAGTTAGAGGTCCAGCTGAAATGGAGCTGGGGTGGGTGGTAGGGGCAGTTTTGGCCTGTGGGCTGTACTTATTGACCCCTATTCTAATTCACTTACTTCCTGTTGAAGAGGCTGGAAAAAAAGGTTTACATGACATGAAATAAAAGCTAAAACTATTTTGTAGCTCAACTGAAAAGCATGATCTTTTTTTTTAACGTTATGGACCTTTTGTAACTTTGCATACACCTTGAGGGTCAATTAATGGCAGTTTTATGATTGGTATCACCCGCGGCAGTAACTTATGGTATCATCCTAACCCTTCGAGTACTTGCTCTCTTCCCAGGATATCCAGAATGTTGGTAATCTTTTGGTACTAATACATTATTCATCATGATTATCTTATGTTATTTAATGTGATGGCTACATTTACTAAAAGTTATATTGATTTTCAATTTTCTAGTTCTGGCTTAATGAAATAATATGAAGTAAATAAGTATGGATGCCATGAAAATGTTTATATTTAGAATTCTATAAAATTCTATAAAATTCCTCCTTAGCCTGTTGTTCATCCGCCTACATATTTTTGTAGTAATTCATGGACAACTTCCGGAGATATGATATGGCCAGTCATGAGCACATACAAGAATATATCGAAAAAAAAAATTGTAATATCTTTCAATCAAAGAATAATTCCTGGATCTGCCCCAAAATTCAACCAACTTTTTCTTACCCTTTTTGAGAAATGAGAATGAGAAATTTTGGTGATATCATGTGGACAATAAGAGGTTTTGTTAGGAAAAAGAACTACCAAGAAACTATATAAACAATTTTTAGGAAGCCCTTTTGGTATCAGCCCCTCTTCTGGTGTCACCTGGGGCACGCTGCCTCCTATGCATTGGTCCGTCACTGGGGTCAATATCATATTTGTGAAGTCACCAACCCTCTAAACCAGTGATCCTCAAATTGGGCACTACCATCCCCTTAGGACCATTGGAAATTGGTGAAGTGGGCAAGGGGGCAAAGAAAAAGAATTGTTACTTTTTACTTGTAATTCATAAATCTGAAAGGCTGATTTTACATTCAAGCTGTTTCATTTTTTTCATTTTCCTGATTTAAAGAATTCTAAACTGAAATTTCAATTCTTCTATCTGATCACCAAATGGTCAAAGGAAGATATTTATCAGAAGTTATTCCCTTGGAATTATCATTCTTTTTCATGAATTTAAAAGTTAAATGCCTCTTCTTATTTTATCAGTAATTATTTTGCCATTATGATAGACCTGGTTGGATGCAACCCAGAAACCTAAATCCTCAGCCTTTTTTCATCCCCTAACAAATCTCCATGAGACCCTCAAAAGAAGAAGAAATCAAGCAAAGAATTACACTAGGATGGCAGCCTTTGGCAGAGCAAGCTCAACCTTCAAAAATAAGAATATCTCATTAATCCTAAAAAGAAGGGTGTATAACCTATACATCCTCCCAATAGTCACTTATGGAGCTGAAATATGGAACCTACCCAAGAGACGGATCTGCAAATTGAGAACTATGCAACATGCACATGAAAAAATTATACTGGGCCTCACATGGAGAGACCACAAGACAGCACAGTACATCTGAGAAAAGACGAAATTCAGAGACATCATCGAATCCATAAAAGATCTCAAATGGCAGTGAGCTGGCCATGTTGCAGGAATGGCGGACAACTGATGGACATTGCGACTCACGACATAGATACTCCAAGATCACATGTGGAACTGAGACCAGCAGAATATTAGATGGAGAGACGAGCTAGATAAATTCAGAAAGTACTGGCTCCACAACGCCCATGATAGAGAAGTGCGGCAAATCCTGGAGAAGGTCTATGTCCAACAACGGACGTTAAAAGACTACTGATGATGATGATGATGATGATGATGATGATGATGATGATGATGATGATGATGATGATGATGATGATTTTGCCATTATGATAGATCTGGTTGGTTGCAACCCAGGAACCTAAATCCTCAGTCTTTTTTTCCATCCCCTAACCTTCTTTCCTTTCGTTCCTGTTCTGACACATTCTTTTACACACTTCTGGTACCAAGTGTGTAGGTACGTACATGAAAATTTAATTTTCAATGTATCTTTTTTGATTGACTCTACGGTGGTGGTCTGAAAAAGTTTTGGAAATGCGACTTTACACCATCTCATTAATATTAGAAACCGCCAACCAAAACAGAGAACCAAGAGGAAATGACAGATAGAGATTTTTAGACCAGAGAGTAGAAGAGAAAGTGAAAAAAAAAAACAAGTGGAAGAGAGAGAGAGAGAGAGAGAGAGAGAGACAGAGACAGAGACAGAGACAGAGAGACAGAGAGAGAGAGACAGAGACAGAGACAGAGAGAGAGAGAGAGAGAGAGAAGGAAGAGTTGGGTGGGGAGAAGAGAGAGGAAGAGAGTATGGTAGAGAAAGAGAATGAGAACCTTTTTATGTCCTGATTCACTCAAATGAAGATGTAAGTTCAACAAGTCTCTTAAAAAGATTAAATGTATTGATGAATTTCAAAATAGAAACAACTATAGTCGGGCTGGCGGCCCTCGACTGAACAGGAATATTTGAGTAGCTAATACAAAGAACAGATCTGGTTACTCACTCAACAGAAACAGTCACATGACCAATATCTTTTGGCAGCATGTCGTGTTGGAGGTGATCAATTGAAACATTAGAAAAAGGGATGATCAATGAATAAGTTGCTTCGCTTGCCTTTTGTTGGATGGTGATCACTAAAAAAGTCCAAATTCTCAAAAAACAAGCATGAAGGCTGTCAAACCCAAACTAAGGGACCAATTTAGGATAAACTTACATTTTGATATGACACCCCCCCCCTCCGCTACTAAAAACTATTTGGAGGGGGGATTTTCAAAATGCTAAAAGAAATTTTTTTTTTCTGTATTACTGCCTAGGTAGAGGCCCTATATCTAAGTATAAACTGAAATACTGTACACACAGGTCTTGAAGATGCTCTTTACTACCTACTCAGATGATGCGTACACCATTATGGTCAACCTCATCATGTTTTGTTTTAAAAATGTCAATCGTGCAGTTTCAGGACAAATACTACCAACAACAAGCAGGTATTGTTACTGGCGATAACATTTTGTTTTCAAGAGGCGATATCACTGAAAAACACGTATTGATTGTAGTCAAAAATGAGCCGGTAAAATCCGAATTGGTAAGACGGTTCATAGATGATTCATAATTATGGTGATTGGGAAATAAAAATGGTATAAATTGCTTAAAATCTAGCCTTAACAAGGCTTTTGGTATCCACAGTCTTGAGTTGAAATTTCACTTCTGGTGCTGGAAACATCCAAAATGAATTTCTTAATAATAACCATATTCAAAAAGTTTTTTAGATGACAGAACTCCTTCTAGTTGTATGTGTCATTAAGATGCTTGTTTTCTTCACAGGGAACGCTGTTGGAAATTGAGGAAAATCCAGGAGGCAGCCCATATCGACATGTTGACGGACTGTACAAGTCAGACATGAGCAGAGTTCGATTTGGTGTGGCTTCCACTAGCAGGGACAAAGAATAAAAATCGGCATTACCCAAATCCAACATTGTAGTGTGACAACCTTAGAAACATTCTGTTTACTGACATCATATTTGGATAGTACACCTAAAGAAAGCCATAGAATGAATCAACCAAAACGTTGTCTTAACAACACAAATAATGAGAAATACAATTGTCCAAAAAACTCTTTGAATGTTAATGAACTTTCTCAAAACTATAGGCAATAACCATAATGTTAACCATTCAGATCAACTTGGATTTACTGTGAAAAATTCTGTGAAAGATATGGTAGGGATGCTTAGTAATCTGTCAACAAACAGACTCCTGGTATTTTCTTCAAATGATTATACAAATTTTGACCTTTCATACTTAAAACAAAAAGAGTAAAAATTCCCATATCTGGTAAATATCACTCATTAAGTAGGCTCCGTGAAATTAGCCAGAAAAAAATCCCACAGACATAGTAAGCACATTGAATGATCTAATCAACCAATCACAATCATAAGACGAAAATTTTGACCTTTTATCCTTGAAACAAAAAAAGTTCCAATATCTGATAAATATCACTCATAAAGTAGGCTCCATAAAATTACCTTGAGGAAGTCACACGGACATATCGGTAACCATACCGCATGATCTAATCAACCAATTTCAATTGTAAGATGAAAAAACATGATTTTTCTGAGCCACCTGTCTATATATAAACTCTAGAAGCTGGGTTAGGCCCCATAGGCACCTCTGAGTCAACCAAATTTGACTTCATATTTTGTGAATATATGGTCTAAGGATCTGAAAATGTAGGTGGTACTTCTTGATGGCAGCCATTATTGGTTGCAGGCTACGATCAGAATGAAATCAAATTTTTAAAATATGGCCATGTTGTACATAAATGTTGTATATAAAAAATTATATGTCGAAAAAAGAATCATATGCCTTCTTTTGAGCTTTTTACAATCAAATATCATAAACCCTTGTTTCAAAATGAAAAATCTGATTGCTATCACAGAGGGGAGGTAATTATTGATGGATCCACCCAAATATTTATTTGCTTATCCCAGTGCCTATTGGCCACTCTTCGACGAAATTTCAATGAAATCCATCGCAAAATTCTCGAGATATTCTGTGTGCAAACTTAGATAGAGATTGTGTGGTATGGACAAATAGCTATGGTCAGTCAAATTTTCACCCCCACACATACCATTGCATCTCTCTAAAGACCCAGCAGAATGATTGCAATTTGAAAAAGAAATAACTCTAACACAATCTTAGTTTCACCTCATATTGCACAATTAGAAAATTCTGAATAGTTGGGGCTCTATAATGAAACTAAGAGTATCTCTGAATACTACTTTTGGCTTACAATTAGGTACCTTAGCTTGCACACTGTACAGCAATGCTCAAGCAGGCAAGTCTTTCACAAAACAAAATGGCAGATGTGTTAACATGAGAAAAGAAAATCGTAGTGGTCCTGTAGTATATTCGTATTTGTAAAAAATCATAGTGATTCACTGTGATCCGGTGTGCCTTGGTTTTCCCTATATATTTACATGGAGACGCAATTGGCGTAGTCAATAGTGTTGTTAAAAATTTTTTCTTTAGGTCATGGTCAACTGGGGGCCACCTGAATCTGCATTGGGGCACCCTAGAGTCTGGGAGAGTAAATGTTTGCTATAGGTTTGTAAATCATCAAGTTAACTTCTGCTTATGCTACGAACATTCAGTATGAATGAAGGTAGATAACTTGAACATTTGAAACTTTACTAAATTCAAATATGAATTTGATTTTATTAAATTTGATCATAAACAATATAACTTAGGGTTAAGTTTAGTTCTAGGGTTTAAGTTAAGGTTAGGGTTGCAAGTAACAACAATAATTATAAAACTAAAAAGAATATTCATACACTCAGAACTAGCAATAAGAATTCATTGAACAATTATTTTTTCTTTCTGCAATACTCTTCCTCCAAATAAATTCATGTAAATAGCTGCTAAAATGGTCTCCCATAGTGCCAAATTGTCACTGTAATTTCCGTTCAGTGTGCATCCATATATTATTCCCTTAGGAATCAGGCATTGTAGGAAAAATAAGAAAGAAAAACGATATTTGTTCAATAATTCTTCAGAATAAAGGAGAGACTTGTTTTCAAGAACCAGACGACAAAAACCTCTTGCCTCCCTTTGATATTGAATTTACGAACTGGTAGCAAACCTTAATCACTGGCAGCCAACTGATTGTACCTCATGGTTAACACAGCACTGTTGGTGACTTGCTGTAGGCTTTTTGTACTTTTTTTTCAGTGAAGATTGAACGCAATGAGGTCCACTGTGATATTTCATTCAGCTAATAACACAATCATTGTCAGATAAAAAAAGAAAAAGAACAAAGAAATCGGTCTTTTTAGGGAGAGAATTTATGCAGTGTGAATTTGCTTGGAAAAAAACATCGTTTTGCTTTGGGGAACGAGACAAAAGAATATT
The DNA here is from genome assembly GCA_963457665.1 of Thysanoteuthis rhombus. NCBI lineage: Eukaryota > Metazoa > Mollusca > Cephalopoda > Oegopsida > Thysanoteuthidae > Thysanoteuthis > Thysanoteuthis major. Next base: position 39,508,404 of record OY735233.1, on the reverse strand, counting down.
GTTTGTTTCTGAAGAGCGAGAAAAAAATGTCTTTGCTGCTACGTTATCATGCATCAGTGATTCTAACTTCCTTGTCGAGAATGCTGCACTTGGAATGTTTTTCATTGCTCCCGAGCGATTCTCACTCCTGTCTCTTGCTTCTCGTTCCTGCCATCTTCAATTTATCTTACAAACAGGAACCATTGTCTTTCATTCATTTCTCTTTTGAGTGTTGTCAAGTATACAATTCTGTTGAACCTAGCTTGGCTTTGCAGTCTGATAAAGATGTTTGACTGACGAAAACATTCGGTTCTGTGGGAGTGGTTCTCATCTCTCTCTCTCTCTGATGGACCACCCAAGAAGCAAGGGTGTAGCTAGAGATTTGGGGGCTTGGCTCCATGAGGGGTACCTCCTTCGAACCTTTACAGCAACGGTTCCAAACCTAGAGTTATGGACTCAGTTCACATACATATTACTGGGGGTCCTTCAAAAGCTTGAGGTCCGTTAGATTGTTGGGTAGGCAGTCCTTTCAAAGGCAATGATGTTGTGAAAGATTGATGGGTACAGGTGGGGGCTTGGCTCCTTGAGGGCTCCCTTTCCAAAAATCATTGTTATTTTGAAATGTTAGTAAAAATGCAGTAGGTGAACGATTCATAAACCTTTAAGGGGACCCCCTCCATTTGGAGACTGTGAGGGGTAATTTAAAATCACCCCAGACCCTTCCCCTAGCCATACTCCTGCCGAGCAGTATCCCCTCTAAGCTGCACACAAGAAAAAATTATACAGCGCTGTAAAATTTCAATACCACGGATGGTATGGGATCAAATATTAATAGATAAACAATTTTTTAAAATCAATATACCGAATATATCATTTCTTTTATCGAACGCGCTTGGTTAAAGGTAACTGGCCTCTGTTTCTTAAGATTTAGACAAAAAAATTAACGATTGTCTGAGGAGCTAGAAAAATTTCCTGTACACTCCGCTCCTTCAGTCACTCACAGGCTTTTTAGTCTCGTGCAGGCCTTGAAGAAAATAGGTGGACCATCGGTTCAGACAAGCCTGTACCAACACAATGTTTTTGAACAAGAAGCTGAAAGAAGGAAAAGGTATTTCGTACTCGATTGAATATTTTTTCTGGAAACAACCAAGCATGGAAGCAAAAAAATCATTGAGGCCATTCGATGTATCAATTCTCAGCAACTACCATTAAAAAGTCCTCTCTGCATCCAGCATCGGCTGAAACACTTCTGTTTCAACTATGTTGCATAGATTACAGGCCCCATAATTTCAAGGGCCTCACGCTAAATGCTTGCAAGGAATCAATTCAGATTTATTGATTTTGCAATTGATCTATTATTACGCTACTGTACAGCCTTTAACACTGGATGATTGGCTGTTTAAGGTTAGCGGTTTTGGCCAATTATCAGTTTCAGAGTGGGTTATTATTCAAACAGTAATTACTGTGAGTGTGATATCTATGTGATACATATACTTATGCAACGCATATAATAACGATAAAGAAAAATCAATACACTAATAAATTATTAGTCTTATACACTTTTTGTTACAAGTAACTGATCTTTGTTCCTTAAACTTTAGATAAAAAAAATCAGTGATCATCTTTAAAGTAAAAACGTTTTCTGTATTCTTTGCTTCTTCAGTTGCTCACAGGCTTATTGGTCCCATGCAGGCCATGGAAAATTTAGAGTGAACATAGTTCCCGAGTGTTTGTGAGGAACTTCATCGTTAGACAAATATGCACTTTAGAATTTTCACAGTCCTCTATTCTTGGCTGCCTAATGGCTCCCCCCCCCCAGCCCCACTTAATAATATCCACTTCCTGCTCTCATTAGAACCCTCTCCACTCATTAATTTTCGAGAGTCACTCTACTCTCTCCTTCAGAAAATAGTTGGGAGTGATGGACAATTACAGATTTGTCAAAGTTTTCTCATCTAAAGATAACTATTTAACGATGCAAGGGGGAGAATTTGGTTAACCAAGTTTAATTGTTACCACTGATTTCAGTGATTTAAAAATTTGGAACCACCAAAAGCTCATTTTTTCCTTAAAGAGAAAAAAAAGAAGAATTTTCTTGTCCCTGTCAATACTGTAGGTTTTTACTTTCCCTATGCCCAACCCATCCTTACAATAAATCTTTCTCTAACAACTTTGTTTTATTCAAATCCATCTAAATTCTGTCGTGACCATAGTTTCCTACCCAGCCAGCTTATCTTAACCCATCAACTGTAGAAGGCGGCAAGTGGAATTGTTATCCTTTAAAAGATAAAAGCCCTGACTCATAGAAAAGACTGGGTCGCCATCAATCACAATTAAACGGAAATTTTACTGAGATAGCCACAGAAATTTCTGTCATCCTCAGTGGATGAGTTGATTACTTAAAAACGTTCAGAGAGTATTGAAGAAAATTGCTTTTCCAGTTAATAAATCTTATTCAAGAGCAAGGCTGGTTGCTTTGGGGTTAAAATCCACTCTGACTGAAGCTTAGATGACAAGGCTTATGAATTTTGGAAATATTTCAACTTTTGTGAAAACTGTTTTCTTTTAACTGAAAAAGATCTTTGAAGAAGGGCATCGATTTCCAGTTATGAAAGATTGTTGGCCTTTCCTCATTTCCATTGTTTTGCTTATCTAAGTCTTCACATGAAGAGATAAAACGATGATGGAAAATTCATCATATCAACTGGACTACTAATGTTGATTGTAATGATAAAAACCGATAATAAAATCAGTAATGGTGGAAATGGCACTAATAGGACTCCTCTCTGACTGAAGATTAAATAATTTAGCTTAAGAGTTTTGAAAATATTCCAGCTTTAGTAAAAACAGTTTTCTTTCAAATGAAAAAGATCAATAAATTTGGCCATGGAATAGTGTCTATATATTTTTCTTGATAGATGACATGAAAATCTAGATAGTTCTAGATATAATTTCAGGCAATTTTAGATATAAACTGAAAAAACTAAGGTGGCTTTTTTGGGGTAAGGGGTCAGGTATCTCAATCTTTCTTTATAATTCTTCTCGTCATCATCATCAGTCTTTTAATGTCCGCCATTATAGATCTTCCCCAGGATCTGTCACATTTCTCTATCATGGGCGTTGCAGAGCTAGTATTTTTTGAATTTGTCTTGTTCATCTCTCCATCTTGTATTCTATTGGCCTCAGTTTTGCATGTGGTCTCTGGGGATCCATGTTGTGAGTCGTGATGTCCATTCTCGCATTCTTTCATCCTTGCAACATGACCAGCCTATTTCCATCTGAGTTTTCAAATGGATTCTATGATGTCTCAGACTCCTGTTTTCTTCCCCATATACTGTGCTGTCTTGTGATCTCTCCATGTCAGGTTGAGCATGATTCTTTCATTTGCATGTTGCATGCTCCTCAGTTTGCAGGTTTGTCTGATGGTTAGCTTCCATGTTTCAGCTCCATAAGAGACTATCGGGAGGATGCATAGGTCGTATACTCTTCTTTTTAGGATTATTGGGATCGTTTTGTTTTTGAAGGTTGAGCTTGTAGGATGAAAATATGCATGCCAAATTCAGCTTCATCAGTAGCCTTGAAGGGTTGTAATTCTGGTGAGGTCTATTGTTATGATCAATGTTATTGTAATCAAAGCCCCACCAATAGCTCTAGCAACCAAGAGGGTTACAGATTCCTCTCTCTTTAAGTGTCGGTCTATTTATCTATATATATATCTCTAGGCACTCCTGGTCACATTTTGGGGGCTAAAACCTTAAATAGTAGCATGAGTACACCACTAGGCATCATTTAAAAAAGTGCTGTTTTGGGATCTCTATAGTCATTTTGGACCAACAGAGCAAAAATCTTGCTGGACATCTTTTAGATAATTTCAGATTAAAAAATCTATCTTTTTTGGATAATTTTAGGTAATTCTTTTTGATAATTAGTTTTGGTAAGTGCATAGTCCCTGGTGATTAATTTATGCAAGGTACGAATATTGTTATTGTCATTGTTGTTACCAAGGGAAAATAAAGCCAGATCTAGAGTAGGCATTTGACAAAAATTTCAATGACATTTCAATTTGAATTATTTCTTTTTCTCTGGAAAATAATTGGCCTTTCTCTCCCCGAAGACATATTTGACTTGAGCTGTCAAAAATGATGACTTGAAGTTGACTTTTCATAATTGAGTTTGTACAACAGCTCACAATTACATTAAATCTTTAGAAGAGAAAGGTTAATTCAAGCAGTAATTAGCACCTAAACAATTATTAGAAACCATCAACCAAAACTGTCACCGTGGGTTTCTTCAGTTTTGAAGTGGGTCTGGCTGGCTATCTATGCATGTGACACGTATACCAGTCATACCAATGGAGCTAGAGGGCTGGAAATCTAAACATTTATCCCTTACTATGTCTAGAAAAACTAGGTTGTTTTTTTTTTTAAATTCTTCCCCATAATAAGTTTCAAGAAGGGAGTTTCAATTTACAATGTTAGTTTGTGCTAAATTGGTCCCCTAGTTTGTTTCAGGTAGTGTTCATGCTGTTTTTTCATTAAAAATTGAAACCTTTTTGGTGATCACAGCCTAACAAAAGGTAAGAGAAGTAATTTTTCATTGATCACTTTTTTCCCCACTTTTTTAATTGATCACCCCCATCACGGCATGCTGCCAAGAGATGCTGATCACATGACAGTTTCTATAGAGTGACTAACGAGACCTGTTGTTTTTATTTCATTTTACCATTCTCAATTCATTGTGTATAAACACTGTGCGTGTGTATTAGGAGATCAGCTCCAGACTTGCCAAGGTCACTGCAGTCTTCCGACGCCTCTGGCGTGTATGGGAGTCAACAGAGATCAGATTTCACATCAAGCTGCGACGGTACACTTCAATTGTTTCCAATGCTCTGTACAGGAGTGAAACATGGAAGAGCACCTCTGTGATATCCAGGAAACTTGACATCTTCCATCAGAAATGCTCCTACTGCAGGGCCACCAAGCGCACCAAGGCAGGAAACAAAAATTGTTCGCTTATATACATCTTATGCTCGGCCAAATGACTGAACCCCGGGGGCCGAGAATTAGTTCATAGGGATAACTTGAGCATGAACGTAGGATAGGTGACACTGATCTCCAAAGTCACAAAAGGTAGGCACAGGTCAATTCAGGGTCAAGAATGCTACTAAAGCCCAAAGTGCAAAAAGTCGTCTTTTTACATAACACCATATAAGCCAGAAGTACCTGAATTGTAAATGTCAATGGAGATGCTTGTGACAAAGTGGTTAGCAGCACAGAAAATGGAACCAGAGAGCAGAGTTCAAACTCTGATAGAGACAATATGCATTCATCATCATCATCATCATCATCATCTGCTTTTTAGCATCAATCATTAGATACAGACCTTCATTGAGATCTTCTAAACATCTCTATCATTGGCATCATGGAGTTAGTACTTTCTGAATTTGTTTAGTTAATCACGCCATTATATATTTTAGTGGCCACAGTTCCGCATATGATATCTGGGAATCCATATTGTGAGTCATGATGTCCATCAGTTGTCTGACATTCTTGCAACAAGACCAGCCCATTGCCATTAGAGTATCCAAATGGACTCTATGATATCTTGGAGTCTTGTTTTTCTTTAATATAGTGTGCTGTCTTGTGATCTCTCCACGTAAAGTTGAGCATGATTCTCTTCAGAGCACATTGCACGGTTTTCTGTTTGTGGATCAATCTTTTGGTTAGGTTCCATGTTTTAAGCTCCATAGGTGACTATCGGGAGGATGCATTGGTTGTAGACCCTTCTTTTTAAGACTAATGAGTTCACTTCACATTAATGTGCTTTGTAAAAGCATGAATAGAATGTCATAAACATTGATACATATTTGATTAAAAAGAATTCACACAAGTAATTAAGTAAATTGGTACAATATTTTGAAAAAAAATTTTTTTTTCCAAACAAATTTTAAAAAATTGTAAGAACAATAGAAACCATCACGTCTTTTGGCAGCATGCCACGTTGGAGGTGATTAATTCAAAAATTGGAAAAAGGGGTGATCTATGAATAGGTTATTTCTCTTATGTTTTGTTGGCAGCGATCACTGAAAAAAGTTTGCATGATCGAGAAATAAGCACGACATTGCCAGCCACAAACTATGGCACCAATGTAACATAAACTTACTTTGTAAATTAACTTCTGACTAAAAACCTCATTTGGGTGGAGAAAATATTCAAATTTTCAGCCCTTTAGCTCCACTGGTATGGTCTGTCTGCATAACACATGCATACATAGCCAATCAGCCAGACTCACTTGGAAACTCGAGGAACCTAAGTTGAAAGTTTTGGCGACAGTTTTGGTGAATGGTCCTCCATTCGTTTATCTATGTTCATGTCCTTACAAATTTTAATAAAGGTAAAAAATCACTATTTTCTCAATTACTTGGAATCACCAATAGAATCAACATTTCCAGACCAATAGAAGATTGTCAGTGTCTTTTTAAAGCAATTGATATAAAGCATAGTGAACTCATGTGATTGTATTTATTTGGGGTATTTAGGAACCTGGGCAAAGCCAGGTACTTCTGCTAGTCTATTAAATATTCAGAGAGATGAAATAGTGAAAAAAGCCTTCTGAGCACAGACATATATTGTGCTTATATGAATTCATCCTTGATGACTAAGTCAATTTATGGACTGAGCAGGTGTTCATTTGTGTATATATATATATATATATATATATATATATATATATATATTTACATTCATATATACACTGACACAATTGTACTCTAAAACCACGCATACTCACACACAGAAAAAAAACACATACACACACACTCATACAAACACATTCATACACACATACACTCAAACACATATGCACATTCAAACACACATACACTTGCACACCCATAAACTCATACTTCTGAACCCACACATACTCACATGCACACATTCAAAACGTATACGTGTACACTCACACATTCACACACACATATACATGAACACATATACTCATTCACACACACATGTGCACACACTTACATATACACACAAACATACAATTGTATTCACATACTCACTCGCACCCCCATAAACTCATTCACCCCGTCCCATGCACACATACAATGAATGAAAGAAAATGAAAAATGTTTTTTTTTTCATCTGTTCTTCTTCTTTCACACCCAATTAAATTATTTCACTCATTGCGTAAAAATGATTTTTTTCTCCATTTGTTTTTGCTTCTTCTTCTTCTGGAATTCCTGTCTTCTATTCGATTACAAATGTGTATTTTTAGCAAATAAATTAACTTTTCGAGTGGCACATCTCCAGGAAGGGCAATGCTGTCATTCAAAGAATGACGTCATGGTTTCCTCTTGTAAAATCAGAAATAGTCAGACATTGTACATCTTCAGTTTATGAAAAATAATAGCTTTTTACTTTTTAGATGTGTCCAACATCTCTATAAGAATCTTTTTAGTTGGTCGGTCAGTCGGTCTGTCGGTCACTTCCAGTTATGTTAGACAACAGAAATGAGAAGGAAGATGAGTGATGGAATTAAGATGCATGACATTGTAAGAAGTTGTAATATCTGGGTTTTTTTCACCAGTTGCTAATGGTGTCATAATAAAATATTCAAGGTCTGCATAAAAGTCAAAAATTGGCCAAAAAACGCCAAAAATGGCAATTTATGATTTTTTATCAAAATATGAAAATAACATATTTCCATAATGTAATATTTTCACAAGTATTTGCTCTTCTTCCTTCTCTCCCTGCAACTACTACCATGAATGGTGTGCGCATTGTTGAACTTATGGTTCTTGATTTTTTTCAGAAGAAATTAATTTAGAAGGAGTCTGCCTTTAACCAAGCTCAAAGTTCACAAAGTATTAAATTGAAAGAAAACCAACTGCTTCTAGCAGATTGGATCTTGACATTTAAATTCATATTAAAGAAATCCAAATCTCAAATGAAAGAAATAAAGTTTGATCAGAGTTACTTCCCTTGTATTTTTATATAAATCTCAAAACTTTTTTCCATTCTATTGAAGTTCTATAAATTCTATTCATTGAAAAGTCCCTCTGTGTTTAGGAGTGGTTCCTAGCAGTCCATGGATTCATGAGTAAAATATATTCCAAAGACCAGAAAGAAAATGTGATACAAATATTTGCTAACCATTACTCTAAATGAGTTTTTTAATAGTTAAAACTCAAATGGCAATGGGCAGGCCATGTTGCAAGAATGAAAGACAACCGATGGACATCACGTCTCACAGCATGGATCCCCAGAGATCACACGTGAAACCGAGGCCAACAGAATACAAGATGGAGAGATGAACTTGAACTCGAGTTTTTGAAATTCCCATGCTTTTGGTGTAGCATAGGCTAGGCTTATTTCAGATACTACAGGGTTGGGTCAATAAGACCACAAAATCACGTGAAGTGCCTAGAATTTAAGAGTACCCTAATATTAACAAACCTAACCAAGAGACAGACCCGTAAATTGAGAACTATGCAACGTGCACATGAAAGAATAATGCTGGGCCTCACATGGAGAGACCACAAGACAGCACAGTACATCCGAGAAAAGACAAGAGTTAGGGACATCATAGAATCCATTAAAAATCTCAAATGGCGGTGGGCTGGCCAAGTTGCAAGAATGGCAGACAATCGATGGACATCGCGACTCACAGCATGGATCCCCCGAGACCGCATGCGCAACCGAGGCTGGCAAAATGTTAGATGGAGAGACGAGCTAGACAAGTTCAGGAAGTACTGGCTCTGCGACGCCCATGATAGGGAAGTGTGACAAATCCTTGGGAAGGTCTATGTCCAACGACTGATGTTAAAAGACTGATGATGATGATGATGATGATGAATATTAACAAAAAACAAAATATTGATAAAATTTAATTTTATGAAAACTCGATAGATATCTTTGTACCATATCCAAACAATTCTCACTTTTTGGTTTTACAAAAAAAAAAATATATGTTGGAAATTTTTTTTAATGGCTTGAAAAAAAAAGATTTTTCCTAGACTTAAAAAAAGATTAATGCTTAAATTTTGAGCCCTTATATATGCAACACATACATAGACTCAACATTGCAGTCAATAATTGAACAACAATGGCTTCAAATTTTGAAGTTATGTAAAAAGAATTCCATCACTGAATAAATATGGCCAGAATGAATTCTATTGATGATATCTCTGGCATTTTCCATTGGAAAACAAGGTTCTGAAGACTCAAGATGTTATTAATAGACCTGTCAGAATAAAGCTTCCAAAAGAATTTTCATCAAAAATCAAACATTTTTAGAAGGGATATAGTGGAGTACTGATGCCAATTTTCAAGTCTGAAGACAGAACAGTCTGCCCAGGATCTCTGGAACACACAAACTCACAAACACAAACACACAAACAAACATGGACACATAGCGTAGTGGTTACAGAATCAGACAAAATTACTGCAAGTAATCTGATGGTTCAATCCCAGTGTGAGACAATAATGATACTACTAATGCTAAGAGGGGAATGCGGTCAATATACCCCAGTCGGTTAAATATAGGGTTCAGTTCATTACTTCCCCACACATACCAGATGATACCTGATGAGGGCAGTAGAGTACAACGGCCGAAATGTTGTATGAAAAACAACCAAGATGAGGATAGTCTTAATAATGATAGAAATAAATATAAACACATGCTCATATATAAAAGGATAGAACCCTTTGACACCTTTAGTGGCTGTGGTGATTCAATAGCCAGCCAGCCCCATTCAAAAACTGAAGAGACCTAATTTGACAGTTTCGGTTGATAGTTTCCAATATTGTTACAAATTCTAGGTGACAGTCCTCTCTTTTAAATTCTAGGTAAAATTTAAAGAAAAATAGATACTTTGCTGTCAATTGATTGGTTAATAATTGTTGTGACACATTTACTCTTGAGTAGACAATGGATTGGTTGAATGCAGTCTATTATGAATACATTTTCACAGAAACTCTATGCCTTGCAGGTCCTGGTGGAGGGGGTCCCTTATTACAATAACACCAGAAATGTTATTCAGGTATACCTTGAATAAGGCAATTAATTAATTCTAAAATTTGCGGTACTGTTCAAGAGCTCACTGTTCAAAGTCTTTTCATAAGTTACATAAATTTCTTTGGTAATACTGTAACTACGTAACATCAACACCTGCCCTAATCAAGGTATTCCTGTAATTAGTGGTAAATTTAAGGTCAGCTGTGAACAATGGTTTTCTGTCACACCTGAGTTTACGGAGATAAAAGGTTGTAATATTCATTTCATCAGGCGTTTATTTCTTTATAAAATTTCCAAGATGATGATGATGATGATGATGATGATGATGATGATGATGATGATGATGATGATGATGATGATGATGATGATGATGATGATGATGATGATGATGATGATGATGATGATGATGATGATGATGATGATGATGATGATGATGATGATGATGATGATGATGATGATGATGATGATGATGATGATGATGATGATGATGATGATGATATTTTGGGATAAGGCATTAGAGATGACCTTTTGCATAAGGTTCTAACATATTTCGATCATTTCGTATCTTGTTTGGCAAGCAGAAGTTATGGCATAGAGATCTACGTCAGGGTCGTGAATAATCCCTTTTCTCGTCCACTGTTAGTTCAGGCAATTTTTGAATGTATTTAGGGTCAGTGCTTCTGCTATTACCTCTGGGAGTTTGTTCTGCTGATCAGTGGCTTGTCACTTGAAAGATATCTTTTCCACAGCTCTCCTTGAATACATTGAACTTGTGGCCTCTAAATCTGTAATCTCGCAAGTGACGAGATTGAAAAGGAAGGAAGTTTTGCGTTGCACCTTCATCGTAACAAAAAAAAAAAAACCCTGTGATAACTTATACCCTTTGATAATATTGCTGCTGTATCTACGGTAAATAATGAGAATTTCCACAATATACCAGGAGCCCAACAGTCATCTGCAGTATCTCTTGGATTGTAGAAAGTTTCCATGCTTTATTCATTACAGAACTACAATAGTTTGGTACTTAGCAAGGAAACACCTCATTTACAATAGCCAACAATTCATACATGATAATGATTTGACATTGTGTAACAATTTACTCAGTCATTATTATTGTAATCTCTCCGCAGCAGGTGCACAGACAGTCCTGATTAAATCAGCTGTCTTATTAGTTTTGTTTTTAATCAGCTTCAAAGACACTTCTGTCAGTGTGTGTTTGCGTAAAAGTGTTGAAGATGTATACCTATGAAATCTTGACTAAATTGGCTACTTTGTAGAATACAATAATATTTGTATCACATTAAAAATAGTTAATGTACTTTCATAGCTGTGAAAGATAGTTTTGCCGAATTCGGTTCAACTTTTGGAAATAAGAAGATCCCATTAATCCTAAAAAGAAGGGTGTATAACCAATGCATCCTCCCAATAGTCACTTATGGAGCTAAAACATGGAACCTAACCAAGAGACAGATCCACAAATTGAGAACCATACAACATGCACATGAAAGAATTATGCTGGGCCTCACATGGAGAGACCACAAGACAGCACAGTATATCCTGCAAAAGACAAAAGTCAAGGACGTCATAGAATCCATTACAAATCTCAAATAGCAGTGGGCTGGCCATGTTGCAAGAATGGCAGACAACCGATGGACATCAAGACACACAACATGGATCCCCCGAGATCACCTGCATAACTGATGCCGGCAGAATATTTGATGGAGAGACAAGCTAGACAAATTCAGAAAGTACTGGCTCTGCAACGCCCATGATAGAGAATTGGGGCAAATCCTGGGCAAGGTCTATGTCCAACGACGGATATTGAAAGACTGGTGTTGATGATGATGACATTTGCACAAGCATTCAATGCTCACATTAGTCACAGGAAAAAAAATTTTCACAGCAAAAGATTTTTGTGCAAATTGACTGGAGGACATATTGTTTTACAAAATCATTTTGTAATAACTAATTATCAGCTTGGATATGGCAGCAATGTACAATGAATTCACTCAGTCTTAAATAAATATAAGAAAAATTGAATGTTAATATCAAAGGAAGTAACTTCTGATGAAAATTATCTCTCTTTGATCATTCGGTGAATTTTTAAAACCATTTTTCTAATTCAATTAACAGAAGCTATTCATCGAAGAGTTCCATTGTCAATTACAAGTGGTTTCAAGCGGTTCAGGAAGTTAAGAGTTAATGGTTCAGTTTGGTTACAGTCAACTTGAACGCTTCACTCTTCTTGAAATTCCCTAAATGCAAAACAGCAAAAATGAAGAATATTTCCAAAGAAATGTTTTGTTTTGTGATTAAAAGACTTTATTGCAGAGTTGTCTGAAAAACACGTTCATATCAGGGATACTTTATTATTGAAAGAATTACAAATGAACAGATGTCTGCCAGTTTTGGTGAGATAAGATTATAAGAAGCCAATCTGTAAGTCAAAGAGAAAGTAAACAGGTCTAGTTATTTGCTCAATAGAAACAGTCTTTTGGCAGTATAGAGCGATTAATCAAAAAATGGAAAAAGGGGCGATCAAAGAATTGATCACTTCCCTCACCTTTTGTTTGGGTCGTGATCACTGAAAAAGTCTGGAGATTCAAAAAACAAGTCTGAACACTGTCTAACACAAACTGAAGGACTAATTTAGCATAAACTTAGATTGTAAATTGCACCCCTTCTAAAAACCAATTTTTAAAAAAAATTTTCTAGACATAATAAAGAGTAAATGTTTAAGTTTTCTAATACATAAATAGCCAACTAAATTGCTGGACTCACTTGAAAACTGGAAAAACCTATGTTGAGTTCTGGTTGCTAATTTCTAACCGGGCACCTGAAATAATTTGAAGGTTTTGGCTCTTTCCTTCTTCTAAATAGTTAGAAAAATCGTGAAGAAGATAATTCTGAGAGTGAATTACTTTTCAACTGGCTTTAAACCAGAAAGCTAATTGAATTCTGAATCGGCTCATTATCAATGGTCATATATTTTCTTTTGCTATGATTTGTATATCAGAAATTTGAAAAGACTGACCATCAAGAAATGTCCTATTTGATTGGCCAAGTGTCCATTCTTTGGCTTAAACTCAAGTTTGCAATCAATGATTTTACAAGCAGACCAGCAACATGATTTGTTTAGTCTTCAAGATATCCATGTTAAACCTATATTCATTGAATAAAATAACATACTGTCTATGGTTTCGGGAATGGTCATTAACATTCAAAGAGCTCTTTGAATGATTGAATTCCTTCTAGCTGTTTGTGTTGAAAACACAATGTTCTGACCGATTCATTCAATGGCTCTTCTTCAGGTATTATATCTAAATGTGATGGTGGTAAACGGATCATCCCAATGGTAGCTATATTATTCAACAGGGATGTGGTATGGAAATCCAAGCCTAACAAGGAAAGAGGAAAAAATCAACATTACCTGAATCCTACATTGCAATGTAGCTACCATTGGAATATTCTGTTTACTACCATCATTGGGAAATTAACTTTACCAACATCACATTCAGATATTACACCTGAAGAAGGCTGCAGAATGAATCTGCTGAAATGTTATATTTACAACGCAAACAACTAGAAGGAGTTCAATGTCTGAAAAAATCTTTGAAATAGAATAACAGTCGTCTAATATCATTGGAATGCAGTCACCTAACCTAACCAATTAGAAACTGTCGACCTAATCTGTCACAAAAAATGTCATTATAGGTTTCTTCAGTTTCCAAGAGAGTCTGACTGGCTGGATGGCTGGCTATGTATATATGAACGTCTTGCACATGCAGGCTGCACTGATGGTGATAGAGGGCTGAAAATATGAAGATTTACTTCTTATTCAGTCTTTTTTTGAAAATCCTCTCCAAAATGAATTTTCAGCAGGAGTTCAATTTACAATCCAAGCTTATGCTAAATTGGTCCTTCAGTTTGTGTCCAGCAGTGTTTGCTGTGTTTTGTTTTTTTCACAAAATTTAGACATTTTTGGTGATCACTATCTAACTAAAGGTGAGAGAAGTAATTTATTCATTGATCATCTTTTTTTCAAATTTTTGATTGATTACACCCAACATGACATGCCGAGAAAAGATGGTCACATGATGTTTTCTTTCATGTGAGTAACCAGACCTGATGTTCTGAAATCTAGATGGTTGTCAAGATCTCTTGGGAAGGGTCAATACTTGAATCTAGTGTGGGTAGCAAAATAGTTATCTTTATTGTTATGGACAGAGAAACAAACAGAAAAAAGATCACACTCTTTATTATATGTACAAGCCAAACAAACAATCTGTAAACCATCCATAATTGTAGGATTTGAAAGTCTATCATGTCACTTTGGAAATCTACCGGTTGGTCGCACTTACGTTACATAATAGGAAGGAAGAGATGTGATGTCATTAAATGGGGTGATCATGCTATAATTGAAAAAATGCCAAAAATGGCCGAAAAAATCCACCAAAAATGGCCATTTACAATTTTTATCAAAAATAATACCGTCATATCATACTTTCATATCGCAATATTTCACAAGTATGAGAATCAATCGAATCAAAGAAAGACTACTCGCTCTTCTTCCTCCTTCTCCTTCTCCTTCTTTTGGTACTACCACCACACATACTGGATGCATCGTTGAACTTATGGTTCTTGTTTTTCATTTAGTCACAAAGGCTCTTCCACTGACTCACTATCATTATTTATTGATCAGCATAAGATGTGTCTATGTATTTCACAGTTTCTTAGTATAAAACCTCTTTATCTAGTCTTCCTGTGTGTAAATAGTGCCAAGAAATGATTAGAAGTCAATGGGTCCAAAGCTGAATTCAAATCAACAGTTAATAAAAAGCTAAAAACATTCACATTAGTCACTGGGAAGAAACAGTCAGGTGACCAATGTTTTTTGGCAGCATGTCTCGTTGAGGATCAATTAAAAAGTGAAAAAAAGGGCGATCCATGAATAAATAATTTCTCTTGCCTTTTTTGGGGCCAGGATCATTGGAAAAGTTCAAATTTCATAAAAACAAGCTTGAAATCTTATTCACACAAACTAGGGGATCAATGTAATATATTTAACATTGTGAATTGAACTCAACACTAAAAACCTGATTTGGGGGCGGAATTTTCAAAAAGCCAGAAAAAATTTTTTTTTCGGAACGTAATAAGGAGTAAATGTTCAAATCTTCAGCCTCATCTTGCTCTATTGATGCGACCTGTACACACAACACGTACATAGATAGCCAGCTAGCCAGACCCACTTGCAAACTGGGGAAACCTGTGTTGATAGTTTTAGTGACACTTTTGGTTGACTGCTCGAAGCATTTGCATTGGAACCTATCCTGATAAAACAAAACAAGAGATAAGGTAATTAAGATACAACGCAAGAAACTCAAAGAATGTGATACGATCTATCAAGAGGCAGAAAGTTTGTAACATACAAGTAGACAGAAGGTGTTTGATTCGATCCCTACTGCCAGTTAGGTGGGGTTCATTAACAGATTTAACAAGATTTTGAGACAACCTTTAGTAGAAACCGTCAATCAATACAATCCTACCAACTGTCAACATAGGTTTCTTCAGTTTTCAAGTTGGCCCAGCTGGCTAGCTAGCTTTGTATCATGCATACTGATGGAGCTAGAAGGCTGAACAAGTTATAAGGGGTATGCAAAAGAAGTACCTAATTGAGAGGATATGATCTGATCTGATCTGGATTCTTTAAGATGGAAAAGAACTTTTGGAGAGATTGTATGGATAGACATATAGCTTCGATACAGGAGAGGTAATGAGAAAAGAATCCCTGGATCCACCACAAAATCTTTTATCAATTCTTCCTTAGTCCTTGGCCAACCCTTGGTGAATTAAGAAGGAAAAGGATATAATCTAAAAGCGAAGAACCATAAGTTCAGCGATGCGTCCACCGACCATGGTAATAGTACCTAGAGGATTAAGAGGAGGAAGAGCTAGTAGTCTTTCTTTAAGTCAATTGATTCTCATACTTGTAAAATATTGCAATATGGAATTATTCTGCATTATTTTCTATAAGAATTATAAATGGCCATTTTTGCCTTTTATGTGGACCTTGGTGTTTCTCAATCATTTTTTGCTCATGGACCTTGGATATTCTCTTATGATATCATTAGCAGCTGGTAAAAAAAATTGATCGCATAGATGTTTCACCTCTTAATGATGTCACACCTTTTAATGATATCATACCTCTTCCTTCCTTCCTATTTCCATTGTTTAACATAAATAGGACTGACTGACTGACTGACCAACTGAAAAGCTTGTTATAAAGATGTGTGGATACATATAAAGTGAGATAAAGATCTTCAATGTACTGAGGGGAAGAAGAGTAAGAAACAGAAAGAATTGGTAAGAGAAAGCCTGGGAGAAGTGGAGAGGAGAAGAGGGTGAGATGAACACTGGGGTGTAGCTGAAGGAGGGGTGGGGGTGATTTAGAATTGCTTTCTCCCAATGGGAGGGGCTGTTCCAAAAGCTTATGAAGAGTTGTTCATCTAATGCATTTCTACTAACATTATATTATAACAAATCTCACTTTACGCTGGAGGGAGCAACTCAAGGTGCCAAACCCCTTGGGCCCCCAAGTCTCACTACAGCTAAAGCCTTGGATGGACACTAAATAAAACCAGACAGAACAAAGAAGTGGAGGTGCGAGTGGCCAAGTGGTGAACAATTCAGAAAATGAATCAGCTGGTGGTCACCTCAAAGTCAATTGTCAAAAAGCCTCAAATAATTTCAAAGCTTTCCCGAGACAAGTGAATCCGGAGAAAACTTGTGATTTGTGATGCCTGGACAGAAACGGTTTGCCACAGCCAGCTAAAGCGCTCTATTTATTTATTTATTGGAACAAAAAAAACAGCAAGATTAGAGAAATAGGAAACTTTTATGATTTGAACTTATTGCTCTTTCCAGACAAATGTTTGCAGATCAGCCTTGGAAGTTTGAACCCAAATTAATATTTTAGGCCTCAATCTTTCTTACTTCAATTCCCTTAAGTGAAACTCATATCTTCTGGCAAAGCAATTAGATTTTATGGCGGAACCTCCTTTGGGATTTTGAAGGCCATCATTACTTTAATAGGAAAAAGTGATGTTTTTTTATCTCCCGATTCCATCAACAAAAGAGGATTACTCAATGACCGATCAATAATCGTTGGTTATTGTCCAGAACTGTTGACCCCTTTTGATTGGTCAATACTACTGACAGTGGTGGACCACATGCCCTTGGTGACATGAAGATGAATGCCTAAAAAATTTTCATATTATTTATAGGTAATCCTTTTCCCCAATAAAACATCTGTCTGTCCACACAATATCTCTGAAAGTGCTCAGTGATTTCCAGTTGAATTTTGTGGAAGGTTAGACAATGGTATAAGGGGGAGTGGGATAAATTTGGGGTCAGATCTCGAAAAATTTTCTGATAGAGGAATATCATGAATGTCCACACAATATCTCTCAATGTTCTCAATGAGTTTTTGAAGAATTTCGACATTTACTCCTTAATTTAAAAAAAATTAATTTATGAAAAAATTCCCTTTTAAATAGGTTTTTAGTGTGTGTGTGTGTGGGGTAGGAGTTCAATTTACAATTTAGGTTTATGCTAATTTGATCCCTTGTTCTGTTTCCACCAGTTTTTTGAAAATTCAGACCTTTACAGTGATCACTGCCCAACAAAATACAAGAGAAATTATGTATTCAATGATCCGCTCTATTCCAATTTTATTTTCATTGATCACCCCCAACACGGAATGCTGCCAAAAGACGTTGTTCATGTGACGGATTCTATTGAGTGACTAAGCAGACTTGTTTATGTAGAGACTAGCATTGTACCCAACATAAATGATGGAATTCTTTCCATTCTGTACGGACAGATTCTGACCTCCATTTCCTTCCATTTGCCTTTGAACAGAACAAATTGAGGACCCCTAATTCGAAACTCAGAAAACTGGAATGTTTAAAAATTTAGGACTTTTAAAAAGCCAATGCTTATTGTGTCTGAACATGGAAGAAATCCCAAAACAGAAACAAAAGAAATGAAATAATGGCTTTAAAAATAATTTCAAAACTTTTCGTTTTTGTACTACGTCCCCTCCCCAACAACTGTTTTCTTCGACTTAATCTAATCTATAGGAGATATACATACATTGAAAACGCGAGATTACCCCCTTTTCATCACAAGCGCCCCCCTCCCCAATATATCTCATTGTATGTACGTAAATATTCTGAAATATGAAACATTCGAAAATCTAAAAAATTCCTGAAATCTGGAAAATTCCCAAATCCAAAACAATCCTGAATTCCCGTAAAATTCAAAAATCAAAAAAATTCCTGAAAACCGGAAAATCCCTAAATCCCCCAAATTCCTGAAATCCAGAGAATTCCAAAATCCAAAACATTCCTGAAATCCTCCAAAATTCCAAAATTCTTGAAATCCAGCAAATTCAAACCCCCCCCCCCAATTCCTGAAATCTGGAAAATTCAGAAATCCTCCCAAATTCCAAAATCAAAAAAAATTCTGAAATTCAGAAAATTTCCCCCCCGTAAATTATATCATTTTGGGGCTGATCCAAGATTTTTTTTACTGTTACTGCCCCTGCATCCTAAATATATATCCACACAATATCCCCCCCAAATTCTCAATAAATTTTAATGAAATTTTCTAGCTATATATGAGCTGATTTTCATTATTCTCTGCAACAGTATACACTCTTATAATGATCTATAGTTCTTTATGGTGTGCCCATAAGATCACATCCACATACACCAAGCGGCTGCCCGTATTTGGATTCGATTTAGATCTCTTGCCTAGTGTGCAGGAGAGGGAGATATACCCACTTCACCACACTGAGACCCCCAAGAAAAATGGAAAAGATAAAGCTTTCCAAGCTGCCCAACTTTTCTCTCATCTTTGAGGAGGATAATCAGAGGGAATTAACCCACAAAATACACTTTTTAGGATTTCAAATAACAAAAAATTATGAAAATAAAAAGATTTTACAATTTTTAAAAAAGGAAAAGGAGAGAATTTTGTCAAACTCTTTATTTGGAGATGACTTAAGTTTCCCCCTGGTAACATCAATGACAATGACAACAACAGTGACCCTCAACAAAATTAAAAAAAAGGAAGCTGAAATTTGACATGCTATCTTATTTCAACCCTAAAAGATTTATAAAGAGATTTATAAAGAAAAATTGATGTCACTTAACCCCTCAAGCCCATTTCCTCACAGGCCACTTTTTTAACTTATGATTATAATTGCCTCTAATTCAATGTAGAATTAACTTGATTTTCAAGTCATTCAACCAGAAAAATATCTAGATACTTTTTTATCAAGTCTCCTTCCAAGGCCAAATCCAAAGATCTTTTCAATCAAAGGAAAACAGTTTTTTTTTCACAATAGTTGTAAAATTTTCAAACCTCATAATCCAAGTCATTTAAGCTTCAGTCAGAGAGGAGTTTGACTATGAAGCAGCCAGTCCTTTTGGTATCATTCACACCATTACTGGTTTTATAATCAATTTTCACATCACAAACAACAATGAAGCATAATTGAAAAAAGGGATTTTCCACCAACTTTTTATCTCTTTGTGTGGAGAGGTAGATAAACAAAACAATAGAGATGAACAAAGGCCAACAATCTTTCATAACTGAAAATTAATCTTCCATACAGGGTATCCCAAAAGTGACTATCCATTTTCTTTTTCATTTTTTCTTTTCCGATTTCAATCAATTGTACTATGTCTGAGAAATTTTTGGACATTAGAGTTCTACATCGATCCCCATTATTGATAAAATTTGAATAACAACATTCTATTCAATATGGACTGATTTAAAAAAGTTTTCTCCAGACTGTTTTGATAAAAAAAGAAGTGTATAGTTACTTTTGAGACAACCTTTAGAAGAAACCATCAATCAATAAAGTCCAACCAACTGTCAACATAGGTTTCTTCAGTTTTCAAGTTGGTCCAGCTGGTTAGCTAGCTTTGTATCATGTGTACTGATGGAGCTAGAAGACTGAACACTTTAGCATTTACTCCTTATTTCACGTAGAAAAAAACTTTTGTTCTTTAAAGATCCTTCTACTCAGGGATTTTAGTGTGAAGTTCAATTTACAATGTAAGTTTATGCTTAATTTGTCCCTACATAGGGCCCACTTGTTTTCTGAAAAATCAAATTTTAATTCAACAAAAGGCGAGAAAAGTGACTTATTTATTGATAACTAATGTTTTAATTGATCACCCTCAACACAGCATGCTGCCAAAAGAGGTTAGTCAGTGACAGTTTCTCTTCAGTGACTAAACAAACCTGTTCATCGTTGAGCCTGGTCAATAAAACGTTTAGCACAGTAATGTAGAATTTTTTTTTTCAAAATACAACTGAACATGGACCGAGAAGGGAAAAAATGTTTAACAGCTCAAAAACCCAGCTGCTAAAAATGATCTTTTCTGATCGAATTCTTGCAGGACGGTTTGACATGAAACCAGCAACAAAACCCTTAAATAGAAGCAGAAAAGGAAAAAAAAAAAAGTTGATTTATTTTTCTCTCATCACAAACTCTGTGAGAATTGTCGTTTACACTTTCCTGCTATACAGCTATTTTATGAAGCCTTAACCAGGATAGCCAGATAGTTGGAGATGTTTCTGGCCCAAAAACATGCAGAAAATAGCTAAAGAATTGCCAGATACCAAAATTGTTGATGGAACATAGCAATACTGCAGTACAAACCAAAAATAAGAATATATTTAAAAATACTACTGCACTGAAGTTGACCTTTTTGTTCCATATGATTGATAAAAAGTTAGAGTCCAATTAATCATTACAATTATACTGTGAAAAAGAACTCATTGAATAACTTTGAAAAAATGACTTTTTTCATGCTATAGAATTTCCTGATAAAAAGAATGACTTATGGATAAAAAGCATGAGAAATTACTTGCAAAATCTATTTCTATTCCTTTTAATAAAATGTTCGAAGTAAATGAAAAAATAGCCCGAAATTCATTAATGGCCAAATGCATTTCAAAAGACCCATGATTTTCAGATAGGGCCATAAAATAGCTAAAGTGGCAACTCTGACCCATACAGTCTAAGCTTTGCAGTCATCGGTTAGAGTTTCTAAGTTTGTTCTTTTTGGGGCTTATCATTTTGAATTTCATTTTTTGAAAAATTTGTGTCATACAAAATGATATATATCCATTAATCCCTTCATAGGGATTAATTAGTTTTTCATATAAATCATTTGAATTGATTATAGAAAAAGATGTTTAGAAAATTAGAAATTACTCCAGTACTTTGGCAACTGCGGCTACTTCTCCGGAGGTGGTGATGCCAAAAGATACACTTGGAATATTCACACAAACACATATATAAATATATATGTGTATGGGACACTGCAAATTTAATACGTATATATATATATATAGAGAGAGAGAGAGAGAGAGAGAAAGAGAGAGAGAGAGAGAGTAAACAACAAGACAAAAATTAACAAAGAAGTCCAAAATTATATTCATATGTATATATATATATATATATATATATATATATATATATATATATATATATATATATATATATATATATATATATATGTATATATATATATATATATATATATGTATATATATATATATATATATATATATATATATACTTTATTTAGTTCCAGGGTACGTTTTGATGTTCAACATCTTTTTCATACTGGGATATACTGATTTCAAATTGGATTGTGTACAGGGATGCGCCTTCAAAATAGTTCTGCTGGGCATGTGTACAGTGATCCCAGTGTTTTTTGCCACAATTTTATACATCCCTGGAAGGCTTCAAGCATGATAGTCTTAAGCACATCCTGTGATTTCTTCTGGATCTTTTCCAGTCAAAAGAACACCCTTTCAGTTGGAATTTCAGTTCGGGTAACAGGAAAAAGTTACTGAGGGCAAGATCAGGCAAATATCGTGGGTGGGGAAAGACTAACATATTATTGGAAGCCATGAGCTGACGGATAACTCAAGAGTCTCTGCATAAATTTTACAGCAATGCATCTCATGTTCACCATGTCCAACAAAATGTGTTCAATGCTCCCATATGACAGTTCTAAGATATCACAGACATGGATAGTTTGTCTACGATCTGCAAGGATAGCCTGGCACACTTTTATTGACATTTTCTAGTGTTGTGCTTGTTGACCTTCTTCTAGACTGGTTATCATTTTTTATGGCTATTCATCCTCCCTTAAAACACTTGTACCAGAAAAATTCTGCTTTTGGAGATATCATCGTCACCAAAGACTCCCTGAAGCAACTGATGTGTTTCATGCCTAGGTTCTTTGCTCTGTGAGATCTACCATTGCAAAATTGTTAAAACACCAAAACAAGTCATTACAAAATGATCATTATTCAGCAACACACCCACTCACATACACAGCCATTGGCACACTGATGCATAAAGGATGCTGCTGGCTCCACCTAGAGGCAGAATGCCAAACTGCATACAGTTTGCTCCCACACTTCAAATTCCTATAACTTTTGAATAGCACGTCGAATCTGAGTAACCACCCTGTAATCAGCTAAGAATGATATCGTCTTTTTATAAGGGTTTTTTGAGTCCTTATCCTTTATTGACTAGAAGCTTTAAACTTTCAAACCCCTTAAAGCCTAGGCATAAAAGCTTGATCAGATAGTGAGGTTCGAATGCTTTATTTGTCCCCCAGTTTTTGCAAATGCCACAAAATGTGTATTATTGAAAATACATAACTTGTAATTTGTAAATTTTTAAAAGTAGATAAAAAAAAAAGACCCTTAAATATGCCGCATAGCTTTTGTCAATAATTCTGAATATTTCTGTCATCATTGTTAAGTATTTGCTGAGTATTACAACTTCTGATCAATCCTGAAAGCTTTAATCAAAGGAAATTATTGATTCGGACAAAACTATGCCGGCAAAAAAAATCAATGAAATAATCGGATGGGGAGTGATGTCTGGGAGGATAATGAGGGTATAGCTGGAGTTGCTCTGTGGAAGTAATAAAAATACGAATGCCAAGTTCAGGAGGAAAGCACAACATTTTGTTGGTTTATGTTTTTCTTTTTCTCTCTATGACTTGAAATGTTGAAAACTCAAAGACCCCTTCTACACAGAAAATATTCCAATGGAACCCTATTTTGAGCAATCATCTTGGTAGACTGATGAAGGAACTACAATAAGAAGACATTTTTGACCATTAAAAATCATATTTATGTAAAATGAATTAAATCTATTCCAATTCTAATATATGGCACAGGTTGGTCTATTGATGCTGTTTAATGAAAGCTGTATAAAAGAAGACCTTCTCTTTCTAAATCCACAATATATATATATATATATATATATGCATATAGTAATAATTGAATAATTGTGTCATCCACAGACAGCTGTTTTGTTGTATGACAACTCTTCAGTGTGGCTATAGACAATTCATTATCCCATTCAGTACCACGAGGTAGGATTTAAACCTTCGCTTCAGACCCAGAGGCTGGCATCTTACCTCTGGTCTACGCATGACTGGACGGTCAATAAGGTTGAATTTAAGCAATATATTCACTCACACATGAATTCCTCATTCACCAGAGTGCTCTATTCCTAAAATAGAAGAGCATTGCATAAGCTTATAATGAAAGAGCTATAAATAAAAAATATGACATGATACTGATAGTTCTGCTGATATACAGTTGAATGGATAATATTATTTATCAGCTTCAAGATTAGCATGTCAGATTCATAGGGAACATAGCTAAGGACCCCTAAGCATTATTCAACAGACCAGTGCTCTAGGAGAAAGCGGCATCTTCAAATTCTGATAGAATAGAAACAAAAAGGTCTTGTTTGTCACTTAATAGAAACTGTCACCAGACTGATGTCTTTTGGCAGCATGCTGTGGTGTGGGTAATCAATTAAAAAATTGGGAAAAGGGGTGATCAATGAATAAGTCACTTCTCTTGCCTTTTGTTGGGTAGTAACCACTGAAGTCTGAATTTTTAAGAAAAGTATAAACCCTGCTGGATATGAACTAAGGAGCCAATGTACTATAAATTTACATAGTAAACTGACCCCCCCCTAAAAAAAAACAACTTATTTTTGAGAAAAATTTCCGGTATACAAAAAAAATATTCTCAGGATATAATAGAGATTTAAAGCTCAAATTTTCAGCCCTCTAGATACAATAGTGTGGCCTGTACACATGGCACACATATTCATAACCAGCCAGAACCACTTGAAAACTCATGAAATCTATGTTGATTGGTGGATAGATTTGGTTGGTGGTTGACAGTTTCTTACAGATAGATTGTTTTTTAGCCACACATACACAAATATATTTATCTATCTACATGTATGTATCTATGAAATGTGTATATATATATATATAAAGAAATGGATATATGATCTGACAGAATGATTATAAATTACATGATATTATACAGAAATTCTTATTTGAAATGATCTCCCGTCATTACATGGTTAATACATCACTCAGCCAAGACAATGTAATCAGAATAAACAACCACAGCAGCTGCCCTATTTTCTCCAATAGTTTATTATATTTACATTGTCTAGGCCAAGTGATACATAAACCATGTAATGACGGGAGATCATTTCAAATGTGAGTTTCTATACAATGTAACGCAATTATAATCATATATATATATATATATATATATATATATATATATATGTGAATAGAGGAGCATTAATTATTACGTCATCCACAGACAGCTGTTTCTATATATTACATCTCTTCAGTGTGGCTACAGACTTTCCATTAACCTATCCAGTACTGCGATATATGTTTATATATATATATATATATATATATATATATTCATTTATATACATACATATATATATATATATATATATATATATATATATATATATATATATATATATACATTTATATATATATATATATATATATATATTTAAATTTATATATATATATATACATATATATAAATGTAAATATATATATATATGTATATATATATATATATATATATATATATATATTATATATATATATATATATATATGTATATATATATATATATATATATATATATATATATATATATATATATATATATATATATATATATATATTTGTGTATATATATATTCACACATGCACCCACACACAGATACATGCCCAGACACACACAAGGTTTTACTTGAAGGTTTAGGATATTGGAACTGATAACATGAACTGACTATAATACATATATTCGCCAGTCCTCTTTGGGATATCTCTGTAAACATACCTGAGAGGACTACGCCAAAGGATATGATAGAAATTAGATGTTAGACTTATCTTTCTCATGGTTGGATTCATCGTAGCAACTCATATACATATATATGCAGATTTCGTTAAACAGTGTTGACATTTCTTGTTGGTTAGACCTTCTTGTAAGATTCTCCAATTTTCAGATAATGTTCTTTATAGCCGGAGTGAATGAATTTTCTCAAATTCATGTTGCATTTGTCCTTTTTAGTTATCCAAGTACTCCTTTGAAGCAGCAAAAACCAACAATATCCAAAAATTGGAGAAGCTTCCAAGAAGATAGAACTGACAAAAATTGTTCATACTAGTTAATGAAACCTACGTAAAAGAAGAATTGCTCTGTCTAAATACACAATGCATAAATATATATATGCATATATAAATAAAATATGAGATGTTTTCAAAAATATATATATATATATATATATATATATATATATATATATATATATATATATATATATATATATATATATATATATATATATATATATATATATATATATATATATATATATATATATATATATATATATATATATATATATATATATATATATATTATTTATCAAGTCATATTTTTCTATCTTATAAATATTGAGCACTAAATTTTTGAAGACAACCACAAGACTTCCCTACATATTTGTATATATATGTATAAATATATATATAAATATATGTACATAAATATATATATATATACATTATTGTGTCATCCACACAAGGCTGTTTCGATGTATTACATCTCTTCAGTGTGGCTATAGACTTTCCATTATCCCGTCCAGTACCGCGAGGCAGAATGGAAACCTTAGCATCGGACCCGCAGGCGAATATCCTACCTCTGGACTACGCACTGGACAGCCAGTAAAGCTGAATTTACACAGAAATCCCTCATCCACCAGAGTGCTCTATTCCTATGGAAGAGCATTGCATAAGCTTACAGTGGATGAGTTACCACACTTAAAGAGTGCTCAACCCTGAATAGAGGAGCATTAATATATATATATATATATATATATATATATATATATGTCATTAAGAAATGGTAACATAATCTGACAGAAATATCCTATCAATTGCAGGTTTGATTCCTGCAGCAATCCCATTTTCTTTAATTGTTTATTCTTATTACATAGTCTAGGCGAAATGATACATTCACCGTGTAATGATGGGAGATCCTTTCAGAGAGAGTCTAAAAAAATAATTTGACACATCCCATATATATATATACATATATATATATATATATATATATATATATATATATATGAATATATATATATATATACATATATATATATATATATATATATATATATATATATTCATATATATATATATTCCTATATATATATACACAGGAGTTGACATATGCGTGAGTGAATAAAATGAATTTATTTCATTATTTATTACGTGAATGAATGGAGATTGGTTGTACTGACAGCAATTCATGGTTTCTATTTTTCCTTTTTGTTGACCTATTGTGTTTCCTTTGTCCAAGTGGTTTCACTTAGTGGATATCTGCAGTGTTGGGTCCATCCTTTTTATTATTCTGTCGTCCCTGGGGTCAGAAGAGGTTGTTGGGGAGTGAGCGGAAATGTGGCATGGTGTTAGATTCTAGATTTTGCCTGGGCTATTGACGGGTCGAGAGTGGTAGTATTAGTACGCAGAACTTTGTACAGTATAAATGGCCGATACATTTGAAGGATGTTCAAATTCATTTATAATTATAAATCTATGGGTGTTGGGGTTCACCCTGAATATTTCATACAACATGTATTCGTAATGATTATAATCGTTAATGTTTGATGTTTTTATTAAATATGTAGAAGTATTTTCAAGGAGTTTGAATGGGTTGTTATTGCAGGAAGAACATATGTATAAAGTGTGTATTCATGTAGATGCGATGAGATGGCGAGATGAACTGAACAGGTTCAGAAAATATTGGCTCTGTGACGCCCATGATAGAGAGACGTGGCAAATCCTGGGGAAGGTCCATGTCCAATTATAAACAATAAAAGACTGATGACGATGACGATGATGATGATGATGATGATGATGATGATATGTTTGTTGGTGTTTTATGAGGAGTATAATACAATGTTTTCTTGATGGTTCAGTTTGTTATAGAGACTATGAGGGAAATAGCTTTTAATCTGGAAATCTATCCATCCTCAAGCAACTCGAGGGTCTGTGGTGTTCTTAGTTGGTGTTATATATATATATATATATGTATATATATATATATACATATACATATACTTATACATATATATATATATATATATATATATATATACATATACATATATATATGTATATATATGTATATAAATATATATACATATATATATATATATATATATATATATATATATATATATATATATATATATATATATATATATATGTATATGTTTACATACAAATAGAAAAATAGTACTAAAGTTCGAACCAACAAAAATGAAAAATGATTTTATCATCACAAATTGCAAGAGGCTCTTTTTTTATGCATTCAGCTTGTCAAGAATGAAAACTCTTTGAATAATTTATTTGCCATCTAAAAACATTTACTTTTAAATGCAAAAAGGTTTGTCCTGCCAATGCAGACAATTCCAATTGTCGAAGAATATTGTGTTTGAATTTTACGACTGTGTTGTCACGCCAATTTCACACTCACATGAACAGACACAGATTCTAGGCTTTCAAAAATATCAAGTGCACATAATCTTGACCCCCTTGAAAAAAAATGCTATAAGTTTATTTTTGCCAAACTGGAAACTCTTTTCAATCAATTTTTCTGATCAAGTCTTTTTTGACTATGGCAACGTACAAATATTTCCTGAGTCATATTTTAATTCATGACTTGAAGGGGATGATCAATTGAAAAATTAGAAAAATGGTTGATTTGATTTGATGAATGAGTTACTTCTCTTGCTTTTTTTGGGGGGGGGGTCATGACCACTTGAAAAGTCTGAATTTAAAAAAAAACAAAAACAAGTGCATATGTTACACAAACTACAGGATCAATTTTACATAAACTTACATTGTAAATAGAACAACCCGGTAAAAACCTGTTCAGGAGGGAATTTTTAAAAAACAGATATAAGTTTTTCTCTTCAAATAAGTAAATATTCAAATTTTCGGTCCTTTAGTCCCGTGACCTGTAAACTAGACACATGCATATATAGCCTGCCAGCCAGACCCCTTAAAAAACTGATGAAATCTATGTTGACAGTCTTGGTTGATGGTTTCAAAAAGATTATTTTCTGCCTCTAAATAAACTTGATACTGATTAGGTAATTGCATTTGTAGGTGTTGATTTCTGGAATGTCAGCACTAAATAAATGTCTGCTAACAGCAAATCTGTCTTCATGCAGCCTCACAAGCGCTGGCGGCACTATCAGAAAAAAATGCACGCTCAAAACCTGAGGAAAAAAAAAAGAAAACAAACATAAGAAAACAGAAAAGCAGGAGACAAAAAAATCCAGGAAATCTATTCTTGAAGAGTTAATGACACTGCCAATCACCAGAGGATATTAAAGCAGGTCTGGTTAATAAAAACCATCACATGACCAACATCCTTTGGTAGTGTGCTGTGTTGGGAGCGATCAATTAAAAAAGTGGAAAAAAAAAAGTGTGATCAATGGATGTTACTTATCTTGTTCTTTTTTTTAAGTGGTGATCGATAAAAAAAGACCGATTTAAAAAAAACCCCAAAACTAGCATGAATAACTCACCGACATAAATCAAGAGACCAATTTAGCATGTACTTATGTAGAATCCCCACGAAAAATCTCTTTAGGGGAGGAATTTGAAAGAAAAGGAAAAAAAATTATTTTTTATATAATGAACAGTTAATGTTTGAATTTTCTGCCCTCTAGCTCTATTTGCTGATGATTGACAGTTTCTAATAGATGGGTAGTATATTTAGTCACGCACATACACACATTCATATATATTCATATCTGGGTGTATATATATATATATATATATATATATATATATATATATATATATATATATATATATATATATGTATGTGTGTGTGTGTGTTTGTGTGTGTGTATATATATGTATATACATATATATATATATACAAATATGTATATATATATATATATGAATGTGTCTATGAATATATATATACATATATATATACATATTTGCATATATATATACATATTTATACATATATCTGTATATATATAGATATGCACATATACATAGATATGTATATATATATATATATATATATACACACACATATATATAATATACATATAAATATTCATATATATTTGTATATACATATTTGTATAGATATATATATACATATTTATATAACTCTCTATATATATGTATATATATATATATACATATACGTATGTAAATATTTATATATACATATATATAAATATATATATATATATATATATATATATATATATATATATGTATATGTATAAGTGTGTGTATGTGTGTGTGTGTATGTACACACAATTTTTCAATTGATCACTCTTAACATGCATGCCAAAAGATGTCAATGAAGGTTTCTGTTGAGAGCAGCCCATAAGCCTGATACATACATAGCCAACCAGCCAACCAGCCAGCCAGCCAGATCCAATTAAAAACTGAAAAAACTCATGTTGACAGTTCTCATGACAGTTTTGGTTAACTGTTTCCAAGAAAAGATTCAGGAAATCTATTCTCGAAAAGTTAATGACCCTGCCAATATACAAAAGAATATTGAAAAAGCTATTTCTATGGAATTGGTCGGCTCCCTCTGATTGTTATCAGGCCATCTGCATAAACAATGTTTATTACATATATCTAACCAATCTTTCCTACTGACAAATTAAGATGCTTGTAGATATACCCGCATACAATGTTCTCTTGGATTCTTTTTTGCCAGTGTGTGAAAAAATCTTATCTCGCAAAAATTTTCCTGTGACAAAAGTATATGACCACTAAACATTTGTGCAAATGTAAACTTGAAATTGTTTCAAAATTATTTGGCTCGACTAATCGCTAATAAAACTGTATTGGCATGTTTTGATGTATAAGGTTGGTGCAAAAATAATCGCAATTTTTCACCATCAACTTTAAAGCAGTATATCTCAGCTTAGAATAAAAGGTATTAATTGAAATAAGAACCATCAGAATCTACACGTTTTTGCCAACTAGAAACAAGTCCATTTATTTTAGAAATGTAGAATTCTGGTATCCTGACTAATGAATTTTTGAGTTGCTTCTTGGTTGTTGAAGACCTTCCCTTTCAGGAAGTGGTCAAAATGCCTGAAAAATTGGTACTCGGTCAGAGAGGGACGTCTTGTGAATGAGCTGGGTGAGGTGGGAGTTTTGTAGCCTATTTCATTCAATTTCAGCCAGGTTATTTGCGTGACATGCAAGCTTTTTTGCTTTTCATTCAGGGTCATTCGTACAACATTTTGAGCTTTTTTGCAATTTCAATTTAGTACAAATGTTGAACAACTGTTGAATGGTCAATGTTTTGTTCTTCATGAATTGTTATGTGTATGTCCATCTCAATAATGGCCCTCAATTGGATGTTGTCAATCACAGAAGGACGTCCACATCTTCAAAGTCATCATTTCTGCTTTGAAATTTTGGGAACTGATATTGAGCAGTGCATTCATTGACAGTCACCTGGACAAATATTTGGTTGATATTGGGGGGCAGTTTCCACTACTTTACATTTTGAATTCATGTAAAAAAAATTGCTTGAATTTGCCTTTCTTTCATCTTTGATTTGACTGCCTCGAATAAACCAGAATAAATAGTGAAAAGAAAACTTTCAGCCTAAATGAATAGAACGATATTCACGCTTCAAAATGATGTCTTCTATAAACATAGGTAAATAATTGTTTATTCTGAAATAAGTATCAAAGTTTAGAATAACAAAAAAAGCAGATATTTTTGCACCAACCAAATCGAAATAGTATGATTCCATTCTACAACATATCAGAAATAGTCAGTCAACAGTCAATCAAAATTGTCACCAAAACTGTCAACATATGTTCCTTCAGTTTTTATGTGGGTTTGGCTGGTAAAGTATTTACAGGTGTATCATACGTGCTGGCTGCACCTATCGAATTAGAGAAAAATTTAACCTTATCACGTCTAGAAAAAAAATCTTTTTTTGTTTTTTTCAAAATTCCTCTCAATAATAAGTTTTTAATAGTGGGTTCAATATACAATGTAAATCTTTACAAAATTGATCCCTTAGTTTATGTCCAGCAGTATTTGCACTTGTTTTTTGGAAATTGGAGATTTTTTGATGATCACAGCCCAACAAAGGCCAAAACAAGTAACTTGTTGATTGATCATCCGTTTTTCTAATTTATTAATTGATCACCCCAATGCATCACATTGGTAGAAGACATTGGTCACATGACAGTTTCTATTGAATGACTAACCAAACCTGTCAAGAGAGGATTTCTTGTTTTTCCATTCAATAAAACATGAATGAGTATTTTTTATTTAATGATGCGATGTCAAACTAAATGTTGTATTTGAAAAAACAACTAACTACTTAACAGAAACAGTGTGTCACACCATTTGGTCTGAAATCTTGCAAATTAGCACGAGTACTCCATTAAACATTTTCTAAAAATGTTTTGTTTTGTTTTTTAAATTGAAAAAGAATTTTTCTATTTTTTTTCACCTTCTAAAATCTTACGTCAGCAAGACCTGACGCAAGATTTGCCCTAAAACTTTAAAAATTCACATGAGTATCTCTTTTGACTTCTAAAAATAGGGTTTTTGAACTTCAGAGATTTTTAAAAATTTTCTAAAAGGAATTTTTTGTTTTGTTTTAAATACTTTTAAATAAATCAGCACTATCGGACCCACCTTTTGATGTAGAACCTTGTAGTAATTATCTTCAAGGGTTTCTCTGCAAAACTGTGCCACATGAGTGTCAATATCTTGAATAGTTCCGCTTTAAAAAAATTTTTGGAACTGTTCTTTTGTAAACACCTTGTACTTAAAATCATAAATATATATGTAATCATTAATCACTCCATTATATTAGGTGGTTAATCTTTTGTGTATAAACCAGTTTTCTTAGAGTGCTGACAGCAAAATGTATGTGCGCACACACATGCACAGTTAAGAGTGAATTGTGCTCACAGATATAATTACATTTCTGTGGAATTGGAAGACTGTGCAAATTGAAAATGTCTCCATAAACATACACTCAATAAAGTTGGCATAAAAGTCAACTTTTAGATTCTTTGGAAACCAGAAATACCTCTGCCAACACCATTGTCATGGGTAGTAATTGTACACAGATTGATCCCAAAAATTTAATCAGTTTTTTTCTAGACACCCTTACACAAGATGTCATTGAAATTCATTGAGAACTTTTGGAGATATTGTGTGGGCAGACATGAAATTTTGACAATATTATGTGGTGTGGATATACAACTACACCCTTGGGGGAAACAATTGCGCATGAATCTATCCAAAAATTGAAATACTTCCTTTGTAGCCTATTATCCATCCTACCTCAAAATTTCATAGAAATTCATTGAGAACTTTTGGAGATATTGTGTGGACAGACTTGAGTGTATAAATAAATGTATGGGGAAAAAACAGAAAAATATCTCTCAAGATATTCCTGGATCTGCCCAAAAATTCAACCCTCTTTTTCTTACCGCAGCTTTCAAGACTTCAGATAACAAAATCATAGATTCTCTTGGGAGACTTGCCTAGAAGAATTTACAAAGTGATGAATAATCGGATAATTCATGGAACTATCAAAAGAGGAAGAAAATTAGCGAAGAATCATTTTAGTATGGCAAGCTTTTGGGAGAGTAAGCTCAACCTTTGAGATCAAGAAAATCCCATCAGTTTCAAAAAGAAGGGTCTACAACTGATACATCATCCCAATAGTCACCTATGGAGCTGAAACATAGAACCTAGCCAAGAGACTAACCCTCAAACTGAGAACCATACAATATGCACAGGAGGGAATCATGCTCAACTTCACATGGAAAGATCACAAAACAGCGCAGTATTTAAGAGAAAAAGCAGGAGTCAGGAATATCTTACAATCCATTTGAACACTTTAATGGCAATGGGCTTGTTATATTGCAAGAACGGCAGACAACTGATGGACATTGTGAATCAAAAGATGGATCCCCAGAGATCATATGCAAAATATAAGATGATGTGACAAAATCGAATCCCAAAGAAGGTCTATGTCCAACAACGAATGCTAAAAGGACAATGATGGTGAATAATTGATTGAGAGGTTCATTCCCTGGAACAAAGATCTGAAAACATCTATCTGTTCTGTTGGTATGAAATCACCAAAAAAAGACAACAAAGCAAAAGTCAACGCTAACACCATACATTTCAAGATCTCATTACTAGGTGGTACAGTGGAGACATGCTGATTAACCACACCCGAATCTGCCAAACCCATCTTGCTTTGGATGGGAGATGACAGAGTACAATTATACATCCGTTGCCAAAATCAGTCACTCGGATAGTAAGATGTTCCTGTATCAAAGACGATGTGCTGTGCTTTGAAAATGCTGAACTTAGTCGCTGAGATGAACCGAACTGCATTCCAGTGCAGTAGTGACAAGAAGCTCTGGAATAACAATGAAGTTAGAGATGATGAAACAGAGCTCTGGGATTCTGACAATGAATTCTAAAATAGTAAGTACTTCCAGTAAATACCGATACATGCTTTAGTTGATAGGTACATATAGTATATTCAAAAGTGAAAATTTGAAATCCCCGTGTTCAGTAATCAAGGATGTGCCATGTGATTCAGGAGATAATTGTTTCTACCTTGTAAACAATAAAGGATACCAGTAATAAATCCTCATTAAAAATGATGATATAATGACCCCTAACTTACATGGTGATTGTAAACAAGATGCTTTCACAATTACAAAGTGAAGTTTTAGTACTTACTGAATACTTGCAAAAATCGTTTTTACCTATTTTTTTGATGGCTAAATGTTTGGCAAAAACATGTTCAAAAAATCTTTAACAATTCCTAAAATACCCTAAAAATGAGGCAATCCTTACTTATGCGGATGTAAAAAAAATGTTATATGCTGTGTTTAGCTCCTGCATTTTACATCCATATAAGCAAGGATTACTTGCCTCAGAAAAAACACTATAATTCCCTCACTACTGGAAAATCACCTTGCTTGCCACATTCTCAATAAATCTTGATATAATGGGTTTTCAACTGCTGATAATCCCTTGTTTCTGATTTTTGGTCTTCAAAGTGCATGATGAATAGGCAAGGCCATGTTGAGTTGGTTTATATCGTATTTTCAAATCTGAAAGAATCTTCAAAACATGCGTTATTTTTTAGTGAAAAGTGCATGTTTCTATCCTTGATACTTTCTGAGAAGGGATAGTTTTGTGACCAGTACAACAACTTATCATAACTATCTCTAAGCTCTAACAGGGTCATCTCTTGCTGTACCTCCTTCAGCAGGACCACCTCCCTTCTGTGAGGCTCCCCCGAGACCATCAACTTCTGGGGTGCGTACAGGAAACTTTTTACCAGAAGCTATTCAGCCACATCCCAAATCAGAAAAAAATATGTTCCTAAGACTGGAAACAACATTGTGACAGAGGCATAGAAAATAGAGAAAACCCCAAAAGAATCCAGGAAAAGAACCCCCCCCCCCAAAAAAAAAGTGTGAAGAAAATAGAAAAACTCAGCCAATGGGATGTGAGCAGAATCCAACTCTGAAGAGAAAGAACAATAGTGCATTGTGCGCCTGGAAAACTACTCAAAATCTAGGGAAGTGTGGCTGTAGTGCAGGATATGCAAGTCCTTGTCGCATAAAGATTGCACAGCTGGAGGTGATTTTTACAGCGGCCACAACTGTGACTCTGAATGAATGAATTTCCATTTTTTTTTTTTGGTTTCTGATGAAAGGGCTTTCCATGAGTCAGCAGATTTGTTATTGGGAACCAACAGAATTATAAAAACATTTAAAAAAGCTGTATCATTTTTGAATGTCAGGAAACCCAAAGTCGCAATTCACATTCACTGGAGCATGACAAAAATCAGTTTTGTATGATAAATATACGTTTAATAAAGGTTTGTTGCATTGCAAATTGTTTCATTTTTCCAGTCCAATAGTTTAATATAGAGAGATTGATTATCATCTAAGACATCTGCATTTTGAGACAAGGTAGGCCGAGGTTCTATACATAAACAATTAACACTCAACAACTGTTATTCAATGAATAAATAATACAACATTATTTTGTATAAATAACACTATAATATTATCATAAGCAATATATATTTTTGAATACTATATTCATTGAGAGAAAAGGCAAAAGTTAACTGGAGAAATTTAATGTATTTTTAACATGTTGCAACTGTCCCTGTTTAGTGTTGCAACCGTACCCAGGATTGGGGTTGATTGCAACATCTGACTTCTTCCATTCAAATAGAATGATTTATCATATGTTATAATTTTTAAATGGTATGGGTAAATAATATATGATGAATAAAAATTTGGTTGGCCTCATCCAAGTAGTAACTGAGTGAAATTCAGAAAGTGTTGCAAACGTCCCAAGTCTCCCCTTCCTATGTCAGTGTTTGAATTGTAATCAAAGGCTCAAAAAGTTATATAGAGAGTCAGAAAATTTTTTTTTTTTTTTAAAAGTATGATTAAACAACTTATTCATCAGAAATTAATGCAATGAATAAATTAAAAGCCTGTCTTTATTTCAACTCATGAAGAAAACATAAAAGATCTTAAAACAATGTTTATCATAATTTCACCCTTTCAAACATCACTCATTCAAAAAATGTCTTAGGTAAATATATAAGTTCTGATTTTGGTATCAAGCAGTTGTACACAGAGATGTTGTTGAACCATGATAAATACATACATAGCCAGAGAGCCAGAGAGCCAGTCAGCCAGCCAGACCGAAAAACTGTAGAAACAGTTGACAGTTTTGGGGACAGTTTTGGTTTGTGGTTTCGAATATATATATTTAAGTGAATAGCCAACTTGGGACTCCCTAAATCTGCCTTGAGGCCCCTTACAGTCTGGATGCCTGAAGCCACATGTTGAGTACGAGACTGTTGAGGTAATGAAGAAACATTGTTCCCTTGAAATTCAGATTTGTAATTATTCTATTTTGATCTGAGATCACAAATTGAGCTCAGGTTTAAGGAAGATCAATTTCTTTCCAAGATGTACAATAGATTCCTCCACCAATGTATTGAGTTTGCATGTACAAATATGTATATAGATATATTTACATGTGTATGTGTGTATAGGATTCATTGAATGATATCAATATTTTTCTGTCAGTTCAATTTTTTTGTGAGTTTCTCAAGTCGTGGAATGGTATTCTTTACTGCTGATTCAAAGAGTGGATGAATTTTCTAAAATTCATGGTGTATTTTATTTTTTACTTTTTATTTTGATCTTCATAATGCTCTTAATCATTATAGAAAAAAATATTAAATATAGAAATAAAATACCCCATAAGTTATGGAAAATTCATTCACTCCTTTGAAACAGCAGTGAATAATACCATTCAAAAACTGGATCAGCTCACATGAAAGATTGAACTGAAAGAAAATGTTGATATCATTCAAAGAGACCCGTATTAAAGGAAAAAATCTCCCAAAATATTCAATATATGTATATATTAGGGTGTTCAGAAAGTAATTATGTATTTTCGTGTTTGGAAAGTGATGACATATTTTTTATTTTTTTTTGTGTTTCTTTTTTGGTCTTTGAAGTCTCTATCCT
Organism: Thysanoteuthis rhombus; assembly: GCA_963457665.1. Classification (NCBI taxonomy): domain Eukaryota; kingdom Metazoa; phylum Mollusca; class Cephalopoda; order Oegopsida; family Thysanoteuthidae; genus Thysanoteuthis; species Thysanoteuthis major. Next base: position 39,471,296 of record OY735233.1, on the reverse strand, counting down.
CCGTGGGGTCGAACTTTATTATACACTATAAAGGTCACTCTGCTGGACAGAAGAGATAATTGACCAAATCCAGACATCATTTCCTACCATTCAACCCTGGTCTTGCCTTAGTTGGTTGGCTTATAATTTATCGCAGTGAAATACCTAATTACTTTCTGAGAAACTATAAACACACACACACACACACACACACACACACACATATATATATATATATATATATATATATATATATATATATATATATATATCATCATCATCATCAGTCTTTTAGTGTCCGTCGTTGGACATAGACCTTCCCCAGGATTTCCCACACTTCCCTATCATGGATATCACAGAGCCAGTACTTCCTGAACTTGTCTAGCTCGTCTCTCCATCTAACATTTTGCCGGCCTCGGTTGTGCATGTGGTCTAGGGGAATCCATGTTGTGAGTCGCGATGTCCATCGATTGTCTGCCATTCTTGCTACATGGCCAGCCTACCGCCATTTGAGATTTTTAATGGATTCTATGATGTCCCTAACTCTTGTCTTTTCTCAGATGTACTGCGTTGTCTTGTGGTCTCTCCATGTGAGGCCCAGCATAATTCTTTCATGTGCACGTTGCATGGTTCTCAATTTATGGGTCTGTCTCTTGGTTAGTTTCCATGTTTCAGCTCCATAAGTGACTATTGGGAGGATGCATATATATATATATATATATATATATATATATATATATATATATATATATACATATATATATATATATATATATATATATATATATATATATATATAAATATATATATATACATATATATATATATATATATATATATATAAAAATTGTTTTTTAAACACATGTTATTAAAAAGTATAGACATTTTTTGTCTGCTCATTTTTCTGATGGTTTTTTTTAATGGTTGGTTCAAATGAATTCAAACATTTCCTCAAATGCTTTTCTGAAAATTGTTGTACTCATTTTAACAACTATAAGAAAAAAACATCAGAAAACTAGAAAAACTTTCTTGAAAAAGGAACAGACAAAAAATATCTATTTTTCAATCACATGTGTTCATAGAAGGGATGCTACCCAAATACACACTATATATACATATATATATATATATATATGGTCGAGAAATATTAAGTGCTTTGAACACTAAACATTAAAAAACTTTTTCAATAGATTTTTTTTATATCTCTTCAGTCTCCCATTTCCCAATATCTGTCGATGCAATTTATGCAATTTTCCAAAGTGTTTTTATCCTGTTTCCCCTTGTACTTAGTTATTATTGTGCTGTGTATAAATTGTCTCTTGTTTGGATCAGCAATTGTTTACGATCTTACTGTTTTGAGGATTTTAAAAACAAAATACATATCCAGTGCCACAGATGCAAATATACTTGTATATAGCTCACATGAACACTGATAATTAAATGCCTCTCAAATTTATGTTGCAATATAATATGGGTCAGAAACATGGCATTATTAATTGTGCTCCTGCTTGGAAATGTTTTTTTTTCTCAAGATTATATAGTGAAATCAAATAGATTTAGAAACATGAAGACAGATAATCATGTAGACACATAAATTGACAGAACTTAGATAAACCTACATATATATTTGAGCACCAGCTGTTGTAAAGAGAATCAACTGACTTGACTCTTAAATTCATGTGAAAAATTGAATGTTATTATGAGAAGGAATAACTTCTAATTAAAATTACCTCCATTCCACCTTTAAAGTAAATGAAAAAAAATTCTATTCACAGAAGAATTCCATTATCAATCACCGCTACCAACAATAGATAGGTTTAATTACTATTGCTATGTATAGGTTATTTATGTGTTTTTACCTTTATATATACCTATCTATCTATACGGATTTTACCCATCCCTAACCATTTATAGTATAAACCTGAAATTCTACACATACTCACCCCTCAATTAGAAAGGAAAATGATATCTTTGTTTTTTGAAAATTATCCCCCAGTTGAGTTGGGTATTTTTTTTAGGGGGGGGGTGCAATTTACAATTGAATATTATGGCAAATTAGTCCCTTATCTTGTGTCCAGCAGCATTCATGCTTGTTTTTGTTTTTTTTTATATTTTCACTTTTCAGTGATCACAGCCCCAAAAAGGCAAGAAAAGTAACTTATTCATTGGTTACCCTTTTTTTCCAAATTTTAACCTATCACCTTACTAAGCGACTAACCAGACCTATTTTTTTGGTAGCTTAATCTATTACCATCACAGCTTGATTTATGAGGTAAAAAGCAATATATATAAGTGCCGGCGATTCAAAATTTCCCTTGGAATGCTAGTTTTTTTTCTTCTATTCATTGAAAAGTTCCACTGTTAATTACCAGCATTTACAAGCAGTGCATGAATTTAAGAGTTATTATATTAATAGACTCGATAGAAATGTCTAAGATTATGCATGGTACAGAATTAATGGATCTTAATGTGTTTTTGACCAAAAGAGAGTATAAAGGACTGAGAGGCCATGCACATGCTGTGGGAGTGAATAGGACTTGATTGAATTTCAGAAAATTCTTTTTTTATAATAGAGTCACAGGATTATGGAATAGATTACCGGAATATGCCGTGCAATCAGCAAATGTAAATGAGTTTAAAAATAATTATGATGTTTATTACACCATTGCTAACGCAAATATCTATGATGAGATTCTGATATGATTATTTGAGGTGTGCTTTTATATACAAATTGTATATTTTCCTTCTCACTATAATTAAAGTTCTGAATATTTCGACAATATGTAACTGAACAAAGGTGTATGCATACAAAAGTGGGGAGCTTCTAGGGGAATCTGGAGGCATGGTCCCCCAGAAAATTTTGAAAATTATGTAATCAAGATTGGCTAAAATTGAGTTTCGGGGTATATCAGTGACTGAAATTAACTTTTTATAAAAATCCATGAGAATTTTCCTTACGTGCGTGTGAGCATGAGAATTTATCAAAATGCGTGTGTCTCATGCAGGAGACGTGAGACTTCAGATTTTTTTTTATGGGGGTAGAGGGATTTCAGTAATAGCTGCAGGCTGTATATTTCAATTCTGTCAAAAATTTGGTTTTTAGTTTTCATTCATTATTACCAAATAGCTTGGAGTTTTTCATCCCAGTAGAATCATTATTAGATCTGTGAGTAGTCAGGTAACCCCTGACTGTACGATCAGTTTATCACAAGAAGTGTAGTAACCCCTGTAGACTACAGTACTTTGAACATAGAATATTTCATGCAAAATGTCAGTATGTTAGAAGATGTGAATTATGAATGCAAATCAACATAAATATTTTCAGGAACTGTCGATAGAAACTGTCTACTTAAGTTTCTTTAGTTTTTAAAGGATTCTGGTTGGCTGGCTGACTGGCTGGCTGGCTGGCGATCTATTTGTTATGCATACAGGCCGCACTAATGGAGCTAAAGGGCTGAAAATTTAAAAGTTTACTCCTTAGTGAGAGTCCGCAACTGATGCATCCTCCTGATAATCACCTCGGGAGCTGAAACATTGAACCTAACCAAGAGATTGACCCTCAAGCTGAGAACCATGCATCGTGCACTGGAGAAAATCATGCTCAATATCACATGGAAAGATCACAAAACTGCAGAGTGTAAAAAACAGGGATATTATCGAATCCATTAGAAAACTCAAATGGCAATGGACTGGTCATACTGCAAGAATGTCAGACAATCCCAGGATATCATGTATCACCAGAGATCATATGCAAAATAGTGGCTGGCAAAATATGAGATGGCATGATGGTATGACAAACTAGACAAGTTCAGAAAATATTGGATAGAGAGGTCTGGCAAATTCTGGGGTCTATGTCCAACGATGAATGCTGGGACTGATGATGATGTCTACAAAAAACAATTTATTTTTGTTTTTTGAAAATATCCTCCAAAATAAGTTTTTAGTGAGAAGTTCAATTTACAATGTTACTTAGTTTGTGTCAAGCAGTTTTAACACTTGCTTTTTTTTAAAAATGTGGACTTTTATAATGATCACGGCCCAACAAAAGGTGAGAAGCAATTCTTTCATTGATTGGCCCATTTTTCAAATTTTTTAATTGATAACCCCCAACACAGCATTCAGCAAAAAGATGTTGGTCACATGACGTTTTCTATTGAGTAACTAACCTGACCTGTTTCATGTTTGTTGATCAAATATCAATTTGTATCAAGTATGTTTTCCAGGGTTACTTTTATACTTTACTATTTTGCATCTATGGTTTTCGAAACACATGCAAAGAGGCAAAGAGAAAAAATGAATTCGAAAGCTTTTGTTTTCAGATTGAATTCTTGGCAGATGTCTTCAAAACTGGATTCTTAGATTTTCTTTAATTGTCTGCATTGTTCCTTTCAGAAATCTTGAAAAGCTGATTTCTATGATATGATTCAAAAAAACTAAATGTTTTTCTAAAAGATGAATTGAAAAATCATTAATTCTTTTAATTAATGATCTTGGGGGTTTCATATTCAGCTTAAGGCAATCTTAATAATATAATTTAATCCTTAATTAAATGTCATTTATTAAGATTAAAGTGAAATCACAAAAGGATTTTTGAAAACTAATGTAAAACATCCAATCAGAAAGCTTCAAATTCATATAATTCTCCTGCACTAACTCATTCATTTCCTTATGTATATGGTGTCCCTAAAAGTAACCGTCTACTTACAGAAATAATAGTGTTCTAAGTTTGGATTTACATCTCAATTATCGAATCACCGAAGCTACAGAAATAGCTAAGTGGGCTACAGATTCTTCTCTCTTTGAGTGCCAGTGTATATGGATATGCGTGTGTCCCTGGTTGCTCCTGGTCAGATTTTTGGGTCTACAACCTTGAAAATTTGCATGAGTACACCACTACGCACCTTCTGAAAACAGTTTTTTCTGTTTTTCCAAAAAAGTGCTTTTTTAGGTCTTTATGGTCATTTTGGACCTACCAAGCCAAAATCTCGTGCTGATGATTTTTTAGATAATTTTAGATAAAAGATCTATTTCAATTAGATGATTTGGGATGAAAGATTTATATTTTTAGATAGTCTTTTAGATAATTTTATGTGATTTTATAGATAATTAGGTCTGGTACAAATACGGGCTACAGTGATTTATGCGAGGTGATGATATATATATATCAAGATCAAATTGATTAACAAAAGGAATCTTGAAAACTTATACAAAGCATCCAATCAGAAAGCCTCAAATTCACATGCCACCATTTTCCTACTCTTTCTCATTCATCTCCTAACACAGAGTGTCCAATGCATTGCCCCAGTAGTCACCTATGGAGCTGAAACATGGAACCTAACAGAGAACCATGCAACGTGTTTGGGAGAGAATCATGCTCAACATCATCTGGAGAGATCACAAAACAGCACAGTATAAAAAAAACAGGAGTCATGGATATTATAGAATCCATTAAAAAAATGGCAATGGGCAGGCTATGTTGTAAGTCTATCATAAAACTACAGGACATCACAAGTGAATGTGAGTGTCAAATATGAGATTGCATGATGAACTAGCCAAGTTCAGAAAGTATTGGCTCCACGATGTCCATGATAGAGAGATCTGGCAAATCTTGGGGAAGGTTCATGCCCAACAACTGATGCTAAAAGGCTGGTGATGATGATGATGATGATGACAGGGTTTCCTGAGAATAACCATTTATTTTGTGAAATGATAGTATTTTAAGTTGGATATTTTCATGATAATTATTCACCCTAAAAAAAATGATTAGGGCATGCCAGTTCAAAGGGTGCATGTTTGGAATGATATTGTTAATAGCAACAATCAAAACAGCAATATCATCATTAATAGTAATAACAATCAAAACATAATTCTAAAAAAAATGCTACACTTTACTATGATTTAATTTGACTCATACTATAGAAAAATTCATCAGAATTCTCTCTCCTTCTCTCTCACTATCTTTTTCTCTCTCTTTCTTCTCTCACTCTCTCCTTGTCTGGCTCTATACCAAACATTTTATATCTATTAACACACGCCCATGGACGCTGGTGACTAATCAGGCAAAAGATTATCATTATTTTTATCATTTATAATAAATCTACGCAACAGCCTATCAACTCCAAAGTTGCCTAAATGAAGGCGAGTTACCTGAATGGTCTCCAGAAGCAGAACTACCCTCATCCAAAAAGACCCTGAAAAAGGGGCCTGGCAAGCAATTATAGACCAATCATATGCTTACCACTCATGTGGAAAATTCTGACTGGACAAATAGCGGAGAGAATGTATATATTTATTATATATATATTACCAGAAGAATAGAAAGGATGCAGGAGAGGAACCAAGGGAGCAAATGACATGCTCTACATCGACTAGATGATCTTAAAAGAAATAAGAAAAGGTAGGAATAATATTTCAATGAGATAGATAGACTATAAAAAGGCATACGACATGATTCCACACAGCTGGATACTCAAATGTCTCAGAATGTTCAAGATCATGGAACCAGTGGTGAGATTCATTACCAACTCTATGAAAAACTGGAAAGTAGACTTGACAGCCACTGGAGAAAATTTAGCAGAGGTCAGTATTAGAAGGGGAATCTTTCAGTGAGACTCTCTGTCTCCAATACTATTTGTTTTAACTATGATACCACTCAACAGAATCCTGAAAAACAGCGAAGGATACCAATTTTCCAAAACAAAGGGAAAAATCCACCACCTAATGTACATGGACAACATAAAAATGATTTGCAAAAAACAGGGGAGAACTTGAGATGCTGTTCAACAAAGTGAATGAAAACAGTGATGACATTGGGATAGAATTTGGAATAGAAAAATGTGCAATTATGGTAATGCACAAAAGAAGGCTTGCAGCTGCAGAAGGACTCGAATTATTGGACAGCAGGAAGATTTGAGCACTGACCACACAAGACTGATACAAATACCTAGGAGTTCTCGAATGTGACACAATAAAACAGGAAGAAATGAAGGAGAAAATAAGAAGAGAATACCTGATAGGTGCACTCAGAACCGTACCAAAGACACTGAAGGCAAGATTGGAGGAAATAGGGACTCTGAGAGTGTGGAAAGGAGGGCTGGAGATTTGAGGAGACTTGCTGTCACTCAACCTCCAGCGGTAACCACCTGGCAACTGGTGTGAAACTGATGATAATAATGATAATAATATGACTACTTTATCTCCATTATGATTTTTGTACAGTGGCTATGACTTCAATTTCAAATACTCTGTTACTAGTGGCATATGATGTTTTGTATTTGGATAAATATTTTAGTGTCGTTAAAAACAATGGACAGTTGAAGCCTTTTTTGCGCAAGATATAGAGGATTTGAAATGAATTGATTCTTTTTGGTGGATTTTACAACCATCCATTGACCAATGTCTTTTGGCAATATGCAGTGTTGGGGATGATTCATTAAAATTTGCAAAAAGAAGTGATCAATGAATAACAAAATTTTCTCTAATTCTCTCTTCTTTTGATGAACACTAAAACGTCTGAATTTTAAAAAAAGAAAAGAGTGAACACAGCTTGGTACAAACTAGGGACCAATTTAGCATAAACTTATATTGTGAATTAAACCCTCCTCTAAAAGCCTATTTTTAAGGTGAATTTTGAAAAAACAAAAAAAACTCTATTCGAGATATAAAAGGAGTAAATGTTCACATTTTCAGTCTTCTAGTTCTATAGGTATGTCCTGTATGCATGATACATTCATATATAGCCAGTCAGCCAAACCAACTTGAAAACTGAAAGAAACCTACGTCGACAGTTTCGGTTGATATTTCCTCACAGTAAACACCCTAAAATGTTAATGTTTGATTTTGAAACAAAACATGATTTTGGCAATATAGATTTCAGCAGAAATAATGAATTTCTCACCATATATGAAATGCTTTTGAATTCCTCATTCATCTTTTGTGATTTGGTATCTTTGAATTCTCTTAAAAGTGCTCGAGGGGGATTTCATCAAGTTTACAAACATTGATTTAGTAGATTGTTTCTCTTCAGAGAAGAACAGCCTCTGGGCAGCCAATCAAAATAGAGAAATGTCTACTTTCTGAATTGTAATACAATCACAGTAAGTAATGAAATGTTTATAGTCAATTTGTGTACCTAAGAAGAAATATTCAGAATATCTATACCTCAAATAAATGAATCATTATCATCATCATAGATGGCATATATACCTGAACTAATTATCTAAAAAGTTAATTTGAATTATCTAAAAAAATGAGAACTTTTACCTAAAATTATCTTAAAATATACCTGCACAAGATTTGGGCATTGTTGGTCCAAAATGACCATGGAGACCCTAAAAAGTGCTATTTTGAAAGAAATAAAAAAAAAGTTTTTAGATGGCATCTAATGATGTACTGATGCAAATTTTTTAAGGTTGTAGTGCAAAAAAATGTGACCAAGAATGCTTGGAGACACAGGTAGACATACACAGATAAGCAAAGAGAGAAAAATCTGTAGCCCACTTGGCTGGTTGGTCTGGTGGGCCATTTGTGATTCGATTTCTTTCTTTGATCATATTGAGGCAAGAACAAACCAAACAAGGAAGTGAATGATTATTAAACAAATCTGATAATAGATACCATCACAAAAAAGTTTGAATTTAATAAAAACAAGGGTAAATGCTGCAAGACACAAACTAAGGGACCAACTTAACATGAATTTACATTGTAATTCTAAAATTCAATTTTGGTAGGAATTAAGAAAAATAAAAAAACATAATAAGGAGTAAATGTTTAAATTTTCCACCCTAAAGCACTATTGGTGGGGCCTATACATACATGAATAGGTCTGCTTAGACACATTGGTATGGCCTGTACACATGATACATACATAGCCAGCCAGCCTTAAACACTGAGATAAACCTATGTTGACAGTTTTGTGCTCAGTTTTAGTCGACGGTTAGTAATAGTCAAACAGACAGACAGACCCACTTCAAAACTGAAGGAAACTATGTTGACAGTCTTGGTTGATGGTTTCCAATAACCTTGTTGGAGAATTTCATAAAAGGGAAATATTTGGGGTTTGTTTGGATCAATATTTATTGGGATGGGGTCATCAGCAAACCAACACGTGTGACACAAGAAGACAACGGTTAAAAGCCAGAGTGCAGTATTCATATAAAATCTACAGTGAGCTAAGCTTTCTGTTTCAAAAAATGAGAAAGTATTGAATCTTCATAGCTCCATATATGGCCTGTCTGACCAACCAGCCAAGTGTGTTACAGATTCTTCTCTCTTAGCTTAGTGTCTGTGTGTATGTGTGTGTCTCTGGGTGATGCTGGTTACATTTTGGGAGCTACAACCTTGAAAATTTACATGAGTACACCACTAGGCACTATCTAAAGGTATTTACTTGTTTTTTTTAAAAGTGCCTCTTGGGGTCTACATGGTCCATTTTGGACCGACAATGCCCAAATCTTGTGCTGGTATTTTTTAGATAATTTCAGATTGAAGATCTTCTTTTTTTTAGATGATTTTAGATAATCTTTTTAGATAATTAATTCTGGTACTTGTGTGATTCATTTATGCAAGGTACAGGTATCTTTGACTAATTGTTTTGTCAAAATCTCTTAATGTACATTTTTCATCATATTGGCCGATTGGTGGCTTGCTTCTATTCAATGAAGAACAGCCTTTGGGCAACCTACAAAAATGAAAAAAAACGTGTCTCCAGTCTAAATTGTAATACAATCACAGTAAATAATGAAACGTTAATGGACAATTTGTGCATCTAGAAGGAAATGTTCAGAATTTCCATCTTAGTTCATCTTGAGGCAAAAACAAACCCAAACAGGTCTGTTTAGTCACTGAATAGAAACTGTCACATAACCAACATTTTCTGGCAGCATGCTTTGTTGGGGAAGATCAATTAAAAAATTAGAAAAATGGTTGATTGATAAATAACTTACATCTCATACCTTTTGTAGGGCAGTGATCACTAAAGCAGTTTGAATTTTCAAAAAACTAGTGCAACCTCAAGCTAAGGGGCCAATTTAGCATAAACTTACATTGTAAATTGCTCCCTACACACATACACTTTAGAAACCTATTTTTGCTGCTTCTTACCTCATAAATTAAGCAGTAGTGATGGCAAAATTAAGTTACCTTGAAGGAAATACTTCTAGTACGTTTTGAGTCAAATTTATGATTACAAAAAAGCAAAAACAGGTCTGGTTAGTTACTCTATAGGGTGATCAATTAAACTTTGTATAAAGGGGTGATCAGGGAATGAGTTATTTTTCATGCCTTTTTTGGACTGCAATCACTAAAAAGTATAAATTTCACCAAAGCAAGCATGAATGCTACTGGACACAAATTAAGGGACCAATTTTGGCATAACTTTCAATGTGAATTGAACCCACCCCCCATAGGAGGAGGGAGATTTCCTGAAAACAAAATGAATTTCCTTTGTGTACTGGTTGCAAAATGTGTGTGTGTGTGAGTTTGTGAACTAGTCTGAAAACCAAATTTAGGGATGTGATTTTATAATGAAAATTTGACATTGTTTTTTAGCTGAGATTTTGCCGTAGATATCAGAAATCGTCAAGTGAAACAGTCACTAAAGTGGTTACCATAGGTTTCTCCAGTTTTTAAGCTGGTCTGACTGGATGGTTGGACATGTATGCAAACCCTTATGCAGGCTACATCAATGAAGCTAGAGGGCTGAAAAGTTGAACTTTTACATTTTATGTCTAGATAAGATGTTTTGTTTTTTTTTTCAAAATAGGTTTTTTGCAGGAAGGAGGTTCAATTTACAATGTAATTGTATGATAAATGATCCCTTCGTTTGTGTCCGGTAGAATTCACATTTGTTTTTTGAAAATTTAGACATTTTTAAGTAATCACTTCCCAATAAATACAAGAGAAATAACTACAATTTTAAGTTATTCATTATTAGATAACAACCCTTGTCCATCACTAGAAAATCAATTTTAAGTTATCCACTGCAAGATGAACCCCCTTATCCATTGCAAAATAATCTATTGTAAGTTATCCATTGCAAGATAAAAGCCCTTGTCCATTGCAAGATAATCCATTGAATGTTATCTATTGCAAGTTAAAAGCCTTAACTTACAGATAGAACTGAATCGCCATCATCATAATGAAACAGAAATCTTATTATAAACCACCAAACTACAGGGACAAACATTCCCGTCATCCGCAGTTACAGTGAGAATAAGTTTGTGTGTAAAAGCTTCATCAACTCTCTCTTCTTGACAACCGATAGGCTTTTTGACGTATGTAAACATAATGATGTTTAACCAGTGTACTGGCAAACATCGGCATAGGTTTATGTATTGCAAACCAAAGATTACCCGAGTTTTTTTTAATGAGCCCTGGTTTCCATCTAGAATTTACAATTGATTTTCTTATGTATCAGAGTTTTTTTCCCAGAAATACAATATTGCTCACAATCGAGCACACCTCTACTATCTAAAAAAAAAGAAAGATGATTATTACGTATTGTTTATGACCAAACTCTATAGAATTCTAACAATTATTTTGTAAATATGAGTACCATGTTTGGACAGTGGCGTATTCATATTTTTATCAACGGTGTTTCAATGCTGTAGAATTTAGTGATAAATAGTACTTGATAAAATCTGTTTTATTGTTTAATATTCCATTAGAAATGATAAAATCCTGTTATTTTTGTTCTTGAGAAAAATAATTTTCTTTAAAAAAATTTAAGGTGCACTCATTTATGGGCGTCTCTGTATGTCCCATCTCCCCATAATTTATTTGTTATTTTGACCACATTTCAGAGGTAGTGGACCCTCACTTCTTCCTACACATACTCTGGTAGGCTTGATTTAGTCGTTTCCCTTCAGATAATGCTTCAAGTCACTCACATACTATTGTCAAACTCCTGGGCAAAATCTGGAGTTAAGTTTGCTTTCCTACTGTTACAAGAATAAGAACAATCCTCATCAAAATGAGGGTTGTAAAGTAATGTCCACATTCTGATACTGAGATCCAAACTCATGAGCAACTGATTCCTAGGATGCTGCCTTACTGACTGAACTAAATTGACAAGTCTTAGATGTTTACAAAATATTATCATACAGATACGTACAGGCTTATTTAATTCTGCTAAATAGAATCTTTTTTACAAAATTTATGTTTTTGCCATTTTTAAAAGTTTTATGTATACTTGTTGTGGAGTTTGACCCCGCAGCTACCAGTCTTGTTTGCATATCTTTAAATTTAATATTTGTTGAAAGTTATCTAATGATTGACTGTGGTCCCATTCATAATCCTAGAAAGACACAATCTCAAATGCCATAATCTTGATTGTTGAAATCTCGGATCATCAGAATCCATAGAGATTAAAATCCCCAAAACCACAATCCGGAAAGATCAAAATCCCATAAAGCTGAAATCCTCAAAGTAGAAATCCCGAAAACTGCAATGCCCATTGAAAAAGGCTACGTAAGAGATAAGTGCTCTGGTTGTTTATAGGTTCGTTTTATGCTCGATCCTGTATTGAGAAGTTTTGATTTTTTTATGTAAGTCTTTCTTACTGTATTTCCTGCAATACAATGGAATTAGAATAGGGTTTAATGTTAGGATTGCACATTAAGGTTAAAGTTAGGTTTTAGGGTTATTTTTTTTTAATTCTTTTTTTTTAAGTAAATGTGTTTTTATATGTTTTACAAATAAATCCCTCTTTAAAGCTGTGTATGTCCTTCAAGAACTTTTTTTTTTGGATAAATTATCTCTGAATCACATTTTCAGGATTTTGACCTTTCATTATGTCAGCCTCCATGGATTCTAATCTTTTGGGATTTTGACATTCAGGATTGCTTCTTTTGGGGATTATGACCTAGACCTAATTGACTGCTCTCCACAAAATCTTTCAAATAAAGAGAAACATTGATTTTCTGAATGAGGCAGGCAGGGATTATTTTGTTCAGATTGTTGATTGTTTGGATAACCGATCTAATCATAACCCATACTCAACAAAATTACAGGACCTTGAAATCTTGTTCCATTAATCCGGAATTTCGGATAATTGGTTTCCAGATAATTGAGGTTACTCTGTATGAACTGGTGCTCAGTTATCTTTGGATACAAAACATCCATACTGATTACAATATTCTGAAAGTCTTGGAGATATGCCAGTATAAAATAGAACAAAGAAGCAAGGAATAAAACACTAGACATGGAAATAAAAATTGAATTAGCAAGGAATTAAGAAAGGGATGGTCATATGGCAAGAACTTTTATTCAAATCGAGTGAAATCTCAAGGCCTTTTTGATTTGATGGTGCACGAATGAGTTGCAACGAGTGCTTCTCAAACGTAAGATAATTACCAGTTAAGAAACAAATTTTCCTAATGGAAAAAAGAAAAAGGAAAATTACATCACTGTCGGAACTTTTGATACAAAGTGTATGAAGTGAGATTAATGATTCGAAAGTCTTCGTGGAGAGAGTCGGCTTACGGCTGGCACCAAATTGAGACTGATTAGAACTCGGGATTTTTGCATTTCTAAATTGGTTGAAGAAAAAAATGAAAAAGTTCAATAAAATTTGAAAATAAAAGAAAAGATAACACATGTTGTACCGAACGAAATGTTCAAACTGATTTGGGGATTTCATTCTCTATTCTATTCTCTCCGTCTTTTAACCTCTCTTATCTTCTTTACCTTGCATTCTTGCCTCCTTTCTGCAATTTATTTCTTCCTTCTTTCTTGTTATTTCTTCCTTCTTTCTTGTTATTTCTTCCTTCCTTCTTTCTGTTGATTTAATCTCTTTACCCAATCCTTTTCCAGAAACTGTCAACCAAAGCTATTGCCATAAGTTTCTACAGTTTTTAAGTGATTTTTGCAATCAATCTATTAGAAACCGTCAAACCAAACTGTCACCAAAACTGTCGACAGAGATTTCTCAAGCGATTTGCTATGTAGGAGTCGTATTATTAAATTCCTTCCAATTAGATTTAGTTCAATTTACACTGTAAGTTTATGCTAAATTTTTTCATTAGATCATATCCAGCAGTGTTCATGCTTGTTCTTTTAAATTCAGACTTTTTTAGTTATAACCTGCTTTTCCAACATCTCCCAACATGGCACCATTTTTCCTAGTTTTCCTGATTTGAGTCGTTCTTAAATAACGTATCTTGTGCAGGGTCATTGAAGTACCAAAAATAATTTCATCAGTGGCGTGTTAAGGGTAAGATGGAGCCCATCACTCTTCTGTTTATCCATCTTCAAGATTGGTTTCCAACCATAGCTAAAGAGCCCATTTTGCCGTGGTATTTAACCATACGTGGGGGAGAAGAGACTAATTCATTACCTTTCCCAAGGGCGTTAGTACAAAGTATGCGCCAAATAAGTTTGAGTTTGGATTTGGCTCCTCATGTCCATTCTCCATACATCTGACCTCTTGGCCACCCAGCACCTTCACTTTCAACTGTCAATATAGGTTTCTTCAGTTTTCGGCTAGGTCTGGCTGTCGATGTATGCGTGTATGTATGTGTTATGTGTACAGACTGCACCAATGGAGCCAGAGAGAAAAAAATTTCAGACACTCACTCCCCATTATGCCTGAAAACTGTTCTGCTTTTTAAAGTCCCCCCCACCTAAATAGGTTACTAAAGGGAGGAATGAATCCGCAATGTAAGTTTATGCTAAATAGGTCCCTTAGTTTGTGTCCAGCGTCTTTTTTTTATGATTACTGCCCAACAAAGCATGAGAGAATAACCCTTTTCATTATAACCCCTTTTTCAATTTTTTTAATTGATCACCCTCAACATGGTATGCTGCCAAAAGATGTTAGTCACGTAACTGTTTCTTCTGAGCGACTAACCAGACCTTTTCAAGATCATAGTAAAGATAGCCAGATAGAATCAGAAAGAAGTTCATTAATATACAGGAATATCTTGAATAGTGCGGTTTTGATTGGTACGAGTTCTGTTGCAGTACTGTTAAGGTATTGCTGTAGAAATTAAGCACAAAGCTGAAAAGAAAAACACACAAAATTATTATAAGACCTTGAACAATGCAGTTTTGAACAGTATGGAGAATTTGGCAATAAATTAGCTGCACTAATCGAAGGGTACTTGTATTTGGAAAATCTATTCTAATTAGGAATCACACACACACACACACACACATGTAGGTCTCTTCTGTGCATACGCAGTAATTCTTAATTTATTCTTTCAATAAAAAATTTCTGATGATTCCTCAAAATTAGATTTCGTCTGATGATGCAATAAACATGATATCCACTTTCAAATCATTGGCTTCATTGTTTGGTAAGGTTTATTAAATAATTTCTTTTGCAAAATGTTCAGTGATTTCTGTTGTTTATCCCCGAAAGACTTATTTCTTTGGTTTTTGATCTAATTTCTAGGTATAGTCTAACTTTTAAATTCATGAACTGCTTGTAATTGACAGTGCAATATTTCAATAAATATATAACATCTTTTTACAGGATGCCGTGTTGGGGGAGATCAATGAATTAGTTACTTATCCCATCATTTGTTGAATCACTGAAAAGTTTGGATTTTTAAAAAACATGCAAGTACAAATTGTGACCACTTTAACATAAACTTACATTGTAAACTGAACCCCTCTAAAATATATTTTTGCAAGGGGGAATTTAAAAAATACGGAACAACTATTTTTTGTAAACTTGATTAGGGGTTTGCGTTTTAATTTTCAGACCATTATCCCCATTGGTGCAGCCCGAACACATGATACATACATACTTAACAAGCAATCCAGACCAGCCTAAAAACTGAAGAAACCTATTTTGGTAGTTTAGATGACAATTTTGGTTGACTGTTTGTAATGAAGCGTTTCTGTGAATTGAATAAAAGAGAAAATTCACTAAAAGGTCAAAGGGAGGTAATTTTAATCGGGAGTTTTTTCTATTGATATTGGCATTCATTTTCTTGATATGAATTTAAAAGTTTATAACAATGGTGCTGACCATGAGATCGAAAGAGATTTGCTCAGCCACACCCAAAAAGACTTTGTGTGGCACCCCATTCATGTTTTGCTGAGACAACCACTTCACATTCAGGCACTTAAATCATTTTAGAGCGTGATATAAACCAAAGTATCCTACCAATAGTCACATACAGAGCTGTAACATGGAGCCTAACCAAAAGATTGACCCTCAAACTGAGAACCATGCAATGTGCACATGAGAGAATCATGCTAAGCTTTACATGGAGAGATCATACGACAACACAGTATATTAGAGAAAAGACAAGAGTTCAAGACATCACAAAAACTGTTCAAAAACTCAAATAGCAATAAGCTGGACATGTTGCAAGAAAGTCAGGCAACTGCTTCACATAACAACTCACAATGTGGATCCCAGAGATCAGGTGTACGGCTGTAACCAACAGAGTGTAAGATGGCGTGATGAGCTAGATAAATTCAGGAAGTACTGGCTCCATGAAGCCAACAATAGAGAGGTCTGGCGAACCTTGGGGAAGGTGTATATCCAATGACTGATGCTAACAAACTGATGATGATGATTATAAACAGCCGATTATGAATAGTGGGGGAAGGGATTTCAGTTTTGAATGCAATCAGAGGACATCATAGGTGAATAGTGTTTCGAGAGAAAAGAGTTTGTTTTATGGTATGGTGCTGGGAGAAATTCTCTCCGAAGAGATGTTGTGTGACAGAAACGGTGGGACTGTGTACTTTGTAGTTCTTCTCTTTTAAAGAGACTGTGTGCCTTGCGATTCTCCCATTTTAAAGAGACTGTGTGCCTTACTGTTCTCCTGTTCTAAAGAGACTGTGGGCCTTGCAGTTCTTCTGTCATAAAGGGACTGTGAGTTTTGTGGTTCTCCTGTTTTAGAGAGACTCTCTGTGACCTCTTTATTTCAAGGTTACAATAGGAATTAGCAAATCATTAGAGTTGTCAAAAAACTGCCTCACCATAAAAATGTTTCTTGGAGAATGTAGTTCAAAATCTTGCTTCTAAATGTTCACAAGATTAACTTTTAAAATCATTTACAGATGTATGATAAAGAATCAAAGTTTTTACCCATCATGCCATGCATGAATGCATTTTGAAAGAATAATGAAGGAAGAAATAGCTGAATATATCTTTAGATCAACAGCAATTTGTAATGTGATCATAATAATACTCCCACTAAACAATAGAAGCTGCTGCTATAAACAATATCTAATAAATATCAATGCTAAGAGACAATAACGTCCCTTTACTGTGATGTCATTCACTTGCCCACAATGCAGGATTAAATGCAGTATTTTTCAAACAGAATATGCACTCATCTCTAGTCTCATCTTTATATTCCATTTAATCCAATCACAACTCATCAATACTCTGGCTATCAACATATAAAACAATGAATTTTTGATATGTTCCAATGCATTTTTATCAGAAATAATTTCATAAATATAGATAACTGAGAAATTTAACAGAAATCTAATGAGCACAAGAAATGAATTTCAATTGATTACATTTTGTTGAACTGAACAGAGAAACTCAAATTGATGAATGAATTTGGAATGTATAAGAATAGTAGATATAATTTTCAAACAAATGAGAATTCATGGTTTTTTTTTTCTTTCAACTATTTTATTTGTTGAATCAATCAAAGATTATTTTGTAATTCATGTACGGCTTCCATTAAGTTCAGTTCATGAAAGAAGAAACCGTCTCAGTCCATTGAGAACTGATTTCTGTAGCCTTTGTCTTATATTCTATCATTTTATTATTAGCTTAAGACTGGACCCTTGCTCTTTGGTTGGATCGTTCATCATTGAGAAAGAGGAAATAAGTAAATATATACATCCTGACTACTGACAACATTTACCGACAAATAGTCTAAGTCCATTCTTGAAAATTTCTATAATTTCTGCAACCTATAATGTTATTGTTTGAATCAGTCAACCAAAATTATTGGCAAGACTATCAACATTGATTTCTTCAGTTTTTAAGTGATTCTGGCAGGCTGTCAGTTTATCTATGTAAATGTTGCACTTACAATTACACATGGACATCATAAGCGCAGTACTCAGCTAACTGAAGTATGAGTCTCCCTTACAGGTGGACAGTAATCATTGTCAAAACTTCAGTCAATCGAAGCTTGCCAAGTCAAAGTTCTTTGTCCTGCTGCCAACAAAGATTAGGCCATCATCTTCACCATAACCATAGTACGGGCGGATGATGGGTACTATGCCTTGCCAAATGGCAACCCATGGTTTTTTGCCTATTGATCTGGTGAGGCCAATGCTATTTTACCCATAGGTGGTGAGAAGGGGTGATTCATACCTTTCTCATTAGTGCAATAGTGAACACAAGTAGACTCAGCTTTGGATTGAACTTGGCATGTCAAGTCGATTGCCCAAGCCCACCTTCTAACTACATCTGCCGACAAGT
This sequence comes from Thysanoteuthis rhombus, assembly GCA_963457665.1. Classification (NCBI taxonomy): domain Eukaryota; kingdom Metazoa; phylum Mollusca; class Cephalopoda; order Oegopsida; family Thysanoteuthidae; genus Thysanoteuthis; species Thysanoteuthis major. The sequence goes on along the minus strand of OY735233.1, from coordinate 39,452,905 downwards.
AGTCTTTGTTCATTAAAAAAAAAATTCTACTGCAAACCCATTATGTTATTGTTTGAGACAGTCAACCAAAATTATTGGCAAGACTATCAACATTGATTTCTTCAGTTTTGAAGTGATTCTTACTGGCTGGTTATCTATATAACTGACAGTCCATACTAATGAAGCTAGAGGGCTGAAAATCTAAAGATATATTCATTATTGTATTAAGAAAAAACAGATTTTTGTTCTTTGAAAATACTCCCTTTAAAATAGGTTTTCAGTAGGGGGTTTTCAATTTACAGTGCACGTGAATGATAAATTAGTACCTTAGTTTGCTTTTTATGGAGCTCTAGAATGTTTTTTGTAAATTCAGGCTTTTTAGTGATCTAACAATAGGCGAGAGATCAGCTCTTCTTTCAAATTTTCTATTGATCATACCCAACACTGCATGACGGTTTCTATTGACTGACTCACCAGACTTGTTCTTTATATTTTATTTGAGCTGCAAAGCCATTCAACTGATACAACGAAACTTTTGATCGCGACTCATTGTTGTTTGCTGGCTATTTTCTTCTTTCAAGGTGAGACAAAGATAAAGCTATTTCTATGCAAGTAATTAAAGTAGTATTAGTTTCATTGCATTACAATTAATTTAACTAATTAGCCTTGTATAATTCATTAGCAGGAGCTACTCTGCATGTGAAATGAAAAGTTGGATGGTTGAGAAATCACAATCAACTCTGCCAGACAAAAGCAATAATTTTATCATTCTATTTTTCATTATCAAAGATTAAGTATTGTAACCCATTGTAGCAATTTTGACTACTATTTTCAAAACACCCTAAAAACAATTATAGATATAAAACAATAAAACAGGTCTGGTTAACCTCTGAATAGGAACCATCGCATGACTGAAATCTCTTGGCAGCATGCTGTGTTGGGGGATGATCAATAAAAAATTGGAAAAAAAGGGTGATCAATGAATAATCTATTTCTTTCACCTTTTTGTTGGATGGTGATCACTAAGAAAGTCTGATTTAAAAAACAAATACGGTGAATGCTGCCAGACACAAACTGAGGGATCAATTTAGCATAAACTTACATCGAAAATTGAACCCTCACTTAAAAACTCATTTTAGAGGGAAATTTTCAAAACAAAAAGAATGAAGTAAATGATGAAATTTCCAGCCTTCTGGCAACATTGGTGGAGCCTGTATGCAAGATATGTACATAGCCAGCCAGACCAACTTGAAAAACCAAAGAAAACTATGCTGATTGTTTCGATGACAGTTTTAACTGGTGGTTTCTATTAATATAATAATTGCTCCAATGATACTGCTAATACTAAAACTAAAACAACAAAAATTGCCAAGATTTTCATAGTAAAACGTAGATTTAAAAAGTAAGATTTAGACTAACCATGAAGTTCCTGTAGCTAAGTTGTATAGCTGCTGGGCATAAACCAGACTTCCTTCTGACAAGAAAGACATGAAATCAAATCTTGCCAGAGGCTTACTTTTTATTTCCGATCTGCACTGTTTGTTTGCTGTGACAACCCATGTCGAGTTGTTATAAAAAACAATTGAAAAAATAGGATGAAGGTGAATAGTAGTCTAAATTAACTCTCGAATTCATGTATTGCTTGTAACCATTTGTAATTGAGAATGGAATTTGATGAATAGTATTAAAAATAAATTAATTAATCATTAATAAATCATCATAGCTTGCACATGTACCAGAACTGATCATTTAAAACATTTTTTTCAAATTATCTATAAAAAAAATACTAGCACTAAATTTGGGCCCTGTTGGTCTGAAATAATAACAAAAGCACTCTTTTGGAAGAGATTGTGTCTTGTATACTTATGTAAAAGTTCAAAGGTGTGGCCCAAAAAAATCAAAGAGAGGAGAATCTGTAGCCCCACGGGGATTTGATAATGGAACTTTTCTGTGAACGAACAGAAGAAAAAACAAAAACATTTCACCAAATTGTCAAGGGGAGAAGATTTCAATCCAGAGTTATTTCCCTTGATAATGACATCCAATCTTTTTTATGAAATCAAAGGTTGATATAAAAGTCTCTTAGTTTTGCATTCCAGCCACAAACATAAATGCAAAAAAATTCTTGTCATAAGTCTGAGATATACATAGCATGTATGAAAATTTAGCACAATTCAAAGACAGTTTTCTCTTCTTTTTCTTTTTCCAGACCGATTTCAGCACCTTACCGCCAAAAATAAAGAGTGATAAATCTCTAATCGATTGTATATTCTCAGAGGTCCTGAGCAAAAAACTTGGCTAAATGCCAAGTCAGAATCTTCTGTTTATTGCTAACAAAACCTATACCATGTTTACATTTGTGACCCCACGTGTTGGTTCAGGTATCAAGTACTATTTATGGTCATCTCAGATGGGGCTGGATTACTATTCTGCAAATCATAAGTTTTATTTTGGTAGTTACCCTGGCTTATGTGTTTCCCAAAATATGGAGCATTTATTTTAAGGTTTCAGGGAAATTTTCAAACAAAGTTTTGAGAAAATAATCTTTAAAAATAGATCTTCTATCTAAAATTATCTAAACAGTACACCCACACAAGATCTAGGCATTGTTGGTCCCAAAATTACTACTGAAATCCCCGAAAACACTTTTTTGAAAAAACAAAAAATACATTTTGAGATGGGACCTAGTGATGTACCTCAAAAATGTTACCAGGAGCACTGGGAGACACATATAGATTTATACATGATTTGGCCTAGACGATGTAACTAGAATAAACAATTAAAGAAAATAGGGCTGCTGCAGAAATTGAACCCGCGACCAATAGGGTAGCAGCTCCAGTATAACCATTGAGCTAAACAGCTGCTTTTAATGTGAAGGCCAAAATAACTGCTTTCATCCCAAATTCTCATTTTGTTCATTCATTGTCTACAGCTGCTCTATTTGTTTCTTTCATCACGGAAGATTATTTCATTAAAAAATGAATATACAATCTGATAGAAATAACTATAGATTGTGTTATATTATTTTGAAACTCTATTTGAAATGATCTCCCATTATCACATGGTGAATGTATCATTTTGCCAAAACAGCATAAATAAAATAAACAATTAAAGAAAATAGGGCTGCTGTAGAAATCAGACCTACGACCGATAGGTTAGACAGCCGCCATATTCTATACTTGTCTAGGCTGAATAATACATTCGCTGTGTAATAACAGGAGGTCATTTCACACATATATAAGCAAAGAGGGGAAAAACCGTAACCCACTTAGATGGTTGGTGAGGTGAGCCATTTGTGTCGCTACGGTGATTCATTTGCCATTGAAAATATACTAGTATACACTATTTCTGGTGATGCAGTCTCAGAAAAACTTGTTAAAACATGATTGGATTATCAAACATTCATATTTTCAAACTGAATGGTTGGATAAGGTATTTATGGAACCATTTTTGATAAAAATCAAAAAATGGCCAAAAATAGCCGTCACTTGCTATTTTCAGCCCAAGCCAGAAACTGACCCGTGCAACTTGATACTTGATTTGTTGTGCGGGGGTTCACATATATTCTGCTGTACATTTGGGCATCTTTCTATTGGTTCATTTGGAATGACCTTATGATTTTTGCTCTTGCTGTCTCATCTGAAATGCTGCTAAGATCCTGATCACAATTGCAGTGGCCAAGCCTTGTCAAAAATTTCGGAAGGGTCTAGGCAGCGTTGCCAAACCAAAAAAATGTTTTGCATAAAATCAATCTCGAAGAAGTGTAAAAAAAATGGTGAAATGCTCCAAAAAATATTTTAGCCATATCATAACCATAATGATAGCTGAAAGTAGCTAAAAACTAGCAAAAATTCCACAAGAAATAGTGCTATAATGTGTAAAAAATAATGCTACTCATTGGATTTTGGCCCTGCCAAAACAAGAAACATGATAGATTTTGTATGAGAAACAGGTTTGCAACATATGTACCAAAGTTTTGTCAAAATCTAACTTTCTGGTAAGGTATTACGGTTATAAAAATTTTCTATATTTATTTCTGTCTTCCTGATAGACTAACCTCATCATATCCCCACCTCCACAGTTTCCTGTTCACTTCTGCATGAATTACGAGAGTCACTCTTGAAGAAGTTGGAGGGTCTGTGCCCCAACCCCCTCTGGCTCCACTTGTGGTCATCAGCTTCAATATCATCAACTCTCTTATTTTATCCTATCATATCATCATCATCATCATTATCATCATCATCAGTTTTTCAACGTCCATCGTTGGACGAAGACCTTCCCCAGAATCCGCCACATTTTTCTATCAGAGCCAGTACTTTTTGAATTTGTCTTGTTCATCTCTCCATCTTGTATTCTGTTAGTCTCGGTTTTGCATATGATCTCTGGGGATCCGTGTTGGGAGTCATGATGTCCATCGATTGTCTTTCATTCTTGCAACATGACCAGCCAATTATCATTTGAGTTTTTTTAATAGATTCTATGATGTCTTGGACCCCCATCTTCTTCTTGATATATTGTGCTGTCTTGTGATCTCTCCTTGTGAGGTTGAGCATGATTCTCTCATGTGCATGTTGCATACTTCTCAGTTTACAGGATTGTCTCTTGGTTAGGTTCCATGTTTCAGTTCCATAAGTGACTATCAGAAGAATGCATTGGTTGTATACTCTTCTTTTTAGGATTATTGGGTTCGTCTTGTTTTTGAAGTTTGAGCTTGTTCTGCCGTGCAAAACTGAGGAAAGAAGACCATTACATCTACCTAGGACTACAAATCTCTATGAAACCTACAAAAGAAGAATAACTCAAGCAGAGAATCACCCTAGGATCTTATACCAACAATGCCCAAATCAAGTGGTGGTACTTTTTTAGATAATTTTAGATAAAAATTCTCTTATTTCTATTGATATTCGGACCATCCTCATCTTGGTCCACATGGACACATAGCGCAGTGGTTACAGCATCAGACAAATTACTGTTAAGTAATCTGATGGTTCTAGGTTCGATCCTAGAGTGAGACAGTATAACAATACTACTAACGCTAAGAGGGGAGTACGGTCAATATACCCCCGTCGGATAAATAAAGGGTTCGGCTCGTTACTTCCCTAAATCTACCAGATGATATCTGACGAAGGCCGTAGAGTGCAACGGCCGAAACGTTGTATGAAAAACAACCAAGATGAGGATGGTCCGAATATCAATAGAAATAATAATAATACCTCATCTCAAAAATTCCGAGAAATACTAAAAATTCTCCTTTTTTTAAAAAATAATTTTAGATTATTTTTTTAAAGATTTTTTTTCAATAATTACTTCAGGCTACAGTGATTCATTCATGTAAGGTATGGATATCATTATTAATAAGTCTAACATAATTTTTTTTATCGTATTTTTATCTATTTTCAACTTATCTCCAAGTACATTGATAGAAGTACATTAATCTAAGCATATTGATCTGAGTACAATGATTCAAGTTCATTAATCTAAGTCTTTTCATCTTTATCAACCTTTCCCTTCCCTTTATATCTACACAATACAACTCAGTAATTCTTTACCTGCGACAAATGTCAACAGGTAATATGAATGCCTAAATCAATTTCTTTCAGATCAAACTCAAAAATGTTGAAAGCTTTCATAAAAAAAGGAAGGGCAGAGAGTGTGTGCGAAGAAAGAGAATTTTTTTCCTTTTTTACATCGCATTATTCTTTTTTAAAAATCAATTCTTGAAATAAAAAATGTGGTTCAAGAAGTTCGTAATTTAAGAAGCTAAGACATTTTTTTAACATATCTCATATTGTAAGTATCTTGATAGCTATAGCTCATTCATTTTTTTGAAAAATAAATTGGAAACAAATAGTTTTACAGCAGAAGCAAATGTTGCCTATGCTCTCAAAATTTGTGTAAGCTAAGTTGCTGGCTTTGAAGTGAGTCTCTCCTCTTTCTTGCTCAATGCTGTGTTATTCAAGAACATGGCTTACGTCAAGGTTGAATGTTTTTTAACAAATATTCATTTGAATTTAACATAGCAAGGATGGATCCAGGATTTTCCACTTATAACTGAGTCATAGGTCTTTGGTATCAGAATTGACAAATAAAACATTTACAAAAAAATGAATGGAAGACATCTCACTCAAATTTTTTTCCTTTGACATAGGTATATACACACTGAATGCTTGTGTAAATGTAAACTTCAAATCGTTTCAACATAATTTTTGCACGGTCTGTATTTCATAGCTAATAAAACTGTACTGGCAGGTTTTAATGTAATAAAAGTATGACAGGATTCTATAAAGTAACATGTTTGATTAAAAATTTTATCCTATACTTTGAACTATTCTGTTCAGTTTGTTGTTCCATCTAATAAAACATCAATAAGTATTTCTTATATTAGGGCGTTTGGAAAGTAATTATGTATTTTCGTGTTCAGAAAATTACACATTTTCAAAAGGAGAAAAAGCAAATGTCAGTAAAGTTTGATTAAATACTATTTATCAATAATGTTATCACTGCCATTATCAATGACAGCTGCCCAATGGGAAGGAAAATTTTGCAATTCCATTGAAAACATTTTGTATTATTTTTTCAAAATTGTGTTTGTTTTTAAAAAAAGATTTTTTTGCTCTTTAAAGTCTTTTTCTTCTATGGGGTTGAACTTTACAATAACTATACATTATAAACGACACATTGCCGGTTTGAAGAGATGACAAAATCATTTCATACCATCTGACTCAATGTCTTGGTTTAGTTTGTTGGCTTATAATTTATTGCAGTGAAATATGTAATTATTTTCCAAAGATTAATATTATGTGATACATAGTGGAAATGAAATAATTCTGATTCACAAATTATTTTCATAAAAGTTCCGGGGAATTGTTAAACTAATAACAATGATAATAATTACATTATTATTTTAAATAACTAACCTTTTTTTCATAGAATTCATTTATCAAAATGTTTTTTTTTATGTAGAGGGCTCAAAATTTAAACATTCACCCATTATTATGTCTAGAAAAAAAACAACATTATTTTTGTTTTTGTAAAATCCCCACCACCACCTTAAGTAGGTTCTAAAATACAACTTTAAAACCATCTGAATTAAAAGATCTCTTATCTAACATTATCAGCATCAGATGACTATAGAGACCCCCCAAAAGCTTTTTAAAGGAAAAAAAAGGAAGAAATTAATAGATGGTGTCTAGTAGTGTACTCATGCAAATTTTCAAGGTTTTAGGTCTCAAAATGTGATGAGGTGCTCCGAAAGACACATACACATACAGACATGCACAGAGAAGAATCTGTAGCCCACTTGGCTGATTGGTCTGGTGGGCCATTTGTGGCCATTTTCAACTGATTAAAATCCATTCAATAGGAAAAGGGAGATATCATTGGAAAGAGTATCAATAGGACACTTGGTGGTACTCTATGTGTTCTCAATATCAGTTTTTAGAAAATCAAAACTGTTACCAAAATCATCAACATAGGTTTCATCTGATTTTAAATGGGTTTGGCTGGCTGTATATCTATATCATATATTTTTGTCTCATTTATACATATCTAAATAATTCTTTCACTTTTTGTTATTGTTGGCTACGTGTCACATGTACAGGCCACCCCGATGGAACTATAGGGCTGAAAATTTCAACATTTACACCTTATTTTGTCTAGAAAAAAAGGCTTTTGTTTTTTTTTAAATTCTCCTCTCCCAGGTTCAATTTACAATGCAAATGTATGCTAAATTCATCCCTATTTTTATCCATGATTTATATATTTTTTTGAAAATGGTTCTTCAATGAAAACTGCTCAACAAAGGTTGAGAGAAGTAACTTATCCATCGATCGACCCTTTTCCAATTTTTTTAATTGATTAGTCCGGTACGGCATGCTGCCAAAAGACATTGGTCATTTGAAAATTCCTATTGAGTGACTAACCGGAGAGAAACCTCAAATCAATCGAATTCTCAACAAAAAAATTCTCCTCATTTAAATCAATCCAAAAATAAATTGATGCTGCAGTCAATCAAACTCACCTTCGTTCAACAACTACGTTTTTAGTTTGTCGTTTTGAATTCCTGCTAAATTTATTTTTAACCTTATTTATTAATACTTAATGATTCACAATAGCATCCTTACCTTCGATTGTTAAGCTGAGCAAAAGAATGTGAGCAGTTATTTATATACGAGAACAAACTGTGTGGTTTAATCGGAACATGCTTTGGACTGTAATGATGAATTAATACTGAAATAGGAGCTGGAAAAAAAATAATGAGACGTTCAATCAGTGGAAGGAAAAACGTGTGCAATTGTTTTTCCCTCCTTTCATTTCAATAATAATTTACAATCAGGCATTTAACTCACACATCAATCATTTAAAACTTTCTTTATTGTTGTGTAGAAATGAAATTGTTAACATAATCTATTTTTATCCTTTTCACAATCACTCAAAGCCAGAGGTGTAGCTGAGAAGGGCCCCTCCATAGAGGGAGCCCTCATAAGCTGTACCAATCATACTCTACCTAATGCATTTTTACTAACATTATGCAATAACAAATATCACTCAATGCTGGAGGGGGGCTTCTCAAGGAGCCAATCCCCCCCCATCCTTGGCCCCAGCAAATCTCTAGTTACAACCATGGTCAAAGCTTTTTATGAGAACAAGACTAAATACCTTTACCATTTTTTTAGAAATACAGTAAACCCTTAGTTTAATGGACCCCAATGTAATGGTTTTCGGATTTAGCAGACACTTTTATGATTCGTGTGCTGCCAATGTGGTTATTTCATGTCTATTTTAAATTATAAGTCAAGATATTTCATGGATAAATTTATATATGAATTTAGATATACTATATTTGAATTTAGATATCTTATATTGTTTTTAGTTATTGTTCATGTGTTTAGATACGTTTTTTAAATATGTTCAGATATTTTCAGATTTATTTTTTGCAAAATCTTGATATTTTTAGATATTTGATATATTGGCTGTTAATTTAAAGTATATTTTGATTATCTTTTGTGGTCAGAGTTGAGATTTTTACTTACAAAAATACAATTAAGTGTAAAGTTGATGAGCAATTTCAATATTCAGAGGGTGATTGAGAGAGGCATTTTATAAGGCATTGCAAAACTGTCTCCACCTCCCGCAATATACACCCTCATCTTTTAGCCATCTTGTTTCCATCCATTATCTGGCTTGCTATACTATATTCATCCACTTGCAAACAATAACTAATATACCTGTACCTTGCATAAACAAATCACCACTGCATGAATATCAGGAATAATTATCTGAAGAATTATCTTGAAAAAATAAATTTCTCATCCAAAACTACCTGAAAAAAGAAATATCATTACTTTAGGCATTGCTGGTTGGTCCAGAATCACCAGAGACCCCCAAAAGAAATTTTTAGAAAAAGCAGAAAACACATTTTTAGATGGTGCCTAATGGTGAACTCATGCAGATTTTCAAGGTTGTAGCTCAAACTATGCAACCAGGAAAGCTCAGAGACACACAAATAGACAATTGAAGAGAGAAGAATGTATAGCCCACTTGGTTCAAGGAGTAAATGTTTAAATTTTTAGCTCTCAAGTTCCGTTGGTGTGATTTGTATGCAAGACACATACAAAGATTGACAGCCATCTAGCTGGGCCCTCTTGAAAACTGATGAAACCTATGTTGACAGTTTTGGTTGACATTTTTTTAATGAAAAAGGATGATAAGCAATGTGGAAGTGAGTTTTGAATAGAGGAAAAAGAAAGTGAAGGAGAAAAAGAAAGAGAAAAAGAGAAGGAAGGAGAGAAAGAAAAAGAAAGACAGAAAGAAAAAAAGAAAAATAGAAGGAAAGAGAGAAAGAAAAAGAAAGAGAGAAAGGAAAGGAAAGAGAGAAAGAAAAGGAAAGAGGAGAAGAGAAAAAAAGAGAAAAAGGAAAGGAAAAAGAAAAAAAGGAAAGAGAAAAAGAAAAGGAAAGAGAAAAAGAAGAGGAAAGAGAAAAAGAAAAGGAAAGAGAAAGAGAAAGTAAAAGAAAAAGAGAGAGGAGAAGAGGCAAATTTTTTACCTGTGGAAACAGTTTTCTTTCCCCTAAAAGTTATATTTCTTGAGACATCTTAGATGTTGGACAGAGGTTATGTATTCATGCATGTTTGTCTGTTTGTTTGTCTGTCTGTATGTCTGTCTGTTTGTCAGTTTGTCCATAGAATATCTCCAACAGAATTTCCCAATTTCCCACTGAATTTCAAAGACATTTTGAGGAAGGGTTGATCATTTGCCCAGAAATGATTGAACAAATTTTAGTCTGCATCCAGGAACTTTTTTTCTAATTTTTTAACATTGCTTGATGAGATAATTTTTTATGTAATAAGACAGTAATGACAAAGTTACTCAATCTAAGGGAAATAATCAAGTGTTGAAATGAATCAAGGTTCAAATGGATATCTTTGATGAATAATTATTACAAGCTGTTGTTATGGGATAGTCTGTGATCTATTAATTGATTGTTCAGTTATTAGTGCTAATGGTGTTAGCAGAGGTGTGCACTCTCGGAGAACTTTTTACTTTAGCAACAAGAAATTCTTTATCCAAGAATAGAGGAGGAAGGTAAAAGATCATCAAATACCAATCCTGCTCAATGGTAGGACTTTCCAATACTTTGGTGCAGGGAGATAGGAAAGAGAGAGAAAGAGAAAAAAAACAAATGTTAGTGTGTACATTTGTCAGCAAGAAACATTGGTGTATACTAATTCATACTTGAGTCAATAGTAAAAATGGTTCATATTACTTTAAGCATCTTCAATCAGATTTGAACAAACTTATACTGCTCAATAATCTGATAAGGAACAAATTACAGTGAACCCTTCATTAAAATGGTCAAATATTGTCCTAATGGTGCCCATTTTTGCCAACTGTCCAAGTTAACCGATGGTAAAGATCAATACTGTACTTGTGGACAATATTGACCATGGAACATACACATGATTTATGAAATTATTTAACATTTAGATTTATGAAATCATTCATCAAATTACAAGGAACCTTTATTAAAACAGACGAATAGTGTCCTAATGGTATCCCTCTTAGCTGGTTATCTGAGTTAATCAAAGGTAGCGGTTAATATATATATATATATATATATATATTTATGATAGTGATCATGATACATCATATAAGTATATAAAAAATACGTATAATTCATGAAATTATTTAACAAATGAGGTTAATTAGTCCAAGTCTAATTAATTGAGAACTGACTCCTCTGAAAATACTTAAACCATTATAAGTTTGTTTACTTCTAAGTGTGGAGTAGTATTTGTAGTAGTAATTTTGAAGTGGTCCGGTTATGATACCATTAAGTGGACACTTCCAAAAATAAACACTTTGTCCTTTATAGGTGACACGGATGGTTACTCTTTTGACTTATATTTTGTTTGTTTTATCTGATATCAAGCTTCATCATCATCATCAGTCTTTTAACGTCCGTTGTTGGCCATAGACCTTCCCCAGGATTTGCCACACTTCTCTATCATGTGCGTTGTGGAGCAAATACTTCCTGAACTTGTCTAGCTTGTCTCTTCATCTAAAATTCTGCCGGCCTCGGTTGCACATGTGATCTCGGGGGATCCATGTCGTGAGTCGTGATGTCCATCGGTTGTCTGCCATTCTTGCAATATGGCCAGCCTACCGCCATTTGAGATTTTAATGGATTATCCATTTCAATGAGGGTTTAAATTCACTGTGATAGCTTCCAACTTCATCATGGCGTTAATACCTGATCAATATATTGTATAGTTATACTTTTTGGAGCCTTTGTATGCTATGTTCAACCATCATATTTTTCTTCTGTAAAACCAAGAATTATCATTACCTTGAGTTTATGACAGTTGGAGCAAAATAAACTGCAAAACATCAGCTCTTTGTGATATCTTTCCTCTCTAAGAGTATTTTATTCTCACTTAAAACTGTTTCCCTGTTTAGGGGTTCACTATTACATAACATCAATTGTTGGTTTAATTATTCTAGGTTGGGTATGTATCTGTATATCAAAGATGATTATGAATAAGTGATAGGGTTTTAAATGATTTTGACAACTTCTTTTTAAACTCAGGTTTTAAAACTATAAAAAATCTCCATTCAAAATTTTATATTGAATTTTGTGTATGTGCGTGCATGTGTGTGTGTGTGTGTGTGTGTGTGTGCATGTGTGTGTGAAAGAAAGTTAGTGGATTTGTGAGAGCATGTGTTGTGAAGTCCCTTGGAAGCATGATCAAGTACGGCTGAGACCTGAACCCCATTCTACTGAAAACGCCCTCCGAATGGTTTCAAATAACATTGGGTGACGATCAAATTACTCTCTTAGTTTTAGCACCAGCCAGCTCTTATCCCCACCACTTTCTCAACTCCACAGACATTAGCACCGGAGGGGTTTTTGATGTTTTTCAACTTGGTTGAAAGCTAAAAATGGAGGCTAATGTGTGTGCGTTGGAGTATATCTCACTGAGTCGAAATAAGGGAAAGACATTTTTTTTTTTTTTGCCTGTCGTTATTATTACTAATCCTTGCTCCACTGGTTTATTTGTTCACGGATCTGTGCAGAACAGGGGCTCTTGATCTTTCTGACCTCGACCACCCACTTTTGCATGGAAAATAGTGAATATTCAAAATAATACCAGAATATTTTAAAATATTCGAAAAACAATAAAAAATGAAGAAATGTAAACATCAAATGCTTGGCATGCTCACACCGTGTTTAGATATCATCAATGTGATCCCTGTGTCGCAGCAAGTGAAAACACGTTGGGTTTATATAAAGTGCTTCACCACTGAGCAGTTCGGTACTTAATAATAGAAAATGTTGCTGTTGACTTATTTTTTTTATTGTTAATCAGAGACTTTAATACTCAAAATCCCTAACTGCCCACCAAAATTTCAAAATGTTCACAATTTTCTGCACAGTTGCTCCCCGTCTCCCAAGAGTTGGAATTGCCAACTGGCGGGAGATTTCACCAATGTTGAGGAATACCGGAATAGAAAAAATCAGCAATAAGCCTGGTTGCTGCAGGCTCAAACTCCACTCCTACTTCTATTCCGAGTGAAGATGATTACTGTAAGTTTCGTATCGTATACATCAGACCTTCCAAGTCTCATGGATTCATGGTTGGATTGCCCCTGGTGACACCATCAGAAGGGAGACATCATGATGTGTGAAAATTCAATATTTACCATTACTGATAGAGCTATTTTATAGCAATCTTGGCCAATCTTTAGCTATTTTCGAGCCATTTTAGATTAATCTAGCCATTTACAAGCATTAAAAATGGCCATAAAACGGCTAACAGTGTTTTTTCTAGTTTGTTTTAGGCTCTTTTGACATTTTTTTTAGTTTGATTTAGCATGAAAAAATTCATGAGTTTGCAACACTGGGGGTGACACCAACCCTAGGAATACCAATAAAAAGCAGTAAACTTTCTGCCCACATTCTGCGACAGTATCAATGGTGGAATTGGAATATATTGTCGTAATTTATTCATGAAATAATCTTGCAGACATTTTACACTTGATTTCCCTGTCGTAATTGATTCGATAATTGAAAATGACTAGCTAAAGTTTGGCTGAAATTGCTGAAAAATAGTGCCAAAACATCATAGTATCACCCTTCGGATGTAGTCACCCAGGGCTGGCCACCTTCACTGGTATGTCACTGTACCCGACCAACCAGCCAGCCAGCCAGCCAAGTGAACTATAAATTCTTCTCTCTTTGCTTGTCAGTGTCTATGTGTCTATCAATCTATGGGTCTATGTGTGTGTCTCAAGGCACTTCTGGTCATATTTTGGGGGCTACAACTTCGGATATTTGCCTGAGGGCAACCCTAGGCACCCTTTAAAAATGTTTTTTTGTTTTTTCAAAAAGTTCTTTTTTTGGGGTCTCTATGGTCATTTTGGATCCAAAATACTCATATATCATACTGGTATTTTTTTGATAATTTCAGATAGAAAATCTTTTTTATCGATAAAAAATTTATTATTCTAAAATATTATTAGATAAAAAATCTATTTTTCAAGATAATATTAGATAAAAGATTTTTCTAGGTGAATTTAGATAATGTTTCAGATTATAAGTTTTGATGTGCGGACTATGGTGATTCCCTTATGAGAGGTACGAATATTTAGTATATTTTGATAGAAGTTTATAACACAAATTATTTTAAAAGATTGCACACAAAACTTTTAAAACATGTTTTAAACAGACTTGTAGATATTTTTCAATTTTAGTTGCTGATATGCCCTAAAATGCAATTTCAGCCAATCTTGAATATAGAATTTCAAAATTTTCAGACTCCCTTAGATCTCACTCCTACCCCACTTATCTTCCCAGCATTTGCAAGAAGGGAGTTCACACGATTCTCAGTCATTCTTTATACTGAAACTTGACAGGTCTTATATTTTATGAAGGAAAAATTGTATAAACACATTTTTTTTAGTATGAATGTTTTTATTTATTAGTATGAAATAATCTTGAAAATACCAAGTTAGGACAACCATAACTATCAAAAATAATGAAGGGACCTATCCTTTTTTATATTTGCACGTGTATGGGTGTTTCTTTTTATGTTTGTATGTTCCTGGCCATAACGTTTTTACTACAAACTTGAAAATTGGTATCAGTACTAAACTCCTTCTAGAAATATTTTTTTGATTTTTGGATAGAAAAGCCCCATTTTGACGGATATGATTCATCAGTATTATCTAAATTCTCCAGAATCTAGATGTTTTTAGATTATTTCTTTTCATTCTGTTTTAGATGTTTTCCAGTGGAAAATGCCAGTGATGTCATAAACAGAATTCACTTTGACCATACATATTCTTCAGGGGAATTTTCCATATAAGACTTTAAACTTTAATGCTATGGTTGTTCAATTATTGACTGTAATGGCAAGTTGTATTTTTTTTTCATGTTTGTAATCATTTGAAATATTTGTAGCATAAACTTTTGTAGATATGTCAGACATCAATTTGGCTCAGTTGTTAAGAGAGCCGTCGACTGATTTCAAATCACAGGTGAAAATCTTAATTTTGTGTACTTTGTGGTACCAATATTTTCTGAACTTGTCTAAGCCATCTTTTTTCCATATATAATCTCTGGAGATCCGCATTGTGAGCAGTGATGTCCGTTGGTGGTCTACCATTCTTGTCTGCCTATTCCCATTTGAGTTTTCTAATGGATTTTATGATATCTCTGACTCCTGTGCTGTCTTATAATCTCTCAATATGATGCTGAGCATGGTTCTCTCTTGAGCATGTTGCATATTTCAATGACTTTTAATCTTAGTCCAAAAAATCAACCGCACATTCTGGTTTTTACTCAAATGTTGATTACAAATATATGTGCTTTGTTTATTAGAGTTTCTTATACTCAACAAGATGTACCTGTACACATATACATATTACATATGTACATATACATATATATACATATATACATATATATATACATTTATATATATATATATATATATATATATATATATATATATATATATATATATATATATATATATATATATATATATTTGGAAAAAAATTAACTGTTGCTTTATCTATGATGATAGTGGTCAATACTTCAAAATAGAGCTTGAATAGATAGATAGATATTTGCAATTTTGTTGTAACTGATCAGTTTCAAGCGATTGTGCGTACATCACAAACTACCTATCTCTCTCTATCTCTCTCACTCTCTATCTATCTATCTATCTATCTATCTATCTATATATATATATATATATATATATATATATATATATAATTTCATACAACTACTGCAATAAAAATAACAGCAGCAGCTCCTACAAAGCCTTCATCAGATGATATCCCTTGAGTCATAGCTTTGAGGCTGAAACATCATTACCACTAATCCACGGCGTCCCAGCTATAACTTATGATATTTCCAGTCTTTATAGGTTTTCTGTCAGAGTGTGGTCGTGCCAGATCCGTGCAGAATGCGGTCTCTGCCTCTTGGATCGGACGTTGGAGCCTCTTAATCTATTTCCTCTTAGCTATTGTTTACTATCCAAGTTTCGTCAGGTAATCCGAGGTCAAGTTAGCCATAAAACTTCAGGATCCAACTTTGTCAAGAAATAAATTAATCCTCCAGCCATGTCTTACTTATTCTTCTCAACGATTTTTAGTAATTTTTCCCCAGCTCATGAATTGTTAATAAAATAACATGAAAATATCTGTCTATCTATCTCTTTCTGTCTCTGTATCTCTTTCTCTCTACCTCTGCCTCTCTCTCAGTCTCTAGGTCTCTCTCTCTCTATATATATATACATGTATACATATATTTATATGTATATAAAGTGCTTTAGAAATGCATATATTGATCTTCTTTCCCCGGGTCAATACATCACAGGCCAGCAGTGCAGGAAAAGACCTATGACCCTCAATGGCTTTCCACTTACTTGGAGAAAGCTTATGCCCAATGACAGTCTTTGAAAAAAGCTATATATACATATATATATATATATATATATATATAGGAAATGGATATTTTGGTCTGACAGAATGAATTATAAATTGCATTATATTATGTAGAAATTTATCTGGAATGATTTCCTATCGTAACATGGTTAATATATCATTCAATTCAGACGACATAGATTGAATAGATATTCAAAGAGATTGGGGTTGCAGCAGGAATTGAACCTGCTACCGATAGGTAGCTGCTCCAAAGTAGCAATGCATTTACCATTGTGCTAAACAGTCTGCTGATGAGGCAATGGCTGAATAATTGCTTCCAACCCAAATTCTCATCTTATTTATTCTCGGTCTTTTTGTCTCTTTCAACACGATAAAATGTCCATTTCTCAAATACATACTGTCAAGTTGGTAAGTGCATCGCCACGTAGAAGTGGCTACCTATTGGTGGTAGGTTCAATTCCTGCAGCAAACCCATTTTTTTTAATTGTTTATTCTATTTATGTTGTCTGAATTGAATTATATATTAAATGTGTAACAATGCGAAATCATTGCAGATAAGTTTCTATATAATATAATGCAATTTATAATTCATATATATATATATATATATATATAAACAAATATATATATATATATATGTATATATAAACAAATATATATGTATGTATTTGCACACACATACAGTAGCTATAAAAGACTGTGATAAACAAGCGTATTTATTATTTCCAAGTCTGCTCCAAAAATATTTGCGTGATTTATTTGAAATTTCTTTGCTTTTCAAATAATCCAGTGAAGAATTTCTTTCAATAGCAATAAAAGTCTCGAATAGCCATTGACAAGGAAATGGAGGCTGGAAGGCAAACAGTTTTGAGAAAACACAATCGTATTTTGACAAAGGAATTATTATGAAGTGCCCGACGACTCAGCCGCAAGAAAATTCCTTTTTCTTTGGAAAAGGGTATTTTTTTGCCTTTTTTCTTTCACTCACAGATCCAATCGGCATATTCCAAACAATAGATGGATAATTGTTAATTATTTCTATTGTCTAAAGTGCAAAATCATCCATCAAAGGATATGACTAGTAGAATTGAAAAGTGTCAACATAAGTAAGAGATTGGGAAGGAAAACGAATTGTTTTTCTATTAATTAGTATTCTGATGAAAGGTTCTGCCTGAAGCACATACTTTTATAATGAACACAGCAAATTTTTTTCTGTTTCTCTGTCCATAATGATGGATTCATCCACTCAAAGGTAACAATTTTGCTGATAAAAACATCTCCTAACCGCCATTGGAAACTATAGAATCTCCAAATGAAACAAGTTCTGTAGTTTCTTTTATGAAAAAAAATCTTCTCATAGAAAACCAAATATATCCATGAATCTTTTCGCGCTCATAAAACTACTGAATACACAATATGTATATGTGTGTGAGTATAATACTAACATGCATAAGAATTTATTTTATATTCATTTTGTTTGTTTGATGATTTGCTTCACCTCCCGCAGAGTCAGCTTTGAGAGAATTCTTTGAACTGGTTACTTGTGACTTTTATACCTTGTTCATTGTTCTATGTCCCTTGTTCAGATGAATAGAGAGGCTTTCTTGGGTGTGGTCGACAATTCGCTTCCTATCAAATAGACGTAGACATTTTTGCCGTGAACCTTCATGATCTCCAGATAATGCAAAACAAACCGAATGAAGAATGCAAGAAAGTTGGTCTTCACATGATCTCCAATGAAAATATCATGTGCAATAAACATGTTTAAGATGAAGACACAACCATCAACATTGAAAACGCTGAACTAAAGAAAGTGTAACATTAGATCCATCATGGACGACCAATCTCCATGAAACCCTCAAAAGAAAAAGAAATCAGGCAAAGAATCACTCTAGGTTGGCAAGTTTTTGATAGAGAAAACTCAAGATTCAAAAACAGAAAAAATTCCATTAGCTCTAAAAAGAAGGGTCTACAGCCAATGTATCCCCCTGATAGTCGCATATGGAGTGGAACTTAACCAAATACTGAGAACCATGCAACATGCGCAGGAGAGAATCATGATCAACATCACATAGAGAGATCGCAAGACAGCACAGTATATCAAAAAACTGACAGGAGTCAGAGGTATCATAAAAACTGCTAGAAAACTCAAATGGCAATGGGTTGGTCGTGTTGCTGGAATATCAGATAACCACTGAACATCATAACTCATTGAGGTCATAAACAAAACTGTGGCCTGCAAAAAATAAGATGGATTAGACAAGTTCAGAAAATACTGGCTCTGCAATGCCCATGATAGAGAGGCCCGGTGAATCTTGGAGAAGGTCTCTGTCAAACGACAGATGCTAAAAGGATGCTGCTGCTGATGATGCATTATGCTATAATGAGAATTGACATAGTTTGTAACAATTACCTTTGAAATTGGATAGAAGCCATAGAAATCAGACTAAAATCTTAGAAAACAATCTATAAATCCAATCCTTTCAGCCAAGGGCCGGATTAAGCATAATAGAAACCTGAGCCACACATCAACTTCAGGTCCCAAACCCCAAATTTAATACAGCAATGTTCCTCCCTCTCAGAAGAAGTCGAGTCAATGACAATGGAATTTTGTTATTTGCTGATCAATTATTGACATTGATTCTATACACCAAGAGACACAGATGTTGAAGCACAGATGTTTTCTGTGACTGTTTGACTTATATTCTTAGTGCTCCATAAATGAGGTCTTGTGCCAGAGCCAACATCTCATGATACAAAAGCTCTTGTCACATTTTTGTCTGTTTTTGGTTTCTATCATGCTAAAACTGACAGATATATAAAATGAACAATACCCTGCTGTAATTCCACCAACCAACCTGGATGTTGACAGGAAAGTAGCATATCCAAATGTAATGCAGAGGTTAATCGACTAAACCAATTGTTACAAGTTCAATCTTCTTGGGGTATTCTTTAAAAAAAAAAGCCTTGTATTAGACATTGATCACTCCAGGTAAATATTTTAAAGCAATTGATCCATTGTCTTATTAGGGCATTTTTGGAATTAGAAGATATTATTTCTTTTATCATTATTAATTTTAACTAGTTTTTTTTCTTACTTCATCCTAACTTTCAGTTGCTCTTTAGCACAAATTTGACTGTATAAAAGTTGTGATAAAAATCAATTGAAAGTTAACAAGAAGAGAGAAACTAATCAAAATTAATAATAATGTTTCAATATCTTATCCAATATTGAGAATAAATAGAAACAATTGAGAAATATCATCTTTTTATTAGTTTTTAAGTCTGGTAAACAACATCAAAATTTCATTGTCTATAAGTGAGAAAAGTCAATAACATTCAAACCTTTTCTGAGCAATCCAATCTATCCTTCTCGTTAAATATCACTCAAGAAGAAGGTCATTAATATTCAAACATATTAGTTGACTCTCTCTCATCACATATTACACTTTGAAGAAGGTCATAAACATTCAAAATTTTTTTAAACAATCCAGTGACCACTTTCCATTACATATTACACCTAAAAAAGGTCATTACCATTCAAACCGTTTCTTAGGACTATCCAAGGAAGCCTTCACATTACATATTACACCTGAAGAAGGCCATTAACTGTCAAACCCTTTTTGGACAATCCACTCTCTTTTTCCCATTACATATTACACCTGAAGAAGGTCAATAACATTCAAACCTTTTTTAAACAATCCAATGACCACTTCCCATTACATATTACACCTGAAAAAGGTCATCAACATGCAAACCATTTTTGGACTGTCCAATGTTTTTTCCCCTTTACATATTGCACTTAAAAAAGGCCATTAACTTCCTTACCATTTTTTCAACAATCCAATCTCTCTTTCCCATTACATATTACACCTGTAGAAAGCCATTAAAATTCAAAACATTTTTTGTAAATCCAATCTCTACTTCGCATAACATATTACATTCTGAAGAAGGCCATCAACATAAAAAATAATAAGAGATTGGATTCTCTGGAAAAACATTTTGAATCAGACATACATGAAAACTTTGTTCTTAACACACTTTTAAATGATGAAAATAACAAAAATACAAGCAACAAAAATCTTGAGAGAGTGGTATCTTTAATTTATAGATATAAGGCCAATTGGGAAAAGATATCCGTTTTGATATACAAGAGTATTGTTTTCAATGAAATTGTAAATGGTTATTTTGGTTGTTTTCTTGGCCGAAAATCCTAAACTAGTATTTTCTATCATGACTTTGTAGCAATTAGATTCTTAATGATCTTACACCTTTGATGACATCACATCCCTTCCTATTTCTGTTGATCGACAGACTGACTGACTGATCAACCGAACAAGAAGCATCTTATTCAGATGTGAGCACACATCTGAAAACAACCAAGATATTAATTTGAAGGAAAATAATAACCAAACTAAAAGCGTCTTATTCATATAAGGAAAATAATAGGTAAAAATTAATAATAATAGACACAACTTATTCCCCAGATTGGAAAGAAAAAAAAATTCCCAAGTTGGGGGCAGCAAATTTCTATTTCTTGCGAGCTGAAATTTGGTCTTAAAAATAGATTTATTTCCAATTTATTTTTGCCCCTTTCCCTACCGACCAATGTTGAGACCGATAGAAAAAAAAGGGCATTCTATAAAACCAGATTACAGTTTGCTATAAAATTATTTCTTCCCGAACTGTCTTCGTTGGGTGATTCAGAATGGTTGACACCATAAGTAAGAAACGGAAAAAAGTAAAAATAAAGTAAGTCTGCTTAGTTACTCAATAGAAACTGTCTCACAACCATTCACAGCATGAGCAGCATTGGGGGTGATCAATCAAAAAAATGGGAAAAAGTTTCTGAGCTCATAAAAAATCTCATATTACTGTATATATATATATATATATATATATATATATATATATATATATATATATGTATATATATATATATATGTCTGGCTCGATAATCAATGGAAACTGTCTCTTAACTAATGTATGTTGATTGCATGCCATATTGGGGGTGATCAATTAAAAAACAAGAAAAGTTTCTGAGTAGATAAAAAATCTCAAACTACTATATATATATATATATATATATATATATATGGATATACCAGTCTGGCTAGTCACTTGATAGAAACCATTGTGCAATTGTCTTTTGGCAGCATGATGTGTTGGGGTTGAAAACTGAAAAATATCGAAAAATTGGCTAAAAATGTGATCAATGAATGAGTTACTTCTTGGGCATTCTGTTGGGCAGTAATCACTAAAAAAGTCTGAATTGAAAAAAAACAAGCATGAAAACTGCCAGATATGAACTAAAGAACCAATTTAGCAAAAACTTACCTTGCAAATTGAACCTACCCACCAAAAACCTATTGGGGAGTTTCAAAAAACAAAAAAAGGTTTTTCTCTAGACATATTAGAGAGTAAATGCTCAAATTTCCAGCCCTCTAGAGCTCGTTTGGTGTGGTCTGTAGGTGTGGCAGATACCCAGTCAACCAGACTGATGGACCCACTTAAAAACAAAGTCCATGTTGACAGAGTTAGTTGATGGTGTCTCAAAAAGATTTGTCCTCTTTTTTTTTCAATCGATTCACCACAGCCCCACAAATGGCCACCCTGACCAAACAGGCAAATGGGCTGTAGATTCTTCAGTCTTTGTTCGTCTGGGTTTATGTACACATCTTTGTGTGTGTATTTAGTACCATCATTCAGCATCTGAAGTGTTTTTTCTTGTTTTTTCACGAAGTTTTTTTGATCTCTATGGTCATTTTGGGACCATCAAAGCCCAAATTTTATCCTGGTATTTTTTAGATAAATTTAGATAAAAGATCTAATTTCTAAAGATATTTTTAGATAATTTTTTAGATTATTAGTTCTAGTTGATTATTTGATTGGTTTATTTAACAGTGTATCAACCATTGAAGGGTTATGAAACTGAAACCAGTTGTGAATTAAGGAGTTTGTACGCTTAGACTTTTTCTTATATCGTTATTCTTTCAATAAAATTGAGAATATAGTCTGGGAAAAGGGTATTGAATAAGTTTAGTCAAATTCCTTTCCTTCAACCAGTCTGACTTGGTTGGACCTACTAAGAATTGAATTCCCAGCTCTCCAGGTCATCGGAATATGCAAGCCACTCCAATATGCCAGGGTTCTTATTCGCGGAGTGGAAATAGTTATCATATATGCGCTGATTAAGGTGATTCATTGTGTAAGAAAGAAAAATAATAATAAAAATGATATTCTCCATTACAGTCAACAATTGAACAACTGTAGCATCAAAATTTGAAGTCATGTGAAATAATTCCAATGGAAAACATCTGAAATAGAGTAAAAGATCATTAAGAAACAATATTTCGACTGGAAAACATCTAGAATAGTTTTAAAAAATATCTAGAAATATCTAGATTCTCCAGAATTTAGTTGTTATCAAAATAAAGCTCCAAAAGACCAAAATATCTTTTTCTCGAAATTTAGAAAAAAATTTTTTTAGAAGGATTGTAGTGGAATACTGATACTAATTCACAGGTCTGAAGACAAAACTGTACAGCCAGGAGTGC
This sequence comes from Thysanoteuthis rhombus, assembly GCA_963457665.1. NCBI lineage: Eukaryota > Metazoa > Mollusca > Cephalopoda > Oegopsida > Thysanoteuthidae > Thysanoteuthis > Thysanoteuthis major. Next base: position 39,429,911 of record OY735233.1, on the reverse strand, counting down.
CGGAACATACAAAAGGACAAACACATACAATTAAAAAAAAGGGATAGAACCCTTCACCACTTATGGAGGCTATGATTATTCAATATAGATATACTGAGATATTTGGCTCAAAGGATAAGTAATGTATAAATACTTACTTAGGAGAAATTATCAAGTGGACAGTTTTCCCTTGATATTCTCCAAATTTACTATAATTACCATTTTCAGCTGTGGATAATTACTTGATAGAATAAAGTGCAAAATTCAAGACTTGTGTCAGAAAACTGATTGACCTTTCTTTCAAGGAGCAATGAAGATAGAACGATGGAAGGATTTGATTTAAACTTCAGAAATTTATTTGAAAGTGACTTCCGTATTTGGATGTCTCCACACACGTCTATTAAACGCTTTAGTCGGTTAATCAGTCGGTTCCATTTACATTAAACAATAGAAAGAGGATGGAAGAAAATGTGTGATGTCATTAAAAGAACATCTTTCCTGATAAATAGATGACAAATCAATTGTTTGTTTGTAACAGTGTTGCCAAGAATTGCTTGTTATTGATAGCTAAAACTATCTCCAAAAATGGCTCAAATTGGCTGAAAATTTTCAATTTCGAGCTAACTTTATAGCTAAAAATGATATACATACTTATTTAAAGCCCACTAATAAGAAAATAACCATATCAGGAATTGTCAATTGAAACTGTTAGCATAAGTTTCTTCAGTTTTCAAGTTGATCTAGCTGTCTATCAATGTATGTATGTATCACATGTATAGGTTGCACCTATGGAGCTAGAGGGCTAAAACTGAACTTTACTCCTTATCATGTTCAGAAAAAGTTACCTCTTGCTTTTCGAAACCCCCCCTTAAAAGATACTTCGATTTACATCATCATCATCATCAGTCTTTTAACGTCCGTCGTTGGACATAGACCTTCCCCAAGGTCTGACACATTTCTCTATCATGGGCGTCGCAGAGCCAGTATTTTCTGAATTTGTCTTATTCATCTTTCCATCTTGGTTTCATGTGTGATCTCTGGGGATCCATGTTGAGAGTCGTGATGTCCATCGGTTGTTTTTCATTCTTGCAACATGGCCTACCCATTGCCATTTAAGTTTTGTAATAGATTCTATGATGTCTCGGACTCCCGTTTTCTTCCTGATATACTGTACTGTCTTGTGATCTCTCCATATAAGGTTGAGCTTGATTCTTTCATGCGCACGTTGCATGGTTCTCAGTTTACTGATCTGTCTCTTGGTTAGGTTCCATGTTTCAGCTCCATAAGTGGCTATTGGGAGGATGCATTGGTTGTATACTTTTTTGTTTAGGATTATTGGGATCATCTGGTTTTCGAAAGTTGAGCTTGCTCTGCCAAAAGGCTTGCCATGGGGAAGGTAGACCACTACATGTACCTAAGACAATGAATCTCCATGAGATCCTCAAAAGAAGAGGAAATCAAATGAAGAATCACTCTAGGATGGCAAGCCTTTGATTTACAAAATATGTTTATGCTAAAGTGATCCCTTAATTTGTGTCTACACACTTGTTTTTTTTTTTTAAATTCAGACTTTTTTCGTGATCACCGCCCAACAAAAAGTGAGAGAAGTAACTTATTCATTGATCACCCTTCTAAATTTTCGATTGATTATTCCCAAGAGACACTGGTCACATGGCAGTTTTATTGAATGACTAAGCAGACCGGTTCTACTCTTGTATGAATTCAAGTCATGCCGCCGGGAACTGAAGCTACAAGCAAAATAAAGTCCACGATTGATAACGATTCTGTACTTGAACAAACAGTAAGATTTCGGTTTCAAAAAATTTTCGAGTGAAGATCTCACTTTTAGAAATCCATGCGGATTCGGGACAAAACCATCAATTAATGATCCGAAAAAGAACTTGCAACAAACTTCAATGGATTCATTAGATCCGTTGCGAATCATTCAAGCGATCGGAAAAAAAAAAAAAGAAAGAAAAGGAAGGCGAGATAAATCAGCTTCCATTTGAAATGAATGAGGAACCAAGAAAGAAAAAGATTCAAGGTATGGACACCTGCATTTATCATTTTCAACCATGTAAAATTGATCTGTTTTTACCTCATATCACTTGTGACAAAAAATGGATTTTGTGTCTACTCAATGCATGGGAAGTTAAAGGAGAAAAAATCAATCAATATCACACTATCGAAGCTGGATGGAAAGTTATGGTAAGCGTTTGGTGGAACAGGAGTGGTTTCATACATCATGGCTTCTTCCTGATAGTGATACATCAGCTTGAAATGGTGCATTCAAAACTCAAACAGCACTTAGTTTAGTGAATGGGGAAAAAAGCCATTTTGCCGCATGATGCTTGCCTCCATGTTTTATAAATGATTTTTAGAAACTGTTAAGTAAAACTGCCAATGTTGGTTTCTCCAGTTATTTTTGACTGGCTGACTGGCTGGCTCGCTGACTGGCTGGCTGGCTGGCTAGCTATATATCTGTCCGTCTATTGCACATACATGCTGCACAAATGAAGCTAGAGGGTCAAATAATGACAGACAACCGATGGACATTGCGATTCATGACATGGATCCCCTGATATCACAAGTCCAACCGAGGCTGGTAGAGTATTAGATGGAGAGACAAGCTAGGTAAATTCAGAAAGTACTGGCTCCGCAATACCCACGATAGAGAAGTGTAGTGAATCCGGAGGAAGGTCTACGTCCAACGTTGAAAGACTGATGATGATGATGATGATGATGATGATGATGATGATGATGATGATATCTAATTGAAGTGTGGAGTATATAGTTATTTATAAGATTGTCCACTAAACCATCTATTATGATTATTTATTTTACTGAATCGATAGTGAAAAATATTTGAAATAAAGCGCTATTGCAAATCAGCACTAAACCATCTTCAACTTTATTTTTAAACTCAATATTTTAGTTCATATGTTTTTTGACTTTCCTGCAATGTATTGGCCAAAATGTCAAAACCAAAAAAGATTACACCAAAAGTCAGAAAAGTGTAGGAAATTTCAGTCAAGAAAATCAGAAAACAATCGAATCATTAACATTCTTATTGCATGACAGTCTTCTTTTCTTTTTTTTTCTTTTTTTTTTTCATGTACTAATTGTATCATTTATAGATCAGTGGGAAGTAACATGTGACTTTAGAGTTAAATTTCTGCAGGCAATATGGTGAGATTTGCAGTTAATATTTTTTATAGAGAGAGTTCTGGCGGAACGTCGAGTGTTTTCACATTGTAGGCATTTTGGTAGATTTGGAGAATATCAAGTGTAGGTATTTTGATAGTTATAAACCTTAAACAGGTGTCTGAGTTGAGTTGAGTCAATCTGTTTCCATGGAATAGAGGAAGTGTTGCTCTCAGCTACGGAGGTATAAGCAAACATCTTGATATGTAAGGAATTTGATAAATCTGTTTCTTTTGAGCTCAGATATTCCTGTGAGTTTTTTTTCTCATTTAACTAAGTGAGTGCAGATAAGATTATGAAGTAAAAATATTTAAGTATTTATTTTCCTGCTGTCAAGAAAAAAACCCAACATTCTTTTGAAATGTCTAAAATTCTTCAGACTTCCACTTCATAACTGCTTCCACTTTCATAACACACACAACATGTACATACATGTATATGTATATGTATATATATATATAGTATGACACTACATATATATATGTATATATATATATATATATGTATATGTATAGTATGACACTCTCTCTCTCTCTCTATACATACATATGTACATATATATATAGTATGACTCTCTCTCTCTCTCTCTCTCTATATATATATATATATATATATATATATATATATATATAGTATGACACTATACATGTATATATGTATATATAGTATGAGATGATATATATATTTATATACATATATATGTATATATATATATATATATATATATATATATATATATATGTAATATATATAAACCATCAACCAAAACTGTCAACATAGGTTTCACTCAGTGTTTGAGCTTGTCTGGCTGCCTATACATATATGATGTGTACTGGCTGCACCAATGGAGCCAGAGCACTGGAAAATTGAATATTCATTCCTAATTATGTCTAGGGAAAATGTTTTTTGTTTTTTAAATAACCCCCATAAAAAAAAAAATCGATTTTCAGTCAGAGACTCAATTTGCAAAGAAGGTTTATGCTAAAATGACCCCTTTGTTAGTGACTGTCAATTTTTCTGAAAGATTAGGACTTTTTAATAATTACTGACCCAAAAAGGTAAGAGAAATAACTTACTGATTGATCACTCCTTTTCCCCCCATTTTTTTAATTGATCACTCCAAACACAGCATGCTGCCAGAAGACATTGATCTTGCAATAGTTTCTATTGAGTAACTATTCAGACCTGTGTATACATGTATATAGTAATATGAGATTTTTTTCATGTATTCAGAAACGTTTTCCCATTTTTTAATTGATCACTCCCAACACGGCATGCTGTCAAAGTCATTGATCATACAACAGTTTCTATTCAGTGACTAGCAAGATCTGTATATATATGTGTGTGTATCTATCTATCTATCTATCTATCTATCTATCTATCTATATATATATATATATATATATATGTATATATATATATATATATATATATATATATATATATATATATATATATATATATATATATATGAAAAATATATATATATATGTAAATAGTGGTATGAGATTTTTTAGATATTCAGAAACTCTGCCTCAAGCAAAAAAACCAAATGATTCATTACTTTTTGCCCAACTTTATTCCTCTATTTAAAAAGATTCTTGCTTGCAACAAGAAATTGTAAAGATTTCTGATTCCTCCACCACCTGACTTTTCTTATGAGTTACATAAGAAGATTTCATCTGTCCTTCACCGTTTGTCACTTATTCCGCACAAAAGTTAGTCTCAGATCATTCTTCCATTCTTTCCACTCTGCCCAAAGAAAAACAAAAATCTGAAAGTTGTATACATTCACAGGAAACGCCCTGTATTAGATAAGAATAGCAAAGACCAGAAGATCTAAGAAGCGCTCAGAAAGTGCATATCACTGTCAACCCCATTGTCATTAAAAAGTGAATGAAAAGCAGTTCATATATAGCTATGATATACAAGAGGCAACAGTAAAAAAATGCCTTGATCAGCCTCCAAATTCATTCAATTCTTCCTTAGCCCATGGAAAAAAAGGAAAAATGACATTGAAGTTCATTGAGAACTTTTGAGTTGACATAGAGCTATGATGCTATGATTACAGTAAAAAAATTCCTGGGTCCACCCCAAAATTCAATTAATTTTCCATTAGCACATACTTCATCTTTCTACAAAATGTGATTATAGTTTGTTGACAACTTTTGGAGATTACGTATGGACATAAAGCTATGATGAGGAGGTAACTGTAATAATATCCTGAATTTGGCCCAAATTCAATCAATTCTTCCTAAGCCACCAATCCACAAATATCATTGAAGTTCAGAACTTTCTGAGATATTGTGGGGGAAAAACAGACAGACATACAGACAGACGTGGGCCATTATTTATACTTTTTCAAACTTCATTGGCAGAGATAAAACATTTTGAAACTCACTCTCTTCTGCAAAAACAGCAGCAACAAACATTAATTTTGGAAGAAAATAAGCAATGAAGAATTTCTCTTTCAAAAGGTTGTCCTCTAAATCCATCTACCATCAGTTACATCTCTTGTTCAAACCATCTGCAAACGAATGCATCTAATCAATGAACACTCTCTTCAATCTTTCATTAAGTCTTAGTTTCATTCTTGTTGAAAAGAAAAAAGAAGTAATTCTTGGAGAGTAACTTTTCCTTACCCTTTTCGGTAATTTATTCTTATTTTCCTTTATTCTATTTACAAAAGAGTTATAGAGTATTCTCTCTTATCTATTTATTTGCAAATACATGGAAATTCAGATTCTTTTTTTTGTCACATCAGATTGCACAGATTTTCTCTGAGATTTTTTATCGGAAATTCTCAGCCAAAACTCTCACCAGAACTGTCAACATTAGCTTTTTTTAATTTTTAAGCAGGTCTGGCTATTTATGAATGAATCACGCATACAGGCTGCACCAAAGGAGCTAAAGGGCTGAATAGTAAAATATTTACTTCTTACATTATATAAAATAAGAGACACTTTTTTTGTTTTTCAAAAATTCTCTCACAAATAGGTTTTTAGTCGAAGGTTTTCCTGTAGAAAAAAAACAATTATTTCCTTCAATTTCTACCTCTCATTTTAAAAATTCTATTACATGTTTATTTTCTATTTCATTTAATAAATTTGTAAGGGAATAAAAGAAAAGTAGCCATTTTAGATGGTTTTTTTTGTTTTATTATTTGATTTTTGTGAGACAAGTGTTGACAATATTTAGATGTCTTTTAGTTTTTCATTTTTTCTGAAGATTAAAAAAAAAAGCATCTATATTGATAATACTGGATAGGTGAGAAAAAAATTGAAATACTAATTTTTCTTTTCCCCCGGAAAAAAGATCAGAAAAAAGACACATTGGAAAAATATGTATTATACCATACAAACAGTGTCTGAAAAAAAAAGTGTATTAATATAATCTATATTCTTTCTTTCACTTGATATAGCTCACGTACACACATACGGCCAAACAAATTATTATATTTACTCATGTTCCTTCCAATTTAGGAGCGTAACTTTTATATTTACATGAATTTTTTTTATATCCACAAATTTTTCTCCAAGTTCAGTATTGCCAATTTAGATGTTTTTGTTGAAAAATCTTTAGAATTTCAGAGTGACCTCCAGAATCAAAAAATTGAATCTAAATTGGCAAGACTGAATAAAAGAGTTAAGGTGACAAGACTCAAATGGCAATGGGCAGGCCATGTTGCAAGAATGAAAGACAACCAATGGACATCACGACTCACAACATGGATCCCCAGAGATCACGTGAGAAACCGAGGCCGACAGAACACAAGATTGAGAGATGAACTGGACAGATTCAGGAAATACTGGCTCTGCGGCACCCATGATAGAGAATTGTGACAAATCCTAGGGAAGGTCTATGTCCAACGACGGACGTTAAAAGACTGATGATGATGATGATGATGATGATGATAGCATACAAGCACTTCAGAAAAAAAATTGGTCTGACGTACAACTGTTACTGGATACGATCTGCCCATTGGAACGGTACCCAGTTGTGAGTCGGTGAGTACAAGTGTATAAATTTTTAAATGCATTTTCATCAAATCAGTCACACTGTATAAATTATAGTCGATAGTTCTTTAAAAAGGTTGGTTTTACAGCCAAGCATCTCCTTTCTGGATTTTAGCTTATTTCGAAATGACTTAATAGTCCGTGTATGCACAAGCATACATAAGAATGATGGCTTGGAACATGTTGCCAAACATGGTTTCTTCCCCTTCAGTTTTGGCATTTAAAAATTCTTACCACCTCCCATGAGAGTATGGTAACTTTTTGGTCAGAGATCAAAGGGCTTTTTCAGACATGTTTTTGTCTGAATTACACTGAGTTGCTCTAGATTTTTCACTTTTGCCCAAACTTGAGGTAGGGCATCTCTCATCTGTATTCTATCGGCCTTGGTTTCATGTGTGATCTCTGGGGATCTATGTTGTGAGTTGCGATGTCCATCGGTTGTCTTTCATTCTTGCAACATGGCCTACCCATTGCCATTTAAGTTTTGTAATAGATTCTATGATGTTTCGGACTCCCGTTTTCTTCCTGATATACTGTGCTGTCTTGTGATCTCTCCATATAAGGTTGAGCTTGATTCTTTCATGCGTGTGTTACGTGGTTCTCAGTTTACTGATCTGTCTCTTGGGTAGGTTCCATGTTTCAGCTCCATAAGCGACTATCAGGAAAATGCATTGGTTGAATATTTTTTTGTTTAGGATTATTGGGATCATCTGGTTTTCGAAAGTTGAGCTTGCTCTGCCAAAAGGCTTGCCATGGGGAAGGTAGACCACTACATGTACCTAAGACAATGAATCTCCATGAGATCCACAAAAGAAGAGGAAATCAAATGAAGAATCACTCTAGGATGGCAATCCTTCGATTTACAAAATATGTTTATGTTAAAGTGATTCCTTAATTTGTGCCTTCACACTTGGTTTTTCACTTTTGCCCAAACTTGAGGTAGGGCATCTCCCACTGGCTCGTACGCCTGTGCGCCCTCAGAACCAGTCAATGGGGGAGGTGGAAAGAGGATGTCAAAGTGATCAAAAAAAATATTCGATACAAAAATAAAAAAACGTATTCCAAAATGAAATCTTTGAAATTGAAAACGTTGTGCGTCATTGAATATTTAAAACAGGTCAGCCGAGGAAATTTCTTTCGGGGGGAAAAATAAATCCTGAAAGAACAAATGACGAGTGAAATAAATAACGGAAAGAGAATGAGTTCGTAATCAGAGATTGAAACGCGATCAGAATCGATTCAGAGATCAGAGGAAGTGAAAAAAATTGGTTTTTGCTAAATAAAAACAAGGAAAAAAACGAAGATTTTTTTCTTTCTATTCATGTTAATTTTTATATCTCTTTATTCTCCTCCTAATAAAGTTATTTTCTGAAAAAAATGTTGATGCTCTGAAAATAATGGAAAAAAATGATTATTAATAGGATAATGCATAGACTTTCTTACATACAAGAATATATAAAACCAAATATTATTCGAACAACAAATACTTATAAGAAATCAAATCCTGCCTTTCCCTAAGGCTATGTATATATGTTACCCTGAATCAGTGAAATAGCCTATCTTTAAAAGAAGTAGAAATCAAGCAAAGAATTACTCTAGATTGGCAAGCTTTTGGTAGGGAAAAGTTCAACCTTCAAGAACAACAAAATCCCATTAGTCTTAACAGGAAGGGTCAACAACCAATGCATCCTTCCGATAGTCACCTATGGAGTGGAAACATGGAACCTAACCAGATGATTGACCCTCAAACTGCACGAGAGAGAATCATGCTCAATATGACATAGAGAGATTACAAGAGAGTACAATACATTTTGAGAAAAAACAGTCAGAGATATAGGAACTATTAAAAAATTCGAATGACAATGAGCAGGTCATGTTGTAAGAATGTCAGACAACTGATGGACATCATGTCTCACAGTATAGATCCCGAGAGATCATACGCAAAACCATGGTCAGCAAAATATGAGATGGAATGATGAATTAAACTAATTCAGAAAGTATTGGCTCCATGACATTCATGATAGAGAGATCTGGCGAAACTTGGGAAAAGTCTATGTCCAACGACAAACAAAGGGGCAGATGATGATGATGATGATGTTGGCTTTTTCTTGTGAAAGAGGTTCGATCCAATTAACTGACGTGAAATTTTAATTGTAAAAAAGTAGATATTTTATATCTGTTTTGATTAAATAGACTTAATCAAATTAAAACCATGTATTTTTTTGTAAAAAAATTGAACATTTGTACTTAATTTTTGTTAGAAAGTTTGATTTCACTCATTTTTTATTCTTAAGAAATGGTTGCTTTAGATCCTTGTTTTCTTTGAATAGACTTTTAATCAAATTAAATCTACGTACTTATTCAATTTTTGAAAAAAAAATTAAGATTTCACCAATTAGGAAATTTCACCGATTAAGCATAACAAATATATATATATGTATACATGTACAGTTCATTTGAAAATCTTTTCCAAGTGAAACAGAATGTACTATCTGTTATGAAACATTGGAAAAAATCTTTACACCTTTAATAACTGATGGGATTGAGCTCATTTTTGAACTAGGATCTTCTTGATTCATTGATATTTATACACACGTTTGTGGTATATTTTATCATTGTTCCACATATACATATATATTATTGTGTCATCCACAGACAGCTGTTTCGATGTATTACATTCTTCAGTGTGACTGTAGACTTTCAATTATCCTATACAGTACTGCGAGGCAGACTTGAAACCTTCACTTCAGACCCGTAGGCCAATATCCTACCTCTGGACTACAGAACTGAACAGTCAGTAAGGCTGAATTTAAGCGATATATCCATTTACGCACAGAAATTCCTCATCTACCAGAGTGCTCAATCCCTATAGAAGAGCATTGCATAAGCTTACGATAGATGAGTTACCTCACTTAAAGAGTGCTCAACCCTGAATAGAGGAGCATTAATTATTGTGTCATCCACAGACATATATATATATATATATACATATATATATATGAGATGTGTCTATGGAAAAACCAAACTTTTAAAACAGCCTGCCAATTAGATGGTCTACCTTGCAAGTGACTAGTCAGTTATGTTGCACTGACCATGACCTTGATGGATTTTTTCCCTTAGATGAACAGCAATGTGAATGAAAAGCAACGTGTTTGCCTTGCGTCTGCCTCACGTCTGCTGACAGACGAACAAATTTTTTGGCAAAGCACACACTCATCCTCTAGCCCCACTACCCACCAGATTTGGCCCCAGCCTTTTTTTTCTGTAGACAAGAATCATTAGATATTCCTACATCTTCTACAACATTTCTAGCAGTCAGATGCCGATTAGCACAAATAATTGTGCTTCTGATGTGGATGTAAGGTAATCTGACAAAGTGTTGGTAGTATTTTGACAATGAGGAAGTGAGAAAGATTTGAGAACAAGGGTGTTATGTCACAGAAAGTATCATCATCATAAAAATAGGCCTCATGCATTTTGCTGAACTTGAATCAGCATCTTCAAAAGCACTTAGCTATGCAAAAAAAATTGTGAATGGCTACTTTGTTTTTGCTACAGTTTTCTGCATTACTAAGTGCTTCTGAAGATGCTGATGTCTCCCCACTTGTCTGCTACTTTTATATCTATCTTGTTATGATAATTTGTAATACTTAGATCTTCTTTTATCTACTTTTTCTTATCTCTTATTCAGATTAGCATATAATATTATTTTAGTATTAAGATATACTAAATGTGTGTTGTTCACTTTGTGAATTAGATGTTAATTAAACAGGTACAAGTTAATTTAATTCATATGGACCATCTATCAGCAAATATATACATATATATATATATATATAAGTGATTATGAGTTGTGTTATATTATATAGAAACTTATTTAAAATGAGCTCCTATCATTACATGGCCAATGTATCACAAGCCTTAGATAATGTAAATAGAATAAACAATCAAAGAAAATGGGGCTGTAGCAGCTACGTTGTCTGAGTAATGGCTGTTTAATGACCGTAAATCATTTCAAATGAGTTTTTATATTATATAACACAATTTGTAATCATTCTGTCAGATCATATGTATCCATTTCTTAGTACATAACTGTCGTGTAGAAAAAAAACCCCGAATAGACTGAGGATTAACGTGATGAGAATTTGATGTGAAAGCGGTTATTTGAGCCTATGTATTACTGGCGGCTGTTTAGCTCAATGGTAAGAGCATCGCTACTTGAAGCTGCTACCCTATCGGTCACAGGTTCAATTCCTGTAGCAGCCCATTTTCTTCAATTGTTTATTTCATTTATGTTGTCTAGGTTGAGTGATACATTGACCGTGTAATAATGGAAAATCATCTCAAAAGAGTTCCTATATAACATAATGTAATTCATAGTCATATATGTGAGTAAAAAATTATTTTTTAACAGGTTTTTTATTAGCACATTCACAACGAACTATCCCTTTATTAATTTATTAAGCAATTGGATGGCTGCTATACCCACTGTCAGCCTAGTCAGATGTAGGCCGCTACAAATATATATATATGTATATTTCCCTTTCATTTTTCTCTTGTTTCCAATAGGACTTCAATTTTCTTTTGGGAATGTGGAATGGTTATAGGTATTTATAGCAATCAACTTTCATTTTCTTATTCCACGACAATTAAAGTCCCAAGTTCAGACAATAAAACAAAAATAATTCTGTCTGTGCCAAAAATATTTCCTGTTCTGTGAAATTAAATGCAAGATCTAATTTTGGTCCTAGGATCAAATGTCTCCAAGAAAGAAAGAAAAATATAGGAACCCTGATCCAAAAATAATTGTAAAGCTTTTAATCTCAACTTGGACTCAAAAATTTTTTACTTAAAAAAAAAATTTCCAATTCAGTTCAATCAGTTACTTAATACGATTATTGATCAGCAGGAATCAATCAACAAGTCAAGAGAAATGGTAAGTGGAAAAAAAAAGTTGAGAACCCTATCACAACCACTGGTGGACCCAGGTTGGGAGTGGGGCCTCAACTGTTTAAAAACCAACCCTTGTAATTCATGCAGAAATTAACAGAAAATCATAGGGGCGGTGGAAAGCTAGTCCGCCAGTTAGACAGAAATGAAAAATTGTGACACCTCATCAGAAGGTTATACATGATTTTTTGAAGCCAAAAATTGCTTTCTTATTATAGCACATTAATTAGTCTAAAAGCTAAATGTTAGAAATAGATGAATTTTTTTTAGATAATTTCAGATGGAAGAATTTTAGATAATTAGTTCTGGTACATGTGCGGGCTACAGTGATTCATTCATGAGAGGTATGGATATTATTATTCTGATTCAATTTAGATCCACTCTATACCGGATTACATCCAGGGCTTATATAAAAAATGATCCTGACGGATTTATAATGCCGATACTCTTTTCTATTTGAAATCATTAACCGAAACTGTCAAAATAGTTTTCTTCAGTTTTTGAGCTGACCCTGCTGGTTGGCAGCCTTGGCTAGTGAGCTGGCAGCCTGGCTATGTATATATATTCATGAATGCGTTATTTAAAAAGACCTCCCATTGCTACATGGAGAATGAGTCATTCAGCCTAGACAGCTTAAATAGAAATAAACAATTAAAGAAAAGTGGGGCTGCTGCAGGAAGCAAATCTGCAACTGATTAGGAAACCAATACAATGTAGTGTTGCTCTTAACCATTGAGCTAAACAGCCCACATGGGAAGGCATAGATCCAAATAACTGCTTTATACTGACTCTTCTCATTTTGTTCATTTACTGTCCATGTCTGCACTCTTTGTTTTTAACTCAGACAATTATATCAAGAGATGTATATATATATATATATATATATATATAATCCAACTGGATACTTATGAATGCATTATATCATTTGAAATAGAAGACTGATATTTTCAACATTTACTCCTTGTTATGTCTATAAAGAACACTTTTTCAGGGGGGGTTTAATTTGCAATGTAAGTTTATGCTAAATCTATCCCTTAGTCTGAGTCTGGCGTTATTCACACTTGCTTTTTGAACATTTTAACTTTTTTCTAGCGATCAATGCCCAAAGGTGAAAGAAGTAACTTATTGGTTTGAAACTTCGAAAAAAAATTTTTCATTGATCACCCCCATCGTGGCATGCTGCCAATAGATGTTGGTCATGTGACAGTTTCTATTGAGAGAATAACCAGAAATCTTTTGATTCAGTTTAGATCTACTTTATACCAGAAAACGTCGAAACTTGCTGAGAAATGTTTCTATTGACCATAGCTCCACAAATGGCCCAAACAAATAGCAAAAGTAGGCTACAATTTTTTTTCTCTTTGAAGGTCTTTGTTTATCTATGTGCCTATGTATGTGTGTGTGTGTGTGTATATGTGTGTGTGTGCGTGTGTGTTTGTTTGTTTCCAAATGTTTCTGGTTGCATTTTTTTTTTATTTGCTTGCATATACTACTAGACCCCATCTTTTTCAAAAAAGTGCTTTTTGGGGTCATTTATGGTCCTTTGGAAGAGCAAGCTTGACCATCAAAAACAAGAAGATCCTATTAGTCCTAAAAAGGAGGGTATACAACCAATTTATCATTCTGATAGTCACCTATGGAGCTGAAACTTGGAACCTAACCAAGGGACTGACCTGCAGGCTGAGAAGCATGTAACGTGCTCATGAAAGAATCATGCTCAACCTCACATGGAGAGATCACAAGACAGCACAATATATCAAGGAGAAAACAGGTGTCCAAGGCATCATAGAGTCCATTAGAAAACTCAAATGGCAATGTGCTCGTTGTGTTGCAAGAATGGTAGACAACTGATGGACATCACAACTCACAACATGGATCTCCGGAGATCATGTGTAAAACGAAGGCCGGACAAAATAAAAGATAGAGAGTCGAATTACACAAATTCAGAAAATATTAGCTCCGTGATGCCCATGATAGCAATGTGTGGTGAATCCTGGGGAAGGTCTATGTCCAACAACAGAAGTAAATAGACTGCTGCTGCTGCTGCTGCTGATGATGATGATGATGATGATGATGATGATGATGATGATCATCATCATCATCATCATCATCATCATCATCATTTTCCACCAGCAATGCCCAATTTTTGTGCTGGTATTTTTCAGGTAATTACAGATAAATAAGCCCTTTTTTTTTTATTTTGACAATATTTTAGATAATTAGTTCTGGTACGTACGTGCAGGCTACTGTGATTCATTTATGTGAGGTATAGGTTTTCAATAGCTCTCTTGATCTTTCTTTTTTCCAATCGTCTCCATAAAAAGCAAGTTTTACAATTCACTCATCTATTGCCCATTAATTTTAAATACTTTCTATATTTTTTTTCTCCTATTCCCACCCATGCACACACGGAGTTAGTCCTGGTCTTCCGTCTGCGTTGCTAATTAGTCCTGGCTTTGGTGCCATGTTTGGCACCTCATTAATCAAGTTGATTGTCAGCAAATTCATTTAAGAATGACAAAGTGAGAAGGCGTCACAGACATTTTTCACTCAATACAGAATACAGTTTGTGCAGACATTCTCACCTCATATGGATTCCTCTATTTCTAATCTAATTTTCAATTGACTTATTTTGACAGATGCCTTTTTCTGCTGAAAATTAGTCAGGAAGGATTTGATAATAATTTTGAAAACTCTATGGACTAATTGAAAAGTTTGGAGCCTCACCACCACCATCATCATCAGCAGCAGCAGCCTTTTAGTGTCTATCGTTGGACATAGACCTTCCCCAAGATTAGCCAGACCTCTTTATCATGGATGTCACAAAGCCAATACTTTCTGAACAAATGTAGTTTGTTATGCCATCTTATATTTTGTCAGCCACAGTTTTGCATGTGATCTCTAGGGACCAATGTTGTGATGTCTGCAATGTCCTGCGGTTGTTTACCATTCTTGCAACGTGACTAGTCTGTTGTCTTTTGAGTTTTCTAATAGTTTCTATGATGTCTCTTGCTATTTTTTCTTTAATATATTGTTCTGTCTTGTGATCTTTCCTTGTTATGTTGAGCATGATTCTCTCTTATGTACATTGTGTGGTTCTCAGTTTGAACATCAATCTTTTGGTTAGGATCCATGTTTCAGCGATTACCTGGAGGATGCATTGGCCATATAACTTTTTTTTAGAATCAATAGGATTTTCTTGATCTTGAAGGTTGAGCTTGCTCTATCACAACTCACGACATGGATCCCCTGAGATCACACGCACAACCAAGGCCGGCAGAATTCAAGATTGAGGGACAAGCTAGACAAGTTCAGAAAGCACTGGCTCCGCAACACCCATGAGAAGTGTGGCAAATTCGGGGGAAGGTCTATGTCTAACAATGGACGTTGAAAGGCTGATGGTGATGATAATGATGATGATGATGATGATGATGATGATAATGATGATGATGATGATGATGATGATGATGATGATGATGATGATTACTTGGATGTAGGTTCAAATTCCGAACACCATACAAACAGTACAACTTCAGTATTTTAAACTGGCCCTAATGAAAAAACATTGAATGAAACTGCGACAATAACTGCCAACATAGGTTTCTCAAATTTTCAAGCTGGTCTAGCGAGCTATACATGCATGTTTGATGTGTACAATGGAGCTAGAGGGCTGTAAAATTAAACACTAACTAAACACTAATTATGTCCACAAAAAACTTTTTTTATAGCTTTGAAAATTACCTTTCTCCATGATAGGTTTTTAAAGGAGGGTTCAATCTACAATATAAGTTTAGGCTACATTGACCCCCTTAGTTTGTGCACGCTTATTTTGTTTTTTAAAATCAGAATTTTTTTTAGTGATCACTGCCAAAACAAAAGGTGAGAGTTGTAACTTTTTTGATCAACCCTTTCTCTAATTTTTACTTTATCACCCCTTATAAAGCATGCTGCCAAAAGACATTGATCACGTGAAGGTTACTATTGCGTGACTAACCACACCAGTATCTAATTCAATTTTAGACCAACAATGCCCAAATCTTGTAATAGTATTTCTTTGATAATTGTAGATAAAAGATCTATCTCTTTTTAGGTAATTAGTTCCGGTACATACTTGGGCTATGGTGATTCATTCAGGCAAGGTATCGATATGATTATTCAAGTCATTTTTTAAAAAATTCCTCTTTTGACGGGAATTGAGATTTAGTATAATCGGTGATTGGAATGGATTTCGCAAACAACATATACAGTAATGTCTGTATCAGTAAACATTGGGCATAAAAAACCCTGGAAATTGAGAAGTAGGTATACAACCAACACCTCCTCATTTATAAGGAGGTAGTTACCCCTAGTCCCCCCCCCCCAATTTCCACTCGGGCATAAATTGTCTGAAGTCATAGAACGTAAGAGGAAGAGGTGAACAGAAAATTTCAAAAGCAAATTCTGTTTTTCCTTTTCCTGATGGAATAAGCAGAGGCATGAACTCACTTGAAAAATATTCCTATTCATTTCCCCCTTTACATAAATAGTACACCTGAGTGTGTGATGTATAAAAATAACAAGATGGGTTTGATTATTGGAAAAAACACTTTGAATATTAATGACTTGAAGTTCTAGACAATATCCAAACCTTGTCTACGTATGAGCTAGAACTAATCATAAAAAAAGCTATCTAAAAAATCATCTGAAAAGATATATCTTTTATCTAAAGTGATCTGAAAAATAGATCTTTTATCTAAAATTATCTGAAAAAATTGATCATTTACCTGAGATTATTGGAAAAAATAAATCCATTATCTAAAATTATCCGAAAAAATAGATCTTCTATCTAAAATTATCTGAAGAATAGCTCTTTTATCTAAAATCATCTAAAATAATACTAGCACAAGATTTGGGCAGTATTGATCCAAAATGACCATAAAAAAAAAGTATTTTAAAAAGAAAAGGAAAAAGTTTTTACAAGGTGCCTACTGGTGAACCCACGTATATTTCTAAGGTGGTAGTTCCAAAAATGTGACCAGAAGCGCCCAGAGACATACACATACATACATATACAGACAAGCAAAAAGAGAAGCTGGTTGGTCAGCACAGACCATTTGTGGATTCGATACTGTAAATTTTGTTCTAATTCTAAATGAATTATGTCTGCTTCAGATGTAAAAACTTTGAGAATTTGTTTACATTGAATTCGAAAATTGATTTTAAAACTTCAGAGAGATTTTTGAAAGCCGAATGATGAATTAGTTTTCCCGCGTTCTCCTGGGATATTGATAGGTATTAAATTGAAATACTAGGACTATGGAGCAGATTATCGGAATATACAATGCTCTCAATAGATGTAATTGATTTTCAAAAGAATTATGATGTTTATTATACCACTGCAAATGTTTAAGGCCCTGGATATAACGTAAATATGATTGTTGAGATCAGTGCTTTTATATTCAATTTGTATACTTTTTTCACACTAAAATAAATGTTCAAAAGGTTCTAGAAAAAAGAAGTAGAAAAAGATTGGATTCTGTCCAAAACCTGCAACATTGTGTACATAATTTTTGACAACAGTGGTCAATATTTGTTCCAATAATAAAAATGTTTCCCTCCGATTGAGTTTTCCGTTGAAATAAATATTCATTGCATCAAAAATGAAAATAAAAATATGTCATGAAATACAACATAATTCATTGTAAAATGAAAAACTTATGAATATATATGTATGAAGTGTACAGTCTTCTTTCTTACTTTCTTCTTTTCTGTCTGTCTTTCTTTCTTTCTCCCTTTTTATTTTTTATCTCAAGAATTGATTTTTAAAAAAGGAATAATAAGACAAAGTATGATGTAAAAAAAGAAAAAAAATATTCTTCTCTCTTTGCTCACTCTCTATCTCGTATCATTCTATCTCTCTCAACACTTTCTCTCTCTTATTATCACCACTCTTATTGAGCTAACAGCTTTCTTCTTTTCTTAGGAATGCTGTCTATCTCTCTTTAACCATCCTGACTTTGAGTCACTTAATTCCTTATAAACACTGTTAGCATATTTAAATCTGGTCTTAACACGAAATTCTGCCAACTTACATTGCAGTTAAAAGAGTTGTGTGATAATAAGTAGTTGAAAGACATAATTATTTCTAAATTATGTGATACTGTTTCAATCAAAGAATTTATGTTAATAAACAAAGACATGATGAATAAATACAATTGAAGCGCCGTATTATAAAGTACTTAACAACATTGGATTGTACAACAAAATAAGCCCATTCTCAGCTGCGAGGCAAGAACTAAATCTTGTGCACTGCTGTAGCTATTTATATTGCCTTAAATATAACCTTGGAATGGACGTATATATGCATCAGAGGTAATGTGCAACGTGCAACTAGATGCTCGTATGTATAGCGTGGCAGTGTGACCCGCCAACTGAGAACCATACTACATGCACAGGAAAAAATCATGCTCAACATCTCATGAAGAGATCACCAGACAGCATAGCGTATTGGAAAAAAAACAGGAGTCCAAGATAACATAGATTCTATTAGAAAACCTTAATGGCATCGGTTAAGTCATGTTGCGACAATGTCTGGCAACTGCTGGACATCACGACTTACAGTGTGTATCCTCAGAGATCAAATACAAAACAGAGGCCGGCAGAAAATAAGATGGCAATGAACTACACATGTTCAGAAAGTACTGGCTTCAAGCGAGTGGTCTGGCAAATCTTAGGGGTCTATGTCCAATAACCAATGCTGAACGTCTGTTAATTTTGTTGTGTACATGACCATTAAAGACTAGATGGATGCAGATATGGTGGGGTTTTACCTTGTGAGGCATGGGGCTGCTCTTTGTAGTCAAGTCCTAAGGGCTAAGGATTTGTCCTGGACCTAATGACTGACGCTCTTATGTTCTTATGAGAATAATTAAGAGGACTAGACAGAATCTTTGCTGATAGCCTACTCACATATTCGCTTGTGTGGTATCCCCACATCGATCCAAACTTGTTCTGTTTTCGTAGCGGATCGGATCCCCACATCAAATCAACCTTGATCTGTTTTTGATGGGGAATCGGATCCCCACATCAGACCGACCTTGTTCTGTTTTCGTAGGGGATCAGATCCCCACATCAAACCAACCTTGATCTATTTTTGAGAGGGGATTGGATCCCCACATCAAACCAATTTTGATCTGTTTTTGAGGGGGGATCTGATCCCCACATCAAACCAACCTTGTTCTATTTTCGTCGGGGATTGGATCCCCACATAAAACTAACCTTGATCTGTTTTTGTGGGGTGATCGGATCTCCACATCAAACCGGCCTTGATCTGTTTTTGTGGGGTGATCGGATCCCCACATCAAACCAACCTTGTTCTGTTTTTGTGGGGGGATCAGATCCCCACATCAAACCAACTTTGTTCTGTTTTTGAGGGGGGATCGGATCCCCAATTCAAGTAACCTTGTTCTGATTTTGAGGAGGGATTGGATCCCTACATCAAACCAACTTTGTTCTGTTTTTGTGGGGGGATCAGATTTCCACATCAAACACACCTTGATCTGTTTTTGTGGGGGGGATCGGATCCTCACATCAAACCAACCTTCTGTTTTTGTGGGGATTTTGACACATAGGCTAAAAGGCTAATGATGATGATGATGATGATGATGATGATGATGATGATGATGATGATGATGATGATGATGATGATGATGATGATGATGATGATGATGATGATGATGATGATGATGATGATGAACCCTCCCAAAGCCAAACATGTTTAGCCACCATTTTTGTATTCAATGCATGCATACGCATACAAAGGTGTTAACTGATCACATCAACAACAACCTCAGGTCAGTCTTAAGATTTCTGCACGTTTGCATTGCGGATCCCTTCGGCTCCTTAATGCCATTTACAAGTGCGTTAATACCTTCAACTGCAAAGTGAGGTCCCAAGGGTATGTATTTTCGGTCACTCTCGTCCCTGATGATAGAATATGCCAATGTTTGCATGAAAACAAAACAAATAAAGAGATCTTAGGCTTTTTGTAAGGTAATATCGCGTTGAAGATATGCAAATCTGGTTCCATCCAGCTGCAGCAAAATAAAGATTAAATAGTAATCAAAAGGTCTAGTTAGTCACTCAGTGGAAACCCCCGTACGACCAATGTCTTTTGGCAGCATGTTGTGTTCAGGGTGATCAATTAAAAAATTGGAAGAAGGTCTAACCAACAAATAAGTTCCTTCTCTTGCCTTTTTTTTGGCAGTGATCAAGAAGTCGTAATTCTAAAAAAAACATGTAGGCACAAACAAGGGACTGATTCAGCATAAACTTATATTGTAAATTGAATTCCTACTAAAAACCTATTTAAGAGGGGATTTCAAAAAGAAAATTGGTTGATATGATAAGGACTAGGAACTGAATGTTGAAATTTTCAGCCCTCTTGCTCCATTGATAATTACATAGCCAGCCAGCGAGCCAGACTAACTTGAACACTGAGAGAAACCTATGTTGACAGTTTTGGTTGACGTTTTCTAATAGAGGCAAATATACGTAATGATATTTTAGGTTGTTAGTTAAATAATATCATGTTCAAGATACATGAATTTGGATCCACCCAAATGTATCAAAATGAAAATTACATGGTAAACAACAAGGCCTAGATTAAGTATAACATCTGTTCTATCTTGTCATAGATTATAGAGTATGTTAATGCGTAACTTCATGGAAGACAATGATTTCTATGAGTGTCCTACTTGTTCAGGTACAGTCTTAAACCAGATTGTTGACACCCAAATTGTCTAAACCATCATGATAAGAATAAGATCTAATTTCTGTGTAAAATTCTGTGTAAAAATATTGGAAATCTCAGAAATAATGAAAATTACTTTTTTAAAAACCCAGAATATTATTGTTTTTAAATTCTTTTATTCAAACCTGTTGTGACACTGGAAATCACAGAATCAATTGGAATCAAATTTTAAAAAAACAAGTAAAATCATCTTTTCAGTTCTTATGTTTTTGTATTTTCAAAGCACTGTTATAATGTATAAATTGTATTTTTTATAGCAGGAATTTTAGAAAATCTTTCAATTGCAAAATTTATGTCATTTTAATGTTTACAGATCGACAGCCTTTCATGCAGTTAATTTTTTATGAAACTGATTCTGTAAATTTTTCTCTGAAAAGGATTATAACAGGGTTTTCTCTTATCTTTCTTCTTGATAACACAAATATTTTGATGATAATGTAGACTTTTATTTGCTTGATGCCTTTTTTGTATTATCATTTATAAGTTTATAAAAATATGGCCAAAAGATTTACCAAGAAGAAATCAACACCTGAGGAAAAAAAGCCTCAAACATCTAAAAGGTTACTTTAACATCAAAATATTACGTTATCTGGTGTCGACAATCTGAGGTTAGACAAAGTCATACTCACCCTTGTGAACTGTATTAATGAAGTTAATTTTCGGTAAATCTCTAATTCTGTAGATATTTCTCTGAGAAAGATTATATCAGGGTTTTTTTTCCCAATCTTTCTTCTTAATAATACAAATATTTTGATGATAAAATAATCTTTTTTTTTTTACATGTTTGAGACTTTTTTCTTGGGTGTTGATTTCTTTATTTATAAGTTTTTATAAGGATAGCCAAAAGTTTTACCAAAAAGAAATCATCACCCCCCCCCAGCCTCAAATGAGTAAAAAATTATTTTATCATCAAAATATTGTTATCTGTCAACAATCTGAGTTTTAGCAAAGTCATACTCACCGTTCTGTCAGAATATCATAAATGGAGAGAAGCAACACTGACAATAAAGAATATTTCCACTGAGTACCTACGTAAATGTTAGTGATGGTTGAATAAGTTTAAAGAAGATGATTGCTATCTTTCTGATGATTCTAATCAGTGTGGATATTAGTCTCCTAAAGGCATCTCTTGTAGCTGATCCTCATATAGGCATCAGAGACTTATCAAAAAAGACAAAATGTATCACGTTCAACTATAAACAAACGTCTGAAACAAACTGGAAAAAAAATCATCGGAGGGAATTTAGGTTACCGATGAACTCTCACTATGATTAAAAATTTCTTCAGTTTTTAAGTGGTTCCAGCTGGCTGGTTATCTATGTGTGCATTGATATTCATTGTCCCGGATTTGTTTAGGCTGATGCTGATTTCGCCACAATTCAACTGGCTGCCGAATCACTTTGCGTTACTCATCATGTTGCTGCTTTGTGAAATACCCAGGAAGAAAAGGAGTGAACTTGAGAATATTCTTTAATGCTCCATTTTACTTCCAAAAATTTGATTGACTTTTATTTTCTACAATTAGTGCAGTGGGCTCATTTTTTACTGGACCCAATTTTTATAAAAAATAGAATAAAAACTATATTTTGAGATACAAAAATTTGGATCATATTCCAAGTTGAACTATTTTAGTAAATTAATTCATTTCTGTTGTTCAATTTGATAATTTATGGTCTGCATGAACGGATTATACAGAGCTAATGGGATTTATTACAGAAATTGGAATTATGGGAATAATGAGTTTGTTATCAAATCATAAAACTGAATCATTAATTTTGACTAGCTTTTTACCTTCTTCCTTACTTTCAGTTGTTTTTTATCGCAATGAGAGGATGAAGGTAAAAAGCTAGTCAAAATCAATAATAATGTTGCAATACTTCATCCACAAATAAATTTGGAAAAAATTCAAAATATAATATCATTGTTTTTAACTATAAAACTATTTATTAAGATTAAAATTATCTTTGATTCCACTGCAGTACATTAAATTGCTGAATGAGTTTGTAAACAATCTATTCAGTATTATCTACATTTTGCTCCTTCATAAAATATATAAAACTTTTGTTATTTATTCCTTGGTTATACTGAATTTGTTTAAAATTAACTCATTGTGTCAAAAGATTTTTAAAAGAATTGAGATTAAAACAAATGTCGGTACTTTCTTATTTCCGGGTAATTTGCTAAGCAGCAATATGATGAGTACACAAAGTGATTGGGCAGCCAATAGAACTGTGGCAAAATCAGCATTGGCCTTAACAGATTCGGGATAATGATATGGACTCCTATGTATGCATCATGCATACAGGCCACACCAATGGAACTCAAGAGCTGTAATTTGAAACATTTACTCCTTATTGTATCTTTTTGGGGGTTTCCAACCCCTCCCCCAATAAGGTTTTTAGTCAGGGGATTCAGTTAACAATGCTTGTTTGTGTTAAATGGGTCATTTGTGAATTTAGTATGGTGTGCTATAAGAGATGGAAATAGGATAGCTAAAAGATGGGGTTGTATTTAGTGGAGGTGGGGACAGCTTTGCACCACCTTATAAAATTCCTCCCTGAAGTCCCGTCTGAATGTTCAAATTACTCATCAACTTTTCACATGACATCATTTTTGTAAGTAGGAATATCAACTCTGACCACAAAAGAATTCTAAGGCATTTTTTCAGTGTGGAAGGCAAAATATACATTTAATCATTTTAAAAAACAATAAAGGCATTGAGTCTTATTCTCATTAAATGCTTCAAGTAGGGACATGGCAGGAGATTTGATTGGTCCAGGCACTTTTAATACAGGCTAGAGGGCTGAAAATTCAAACATTTAATCCTTATCATACCTACCAAAAACTTTTTTTTTGCTTTTTGAAAATGAAACCTCTATAGTGAGTTTTTAGAGTGAGGGGAAGGTCCAATTATTAATATAAGTTTATGCTAAATTGGTCCCTTAGTTTGATCTTTTAGTTTGGCCCCTTAATTTGTGATTTGAGCAGCAATCATGCTCGTTTTTTGAAAATTCTGTCTTTTTGGGGATCTCTGCTCAAACAAAAGGCGAGAGAAGTAAATCATTCATAGATCACCCCTTTTTCAATTTTTTTTAATTGATCACCTCAACACGGCATTCTGCCAAATGTCATTGGGTGTATGACGGTTTCTATGGAGTGACTAACCAGACCTGTCTATCTGTTCACTGAGCTAGCACCATTTAACTGTGGCACCCATGTCCTGCTACAAACCGCTTCATCATCTCAAATCAAAAGAGAACATACAATATTCAACGTGTGCTTCTCAAAACAAATGAGCTTAGTCACTCAATAGTATCTGTCACATGACCAACATCTTTTGCCAGCAAGTTTTGTTGGGGGTGATCAGACAAATAGATAGATAGATAGATAGATGGTGAGCAAGCCAGACCTACTTGTAAACAGGAGAAAAACTATGTTGACAGTTTTTAATATACCTGTACAATTATTTCTATTATCATTCAGACTATCCTCATCTTGGTTGTTTTTCATACAACATTTCGGCCGTTGTACTCTACGGCCTTCATCAGGTATCATCTGGTAGGTGTGGGGAAGTAACGAACCGAACCTTTTATTTAATCAACGGGGGTATATTGACCGCACTCCCCTCTTAGAATTAGTAGTATTATTATTGTCTCACACTGGGATTGAACCAAGAACCATCTGATTACTGGCAGTAATTCTGTCTGATTCTGTAACCCCTACGCTATGTGTACCTCCTCTCAAAAATTCAGAGATATACCTATGCAAATTTTAGGTTGTTTGTAAAGAAATTCCCCGTTTAAAATATGCGAAGCTGGAACAACCTAACAGCAGCAAAATGAAGACTGAATAGTAGATAAGACGTAGATTAAACAAAACATCTGCTCTATTCGGCTTGATATAGATTATAGAGTATGTTAACATTTAACCCCACGGGAGACGAGGATTTCACCAAGTAGGCTACAGATTTTTCTCTCTCTCTCTCTCTGCTCGACATCACAACTCACAATGTGGATCCTCAGATATCATATACAAAACAATGGCCTGCAGGAAATAAGATGGTGTGACGAACAAGACAAGTTCAGAAAGTACTGGCTAGAGTTCTGTTGAATCTTAGGGAAGGTCTTTGTCTAATGATGAATGCTAAAAGAAGGAGAAGAAGGATGATGATGATGATGATGATGATGATGGTGGTGGTGGTGGTGATGATGATGATGGTGGTGGTGGTGGTGGTGGTTGTGGTGGTGATGATGATCATGATGATGGTGGTGGTACTTGTGGAGCCCATGGTGATTCATAATGTGTATATCATTCTTATAATTCCAGTCACTGTGGATATTTATCTCCCAAAAGCATCTATTGAGGCAGATCGTCATCAAAGTACTAGAGATTTATCAAAAGTGCACAATGCATCATACTCGGCTATGTACAAACATTTGAAATAAACTGGGACAAAGTCTTAGGCAGGAATTTTGGTTCCCCATGAATTTCACCATTATTTATCTGTTCTCTGAACAAGCACTATTAAACTCTGGCACGCTTGGCCTGCTAAAAACCTCTTTATCATCTCAAATCATAAGAATTGATCATGTGTGCTTCTCAGAGGAGATGGGGTTAGTCACACAATAAAAACTGTCACATTGCCAATGAATTTTGACATCATGCCGTGTTGAGGGTGATCAATACAAAAAAAAAAGGAAAAAGAGTAATCAATGAATGAGTTACTTCTCTCACATCTTTTTGATTGTTAAAAATGTCAAAATTTTGTAAAATTAAGCATGAATGCTGCCGGTCACAAACTAAGTGTCCAATTTAGCATTAACCCACTTTGCAGATTGAACCCCGACTAAAAACTGAGGGAGGGGGTGTTAAAAAACATTTAACACCAGAGAGTAGATGTTTGAATTCTCAGCCCTCTAGCTCCATTACCTCTATGTGTAACATAGATAGCCAGCCAACCAGCTAGACCAACTTAAACACTGAAGAAACCTATGTTGACAGTTTTAGTTGCGGTTTTTGTTGACAGTTTCTGATACACCTTGAACCATCCAACTGCAGCAAAATGAAGATTAAATATACACGTACCTAGTATAAATGAATCACCATAGCCCGCATGTATACCAGAACTAATTATCTAAAAAATCATCTAAAAAAAAAAGAAGATTTTTATCTAAAATTATCTAAAAAAACTCTCTCCCAAGATTTGGGTATTGTTCGTCAAAAATGACCCAATAGACCCACAAAAGCACTTGGAAAAAAAAACAAACTTTGAATGGTGCCAAGTAGTGTAATCATGCAAATCTTCAAGGTTTTAGCCCCCAAAATGTGACTAAAAGCACTCAGAGACACACACTGGCAGACAGACACACATATACACACACAGACAAGAAATGAAAGCAGACAACTTGGCTGATTGGTCTGACAGGCCATTTGTCGGACTTTAGTGATAGTAAATAGGAAAACCTAGATTAAGTATAACATCTCTTCCATTAGGTTTGGAATAGATCATTGAGTATGTTAACATCTCACCCCATGAATGACAAGGATTTTAATGAGTGTCATATCCACCATTGTATGCTGTAAGAGTTTTATAAAAACAATAATGCAACACTGACAATGGATAATTGAGTTGTCTACCCAGCCACAATGATGGTGTGCTAATGTCAGTGATGGTTTGACAAGTTAAATCCTTGAATTCATGGACAGCTTATAACTGCTTGTATTAACAGACAAACTTTCCAGAGAATCAAATTAAAAATGATAGGACTTCAGGGAATAGAACAATTTTGAAATTCACCTAATGTTTTAAGGGGGATCATTCTAATCAGGAGTTATTTTCCTTTAAGGGACATTCATTTTAAAAAAATAATGAATTCAAGACTTAAAAAAGGTTAACTACAATCTTTCTGATAAGTTTTACTCTTCATGACCGGACGCTGTGGATATTGATCTTTTGGAAGTATCTCTTGAATCAGATCCTCAATAAAGTACCAGATATTTATCAAAAAGGCACAATGCATCATTCAAAGAGTTCTTCAGACTATTGGACCCCTTCTTGTTTCTGTTATAAACAACATAAACAAGAAGGAGTTAAATTGTCTGGGAAACTCTTTGAATGTTAATGACCCTACTCAAAACCATAGACAGTAACAATGCATCATGTTCAACTGTACACAAACATTTAAAACAAACTGGGAAAGAAATCTTGGGTGGAAATTTCGGTTCTCCATGGAGTCTCACCATTATTTATCTGTTCACTGAGAAAGCACCATTTAACTGTGGGTGTACTTGGCCTGCGAGAAACCTCTTTATCATCTCGAACCGTAAGAGGATATTCAATATGCGTGCTTCTCCAAACAGATGAGGTTAGTCACTCTATAGAAACCGTCACATGACCATTATCTTTTGCCAGCATGCCGTGTTGGAGGTGATCAATGAAAAAAAAATTGAAAAAAAACAGTGATCAATGAATAAGTTTCTTTTCTCACCTCTCTCTCTCTCTCTCAGCAGTGATCAATCAGAAGATACAGATTTAAAAAAAAAAACACACAAATGCTACTGGGCACAAAATGAGGGAAGAATTTAGTAAAAACTTACATTGCAAATTGTATCCCCTTTAAAAACCTTTTGAAGGAGCTGGGGGTTAAAAATTGAAAAAAAATATTTTCAAGACATAATGAGGAATAAATGTATAAGTTTTCATCCCTCTAGCTCCATATCCTATACATGCCACCCCTACATACGCAGATAACCAGCCAGCCAGCCAGCCAGCCAGACCTATTTAAGAACAAAAAAAGCCAGTTGACAGTTTTTGGTGACAGTATCATTTCAAGTCTCAAGTATGTATGGTTCTCAAAATATTTCATTATCC
This sequence comes from Thysanoteuthis rhombus, assembly GCA_963457665.1. Lineage (NCBI taxonomy): Eukaryota > Metazoa > Mollusca > Cephalopoda > Oegopsida > Thysanoteuthidae > Thysanoteuthis > Thysanoteuthis major. The sequence goes on along the minus strand of OY735233.1, from coordinate 39,402,100 downwards.
CAAGTATAGTATCAAATTGAGTTTTCAAATATCTAGTTGTATTATTTGTACTTGTTGAGTTCTTTTTTTTCAGCATAAGCACTTTAGGACCACCCAGTGGATCAGAGTAAAAACAGGTGTAAGAGATATCCTACAAACCATTAGCAAATTCAAATGGCAATAGGCAGGCTGTTTCAAGGCTATCAGACAACTGCCGGATATCACAACTGACAACATGGATCCTTTGAGATCATAAGTGAAAATAGTGGGTGCCAAAAAATCAAGATGGTGTGAGGATCTGGATCGATTCAGTATGTTTTGGTACTGGGATGCACAGGGGTGAAAAGACTGGCACACCATGGGAGGGACCTGTGCCCAAAAATGTACTTTAAATGGCTGTTTGATGATGATCATTGTTTGTATTTGGAAGATCCACAATATGTAATATGAAAATCTCTCCAGTTCTTGCGTGATCTGCAATGAGACAAAATGCCTTTTTATTTTTTGTCCATTCAGCAAACACGTGGCGGGACTCTCTACTGGAACATGTTATACAGCGAAGACAATAAGCACATTTGAAAAAAGACTACCTGGATAAATTTCGGCAGAATCAGGATTTTTTTGTCCGTCAATTATAGTGGCGGAAATTAAAATAACTACTAGAAGTCATAAACACCAGAAAGGGGTTTGGAATCTGGGAGCCCAGTGGAATGGATCCATCAGGAGCCAGATTGGAAAAGATTTTTAAGGAGAAGCAAATGGAGGAGGAGGAGAGGGATGATGATGATGATGATGATGATGACGATGACGACGACGATGATGATAATGATAATGATGATGACGATGACGACGACGACGATGACAATGTTGATGACGATGATGATGATGACGACGACGATGGTGATGATGATGACGATGACGACGACAATGATGACAATGATGACGACGATGATGACAACAACAACGACAATAACGACTGTGATGATGATGATGATGATGATGATGATGATGATGATGATGATGATGATGATGAAGAAGAAGAAGAAGAAGAAGAAAAAATGCCAATTCCTGTTACTGTAGATCTGTGTTCTTCAAACTTTAACTACTCGGGGAAACCCTTTTCAATAATTCAAACCTGCCACCAATAGGGTAGCTGCTTCAACGTAGCAAAGCTCTTACCATTGAGCTCAATAGCCGTCAATAATGCAATTTGGGTTGAAAACAGTTATTCGGGCCTTCGCATCACCATCGGCTGTTAAACACAATAGTAAGAGCATTGCTACATTGAAGCGGCTACCCTATTGGTAGCAGGTTCAATTCTTACAGCAGCCCCATTTTCTTTGATCATTTAGTCTATTTACACTGTCTATGGCGAGGGATACATCAATTGTATAATGATGGAAAATCATCTCAAATAAATTTTTATATAATCTAGCACAATTCATAATCACATATATGTATATAACTACTGGATTTTTGCCCCGATTATGGAATTATCCAAACGTGTATAAACTAGAATAGAAAATACAAACTCTAATGGAAAAATAATTTCAAAGAGGAAAAATAAACATATGAACAAGTACTGAGTGAACGGATTCAGTATCACGTATATGACCAAGTTACTTATAATTTTGACATAAGTATTAAAGATAAGTATTTGAAATTTAGTGGAGAGTTATGATGAGTTAAGAGCATGAAAGACAAGTAAAAGTCCGTGAAGGATTCGTTTATTTAAAGAAGAATTATCAAGTATGTGGCAAAAATATCGCTTTGTTCTGGCAGAAAGGTCGTGTAAAACTCGGGGGTTCCATGGAACGCAGTTTGAATTCCACTACCGTAAATCAACAAGTTTCTTTTATTTCCACTTTGCAAATAACGCTAGAAGAAGTTTCAAACAAGCCCGGCCACCAAAACACAAACAAACGACATGATAATAAGAAAAAAGCAATTTGATAAGAGAAGCTGTAAATTCTATTTTGCTATCCAATAGTTATCAATGATTTGTTTAATTCTAGATTACAAGAAGGGCGATATAATTATCTCCTCTGCCACACGTGGTTCATAGTACTTTCATACTTTTAGACATTTTAACTTATTTTTATTCTTACGATATGAATCTTAATCTCATTTCTTTTTTGTATATCAGAAAATATCAACCAAAACTGTCAACATAGGTTTCTCTCAGTCTTTAAGCTGTTCTGGCTGGCTTGGGTATGCATGTACAACACTTTGTTTTTTTTGTTGTTTTTTTTAAATTTCACTCAAAAGTAGGTTTCTAAATCTGGGCTCAATTTGCTAAGTAGTTAATGCTAAACTGATCCCTTGGTTTTTGTCGACCTCTTTTTTTGAAAATTAGGATATTTTTAGTGATCACTTCCCAGTAGAGGCAAGAGAAGTAATAATTCATTGATCGCCCCTTTTTCTAGACTTTTATTTCTATTGAGTAACAAACCAGACTAATTTTTATCAAAAACTGTCAACAAAAGTGTTTCTTCTGTTCTTGAGTAAGTTGAACTTGTTAGCTCTATATGTTTATGTTTTGCGGATTCAAGCTGAGCCAATGGAGCTAGAGGGCTAAAAATTCAAATCTTTACTCTTCATTATGTCTTTTTCTTTTTATGTTTTTTACCCTCCCTTTAAGTTTTTTTTTGGGGGGGGGGTCAATTGATGATATAAGTTTATGTTAAATTTTACCTTTAGTTTATGACAGGCAGCGATTACTCTAGTTTTTTGTTTTTTTTTAAATTGAGACTTTTTCAGTGATGACAGCCTGACAAAAGGTGAGAGAAGTGCTCTATTCATTGATTAGCCTTTTTTTCATTTTTCTAATTAATCACCCCAACACAGCATGCTGCCAAAAGACCTTTGTCACACAACTATTTCTACTAAGTCATTTACCAGACTTGTTCCTGTATCATTTTTTTTTGTAACTCAGTTTGAAACTTATTTTTAGGATATCATTTTCCAATTTCAGCCATGAAAAGAAAAATGATCAAAATAAAAAAGAGGAGAATTCTGATTAGGAGTTTGAAATCAAATCCAAAAGACAAGTCCGATTAGTCAATTAACAGAAACTGTCACGTGCCCAACGTCTTCTGACAGCATTCCATGTTGGGGCTGATCAATTAAAACACTGGAAGAAGGAATGATTGATGAATAAGTTGATTCTCTTTTTTATGGTGAAGCGATCTATAAAAAGTCTGAAATTTAAAAGAACTACGGACCTATTTAGCAATTTAACTTATATCGCAAACAGAACTCCCACTAAGAACCTAACCAGGGAGGGAATTTTCAACAAAAAAAAATGTATTTTTGTAGACATAATCTAATGTTCAAATTTGGTGTGCATGGTACATACATACATACATACATACATACATACATATATATATATATATATATATATATATATATATATATATATATATATATATAGCCAGCCGAACCGACTTGAAAACTGAAGAAACCTATGTTGACAGATTTGGTAACAGTTATGGTTAACTGTTTCTAATAAGAAGCCAAAAATGAAAAGAAGCCAAAAGTTCCTATAAAGACAAGGAATGAAATATTTTATCAGAAATATTGGCATCGGAACAAGAACCAAGAAAAGGTGGTAACAGGGAGGCAGCGGCAGATGGAGTTCGGGGCGGGGGGGGGGCGGACCCACACTGGATAACACCATTAGAAGGGGTGACACCGAGATGAATGCTTAAGAATTTTTTCATATAGTTCCGTAATTTTTTTTTTCTAATAAAAACATCTGTCTGTCCAGAAAATATCTCTGAAAGCACTCAGTGAATTTCAATGAAATTGGAAGGGTAACCAAAGAGGTGATGAAGAGTTGGTTAAATTTTGGAGCAAATCCAAGAGTACTTTTCGATTAAGAGATATTTTTCCATTTTTTTTTCTATTCATTTTGATATACATTCATGAATATCCACAGGACATTTCCAGAAGTTCTCAACGGATTTTTAGGTTTATGTCAACACATTCAATGATATGGAAGAATCATGATAAATAATGAATAGTATTCATGCATTTTCCATACTCATTGAGAGGAGTGTGTGTGCAAAATTTCAAGTTCTTCTTATCAATGGTAAGGGCTGATTGAAGTCCGGATAGATACATAGATAGGTATACAGATACATGCGAAACAAGTCAGAACAAATGAATTACCAAAACCCAGTAACAGTGATTCAACCAGTCTATTGTGGGTAGCAGTGATTAAAAGTATGCAGTTAGAGAAGAAAGAAAGGGCAGAAACCATATTCCTGCTGTAATACTGAGGATAGCATGTGACCTGTCATTCGATATTATTATTTTGTAAGTAAAGAGAGGAAAGGGCTGAGAGTCTACAGTAGTAGTAGTAGTAGTAGTAGTGATGATAGAGTTAAATCTATCATCTAATTATATAATGGACATAGATTTTTTTATGATACTCGCCATCTATTCTGATTCCTTTACCCTCCCAGTCTAGTCTTCTGAAGATCATCTCGAGACAGGCTGTGAAGAGTTTGGGTGAGCTGGTATCACCCTGTTTAAATGGCAGTGGGCTGGCCATGTTGCAAGAATGGCGGAGAAGTGATGGACTTCGCAACTCATGACATGGGTCCCCCGAGATCACATGCACAACCAAGGCCGGCAGAATATCAAATGGAGGGACGAGCTAGACAAATTCAGAAAGTACTGGCTCCGCAACGCCCATGATAGAGATGTGCGGCGAATCCTGGAGAAGGTGTATGTCCAACGACGGACATTGAAAGACTGATGATGATGATGATGATGATGATGATGATTTTTTTCTATCTCTCTGTCTATAGCACTGGGCTCTTCCACTCAAAGGGAACAAATTTGCAGATAAAAAATATCTCCTATTTACTATTTGAGGTTATGGAATCTTCTACTGAAACAAGTAGCTTTGTTTTTTTTTACTGCAAAAAAGAAAGTATCTCACAGAAAATCAAAAAAATCCATGAATTTTCTCTCACAGGGATAAACTGGATGGCGAACCTATGGCATGCATGCCAAAGGTGGAACATGAATAAATTTTATTGGCATGTGGGAGATGAATTTTTGTTAGTGATTTTATCAAGAAAAAAATTTGCAACCTTTGATTTATCAACAGTCACCTCAGTTATTGATTGTCTAAACAGACTTCTTTGAGGAAGCTTTCAGGCATTTTGTTCTCCTTCTCTATAAGAATATTTTGTAAAATACCAATATGATAAAAAATGTTAACAGACCGTGTCATGAATTCTGCTCACGGATTTTGATACTCACGACGCTCACGTGTATAAAAGGAAGATCTCATGACTGCAATAAAAAGTGTCAGATTTATTTATTCATTTAGATTTATTAAATTGATTAAGATTCGTCATAAAAATCTTATATTGGATGAAACATGTTTTTAATAGATTTCCAAACAACACCTAATCTGAATGCGTGATATTCAAAATATTCCAGACTCCCTTAAAAGAAGTCACACGATTCTCACTCATTCTTGATATTGAAACTTGACAGGGTAGTCAGTGATGGTACCAATGATGAACAGCAGCATTATTAGAGGTGTGACATCATGATTTTTTTGACAGTGCAAAAATTCAACATTTACCGCTACTTTTTAGCTATTTTCTAGCAGTATCTAGCAGTATTCAGCTATTAAAATAGCCATTAAAAGGCTAACAATGGTTGTTTTTTTAGCATGTTTTAGCATTTTATGACATTTTGAGTTGGCAACACTGGGGGGTGACACCCTGAGAAAGCACCCCCACCCTGGGTAACATCAACTCTAGGAATGCCACTGCGGCTCAAAAATTCCCATGGGCATGAGTGGGGATTTTTTTAGAAGATTATCATTAATGTGGACAAAGCTCTCTAGGTTGGCCATCACTGAAAAAATTCATTAGAATAATCAATTTTTGCAGCTGTTGATGGTGTCTGAGGTGATAATTTTCCACTCTGAGAGTCTTTCGGCCCTTGACGGATATTCGGAGAGTTCTAGAAACACCTTCAATCATATTTTCATTCATCAAATTTTCAATAGCTCCTGATTTTGGAAAAAACAAATAATAATTTCCATAAAGTATTAAATTGTTCAGGAAAACAGGGGTCATTCCTTAGGGGATTTAAAACCAACCGCAACTTTCTCAGACAGGTATGGGGCTAAAATCAACTAAAGTAAAATACTAACTTGTTTGGGGACGGGGGTCTCTCCTCTGGGATTCAAACTTTTTTATAAATTACACTGTTACGTGCTAAATAAACCCAAGTGTTAACTTTATGATACTATTTGTTTTTTTTTCTCACTAATCTTCTTGATATTTTACTAATTTTACAAATCGACTAAAATTCTTATATCTTCATATCTTTCAAAATATCATCAGAAACCATCAACCAAAACTGTCACTAAAGCTGTCAACATATGTTTTTTTCAAGTGAATCTAAGTTACGTATACAGGTCACACCAATGGAGATAGAAGGCTGAAATTCTAAACATTTGCTCCGTGGATATAGAGGTGATATGATTGAAAATGTATAGGTTACCACACTTTTTTTTTTTATGACGAAGGTGCAATACCAAACTTCCTCCATTTTCAATCTAGTCACTTGCGAGGTCACAGATTTAGAGGCCACAAGTTCAATGTACACAAAGAGGGCTGTAAAAAAGATATCAGAAGATTCTGTTTCAAATGCCGAGTCACTGATCAGGGGAACAATATTCAAAAGGTAATAGTAGAAGCACCGAGCCAAAGGCATTCAAAAACCGCCTGAATAAACTGTGGGAGCGAAAAAGAATTATTTACAGCCCTAATGTAGATCTTTCCGCAAAAATATCTGCTTACAGAACAAGATACAAAACAATTGACATGTGTTTGAACTTGGTACAAGAGGTTATTTCTAGGACATTATACCAGAATATCATTATCATTATCATTATTTTTATCATTATTTTTATCATTATTATTTGCAATCTCACACCAGTTGCCTGGTTTTATTATTATTATTATTATTACTATTATTTGCAATTTCACACCAGTTGCCTGGTGGTTACCACTGGAGGTTGAGTGACAGCAAGTCTCCTCTGGTCTTCAGCCCACATCTCATCTCTCCCTCCACTCCACATTCTCATAGTCCACAGCAATACTGTAGTTTACTGTTCCACACTAGTTGCCTTGTGGTCATCGCTAAAGGCTGAGTGATAGTAAGTCTCCTTTGGTCTTCAGCCCACATCTCATCTCTCCCTTGCCTATCACACCATTGCTGTGGTTCACACCTCCACTACCATTTGGGTGTTTCGTTTGTTTGTTTTGTCTGTTTGTTTGTTTTTGTTTTTTGTTTTTTTCCTTCCTCCTCTACCAAGCCACTGCTAATATTTAGGGTTGTAGACCTTATATTTCTAGTACTTTCCTCAGTATCCGTGCAGTTCCTTGCAATGCTGTGGTCTGTACAGTCTCAATCCTTCCTTTTATCCCGAGCTCCTCCAATCTTGCCTTCAGTGTCTTTGGGACAGTTCCAATTATTATAGGTACTACCCTGCTTCAGTTCTCTTGCCAGATCTTGGTATTTTTCCAGTTTTTCACTCTCTTTCCCCTTTACTCTATGGTCTGCAGGCACAGCCATGTCTATTATTTGGCAGGTTTTCTTCTTGTCTACAATTACCAGGTCTGGTCTTCTCGCCTGGATGAGGTGGTCCATTTGGATGTCAAAGTCCCAAAGTAATTTGTGGTTTCCATTTTCCAGTATTATTATTATTATCATTATGATGTTTCGAAAAAAACATCTTTTATGATCTGAAAATTTCCCCCCCCCAAAAAAGATTTTTAATGGGGGTTCAATTTACAATGAAAGATTATGCAAAATTGTTCTCTTATCTTGTATCCAGCAGCTTTCATGCTTGTTTTGTTTTGTTTTTTATTTAGACTTTTTTCAGTAATCCCCATACAGCAAAAACTAAGAGAAGTAATTTATTCATATTCTTCTTATTGATCAACCTCAACAGGGCATGCTGCCAAAAGATGTTGGTCACTTGACGGTTTCTATTGAGTGACTATTTAGTTGAGAAGTGCGCAGAAAAGGACACTGTCTATTTTTCCATATAACCTGCTGAGATTTGTTAAACAGATTACAGATTTGAATAACAATAAAACCATCTTTCCTTTATTTTGATTCCTCTAAAAGAGAAAGTTGTTGCTCACTCTCAGACAAAAGCCTTTTAAATGAGATCCACTCATTCAGACCAGGAGCTTTCAAGGAGAAAATATTTCTAGTAACATTGCAAGGCTCGGCCAGATTTAAAACATGGATCTGAAATGAATTAATTTGAAAGAAACATTTTTTTTTTTCTTTCTCGGTAAAACTTTTTTCTTTTTTTTCACAACATGGGATTTGAGGAACTGGAGCATAAATCCAAAATGGCTGAATGTGAATAAAAGAATTTTTAAAAATTCTTTTTTAGAAATTCTGGAAGGAGTGTGTTGTCTTTAATCTGATAAAAATCTCAAGGATTTATTATATGGATTTGAGATAGATTCGTTACTAAAGCGACAAAAACTTGCTTTTTTTTTGAGAGAGCGAAAGAGTGAGAGGGAATTCTTGCAGTTTCTGAAGCTTTGAAGATGACAGCATTACTTGGAATCCAACAAAGGCTTCTTGATTAGAAAATACTGAGAAGAAATAAAATTGTACTAAAAGTAGTTTGATTTAGAAACAGGGAATTCGAATTGACAAGATTTTTTGTTATCAATAAAAAGTCTTCAAACATGAGTTATCATAATCACCATCATCATCATAATCATCATCATCATCATCATCATCAGGCTTTTAGCATCTGTCATGGGATATAAAGCTTCTGCAAGATTCGCCAGAACTCTCTATCATGGGCGTTGTGGAGCCAATACTTTCTGCACTTGTCCATCTTAAATTCTACCAGCCACGGTTTTGCATGTGATCTTTGGGGATCCACATTGTTGAGATATCCAGCAGTTGTCTGCCATTCTTGCTACATGGCCAACCCATTGCCATTCTTGCTACATGGCCAACCCATTGCCATTTGGGTTTTCTATAGATTCTATGATATCTTGGACTCCTGTTTTCTCCCCAATATATTGTGCCATTTTGTGATTCTCTCCTGTGTACATTTCATCGTTCTCTTTTGGTTAGGTTCAATGTTTCAGCTCAATAGGTGACTATCAGGAGAATGCATTGGTTGTATACCCTTCTTTTTAGGACTAATAGGATTTTCTTGTTCTTGAATGTTGAGCTTGCTCTACTAAAAGCTTGCTGGGGTGATTCTTCACATGATTTCTTTCTTTTTGAGGATTTCATGGAGATTCATCATCCTAGGTAGATGTAATGGTTTACCCTCTCCAGTAGTGTGTTTTTGATTTTTGATTGTTGTGTCTTCATGTTCAACATGTTTATTGTACAAGACATCTGTTTTTTTGTGTTCATGTGGAGACCAGCTTTCTTGCTTTCATCTTTCAGTTCGTCTAGCATTATCAGGAGGTCATGAATGCTCTTTTCATCTTGATTTTTTATCGCAACTTAACACAGATGTCTAAGGTAGCATTCATACCCACTATCATTGAACACTTGGAAAATGGTATTTGAGGCTGGTCTTTGTTGGAATTCAATCCTTAATAATCTATAACAACAACCTCCGTGATCAGACATAACTGTGTGCTTTAACATTACTGATGAAGAGAGCAGGTCTGGTTAGTTGTTCAATAGAAACCATCATGTAATGAACGTTTTTTTTGGTTGCATGCCTTGTTGGGGGTGATCAATTAAAAAATTGGAAAACCGGGTAATCGATGGAAAAAGATACTACTCCCACCTTTTGGTGGAGCAGTGATCACTAGAAAAATCTTAATTTCTAAAAAAAGAAGGTGACTGCTGCTCGAGATAATTGAGGGATCAATCTAGCATAAACTAGCATTGGGCATTGGACCCCCTGTTTAAAACCTATTTGCGGGGAGCAGGAATTTAAAAAGAAAAAAAAAAATGTTTTATCTAGATATAACGACAAGTTAATGTTTGAATTTTCAGTCCTCTAGCTCAGTTGGTGTGGCCTGTATATATGACACATATATTGCCAGCCAGCCAACCAGCAAGCCAGCCAGCTGGACCAATTTGAAAAGTAAAGAAACCAACGTTGACTGTTTGGGTTGAAAGATTCTAATTATAATCTTGCGAAACAGAAGACAAGAACAGTTTGGAACTGGAACAAGAAATTATTCGGAGAGCGCTTACCTCTGCCAAAGAATAAACTAAAAACTGAATGAAAATCAGTGTGTATATAGTTAGATGTAGGGGAGGTGACTATAAAGTATTCCTGGATCCACCTAAAAATTTGATCAATTTTTTCTTTAGCCCATGCCCATCCATCCACAAAATATTGAAATTCATTGAAAACTTTCAAAGGTGCCTGTTTGGAAGGGGCCAGGCTTTAAGGTGTGTGGAGCAGTCTACATTAAGCTCCTCAGTGTGTCCAATTTCAATATTTCATACCTAAATCTAGATAATTATAAAGAGTGAAAGTTGAGGGGAATAGCTTGTAAGAACCATGAAGAAAGATCTATAATTTTTAAGGTTTTACTTATCTTTATCAGATTTCTCAAGAACTGCTAATTAAAAGAAACTTCCAACTTAGTTCTGCACTGCCTCATGTGCTGACTAATATATCTGACAAATGTCAACTTAATGACCAGTTGTGGAGTAATTGCGATGCACACACGCAAACAGATTTCTCTAATTGTAGTTAAGAACACTATTTAGTGTTTGATTGTAAGAAACAAAAAGGAGCAGGCCCAGTTAGTGACTCAATAAAAACTGACATGCAACCAATGCCTTTTGGCTGCATGGGATGATCAACTAAAAAATTGGGAAACAGGATGATTAACAAAGAAGTTACTTCTCTGGCTTTTTTTGGACAATGATCACTAAAAAGTCTGAATTTTCAAAAAAGAAACAAGAAGACACAAACTAAAGGATCAATTTAGTATAAACCTGTATTGCAAACAGAAACCCCCTTCATAAATGTATTGGGAAGGGGTAAAAAAGAACAAAACATTTTTCCAGGAATGATAAAGAGTGACTGTTTAAAATTTCAGCCTTCTGATTACATTGGTGCAGCCAGCAAATGTAATACATACATAGCTAGCCACCTAGCCAGACCAGCTTAAAAACTGACAGAAACCTATATTGACAGCTTTGGAAACTAATTTAGTTAACAGTTTTTTAATAATTGTAAATACACAGAAAGTCAGATTTGAATCAGTGAAGTAAACTTTGAATCTGTGTGTCAGTGTTTTCGAGGGTCACAATATATTAATTTAATCCAGCTCACTTTAGCAAGTCTGTAAAGTTGATTCAATCAACCTCAGTAGAAAATCGTTCACAGATTTCTGAGGATCTTTCTAAAAGTGTCTACAGATCTCTATTAGATGCATTTTGGTCTGTTGGTCGGTGGTCAGTTGGTTGGTTGGACTGTCTGTCAATCGGTTGAACAGTTTGTCTGTCAGTCTCTCAGCTGGTCTTAAGGCTTTGCAGATTCCATCATTAATTTTATCAAGCCCACTTAAGCAAGTCTGTAAAGCTTATTTAATCAACCTCAGCAAGAAATTGTTTTCAGATTGAGGTTCTTTTCAAAAGTGTCCACACGTCTTCATCATTGGTTGGTTGGTCGGTTGGTTGGTCGGTTGGTCTGTCAATCGATCCCAGTTACATTAAACAACAGAAAAAGAAAGAAAGGAAGAGGTTTGATGTCATTAAAAGGAACAATGTCATTAAAAATGGTATTTGAATCAATCTTTTCTTACCAGCTGCTAAAATGTCATAAAAGAATTTTTGAATTAAAAAAAAAATCAAAAGTGGCAAAAAGACAAAAAAGGCCCAGACTGGCCATTCACGATCTTTATTGAAAACAATAATCGCAGAATACTTCTATATTACAATATTTTACAAGTATGACACTCAATTAACTCAAAGAAAGACTGCTTACTCTCCTACCTCCTCTTTCTCCTCCTACTTCTATCATTACTACTACTGATGGTGGATGCATCGTTGAACTTATGGTTCTTGTTCAATTTCAATTCATTTTCCAGAGCATAGGAATTTTCACTGCTTTCACTAAAGGTAATAATCATCCATATAATTTTGTTAGAATACCTGCAGATGATTCAATTTGGAAACTGGCTGCATCATTAGTCAACTAAGAAATAGAAGAATAAAAAAAATCTTCCAGATTAAAATTTAGACAGCTAAGCAAAGAAATTTATGCATGGCTGTTATTTTTTCTATTGGAATAAATTATTGGTACTTTTTAGATGCACCAGCATCTACAGTGGCAATCAGTGTCACTGACTAACAATCTGACAAGTCGACATAGCAAACACCTCACACCATTTCCATGAAGCATTCTTGCCACGCCTTCTATGAAAGAGAGATGCTCGTATTTGGTGCTGCTTAAGTGACATTTTATTATCACATCATCAGAACAAAGAATTCTATTTCACTAAGTCAGAATACAAACGTGTGTCAGTTGCACAAATGAAATTCTAATTTACTACGAAATTAGTTTGACAGAAGATATTAATTATTATACGTGCGGATTAATTTTAACTACTATTTCATCATGATGATGATGATGATCATCCGTCTGTTAATGTCCGTTGTTGGACGTAGATCCTCTCCAAGATTCGCCAGACCCCTCTACCATGCACATCGTGGAGCCAGTGCTTTCTAAATTTATCTAGCTCGTCACGCCATCTCACTTTTTATTGGCCACAGCCTCACATCTGATCTCTGGGGATCCATGTTGAGAATCATGATGTCCAACAGTTATCTGCCATTCTTGCAACATGACCAGCCCATTGCCATTTGAGCTTCCTTATGGATTCTATGATGTCTTGAGATCCTGTCTTTTCTCTGATATACTGTGCTGTCTTATGATCTCTCCATTCGAGGCGGAGCATGATCCTCTCATGTGCACGTTGCATGGTTCTCAGTTTGTGGGCTAATCGTTTGGTTAGGTTCCATGTTTCAGCTCCATATGTGACCATCGGTAGGATACATTCATTATATACCCTTCTTTTAAGGATTTGTGGGATTTTCTTGTTCTTAAATGTCAAGCTTTCTCTACCAAAAGCTTGCCAACCTTGTGTGATTCCTCACTTGATTTCTTTCTTTTCAACATCATCATCATCATCATCATCATCATCATCATCATCATCAGTCTTTTAACGTCCATAGTTGGACATAGACCTTCCCAAGGATTCGCAACACTTCTCTATTATGGGCATTGCAGAGCCAGTACTTTCTGAATTGGTCTAGCTCATCTCTCCATCTAATATTCTGCTGGCATTGGTTCTGCATGTGATCGCGGGGGATCCATGTTGTCTGCCATTCATGCAACATGGCCAGCCCACTGCCATTTGAGATTTTTAATGGATTCTATGATGTCCCTGACTCTTATCTTTTCCCGGATGTACTGTGCTGTCTTGTGGTCTCTCCATGTGAGGCCCAGCATAATTTTTCCATGTGCATGTTGCATAGTTCTCAATTTGCGGATCTGTCTCTTGGTTATTTGCCATGTTTCAGCTCCATCATTGACTATCAGGAGGATGCATTGGTTATATGCCGTTCTTTTTAAGATTAATGGAATCTTCTTATTTTTGAAGGTTGAGCTTGCTCTGCCAAAGGCTTGCCATCCTAGTATGATTCTTTGCTTGATTTCTTGTTATTTCGAGGGTCTCCTCCTTTTAATTTCTAGACAAGCAAGCATCTCTAGTAACTATTGTTGTCACTAACTGACTGACTGACTGACATATGAAAATAAAACTTGCGAATTTAGCTCTTCCGAAACTTGGTTCTTTTTAGTGCATTTAGGTCCTTTAAGTCACTGACTGACTGACATGCCGAAACAAAATTTTAAAGAAAAGAACTTTTAAAAGAAGGGTCTGTTAGACGAAGGTATTCTCAAAAGAAAGGGCTTTTAAGGGTGAGAACTTTGAAAGGATTGGGCTTTTAAAGGCACTAAAGATCAAGCTAGCACATCTATGGTCAGACTTTCAGACTTGTTGTTTTAGCTTTTTCATCAAAATTGGTGGCAATTTAAGGCTTGAAAAAAGGCAGAGGGGGGTTTATTTGTTAATGCTTGAAACTATTTACCTCTGCCAACAAAATAGGAAGGTATGTATATCTATTCTGTCCATCTGTCTGTCCACATGATATCTCCAAAGGTTTCCAATAAATTTCAATGAAATTTTGTGGCAAGATGGACCATGTGCTATAAAAGAATTGATTAAATTTGGGGGCAGATTCAAGAATTTCTTCTAGATATTTTCTATATTTTTGCCGGAAAAAAAGGTTTAAAATGAACAGTTTATAAAGATTAAATTCTAATTTTAAGAGAAGTAACTCAAAATTCAATGTTCACTCCCATTTTTTTTAAAAATTTTCATAGTTTTTGTTCAGTTTTTATTTAGTATACAGCATTGCCTGAGGCATGCACTCTCTGTGTGCTTCTTAGTTCTTCTTGTGGCTTCAGTGATAAAAAAAATGTTCTACAAATCAGTTGTTAAGGGAGAAAGTTTTTAAAATTCAAATGTGGATGGTCTGAATATTGTCCGCTGAAAATAGACAGAGTCTGCGTGAAATGTCAGAAATTAAAAGATCTGGTCTTTAGGAATGGCAGCTCATCCATCAGGAAAAAAATGGTCAGGAAAGACTTGGAAGAACAATATGGAGATGCAACCATTTTCAAGAATATTTGGCTTGGGATGGTTTACTGGTCAAGTTAATTTTGTATTTTGTACAAACTATATTTGTATGAGATCTAGTTAGTCATTCAGCAGTAACTGTCATATGACCAACATTTTTTGGCAGCACGTTATGTTTAGGTGATCAGTTAAAAAATTTCAAAAAGTGATGTCAATGAATGAATTACTGCTCTTTCCTTTTGTTGGCAAGAGATCACTGAAAAAGTTCTGAATTTAAAAAAACAAACAAGCACAATATAAACTGATGGGTCAATTTAGCATGAACTTGTATTGCAAATTGAATCTCCAACTAAAAACCTATTCAGGGGGAGGAGGTTCAAAAAACAAAAAAAGTTTCTGTTTTTGATACATAATAAGGAGTGAATGTTGAAATTTTCAGTCCCTTAGTTCCATTAGCCTGTATATGTAATTCAGAGCCAGCCAGCCAGCCAGACCATTTTGAATACAGAAGAAACTTACGTTGACAATTTTTGGGATAATTTAGGTTAATGATTTCTTATATGATAATGTCTGTCTGTGGAATACAGAATGAAAATAAGTACATCTGATTTATTTGATTATACATTTGCTAAAAATTCATGTGAGTGTGTATAGATGGATTTACACCTATCTTTGACACTTGGAAGTGTTAACTCAATCACCGCTACCCACAACAGACCGGTGTAATCTCTGTTGCTGGGTTTATCTAATCACTGCTTCCAACGACAGATCGGTTTAATCGCTATTGCTGGGTTTAGGTTATTAATCAGGGCTTCCCTCAAAAGACCGGTTTAATCATTGTTGCTAAGTTAATAATCACTGTTAACCATAACAGACCAGTTTAATCACTGATACAGGGTTTAGGTTATGAATCACTGCTACCTTCCAAAGACCCGTTTAATCACTGTTGTTGGGTTTGGGTTACTAATCAATGCTACCCACAACAGACTGGTTCAATCACAGTTGTTAGGTTTAGGTTATTCATATATTCTGATATTTATATTAGTCTATCTCTATATCCATCCAGACTTTGCCCAGCTTTTCCGTTCGATGTTTTTTTTTTTCTGCCCATAGTTGAAATTTAAAATTTTGCAAATAATCCTCTCAATGAGTAGGGAAAATGTGTTTTTTCTGTTTTTAGGAATCCGCACCCAAAATTCAATGTACGTTTTTACTGAATTGGTTACAACAAAAGGCAAGAGGAGCAACTTATTCACTGATCACCGTTTTTTCTGACTTATTAATTGATCATCCCCAACACAGTGTAAATGGGTTGTGGTGGTGATACATAATTTCCCTTGGAATGCTTTTTGCCATTGAAAATAGTGTTAAAGAAAGGAAAATTCTTTGACAGAGTAAGAGGAAATAAATAAATAGAATCAAAACAATTTTGAGGAGTTTGTCATGATAATTCGACAAAGAATATTCATGAAGAAAATAATATGTTTTCAACAAAATGTTTCTCTCAAAGGAATGGAAAAGAAAGAATTGCAGTCTGTTAAATTTAGAATCGGAACCAGTTGACTTGATATCACATGAATCAGAAACAGAATACGTCTGCTTAGTCACTCACTAAAAACTATCGAAAAAATTTTTGGGGGTGATCAATTAGAATATTGGAAAAATGAGTGATCAATGAATAAGTTACTTCTCTCATCTTTTGTTGGGCAGTGATCACTAAAAAAAGGTCCAAATTTAGAAAAACAAAAAACTACTGGTCACAAACTTTGGGACTAACTTAGCACATACATAGCCAGCTAGCCAGCCAGAATCACTTAAAAATTGAAGAGACCTTTGTTTGATTGATATTTGCTAATTGCATTCTTGCTTGTTTGTATGACAAGATGATTGGATGTATCTTGTCAAAAGGAAAGACCATAAGATGAATTTCCAAGTTTGATGACTATTTAGAATTTTTGTTTTTATTATTTGGGATTCTTATTTACGAGCTCGATTTGAAACTTCACTAATTATGACAAAGAGATACAAACAGTGATATGAGCGTAGCTGGACATTTAGGGGCCAGGATAGGAGACTTGGTTCTCTGGGATCTCTAACTCTCCAATGTCTAGTACAGGGGTTCCAAAAAGGTATAATTCAAGGTCCATAAGCAGACTTTTTAGAAATCTAGCGTAAAAAACAAGAAAAAATATCAGCCAATCCAAATTCAGACAAAACAGGGTAATTGATATTTTTTGCAGCCAAAAAAAATAGAAAAACAATATTTCCATCCAGTTGTGTGTTGTGCGATTTGTACTGATTGTGTATTGTCGTGTGATAAAAAGACTTTTTATTGGAAATAAGTACTCATGTTTTTAAGCCCCCTGCCCTGCCTTAACCAAAGGGTTCTCATACACCGTTGCTGAGAAATGAAATGCCAAAGATAAACAGATTTTCAAAGAGAGACAGGGAAAATCAAAAAATGTATGTAGGACAAATAGAGCATTGCATAAAAAATCCCTGGTCAGAATTTTACCCTTTAACTTTAAGTAGGATATGTATATTATAAGATTTTTTTTGAAAATTCGTTCCTAAAATTAATTAAGCTTTAAAAATGTGTGATTAGAATATGAGATCCAATAAAAACAAAATCCATGTAGCTTATTTTTCAGTTCTCGGATTGAATACAAAAGACCCTTCAATAATAGATATCTAGATTATGAGACCTGTTAAAAAAACATTCCTACCAATTGCAAAAAGTTTTGTCATGTTTTGATATAACCAAAGACTTTTTTCCTCACTTAGCTCTTTGATAGGTTCAATTTTATCTGGGGAAATTTTGTTTGGGGAATTTTCGTCTGGGGAAATTTTGTCCGGAGAATTTTAGTCTGGAGCTCTTTGTGTCCAACCCACCCTGAAAAAACACCGAAACATTTTATATCATTTCATATCCACTTGTCGATAATGATAGCTTGAATATATCTAAGCTGAAAAAATATGACATAAAAAAGAGTAAAATGAAACGATCATTGTCCAATGAATATTTATTTGTTGGCAAACAGACATCTCACAGCTGCTTGAAAACATGACAAACTGCTACTTTTAAAAACGTTTATGAATAATACAATCCACCTACACATGTTTTGTTCCCAGATATACACCACCTTTTTTCTTTTGTACCTTAAATATGGAGGAGCAATTCTTTTATCTCCATCAGACAGTCTCAATAGCGTTTTCTTTGAAATAAACACAAACAATACTTTTATCTATTCAGCCACAGTTTCATCAGAAGAAAAAGAACGTAAGTGCTGGTCTGAAAAACTGAATTCCTAATTGAATCACTATAGCCTCACAAATGGCCTGCCTGACCAACCAGCCGAGTCGGCTACAGATTCTTCTCTCTTTGTTTGTCCTTGTCTATGTGTGTGTGCGTGTGCATATGTGTGTGTGGGGGGGGGGTGTGCGTGTGTGTATGTGTGTGTGTGTGTGTGTGTGTGTGTGTGTGTGTGTGTGTGTGTGTGTGAGTGTGGGGGTGGGTGTGTGCGTGTGTGCGCGTGTGTGTGTGTGTGCATGTGTGTGTGTGTGAGAGAAAGAGAGAGTGTGTGTGTGTGTGTGTGTGTGTGTGTGTGTGTGTGTGTGTGTGTGTGTGTGTGTGTGTGAGTGTCTCTGGGTACTCCTGGTTATATTTTGGGAGCTATATTCTTGAAAATTTGCATTATTACACCACTACAGTCAATGAGATCAAAGGCAAAAATTGAAGATCAGCAACTAAATTGATAACCAATTAGACTATACATCAAAAGGAAGGTAATCTTACATAGAATCAGAATATGAATGTCACCAAGGCTGTTCCTATATATAGGGTAAAATTCATGGCGTACTGTGGAAATCTTTTTTCTCAATTTATACAAGGGTTTGGAATACCAGTAGAATAGGTGAGATGTCCAGCCAAATTGTTCAAATAGTGAGAAAGTATGTGGTAGATTTTTTCATGCTCCTCCATATAAAAAAAAGGTTCACGCAATCTAACTAGAACTGCAGCATCCATCTTTATCTATCTTCCATAAAAATAGAAAATTAACAATATAGATTAGTTGAAATTTCAGCAAGAAGTGTTCAAAATGTGAAAAGAGTAGCATACTAGTATATTTTTCAATGTTCTTTCATATAAAAACAAGAAACATCCCATCTGACCAAAATTATGGCCGCCATCTTAATTTCAAATTGCTACCATAAAGATTTTTTAAATTATCGTACTTATCAGTTGAAATTTCCACCAGAATTATTCAAATTGTGAAAAAATAAGTGTAAAAACTTGCTTACTGGCAGATTTTTCATGCTTTTTCAAAAAAAAACAATGGTCAGACACTCAACAGAATTTGCATTATTTATGGTCAAAGGTGGATCAAAACAGCCTCAAGCAATCAAGTTCTGATTTCAAATATTTGATTGAAAGTAAAGAAAATTGATCTGGCATGAAAATGATATTTTTTGACATAATAATCACTTCGTGTATGAAAAATTCAGATATACTCATTTCCTGCTCGAAGATACAGGAAATGATAAAAGTTTTCTCATATTTCTTTTAAATTTATATTCAGATATATGCAGTATTTGAGATTCAAGTTTGTCTGAGATTTAATATTGTCTCAGATTTAAACTTTTTTAAGACTTCAACTTGTCGAAAAATCAAGGCAAGAGAACTTTTCAATGTCTTACTTTCTATTATTCAATTTTTTATTCATATTAAATATTAATATTTAATTTACAGAAGATAAACAAATAACCAGTCTTACAAAGGAAATTTCAATCTCATCTAACTCTTCCTATCTTTCCAGGGGCATGGAAATATTGATGATAAAGATTCTGTTGATCTATTCAATTCCAATTTTCTCATCATTCTAGATTTGCAAAACATCAGGGCTCCAATTTCAAGTGCATTATTGATCACCACTACCCACAATAGACTGGTTTAATCCCAGTTTTTAGGTCAAAGGTGGATCAAAACAGTTTTTAGGTGTGAGTTATTCATGTGTCTTGACATTTATATGTATCTATCAATGTGGATTTTGCCTAGCCCGAACCATTCTTATTAGATACATAAAATATCCACTGAATGAGTAGTGAAAATGGTTTTCTAATTATTTAAAAATTTCCCCCACAATAGGTTTTTATTGGGTATTCCATCTACAATGAAACTTTATGCCAAATTGGTCCCCCAGTTTATGTTTCGCCTTTGTTTTTAAATCATAAATTTATGAAATGTTTCATGCACACCCCTCCAAATGAGTAGAGAAAAATGGTTCTCTTGTTATTTAACCCCCTTCCCAATAGGTTTTTATTGGGGGTTCAATCTACAATGGAATTTCATGCCAAATTGATTCCTCAATTTATGTCCATATTTTGTTTTTGTTTTTTCAAATCATTAATTCATGATTCAAACCATACAGGTAATATTTTGATCAAAGTAACTTGATTCTGCCAATACCACAGCTTGATTTTGCTTTGGTATAAAGCAGCATATATGCACGATGGTGATTTATAATATCCCTTTGAATGCTAATTCAATTCTTGATTTTATCATTTAGTAAAACATTGACATAAAAATTAAACAGCAAGAAGGAGAATTGATTTAGTGTACAAGTTCAATATGGAGGAAGAAGCAGAAGATATGAAAAATGATGATGGAAGACCTTCTTCTTAGTAATCAGTAATTTCAGAGAGAGTTTTAGCTCAAATGATAGCCAAAATTGCATTAATTAAGATATGCTTCCACTAACTGAGAAGTTTCCAGAGATCTGTTCGGAATTTAAAAGAGGAAACTTGACAGCATAGATATCAGACAATGGATCATTTAGTCGAACAGAACCAAAATGATAGGAATGACATTGAACTAGGGCACGAAGAATCACGTGGTACAGCAGGTTTTTCTACGACTGTGGGTGCTGTAAAATGGTGGGAGCTTAATGCATCATTCAAAGCAGCATTGATAACCTGCTTTAATAAGCACTTGAACTACCAACAGCCAGATTATTGACACCATCTTGAAATCAGAGAGATAATACCAATATGAATTCCATAGTTCAGACAGTCAGGAGCTTTCATAAATGCCTTCAGTGACTTCCCTCTGGAATATATGTTCACAAGGATTGTAGCAATAACGGATTATCCAACGATCATAAATGGGAAGGAAAAAGATATCAAGCCTATGGATAAATTCATAGCTGAGATATTGACTGATAAAAGAGATAAATCTTTTTAAGATTCTCTAAAGAGAATGAAACTTGAAACTTTCACAACCATAGACAAGTCAAAAGAATATAAGTGAAAGGAGAAGATGGTAACATTGCAGACAAACAAGGAAATTGTTTTGATGCTTGCAATAATTGCTCTGAGATCTGTAGATCTAAAATATCTCTTTGAATATCTACTTAGTTCACTGCTATTAGCTCTGGCTGAACCTGACAGTACATCAAAGACAACAATGAAATTATCTTTGATGTACAAGTTTGGGGACAACTAAATGGTTTAATGTAGATCTGCTATTCATGACAGATACAAGATACCTTAAAGGAATAATCATCATCTCTTCTGTTGTAACTCATATTGATAAAAAGCACAACAAATCTAGCTATTTAGAGGGGAATGTTTCTCATTTGTTTTCATAGCTTTTTCTGGGTGTGTCAATATATGAGTAAGGACCCCACCAGACGATGATTTTCTTGGATTTCAAACATTTCAAACACTTATGTTTGCTTGTTTCTTAACAATAAGTTTATGGCAAGTTCACAATTGTATTTAAACTGACTCCACCTTTCATAAGTTATTAAAGTAATGAAGTATATACCTCAAGAGAATACTATTTTGTCAAATTGGTGTGTTGGTTTCACACCTTTGCCCTATTTTGAAGACTTCTGGTTGAAAATACAATTAATCTATGTAACAAATTATGTTGTTTTTTTATGGTGGCTATTTTGAAATTAAAATGGCTGCCACAATCTCGGTCAATTCATGTGTGTCTTTTTTTTGGCAGAAAAGAACACTGCAAAATCTTCAAGTATGCAAGTTTTCACACTTATTTTTCACATTTTTAATGATTTTAGTTGAGATTTCAACTAATCTATTAGGCAAATTTCTTTTTTGTATTTTTTGAAATCAAGACGGTGACTAAAATTTTGGTTAGATTTATATGAAAGATCATTAAAAAAATCTACCAGTATGCAAGCTTTCAAATCTTTTTTAACATTTCAAATATTTCTGGTTGAAATTTCAATTAATCAATATGCCAAATTATGTTTTTTATCTTTCTATTTCAAAATCAAGATGGTGGCTGCTGTTTTTGTATGAAAAAGAGTTCAAAAATCTACCAGAATGCAAAGTTTCAATTATTCTCCATTTTGAACACTGATTGAAATTTCACGTAATCTATTTTACTATATTGTAAATTTTGTTTTTTATGACAGCCATTTTGAAATCAAGAAGGCAGTTACATGTATGGTCAAATTAGATGTCCTGTTCTCATGTGAAAGTGCATCAAAAGATCTACCAGTATTTAGGTTTTAAAGTCTTTTCTACAATTGAAACAATTCTGATTGTAATTAATCTACATTGCAAATTATTGTTTTTATAGTGTTCATTTTGAAATCAATATTGTGGCCAAAATTGTTGCTATATCAAATGTTTTCCTTTATCGTTCTGTTTTTCTTTAAAAAAGTAAAATAAATTTACCAGTATGCAGGTTTTGACACTTTTTTTCACATTTGGAGGAATTTTAGTTGAAATCTAAACTAATCTATAAGCAAATCTTGTTTTTTTATGGCAGCCATTTTGAAATCAAGATGTCGACTGCAGTTTTGGTCGGATAGTGTGTGTGATGTTTTTATATAAAAGTGCATAAAAAAAATCTACAATGATGCAAGTTTTCAAGTCTATTTCACGATTTGAATAATTCGGCTTGAAATTTCACCCAAGTTACTCTACTGGTAATTCAAAACACTTGTATAAATTGGGAAAAGATATTTACCCAATAGATATGCAATATTGAGATTCAAGCTTGTCTGAGATTTAATCTTGTCTCAGATTTAAACTTTTTTAAGACTTCAACTTGTTGGAAAATCAAGGTAAAAGAACTGTTCACTGCTTTACTTTCTATTATTCTTTTTTTTTTTTATTCATATTAAATATTAATATTCAATTTACGTAAGATAAAATGATAACCCAGTCTTTCATAGGAATTTTCAATTTCATCTAACACTTCCTATCTTTTCAGGGCATAAACTGCTCAAGAAAACAGTGTTAAGGAAATATCAAAGATAAAGATTCTGTTGATCTTTTCAATTCCAATCTTCTCATCATTCTAGATTTGCATAACATCAGGGCTCCAATTTCATGTGCATTATTAATCACCGCTACCCACAACAGACCAGTTTAATCCCAGTTGTTTGGTATAGGTTATTCATGTGTCCTGACATTTATATGTATCTATCTATGTATGTATCTCTCTATCTGCATTTTGCTTAGCCCTAACCAGTCATAGTAGAAACATGAAATATCTTCTAAATGAATAGGGAAAATGGTTTTCCTGTTATTTAAAAATTCCACCCAATATAAGTTTTTATTAAGGGTTCCATCTACAATGAAGGATGTCAAATTGGTATTTCAACATGTTTTTGTTTTCAAATCAGAAATTTATAATTCAAACCATACTGATAGCATTTTCATCAAGGCAACCTGATTTTTCCAACACTACCTCAGTAACATTCACATTCTAATTCTATATAAAATCACCTTTCTTTGGATGTATAATATTTTTGGTTATCAATTTAGTACCCGCAAGACTCTAATCTCATGAACTATTAGGTACTATCAAAACAATTTTTTTGCTTCATCAAAAAAGTGCCTTTTGGAGTCTATGTGGTCATTTTGCACTAGTATCTTTTTAGATTATTTTAGATAAACAGTTTATTTTTTATTGATAATTCTAGATAATTTTTTTAGATAATCAGTTCTGATACTTGTGCAGGCTACGATGATTCATTCATGCGAGGTACAGAAATTAAAGTTATCATCTTTATAGAATAGGTAAATTTAGTTAAGATGACTGTATTTTGTCATTCGCAATACAAAATCTAATTTTTCTTGGGGTTCATTGGTTGAATCCCTCGACTGTTCTGAAGTGAAGTTGGTTGATTGGTTGAATATCTGTACCTTGCATAGATGAATCGCTGTAGTGCACATGTGTTCTAGATCTAATTATCTAAAAAAATTATCTAAAATTAGATCTTCTATCTAAAATTATCTTTGAAAATTCTTTTTTGGATAATTCTAGATTAAAGATCTATTTTCTTAGATAATTTTTTTTCGATAATTACTTCTGATACAGGCACGGGCTAAGGTGATTCATTTCCGTGAGGTACTATCATATTCATTTCGATAAAATTATGCTTTGACAAGCCTGACTGCAGCAGGGTCCACTCTACTCCTACATCTATTCCATTTGAAGATGATCACAGGAACTTTTTATTGTATGTATGATGATTAGAAAATCATAATGAAAATTTTCATTAATGTGTGAGACTAGTCAGTTTGGCCCAGCTAGTAAGAGAGGTAATTATTAATTACTTGGTTATGATGGTAGTAAAATGTTACATATTTTATTTAATACATTTCAACTGAAGATGATTACTGCAACTTATAAAATTGTACACCTGGTGACCACCTAAAAATGCTAAAGTCTTGTTGTACAATAGTCTCTAAAAAATATAACTTAAAAGATTCCCAAATGTGTTCATAATGATTCACTGATTGTTGACTTAATGATAAATACCATATTAAGTAATGGAATTGCCGAAATCTCAACAAGGAACCATTTAAGTTATATCTTAGCAACTATAGTTCATCAAATCCTTAGCATTTTGGGGGTGGGGTCACCCTGTACATAATTTAAAAAAAATTATTGTATCAATTTCCAAAAATATATAAGACTTGTCAGTTTGAGTCCATGGCCTACATGTGTGACATATATAGAGAGAGCAGCCATCCAGTCAGACCTACTTAAAAACTGAAAGAAACCCACATTGAAAATTTTTTCATATAATCTTAATGCCTCCTTAAAAATGAATTAGAGTTAAGTTCAGTAGACAAGTTGAGCAACTTCACAAAACTTGAGACTAGTTTCTAAACCTGCTGAGCTGGCATTTGACGGATATCCGATTCTGGTTAACGAGTTAGGGTTGTTTTGCTTTTTTGTCACTAACCTCAGACGAGATTTTAGGGTAAATAAATATTTGGACTGCACCCAGGATTTTGTTGCTCAGCGTTCTCTATTATTAACACCAACATTCACTAGACGATCTTTTAAGAGGCCAAGTAGTGCCAGGTCAAAATAGTATCTGTCTTCCTTTTTGATAGTTATTTAATCACCTCAGTTTGAGGTGGGCTCCTACATGTGTACATAAACGCTCGGATTTACATAATCTCCATTTTATCTCAGAATTCCATTACACCTTTTTAAACTTTTTTTTGTTCCGAAGAAATAGATAAGTTATTTTTTGATTGATTATATCTGAAAAGAATAGAAAATCTCAATTATCTCCTTCAAACATTGCTTTTGTGACCACGACAGTCATAATTTGAAATCTACTTATTTCCAATTGGACAACGGGCAATTCTACGTATTTTAATCACATAAAGTAAGAAAAACAATTACATATGAATATCTCTATCCTGGCCATGAAGGAAAAAAAATTGAAGGGAATAATAACCATTTTCTATGTTTTAAACATGAGCAATCAGAAAAAAAACATTGACTACCCAGGAACAAAAATCACATTGTACAGTATTATTGCTATAACTCTCAATGTTACAACTAGAAATAGTCAACATCGACATCGGTTTCTTCAGTTTCTAAGTTGGTCTTTCTATATTAGATTGGTGTACAAATAATTGCTGTTTTTCATCTTGAACAAGATATCTCAGATTAGAATGATATTAATTGAAATAAGAACCTTCAGAATCAACACATTTTTGCCAACAAGAAACAAGTCAATGCTAAAGAAGTCCCTTATGTTGAGAGGTTCCCAGATGCTATTGATATTGATGCTCAGTCAGCTAATTAGTTTGACTGAACATTCTCATAATTGCCAGTTGTTCTCCCTGTCAATAATTTGCATTTCATCCCATCTCCAAAATAGCAAACCGTTTATCCCATGTAAGGGAAGAAACTTGGAAATCGATACCAAAATCACAACCCTGTTATACATAAAGCAGATGTGACATGTCCAGTCTAATCGAGCATTCGCTCTGAGAAGTGTCTCAACATTACAGAACCAACAACACTCAATGAATGCCGGAAGGTACATGACCGAATTATGGTGAACAAATGAACTTATAGACTTGAAAAATAGTCTGACCAAACCATACATGATGAATATGATGATAATGAAAGTAAAAACATTGAAAATATGCGGCATTTGACTTAATTCTTTAATTGCACGCTCATCGCTTATTTTTACTGTTCATTGTGGTAAGAAATTGCCTGCAAGAAATCAATAATGTTCCTGTTTGCATTGTCAAAACAAACCGTGCCAGCCTGAGTTAATTTTAAAATGAAGTATATGAATAAAATGAAAATCAAATCAAGGATACTAAAGTAATGGTCGGTAGGAATACATAAAGTAAATGAACTGAAAAAAATGTATACAAAAGTTCTTATCCAATCAACTGGAAAAGAAAAAGAATCATCTTTTCATCCTGTATTTCAAGTCGTTTTAGTCACTCGTCAGAGAGTTTAGAGCAGAACCTTTGTTTGAATCAATATAAAGATTAAAACAGATAGGAATTCAGCTGGTTTTTTTTTCTATTCTTGAAACTTTAAGCTAATACTTCACTTGATCATTGGAATTAGAGTAGATATCCGTACCTTGCATAAGTGAATCACAATTGTGTACCAGAACCAACTATCTGAAAAAATTACCTAGAATTATCCAGAAAATTATCTTAAAAAAATACTTCTTCCATCTAAAATTATCCAGAATTAATTCCAGCTCAAGATTTCAGCATTGTTGGTCCAAAATGACCGTAGAGACCCAAAAAAGCCCCTTTGTGAAAAAATGAAAAAAGCGTTTTCAGACAGTGCTTAGTAGTGAACTCATGCAAATTATGAAACTTATGAAACTTGCAGACAGATGGGCACTCATACATCTGCTTCCAACCAGGTTGGCCTTAATCGAGCAAAGAGGGGCCACTTGCCTTATTTGCTGGCTGGGGGATTTGTGGGGGCCATGGTGATTCAATACTTTGCTTAATCATTAGAATATATACACTCCTGGGCTAAAAAAAATGAATTTTTTTTCAATCAAATTGTTTGCAATAACTCTTTCATTCCAGCAATTATGGAAGTAATATTCAATAATCTTGTACAACAGTGCACAGTGTACGTTTTAGTATTATATAGCTTTTCCCTTAGTTTTCTTAGGAAAACTGAGCCGTTTGGTCAATCTGTCCAATAGTTGTCCTGCACCATGTTGTTCCATTCATCTCTGACTGCCCCTCCCCAGATGGTCAGTATTCTCAAATCTTTTCCCAACCAGGTTGGCCTCAATATGTACCTATATGTTCTCTATGTTAAGGTCTTTTATATGATGGAAAGCGCTTGGCTCATTCTTTTTGCCAGAGAGTGTGTATGTAGATAAAATATTAGATGCATAAATTTGGTCTATTTCAATAGTATACCGCCATTTCAATATATTCAGTCCATCAGATAGACAATATAGTATACTGAGAAGATACTTTCACTATGATTTGAAATGTGATAGTTGCAGTAAGTTGTAATTATTTACCTTGCAAGCATGATATTGTTTTATCAGGGGGTCTTTACTCAGATTACATAACAGTTAACTATTTTTGCTTTCAACCGTTCTTTTACTTTGTTTTTTTAAAGACTTTTTTGTGTATACCACCATCACATTACGATATTACACCTGAAGAAAGCCGTAGAATGAATCGGCCAAAACGTGTTTACAATGGAAACAAAGAGAACGAGTTCAATCATTAGAATAAAACTCTTTGAATGCTAATGACCCTTCCTGAAACTAAAGATATATAGTATCTTATTTTGTTTTCTCCAAAGAAAGTATTAAATCAAGTTTTTCCCTGTTTCACTGTCATGGCCTCTGAAACTTACTGCATCCTAAGACCTAATCAAGATCTTCCTTCTCACAAAGAAACTTTTATCGACCTTCGACTCACCAAT
Source organism: Thysanoteuthis rhombus (assembly GCA_963457665.1). Taxonomy (NCBI): domain Eukaryota; kingdom Metazoa; phylum Mollusca; class Cephalopoda; order Oegopsida; family Thysanoteuthidae; genus Thysanoteuthis; species Thysanoteuthis major. The sequence continues at coordinate 39,374,170 of OY735233.1, read as the reverse complement.
TTTCCCCAATCAACCCCTCTGGCCAGAACGTTCTTATCCCTTTCTTTCCAATTTTCTTCTAATTTGTCGATTAGCCACACATATTCTGCTTCCTCACATGGAAGCCCCTTGTCTGGATGGCCCATCTGTGCATAATATCTAACGAGCTCAACCGGTTGTTCTATAGGAAATCAATGAACTCTGTTTCATTTGTTCAGACTTCACAAAACTATTACAAAGATGACCAAAGGCACAAACAACAGAAAGTAAGAGGTTTGAGCCGTCAAGAAAAATATAAAAGTATTTGTTTACGGTGCAACTTTTCTCAAGTTTTAGTCGTAAAGAATGCAGAGCAAGAAGCAAGAGAGGCAGAAATTCCAAGAATTGTAATTCTTCAAAAAGAAAAAAAATGCAGAACAAGAGCTTTTCAGTGGCAAATGATCGAGAAATATTTCCTTTTCAAGATGAAAGCAAAAACTTGAGCTGCGATTCTTTGATTGATTTCTTTTCTTGCGGGATCAAAAATTTTGACTCTTGAATTCATGAATTGCTTGGAACTGCTTGAATTGACAGTGAAACAGTCTTTTTCTACAGGGGCAATATCATCCCAAGGGGCAAAAATTGAACTGAAGGGCCAATAGATTGTCAAATACAAATAGAATTTCTTAAAAAAAACCCAAAACAATAAATCAGAGGAGCTATTCCAACTTTGAGGATTACAAAATATATATTCATGTTATTTCATGATGCAAGCATTTCTAAGTCATTCTGAAGTTACAATTATCTACTATAAACAGTTTCTTACGAAATTTATTTGGATTGGAAGATGTACGGTGAAGCTACTTGATGCAAGAATTCATTTGTTTAAAGGCGGTGGATAATATAGAATAGCAATTTTCAATGAAACATCATATATCCTCAAGGGTTGAAGTTGAGCTGAGGGGAAGGAAAATGACCAAAAGGAAGCCAGGGGATAGGGGAAAAAAGTTGAGAAACCATTATTCCCTGAATACATTAAAAAATCGTGGAATTTTTCAGTGAATTGAATAAAAAATTTCACCAAATGGTTAAAAGGAGATAATTTTTATCAGCTGTTATATCCCTTGATATTGACATTAATTTTTTATATGAATTTAAGAGTTGAAATAATGTTAAATTCAGTGTAATTTCAACAATAAGAAATGATTATTGAATAATACTTTGAAGTCCAAAGAGATCTGGTTAGTCACTTAATAGAAACTATCACATAACCAATATATTTTTACGGCATATTATGTAGGAGCTGATCAACTGATAAATTGGAAAAAGGGGTGATCTATGAATAAGTTATTTCTCTTCCATTTTGTTGGGCAGTGATCTCTAAAAACGTCTGAATTTTCAAAAAACAAGTATTAATGCTGCTGGGTACCAACTAAGAAATTAACTTAGTATGAACTCACACAGCAAATTGAACCCTCCATTAAAAAAACATTGGGGGGGGGGAATTTTTTTAAAAAGACTCACTTAAAAACTAAAGAAATCTAAGTTGACAGTTTTAGTGTCAGTTTTGGTGGACAATTTTTAATTATCGAATTATTGTTTAAGGTTCGAACTTTTTAATGTAGTTAGTCTAAACAACAAGCAAAATTTGTATGACTCATGCTACAAAATTTTTTCAAAGCAAAATCCATTGGAGTATTTCGAAAACAAATCCACTCCTAGAAAAGAAACCTCACCTTTCTTCTCCTGACCCCAAACAAATCATAGTAATATCGAATGTTGATTTGAAAGTTGTCCAAGAAAGAAAAAGAAAATAGATTTGGCAAGGAATTCTATGTCTCCTCTGTTGTTGTTGTTGTTGTTGTTGTTGTTACAAATTTTCTTGTTATAAATGCTATAAGCATAGTTTACCTCTACCCACCAAGTGTCTGTCTGTCCATACAATATCTCCAAAAGTTCTCAATGAATTTCATAGACTAAGGAAACTAATTAAATTTTAGGATGGATCCTAGAATTCTTTTTCACAAAAATTCCCTTGTATTGAACCTACATGTCTGCAATGTATCTGTACAAGTTCTCAATGAATTTCAATGAAGTTTTCTGGAAGGTTAAGCCATGAGTCAAGGAAGAATAGATTCAATGTTGAGGCAGATCTAGTATTTTGTTTTTTTCAATTCAGGGATATCTTTTCATTTTCATAATGAACTGTATTATTCTATTCATTCATTCAACTTTTACAGTGAAGAGAATTCCCTTTGCCAATTGTTTCTCTCAGTTTCACCACAACATAAAGTATCTAACTGTCAGATATTCCTGAACAATCTGATATCACATCAGGGAATTTTTTCAACTTGAATATTTCAAGTCTGTTTAATTTATCCCTTGGCTCATTTATATTCATAAATTCCTACTATTTCAGACATATGTCAGGTAGCCCCTAGCACATGCCACCCTAGGTGACTGCCAGTGTTACTAGTGCCTAGGGCTGGCCCTGCATCCAGTACAGAGCATTACTTCCATGAAATACCAGTTAGGATTTTAAAATAAAAAGAACAGGTTTTGTCAGTTACACGATAATCAAAAAAGGGGTGATCAATGAATAAGTTACTTTTCTTGCCTTTTGTTGGGTGGTGATCACTGAAAGTTTGATCTTTCCAAAAAACAAGCATGAATTTTGCCTGACATAACTTTGCAACTGATTTGGAATTGTCAATTGAGCCCCCACTAAAAACCGATTTATGAGAGTGGAATTTTCAAAAAACAAAAAAATGTCTTTTCTAGACATGATAAGGGGTAAATGTTTAAATTTCAAACCCTTCAACTCCATGGATGTGGCCTGTACGCATTACACATACATAAGTACATAGATAGATAGCCAGCCAGAATAACTTGAAAACTGAAGAAACCTATGTTGACACTTATTGGTTGAAGTCAACAGTATCGGTTGGAAGGCTATTTGTGGAGATAGAATTTTCACAAAACAAAAAAAAATGTTTTCTTTTAAAAATGATAAGGAGTAAATGTAAATTTTCATCCTTCTAGCTGCTTTGATGCAGTCTGTACATGGGACACATACATAGCCATCCAGTCAATCAGAACAACTCAAAAACTTAAGAAACCTATGTCGGCAGTTTTGGTTGACAGTTTCTGTAAATTTCTCAAGACTCAACTTTGGGCAACAAGCCAATAAAATCAAAGTTGTTTAAATAAACATTCTGACAAATCTCAATTTGGTCAAATGGTCTTCCCATAATGCATCATTTAGAATTATTCTCAATCATGCACCATTTACCTGAGCAGTTATCCAATCTGCAATTTCAGTAATTGTCCATTAAGTGGTCAGCCGAGACTTGCCCAAGATGATCGGGATGAATTCCAGATTGGTTCATAAACCAATTGACTGAATATTTCTCTCTGCTTCTGGAATTCTTTTCTTTGTTGACCTAAAAAAAAAAAAACTTGGCTGCTGCCTTGGCCAAACAATGATTTGGACTGACAATGATTCAGTTAAGTGTGTCAATTGATTTTTACGTATTAATTCACATTCATTCAGATTAAGACAGTGGGCAATTGGCCCACCAGTTGGCAAATCACAGCCTCCGTTTTTGTATGTCGAGTGGGACCAGGGACGGATTAACCGTTGGGTTGAGTGGGTTCAAACCTGGGGGCTCAAAAGGGAGGGGGTTCCTGAGAGCAAAAAAATGATTGCATTGAAAGTATATGTAAGTATTTACTACATTCAATGAAGGGTGAGTATCTGGACGATATTTCAGTTCTTATACACATATATTTACATATATGGTGGTGACTCACAAAACATGGTGTTAAATGGAAATTGATTTGGTGAATAGTTTAACCAATAAAAATATCAGATCTCTAAAACCTTGATAATAATTTTGTAAATAGTCCATAATGTAATAATTACTTTCTAAATAATGTATAAATAGATATACTTATGATAATTCACTAAATATCCGTCTACCTGAAAATAAGCACCTAGATACTAGATATACATCTAGATAATTATGAATGAAATCTAAATGATTCTGGATAAATTTATGAAAGATTTCTCTTCTGGCAATTGGTACCTTTTGTTAAATGAAATTTCATTATAAGAGTCCATCACTATAAGAGGTACCACTGTATACTGTATTTGTAGTACGTTTAGCATAGTAAAAAAAATTAAGCTATTAATGTCACTTCATTTGATTTGAGAAAGGGGCAGCTGGAGGGGGGCAAGGTCTGGGGGTGTCTTTCTAAAGCTCAGCCAGGGGGCTTTCTTGGTAGATAATCCTTCATAGAGGATTGAAATATCACAATTTGATATGAGAAATCAGGTGTGAATCCACGAGTGGGGTCCAGCCTGGGCAAACAGGTCTAGTTAGTCACTTGATAGAAACTTTTGGTAGCATGCTGTGTTGGGGATGATCAATCAAAAAATTTGAATAATAGTAGATCAATAAAAAAGTCAAGTCTCTTGCCTTTTGTTGGTTCACTGAAAAGTTTTAAATTTCAAAAAACAAACTAACTTCAAATTTAACCTATTTTGAGGGCAGATTTAAGAAAACAATAAAAAAGTTTTTCATAGACGTAATAACTGTAAAAATTCAAATTTTCAGTGCTCTACCTTCTTTGGTTCGGTTTGTATACATGATGCTTACATGCATGTATATATAGCCATGCCAGTGTGAAAACTGAAGAAAACTATTTTGACAATTTTGTTGACAGTTTTGATTGACATTTTTTAATTGAGAGATAGAGAAAATTTTATGAATAAAAAACCCAAATAATACCAAGCAATCATAATTTCAACTCTAAAACCTGGATTTTGTCAGGGTTTCCTTTTTCCGTGTATTTATATGCAAATTTTTTTTTCTATTTGGACCCTTCCCCAAAAAATCCTGGATCTGACCCTGAGAATTGAAGGTACCTTCTTGCAAAATGAAGAAAAAAATGCCCTTATTTATAAAATAACTTTATACCATGTACATATAAATGAATCATTTGGCTTCACGAACAAAGATTGTTGGGCAGGTTGGGGTTGGCTCTGGCAAGCTAACCTCACCTTAAAGATCAGTTGTTCAGGCTGGAGGGAAAATTGGCACACAGGCCTCGCCATCTATGGCAATCTCTCCAAACATTCTTCATCCACAAAGCCAAGCTATTCATTCATTCATATGTAAACATATATTTTAGGGGATAGAGGATTTTGAAAGAACAAAAAATCTATTAGTGACAGTTGTGACTGATGGTTTCTAAATTGGAAGTCATAATATATATATATATATATATATATATACATATATATATATGTATATATATATATATATGCTCTTCCATAGGAAATAAGCACTCTAGCGGATGGGCGATTTATGTGTAAATGAATATATTGCTTAAATTCAGCCTTACTGACTGTCAAGTTCCGTAGCTCAGAGGTAGGATATTGGTCTCCAGATCCTGCCCCGCGGTACTGGATGGGTTTATGGAAAGTCTATAGCCACACTGAAGAGATGTAATACATCGAAACAGCTTTCTGTGGATGACACAATATTATATGTATAAATATATATATATATATATATTATGGCCTCCAATTAAGAAAGCATCTGCAAAATTGTCACCAATTGATTTGATGTTTTTTCAAAATCCCCCTCCCCCCTGAAATAGGTTTTCAGTGACAGGTTAAATTTGCAATGTTAGTTTTTGCTAAATTGATCCCTTAGTTTGTATCCAGCAACATTCATGCATGTTTTTTGAAAATTCAGACTTTTTAATGATCATTGCCTGACAAAATGTGAGAGGAGTAACTTATCTATTGATCATGTATTTTCCCTATTTATCCGATTGATCACCCCAAACACTGCATGCTATTCCTATTGAGTGACCAACCAGATCTGTTGTTTTGGGGTTGTTTCTTTTATTCATGGGTAGTATTCATAAACTCACTTTATTGACAACTAAAACATATATATTTTGTTCAGCTGATTGATATGACAATCAAGATTGATATGAAAAGTTAAAATGTTGAGACAGCCGAAGCAAATTAGTGAGATGCCAAGTTCTTTGTCCACGTGCAGATATTCTATTGACATCTGCCCACCCATGAGTAAAGCAATATGGCCGCCCACTCGTGAGTCGAGAAAGCAATATGGCCGACAATCTTGGAAACCTGATGAACAAGTGCGATTGCATCAGTCATCAAAGAAACCTAATAAGAACTCAGTTCGGCTGAAGAGAGAAAGAAAATGAAATACGAAGAGAAAGGGTACAGAGCGAATAGAACAGAAAGGGCAGGGAACAAAATAGGTCTGGTTAGTCGCTCAATAGAAACTGTCAGTTGACCAACATCTCTTGGCTGTGTGCCATATGTGGGTGTGATCAATTAAAAAAATTGGGGAAAAGTGTGATCAATAAATGAATTATTTCTTCCGTGTTTTGTTGGGCTGTGATCACTAAGAATGTCTGGATTTTGAAAAAAATCAACAATGAATGCTGTTGGACACAAACCAATGGACTGATTTATCATAAACTTAAATTGTAAATTGAACCATCCACAAAAAAAAAAATTATTTTGGGGAGGGGAATTATTGAGAAAAAGAGGTTTTTCTACATATAATAAGGAGTAAATCTTTGGAATTTCACCCCCTAGCTCAATCAGTCCATATGCTTACGTAGCCAGCCAGCCAGACTGACTTGAAAACAGAAGAAACCTTTGTTAACAGTTTCAGTGGATGCTTTCTTATAGAGAAATAAGAAAGATGTAGGAGTAGCAAGAGAAAAAAGACAGGAAGGGCCTCCAATGAGAGAGACTAGGATTCCAAGGGAAATCATGAATTGCCACCACCCGTATATGCCTTGTCGGAGGTGATCAATTAACAAGTTGGAAGAAAGAGTGATCAATGAATAAGTTACTTCTCTAAGCTTTTATTGTGCTGAGATCATAAAATAGTCTGAATTTTCGAAAAACAAGCAGACAAAAAACAAAAAAAAACATTTTCCCTATTCATTAAGAGGAGTGTGGGTCCAAAACTTCAAGTTTTTATTATGAACGGTAAGGGCAGGATCAAAATTAAGGGAGACACATGGCTAGATAGATGTAAATGTCTAAACACATGAATAATGCAAACCCAGCAACAGTGTTTTAACTGGTCTGTTGTGGGTAGCATTGATTAAAAAGGTGGTAGTAAAAAGTAAGAGAATGAAAACTTGAGATAGAAAGAAAGAAAGAATGAATAAATCGGGAAAAAAAAGGCCAAAGAAAAAAATATATATAAGAGTGAGAACTAAAGAAAAGAATAAAGGTACAAGAGTAAGGAAAGAAAAAGAAACTGATACAAGTCTGATTAGTCACTCAAGAGAAACAGTCACCAACGTCTTTTGGCAGCACACCATGTTGGGGGTGATCAATGAATTTGTTATTTCTCTCGTTTTTTTGTTTGGCCATGATCACTAAAAAAGCCTGAATTTTCAAAAACAACTATGGGTATAAACTTAGGGTTCAATTTAGCATTAGTTCACATTGCCAATTGAACCCACCACTACAAATACATTTAGGTGGGGAGGGAAGTCAGAAAACAAAAAAACATATTTTTTTCTAGACATAAATGAGTAAATGTTGAAAATTTCAGCCTTATAGCTCCATTGGTTCAGCTTGTATGCGTGATACATATGCTGACAACCAGCTAACCAGACCAACTTGAAAACTGAAAAAAAACCTATGTCGATAATTTTTGTGAGAGTTTTTGTTGACGGCTTTAAAAAGAGACAGAGGAAAAGAATGGGGGTGGGATAAATGATGAAAAAAGAAAGAGAGATGGATAGTTTTTTGAAGGTGAGGAAGACAGGCAGAGAGAAAGAAAGAGGGAAAATAAATGAAAAAAAAGAGAGAGTAAGGGATATATTTTTACAGAAAAGAGAGAGAGGGATATAATTTTGAAAGAGAGAGACAGACAGTGGGAAAGAAAGAGGGAAGAATAAATGATAAAAAGAGAGGGATAAATTTCTGAGCTTAAATCACTAAAAATCGCAATTTTTCTTAAAAACGAGTGTGAATACTATTGGTCAAAAACCAAGGGACCAATTTAGCAAAAATTTACATTATAAATCGAATCTCAACTAAAAACGTTTTTAAAATTTCAAAAAATTTGGGGTGGTTAGATTTTGAAAAACAAAATTTTTTTAGACATGATGAGTAAATGTTTTAGTTTTTAGCCCTGTGGCTCCATTGGTGCCCTACTTGTACACTATGATTACATCATAGCATTAATGACATCATGCCTTTAATGACATTACATCTCCTCCTTCCTTCCTATTTTGGTTGTTTAACATAAGTGGGATAAAAGCATCTAATAGTGAAGTGTGGACAGACAGAGAGAAAGAAAGAGGGTGGAATAGATGATAAAGAAGAGAGAAGGAAGATTCTGAACAAGTGAGAGAGAGAGAGAGAGATAGATAAGCAAAGAGAAAGAGAGATGTTGTGTTTTGGAAAGACAAAGGCAGGTTCGATTGATGAATATAATTCTGGGATCTGAATCACAGATAAACTACTTTTCGACATCAGATTGCATCAGTCATCAAAGAAACCGAATAAGAACTCAGTTCAATTGAAGAGAGAACTGAAATGAAATAATATCCACATCACGCATAAATGAGTCATCATAGCCTACGCATGAACCAGAACTAATTATCGAAGAAATTATCTCAAACTGTCTTGAAAAATAGATCTTTTATCAAAAATTGTCAATAAGAAATAGATCTTTCATCAGAAATTATCTTAAAAACACCAGCGTAAGATTTGGGCATTGTTGGTCTAAAATGACCATAGAGACCCAAAAACGAGAGAATAGATCTGTAGCCTACTTGGTTGGTTGGTTGGTTTGGCCATTTGCAAGGCCAGTGTGAATCAACAAGCAATGAGAGAGAAGGAGAGTGAAGAATAAGAGAATGAAAACTTCAGATAGAAAGAAAGAAAGAATGAAATGGATCTTTTGTGCCAAGCAAAGAAACTCCATTGCAATGGAATTTGACTGAATTTGTCCGTGGGGGTCTTGAGTGAGAAAGAAGGAGAAGCCTGAATGTCGTCTCTGTACTGTGGGAGGTTTTGGAGAGACAAAGAGAAAACTGAATGTCATCTGTCCGCCAACCGGATGTTTCAATTGATTACACAGCAAGTGGATATCAGAGTTTATCAGTCAAATACAATCTATTCTTTCTGATTTGCACTTACTTAGATTATAAATGGGACACTCTCCTCTCTACTGTGTCAGGGAAATCGATGCAAATGTAATATACGTATATATGTATAGAGCTGTGGTAAGACAGCTGATGAACCCCAAAATGAAGAATAAAATCATAATGATAAATAGAAATGCAACTTGATTACATACACCAAGATCATAGAATCTAATAAAAAATAGTCATGGGAAAACATGTTCAAATAACAAATCCAGGTCAAAAGGCATCAAGATGAAAGGTATCAGTCAAAAGGACAGCACTGAAGTAAAAATATTTTGAATGAATTTGTACTAATTAAGTAACTTAACGAAATCACAATAAAACTTAAATTCATATAATTGAGAAAAAAATACAAATAAAATTTATTGCTCCATCTATTATCATTTCTTCTTGCTAAGTATCCAGCCTATCTCTATTTTTGTTGTTTGATTATTTGCGTAAAATCCTTTAGTCTTTCCTCTGATCTATATCGCTCTTTTTATGTATACGCACACATCATACTTTCATATACAAGCATACGGGACTCCATGATAATATGAAAAAGCATTTGTATACATATAGATGCATTAGTGTTTATATAACTATTGTACACATCACATATGCACACACACACACTCATATAAATATACTTATACAAAATAAGGTATCAGTCAAAACGGCAACACTGTAGCACAAATATTATAACTGTATTTGTGCTGATTAAGTAACTCAATAAAATCACGATAGAACTTGAATTCATTTAAATCAGTCAAAAGGACAACACTGCAGTACAAATACTTCAGCAGAACTTGTACTAATTAAGTAATTTGATTTAGTATTTTTTCATGAATTTAAAGGAATAAAGGTTCAATAGTGATTTTATCATATTACTTATCTAGTACAAATCTAGTTGAAATATTTGTACTATAGTATTGTTCTTTTGATTGATGTGTTTTCACCGAGTGCAATTGTACCTTGCAATAGTCCGTACTACTCTGTTGTCTTTTTGTTTTGATGCCTTTTGACCTGGTTTCTATATAACATCCCTACAAAAAATTCCTGTACAATGAACAAAGGAAATTACAACAACGATAATAAACAATAGGAATACACTAGTACATCACAACACAACAATACTAAAAACGGAAAGAGTGAACAACTTCAATAATGAATACAACAGATACACATAAAAACAACGAAAAAACTTTTGAAGTAAATAACAGAGGTGAAATATAAGTACAAATATGTGTATCAGTTTTACATGGAAAATTCTTCAGGTGGTTTTGTGCGCTTCTTTATGTCTGTGAACTTTTTAAAGGAAATAAGAATAAATAATAATATATGATCACCAGTAAAAAAAAATTTTAAAAAGTGAAAATAGTTAATGGGGGTTTTCTAGTTTTGAGAGATCTGTATTTGGGAGGGTTGTACATGGGGTGGCTAATTCTAAACTTCTAAAAAGGAATCATGGTTTCTCAACCTGGGGTCCAAAATCCCAACAGTCCACAGAAGGTATTACAGAGGATCGGAGGTCACTTGCTAATTTCCCATAAAGGAAGATATTGTGGACTGAAAAGAAGGACTTGGACTCTTTTAGACATGTTTTTAATTAGTTGTATATATAGAGAGAGAGAGAGTTTTTGGATGGAATATACAAAATTCTTGAAAAAATTGTTGATTCGTCAAATATCACTTTATTATATGAAAGCAACTTTGTTGTGATCTTTGTAAAATTTCACAAGAAGAAGTTTTCAGAACAAAATCAGCCTTTGGCAAACTGACTGACCTTCTCTTCCTCATTGATATGACACCATGGATCTTCAGCATCGTTGAAGTGAGGAACAACATATAATGAAAATATATCAACAGTCAATAATCATTAACATATTTTTATTACGTAAATGTAGTTGCCATTGACTTTCTTTTCCTATTTTATGGCTCTCAACCCACAATTTTTCTAAGTATATCTGAGGTAATTTGAATAAGTTTTTCAGTTTCACCCTGAAAAAGAGGATAGATTAATATCTGGTATGAGGTTGCTCTGGGCGGAGGACAGAGTGCTCAAAAGCCGGACTGTCCAGCATGAAGCCGGAAGGATATCTGACCACCCTGGTTGTACTGTATTACAATAATCAATATTTGTTTACCTATAAGCATGTTTTTCAGAGTTCTATCCACTTAGAGAACATGTTTTGCTCTTGACTTTTTGTAGATTATTTTTATGAGGGAGGATCAATATCTCTGTAGCCAGACTTGACTATTTACTGTATTTTTATCTGAAATTTCCACTGTAGAATCAAGTGGTTAATGAAGAAGTCTTAGGATTAAGCACATTGACAAGGAAGGAGATTTTGTTGAAAAATAAATGATTGTCGCATTAAATAAATGCTTCCTTCATCATATATATATATATATATATATATATATATATATATATATATATATATATATATATATATATATATATATAAATAAAATAGAGAAAAGGATATAGAATCCAACAGTACATGTTATTTTCACTTGAAACTCTATTTGAATCAACATCCCCTTTTTACACAGCCAATATGCCTGTTGGCCTAGACAGCATAAATAGAACAAATACTTATGGGCTGTGGCAGGAATTGAACCTGTATCCAAACAGGAGGCTGTTTTAATGTCATGCCACTCTTACCACCTGAGCGAAGCAGCCAGCGGGTAAATTAGAGACTGCTATAAACCCAAATCTCATCTTGTTCATTCACTGTCCATATTGGCTCTTTATGTAACTCAAAGCGGACAATTATATCAAAAAAGGGATGGATATATAATCGGAGAGAATAAATACTTATCAGCTGACTTCTCTGCTCAGATGGTAAAAGTGGAGTCATGTTGAGACGCCCTCCTGTTTGGATGCTAGTTTGATTCCTGCAGCAGATTGTTTCTTTGATTGTTCATTCTATTTACACTGTCTTGGCTGACTGGCTTATTCACAGAGTAAAAACAGGATGTTGGTTCTGATAGAGTTTCAAATAAAAACTGACCCTCGAACTGAGAAGCATGCAATATGCTCATGAGAGAATCATGCTCAACATCACATGGAGAGCTCACAAGACAGCACAGTATATGAGGGAAAAAACAGAAGTCCGAGATATCATAGAAAAAAAAAACCCAAGTGGCAAAAAAGGCAGGCAGCTGCTGGACATCACAGCTCACAACATGGATCCCCAGAGATCACATGCAAAACTGGCATAATGTAAGATAGCATAACCAACTAGACAAGTTCAGAAAAGATTGGCTCTGCAACGCCAATGCTACAGAGTTGTGACACATCCTATGGAAGGTTTATGTCTACCAATGGACGCTAAAAGCTGCTGCTGCTGCTGATATATATATATATATATATATATATATATATATATATATATATATATATATATCGATCCCTTCTATAGGGTTGGGTACTGTTAAGTAAGGCACCTGTCTATTACTGCTATATTCATTGCTCTTCCAACTCTTGAATAGAGCACTTTGGTAGATGGGGAATCATGCGTAAGTAAATATACATTGCCTAATTCAGTTCTACTGACCGTCCAGTTCCACGTGGGGCAGGGGTAAAATGTCTGCCTCTGGGTCTGAAGTGAAGGTTTTGTTCGTATCTCGTAGTACTGGATGTTGAATAGTCTGTAGCCATACTGTCTGTGGATGACACAATTATTAATTACATATATATATATATATATATATATATATATATATGATTCATAGATTAATATATATAGAGAGAGAGATGTATGGATACAGCATACCAATGGTACTATTACTGATCATCAATCAATATACTTCCAATTGATCTCTAAGCAAAATGTAATTGACATTTTGTTTTTCCAGATGTTCAAAATTCAATTGTCACTGTTGACGTTTTTGTTTCATTCATAAGTTATTACAACATATATATATATACATATATATATATATATACATATATATATATATATATATATATATATATATATATATATATATATATATATATATATATATATGTATAATGTGTGTGTATATGTATGCATGTTTGCCCATTACATCTAATCACTAACCTTCTAGCTGGGACTAAAAATAATTCCCTGTGTGCATATGAATAAGAGATTTCATAATTTATACCATATATTCAGGCGGCTTAAGCAATCTTCACATGAGATGAGACACCAATTTCAATCTAAATTTCATGGTTTTATCACTGTTTAATCAATGTTTCAGTACAGATCTGGCCTATTTTCGGGGTATTTTTCTGGATGCTTCAAGTGTCATCTGCCAAAATATACAGCGTATAGATATGCTATGATGGATTACCTACCACCAGGGAACGGGAGGGAGCGATGGGGGCTACGTTGAACTTTAGTAAGTCTCCCAATGACTTCCCCTCGCTCTGCCAGCCCCATCCATCGTTTAATGTTATACAGTGATGTTAAGTCGTTAAAATAGCATTACTTCTAAATGTTTATACGTCTGGAGCCAGGTTTAAGAAAAAAAAAAATGTGTTTATAATATGCCAGTTACGTAAACAATATCTGGAAAAGTTCTGAAATTGAAATTGAACCATTTTTTTTTTTTTACTTTCGGATACCCCTCCCCTTCCGGGCCCCAAAGGGATGATCATTATATCTTGGCTATGTATAACTCATTTTTGATGGCAATCTTTTTCCATTGGTTACACATACTTACTAGAATTGAAAGCAGATGACAGACAGTTCACTAAAAAGAATTAATCTCCGGGGAGAATATTTTTGATTAAGAACTCAGTTTTAAAGAGAGTAAAAACATTTTAGTAGGAGCTTGTGCGCAAAGCAATAAAATGAATTATACTTGATAAATAGATGGTAGGTAAATTGATATAAAAGAGGGAGGATTTGTAAAATAGATAAATTGATAGATGGAAATCAGATAGTGGTTGATTTAATTATTTTTTTAACGGTCTCGGAAAAATGTTGAATGTACTCAGCCTGATGGTTAATCCCTGTTTGTAGGTATGATTTCTCTACACATTAACTAATTCAGACATTAAAGAGAGAGAGAGAGAGAGAGAGAGAGAGGGAGACAGAGAGAGAAAGAGAGAGAGCTTTTTGTTTTGGAAAACAAAATCAGATCTAGTGATTCACTCGACAGAAATCGTCATGTGACCTACATCTTTTGGCCGCATGCAGTGTCAGAGTTAATCAATTAAAAAACTGGAAAAAAAGGTCGAACAATGAATAATTAACATCTCTCATCTTTCGTAGGATCTCTAAAAAGCCCGAGTTTTCAAGTAAACAAGCATTGATACTGCCAGACACAAACTAAGAGTCCATTTTAAAATAAACTTACATTGCAAATTGAACCTCCTGCTAAAACCCTTTTTTTTTTCTCTTGTCATAATAAGGAGTAAATGTTTGAATTTTCAGCACTCTAGCTCCATTGGTACGGCCTACACATAATACATCCATCGCCAGCCAAACCAACTTGAAAACTGTTGATAGTTTTGGTTGCCGATTTCTAATGAATTAAGGATGTATTGCAAACAAGATTTTCCTTTTGTTGCCTCTCCAAACAACACTGATCAAAGAATACGTTTTTAAAACACAGGTGTAGTTCATTTTATTAGTATGCAAATGTTATTGGTATACAGATTGTGTAGCACAAAAGAGCTTTATTTATCTTGAAAATAAATATTCAAAATCTTTACTTTCCAGCAGGTCTCAACCTCTTCCAAGACTAGCACCTCACTGAGCTTTCAAAATCTCTCTTGCACCCCTTAATCTTATGGCTAAAAAATTAAATTTAAAAAGCCAATGTTGGCTAAGTTCATCTTGAAAAATTTGAATAACAAAATGTTCAAATTTATCAGATATAAAAAATTGAAAATCTTTATCCTGTTATCTTATTTATATAAAAGAACTGGCTCTCTCAATCGCTATGCCACTGCTCAAACGTTGGTGCAGTCAAATCAAATCTTGAAGGCAAGCTCAGTGGACACATGGTATTTGATGTTTTAATATAAAATATTTTAAGAAAAACAATTTTTAAGGATTTTATGGGGGGTTCTTTTTACAATAAAACTATAATGCTAAACTGAATCCTTGCTTTCTATTCAATATAGATATACTGATGCACCTTGATTTGTACTGTTAATTCGCTCCAAAATTTTCCATACTGTGCTAACCTCCACCATTCGAGTTCTTATTGTAATTTAATGTTTTTTTTTCAGCTCATACCTAGTTACATTGATTTGTACAGCAATACCTCAATTCTACTTCATCAAAGCCCACTCTAATGAGAAACACACTATTCAAGGTATTAATGCATATATATATATATATATAACGATATATATATATATATATAACGATATATATATATATATATATATATATATATATATATATATATATATATATATATATATATATATATATATAAAAGCTGGTATATATATATATATATATATATATATATATATATATATATATATACATATATATATATACATATATATATATATATAATGTGTACTGTTGAGAGTGAGACAGACTCGAGAGTGAGGTGTTTGGAGGTAAGGTTTATTAATCCTTATGAGTAAATTGTCCAGACATGTTTCGGGATTCTTCCCATCATCAGTGGTGTGTGCTGTGTGAGTGTGTGTATATATAAATATATATATACATATATATATATATATATATATATATATATATATATATATATATATATATATACTAGCTTATACCTATGCAAAATGATGGGGTTATTTATGCATGGATAGGCACTAAAAAGCCTAAAGCTATTTCATTAGGTAGTTTATTTTTGATAATTCAAGTATCCTAATTTCAAGTTTTTTCAGGACTCAACTTGTCTCAAGCTTTTTAAATGTATGATGATCAGACATGAAGTCTTAAGAGTTTCTACTTTTTTTTTTTGTTATGTCATTATACGAAGGTAAACCAACCAATGAAATCATCCCATTAGGGCTCTGATAAACAAACAGACAGGAGACTTATTTGCATATAAGTCTATTATATGAATAGACTAGTTGAAAACTTGCCTGATAGGACAGGTTTCAGCGAGTGACTAATGAAACCGTTTAATTCACTGACTGCTTTTGCTTTTTCTCCAATCAACCTCAACAAAAAAATGAAAAAAAAATTTTTCTTTGCCACCCTCTTCTTCCCACCCATCCCCAAATGCCTTATATACCACTTGGGGTGTGTATACCACAGATTAAGAACCATTGTCCAGACTTGACCATGAAGAGGGATGTCACATGAGATTTAGGACCCTCACCAACAATTAGTGAGATTTGTTATTGCATTATGTTAGTAGAAATACACTGGATGAACTACTATTCATAAAGCTTTTTAAAATCACTCAAAGCCTTCTTCCCAGCCTGACCATGAACCATCGGCTCAATAGGAAAACTTATATCCATTTTAAATGCTTAGAAAGTCAGAGAAGAAGAAGAACAATAACAGGAATAAAGAAGAAAGAAAAAAACGTCTTCAAGAACAAGTCTGGCTCCCTCGTTTCATTAAAATCTAAAAAGGTGAACAAAAAAGAATTCATTTTTCCGTACAGTATTATTCCAAAACAACAGATCCCATTTCAGCTCCTTTAGAAGTGTGAAAGAAATTGTCTTCAATTATTGTGTACGCTACTGTTATTTGTACCATCATGATGTCATTGGCTTTTGGTAGAGACATTATCATTGTTGTGATGTACAAAACTCAACAGTGGGAGTCTGACAAAAAACACATATATCAATAAATACATGCAGCATAAAGAGAGTGTCATCTTACCTTGAAGGTATTCTTCTGCCCACTTCCCGAAAAAAATATTAGAATAGAAACATATACATTACATACAATATATATAAAATAAAATAAAAACTGAGGAAGGAAAAATAAAATTATTAACATATAAGTAAAAGGCAATTAGCTTCAGTATGCGGTACTAAGTCACCCAATAAAAATATTAATACCCAAATAACTTAATGAACAACTTACTAAACTAGACTTCATCTCGGAGATTTAGGCTATATTAACACCCTAACCAGAATTGAGAAGAAACACTCGGTCTACTGGTGAAATGATAAATAGTTTCTGCCTGTTTGCAGAAGGTGTGCATTGAAATATCGTTTACGTCGATTCTTTTAGGAAATTTGTTGGATTTTTTGCTTATAAAAATGAAATAAGATCTACTCCTTAATGTAGTTCTAGTGGGAAATCAATATTGAGACAATTTCTGGGGAAATGACCATAAATTTCTTTTCTGAGCTCTAATGTGTTTATATGAATAGAGGGAGACAGACAGACAGACAGAGAAACAGAGACTGGCAGAAGATAATTGAAAAAGTGAATATGGATGCGATGAGTGAGCATGAGTTAAAAAGGAAAATCCATTGGAATATCAATTTAGATCCGCGTGTCAGTTACAATGATCCGTAGGAAAGATACATTAACAAAATACACAAAGCCGAATGGAAGTTATGCAAACACAACCAACTTTTGTCAATCGAAGTTCATTGATTCTTTGCATTTGATGTGGTGTGGAGAACAGTTGATTCAATAGACAGCCATTGGGGAAAGCAGAAATTGGAAAGTAACCTAGACGTGGTTTGATTATCTGAAAATGACACACAGCTGATCAACATTGCTCAGCAGGTGACTCTATTGACATCAGTTTGCATTCAATGGAAGGGTCATCTGCAGGCAGAATTTGTTAGGAAGTACATATCCGTACCTCATATAAATGAATCACCATAGTCAGCTTGTTTACCAGAACTAATTATCTAAAAAAAAATAATATTGTGAAGGAATGGAATCAGAAAATAGCGGTTTTGATTAAGATAAATTTTGATTACGGTTTAATCTGAAAATTTGCACTTTTGACTTGAGACAATTTTCGGGTCTGGATTCAATATTTGATCCAAATTTCATATTCACTTATTAATGCTATCAAGAGGATTGTATGCAAATATCACAATGGTGATAGATAGATAGATAGATAGATAGATAGATAGATAATGGAAATTCAGAACAAAGAAATAACCTTCACTGAGACTCAAACTCAAACTTCAACAGGGGCTTCATATTTCAAGTAAGAATGCCTCATCACTAAACTATCAAATAGACTAGCATTTCAAGGAAAATTATGAATCACAGCCAACCATATATGCAATGTTAGGGATGTTCAAAAAATACACAGACACAAACTAGTGACCAATATAGCATAAGCATACGCCGCATACTAAATCCCTCACTAAAAAAAAACCTATTTTGGTGGAAAATTTTCAAAAACAAAAAGATTTCCTCCACTCATTAAGGGGAGTTAGTGCGCAAAACTTTTAGCTCTCTGCCATGAATGGTAACGAATGGGCAAAGTCCAGATAGCTTCATAGATAGATTGATAGGTAGATATAAATGTACCGTTTTTGATTGCAGTGTAATCTGAAAACGTGTGCTTTTGACTTGGATCAATTTTGGAGTCCAGATTCTTCATTTGATCCCAGAATTGAAATACACAGGAGACCTGTTTAGAATCATCCTTGCACATCCTATATAGTAATTTATGACAAGACTATATCGAGTCGGCTTAACCAAATAACAGAGAATTCTGAACAGCATCAAATTCTGAAAGCAAATGCAACGTGTCTGAAATGGTATATTTCATTCTGATTCGAAGCAGGGCTATTTGATCCATCACGCAGTATTTTGTGCAGCACCAAAATTACTGTCAGTATCGGTAATCTCTTGGTAAACTGATATGGGCTATCCACCACCACTTTATTTACTCGTCTGATTGTTTCTGCATGCAAATCATTTGTTGTGCGAATACAGTCAGATTTGGACTAGAAAGAGGTCAAAAGGTCACGTGACAACCTCATCCATCTTCAGATAATATTAGATAAATATTGCCCTCACACTGGCGTACCAATCCCACTTGCCGTGCTGCATACCTCTTGGACACCAGCTCCTTCTCCTCCTCCTCCATCTTGAAAGGTTCGAGCTATTTTTAGAGGATGAAGGAGGAACTATTCTTCCATTCAATTTTGTTTTTCTTCTTTTGTAAAAAAAAAGAGTGATTCAATCTTGGGTTTAAGGATTGCAAAATACAAAAAGTTTTGCGTTTCCTACTGAATATTGAATCTATTTCTGCATTTTCATCATAAAGTTGGAACTAGATTCAATTACCGGTTTTTTAAAAGTGAATTGAAGAAAATCATTTTGGTCAGGTTGAGCAGGAAATGAAGGTTTATTTAGTTTTGGTTCAACGACATTTTTTTTTTTTTTTTTCAAAACAGAGGAAACATCAAAGTATCATATTTTTCAATATTCTCATTTTTAGCACCAATCACAACAAATTTTGCCAATGTTATTTCTTTACTCTCTTCAGCCCTTTTCTATTGCAATAAGCATCAAAAATTCATGTTAAGATTCATATAGGTTAATAGCATTTGTAAGGAATTAAGTGACCCAAAGAGTGAGTGATTAAGGAGAGACATACAATATTCCTAACAAAGAAAGAAAGCGGTTATCTCAATAAGAGGGGGAAAGTATTTGTGAAGATAGAAAGATACAATGTAGAGAGTAAGCAAAGAGAGAGGAATATTTTTTCCTTTTACGTCACACTATGTCATATTATTCCTTTTTTTATTCAAGTCAAAAAATAGAAAGTACGAGAAAGACAGAGAAAACAAAAGTAAACTTTACAATGTTTACACTTGCTATTTGTACCTATAACTTTTTCATTTTACAATGAATTATGTTGTACTTCAGACAATATTTTTCGCTTTATTTTTCATGCAGTGATGATTTATTTTAATGGGGGTTAACCTGAAAACTCATTTGGAAAGAATAAGTCCTATTTCAGAAACAATCATTGACAAATTTAGTCAAATGTTATCAAGGCAAGTTTAAAAAGTCAGTTTTTCAAGAGAGCCTGTTCTTTTTCTTATTTTTGTATTACAAACCGTCAACCAAAAAGGTCATTATAGATTTCTTCAGTTTTTAAGTGGTTTTACAGCATTGAAACTCTGTTGCTAAAAATATGTCGCTGTCCAAAAATGAATATACCCCAAAATTCAATTTTATGTAGTAAATACTTGATACTATCTGTTTTAATTTTTTATGTTCCATAAAAATAATAAAATCCTTAGAAGAAAATTAACCTTCTATACAAAAAAAAAAAATTGGTAGGGGTGTACTTATTTATGGGAATCACTCTATGGGATAGATCATCATGCAATCTGGTCATGAATCTCCTTTCAGAAACAATCTACTTCCTAACTAATTCCCCTGCGGATGACACTTTCGTTGAATACAAACTGATGTCAATAGAGTCACCTGCTGAGCAATGCTGATCAGCTGAGTGCAATTCCCAGATAATCAAACCACATCTTGGATATTTCCCCATTTCTGCTTCCCTCGATGACAGTTGTGGAAATCTTGGGATATATACGTCCCAAGAGTCTTGAACAGTTGCGCGATGTTCAATAAGATACAAAATTCAACAAAAGAAAACAAACAGAAGTAATGATTGCGTCGAACCAATTCCTCAAGTTGTGATAATATTTGGGGAAAAAAAAAACATTTAAAAAATCCCAAGAGTATCTGATATCCTTTTTTTCTCCATTATTGAATGTTAAAAAATTCCCTATAAGAAACACCAGGAATTTTTTGCAATAAAATGTGCATTAACCCTTCCAATACTATTGATTAATGTGCTTGATGCTTGAATTAAAATGTTGCAGCCGACTTCTAAAAGAGAAGTACCGGAAATAAATATCCAAGCAATCATAGAAACCTTGGGATATATATGTCCCAGAAGTCTGAGAAAGAGTTATGTTAAATTGGTCACTAGTTTATGTCTGCTTGTTTTTTGAAAATTCTCATATTTTTTTAGTGATCACAGCAAGAGAAGTAACTTATTTATTGATCACCCTTTCTTCCAAACTTTTTAATTGATCATCTCCAACACAGCATATATAGGTGGTGGTCATCCATAATTTCCCTTAGAATGCTAGTTTTTTTATTGACATAATACGGAGTGAATGTTTGAATTATCAGCTCTCTAGCTACAATGGTGTGGCCTGTACGTATGATAAATACATAGCCAGCCAGCCAGACCAGCTTACCAACCAAGACAAATCTGTTTTGAAAGTCTTGATGACAGTTTCTGTTGACAACTTCTAATAAACAGGGTTCTTGACAATGAAAAGGTTTGAAGCCACTGATTTGGTGAGATTTAATGCAATGTGCACTAGAGAGAATCATGCTCAACCTCACAGAGAGAACGCAAGACAGTGCAGTGTATTAGAGGAAAGACAGGAGTCAGAGATATCATAGAATCTACAAGATAACTCACATAGCAATGGGCTGGTCATGTTGCAAGAATGGCTGACAACCGCCGGATATTACAACTCATAACACACATCCCCAGAAATCAGATATGAAATCAGGGCCAGTAAAACACAAGATGGTATGACAAACTAGATAAGTTCGAAAAGTACTGGCTCCATGATACCCATGGAAGACAGATCTGGTGAATCTTGGGGAAGATCTATGTCCGGCGATGGATACTAAAAGGCTGATGATGATGGTGAAAACAGAAAATTTGCAATAAACTGACCTACACTATCACTTCATTCTTGAACAGCAACCCCAAAAAACTGACCCAATGTATTATGGTTCAGTTACACATAAAGATACTAATATTCTTTACGTAAAAGGTTCACCTTAAATTGTTAATTGACTGTGGTGATGGTAATCTAACTACCATAGCCCTACAAATAAAAAAAATAATTAGATATCCCAATTATTTGGCCACGAGAAATCATCAACCAAACTCAAACTTTCAACATAGGTTTCTTAAATTCTTCATTTGGTCTGGCTGGCTGGCTGGCTGGCTGGCTGACTGGCTATGTGTACAGGCTGCACCAATAGAGCTAGAGGACTGAAATTTTCAACAACCACTTCTTATCATATCTAAAAAAAACAGTTAAAAAGGATTTTAATGGGTGTTCAATTAGCAATATAAGTTTATGCTAAATTTTTTCCTTAGTTTGTGCCCAGATTTTGAAGATTTGGATTATTTTTCAGTGATCTCTCTCCAGCAAAAGGCAAGAGAAGTAACTTATTCATCAGTTACCGATTTTTTTCCAATTTTCTAATTGATCATCCAAAACACATGCTGCCAAAAGACATTGGTAATGTGACAGTTTCTATTAAATGACTAACCAGACCAGTTTTGATAATTACAATTATGGAATAAACACAACTAATCACCTGATTGGTCATGTGACCATTTCTATTAATTGACTAACCAGACTTATTTTGATAATTCTAATTACAAAACAAACACAACTTATCTCCAGATTTTCCTTGAAGTCAGGGCTTTCAGGGAATCCAGTAAAATTTACAATATTTGACAGCAACGAATTGATGGAATTTGTGGTGATACAAAAAGTGACCTTAAAGTCTCCAGGGGCAAATTTAGCTTGCATTTAATGGAATTGAATTTATGGACTTGATTTTTTTTGTTTTTTTGATGGTTCTATAAAACTCTAAGCTTTAAATATCACCCTCCCCATTCCTTTTGCACACTTCTTTTCCAATCAACAAATGGATTCCGATTTCGAAAAAAAATTGAAACAACTTATCTGTTTTAGCATTCAAGAGTACATACATGCTCGTATCTCACGTATACACATTTAAGTAATAGTACAAAACATACAAATGCTCGCGAACAATAGATAAAAATAATAATTCTGATTGACGGCCGGTTTTACCAAATGTTGCACATTAGCAAAGAGCTGGTAATCTCAGAAAAGTTTTATTTGAGATCTCAGTCTGCGGAGAAATTCTTTAATTTTGGTTTGGGCTAAAAAAACTTGAAAACAAATTGCATTGGCTGCCAATTGGTCCGCATTAAAAGATAGAGGTTTTCTGCCGTACACTTCTAATACTAGATGTTTGCATCAATTTTGAATTCTTTGCGCTCTATTTTTAACAGTCGGTCAGAGGCAACATTTTGGGAAGAAAAATGATATTTTGTCATTTAATTATAGCACATAGTTTATTTGCATATTCATAAACATATCCTCAGGTTATTTGGTCAATTTTGGATAACAATTGTATGCACTTTTAGCTATCTTCAATATCTTACAATAATTCACCAAATTTGTCTGTATGTGACAACCTACTGGAATAACAACTCGACATAACCACATGAAATTTTGTATGGGTACTCCACGGAGCCCTAGGCAGGTTTTTAGCAAGTTAGATATTAAAAATCACCCAAAAATATGTTTGAGGCGGATGTTCGATTTCCAATTCAAGATCATTTAAAACTGTCACATATTTGCTTTTGCTAATGATTGAAAATTAGCAATGACTCTTAGAGAGGAGAACATATTTTACTCTCTCTCTCTCTCTCTTACTTACCTGCTCTCTAAAGATGTCAGCTCTTACACTCCCTCTCTCTATCAAAGATATGAATACACTGAAAAATATTATGTTTTAATCCAAACTCAGAGAAGAAAAATTAAAATAACAGTTCAAGTGAAACCAAAAATAATCTACGTTTGATTTTCATTAATGACTAATTAACTATTTTACTTGAAAATCTACATGTAAATTTTGACCAATTTTGCATTTTAAAAAAACCTTTATATTTTTATCTTGCAGTCATCAGCTTCTGTTTTTCCCTTGCTTGATGATTTATTCATTACTGAATGAGTTTGAAAACAAGCTATACAATTTATTTATTACAAAAATCAGATTATTTTCGTTCACAGGTACTAAATACAGTCTCTTCAACTATTGCTCAAGGTTTTATTTTATGTGAAAAAAAAAGTCTTTTTTATATAGAAAAAAATTCAATTGAATCTTAAAAATCAAAAGTAAATTAGTTTTCGTTTCTTAATTAAATCATTGGTAATTCTTGAACATTCTAAAATTCAATTTACTCCAAACAAACTCAAATATAAAAGTAAATTTAAAAAAAAAACTATTGTGTAGTCTTTTCAACTTCAAGATTTATGTACAGCACAAAAAAATTTCATCACCAGAGTCCAGTTTACAGTTTTATGGTTTTTTAAAGTTTTACAGTGTTTTCATAATGCCAAAACACAAATCGCCAAATGTGCTCATGCCAAAATAATTTTGATACCAGGGAAAGATTTTCAGTGAATTAGTTTTTTAAAATCCACCCCAAAGTTTTTGGGGATTAAAAATTTTGTGTCAACTATTTTCTTCATTTTCTGAGGCCAAAGCAAAGTGAAACACACGATTTTAAAACTAAAAGATTTATTCAATGAATAAATTAGAATGAAAAAAATCTTATTCCTTTTTTTTGTATATGTATCACTATCAACGTTACTTTTGAATCAAAAAATGAACAATGAAATTGTTTAATGGTCACATTTTTACAAATGTGCACAAGTGGAATTTTTCAAAGATTTTTTCAATGAATCAAATGCATTGATTCTTTAAACTAGCTATAAAAATTTCTGAAAAATAAATCCTAGTTATGCAGTGTGTGCTCATAATTTATGTTCGAACAAAGTGCGTTCCCTCTCATACTGATGATTGTCTGCCCGAGAGAGGATAAACATTTGTAGATACGCAATATCCCATTAACAAATAAGAAACGTGAATAGTTTTGTTAATCTTTCAATTATTCTCAGAATATTATTAATCCAAATGATATATTCTTTTTATTCATAGACAGAGACATCTGAGTGGAATAAATCAAACAAAAAAAAAAAAGGAACAAGCCTGGCTGCTTCAGAGTCAAACTCGACTCCAACTGTTATTCTGGCAGAAAATGATTACTGCAAGTTTTGTATTGTATATAAAGAGCTTCTGAAGATGCCGGTTGGAACAAGGTGAAATGTATCAAGCCTCATGATTATAAGCATTATCTTTATGATAATAAAAATCTTTTGAGATGTTACAACCTTTTTCAAACATTTCACTTCCACATTGTCAAATTACTACCATCATATATAATGAACAAAAAAATTCATAAAAACATATACTTTTCTTGATGAATCTATTTATTTATCAGAATGAATAGAAGCCCTGGCATTCTGTATGATGAAATTTTGATAAACATCAAGTCTTATATATTTGGCTCTGTCAGTGAGACTGCCTCCTACAAATCAGTTGTTTGTGAGATCTAATCATGGAAGGGGAATGTGGATTTTACATATCAGTTCACACCCCCTCATTTTGGTCAGCATTTATTTTTCATTCTGTTTATTGTTACAGTAAGAAAACAAAGTCTACTCCAGATTTCGTATTGGAGTTTACCAAAAAATGAAAATAGATAATCTAAAAAGAATCAGATGAAACAATGATACTGAGAGCAGAAAGAATTTTAAGACTGTCTAAAGTAAACTGTAAATAAACGAGACTGGCTGCTTCAGAGTCAAACACCACTTTGACTGAGGCTCAAATTTGAAATTATTTCAACTTTTGTAAAAACAGTCTTCCTTTAAAACTGGAAAAGATCTGTAGATTTTACCATGGATGCAGGACTTGATAAATTAGGATCCAGACATTCATTTAGATGAATAGAATGAAAATCTAGATAATTCTTGCTATGATCTGAGGCGATTAGTGACCCTCAACCAAAACTGTCTTATAGTTTCAAGGCTTGTCTGGTTGGGATGATGTGTATGTATCTTGCATACAGGCTGCACCAGAGGAGCTAGAGGGATGATAATGTAAACATTCACTCCCCATTATGCTTAGAAAAAACATTTTTTTCGTTTTGTTCTTTTAATTCCCCCCAAGTAAGTTTTTAGTGGTTCAATTTACTATGTAGGTTTATGCTAAATTGATCACTTAGTTTATCTCTGCCTGTTTTTTGAAAATGAATTTTTTTTTTGTGATCACTGCCCAAAAAGGCAAGAGAAGTAGCTTATTCATTGATCACCTGTTTCTTCAAAATTTCAATTGATCACCCCCAAAGACATCGCCAAAAGGTATTGGTTGCATGATGGTTTCTGTTGAATGACTAACCAGACCTGTTCTACATATAAACTAATAAAAAAAGTGGTCAGTAGGGCAAGGATGATCAGGTAACTACAATATTTCATTCAGTCGGCTTGAAATAAGTTTTGCATGCCTAATTTCAGCCTCCTTGGGAGCTTTGAAGGGTTTTGGTGAGGGTCATTGTTGCTGTTATTGTCCTTCATAGTGATCCAACAAAAGGCAAGAGAAGTAAGTAACTTATTCATTGATCACAATTTTCAATTTTTAATTGATCATCTCAACATCATATCCTGCCAAAAAACATGATGGTTTCTATTCAATGACTAATCAGACATGTTTTTGTTTTTTTGATTAAATCTCGTATACCAGCATTATCCTTCATCATTATCATCACCATCAGCCTTTTAAAATCTGTTGCTGGACATAGACCTTCCCCAGGTTTTGCATCTCTATCATGGGCATTGCAGTGCCAATATCTCATCAATATTTTATCATGGTGTCTTATTTTCTACCGGCCACAATTTTGCATATGAAATAAGCTATTGCATATCTGCAGAACCTCATTGTACTCAGTTGTTTATTCTATTTACATTGTTTTCGCCAAATGATATATCCACCAATTAATAATGGGAGGTCATTTCAAATAAAGTTTCAAAAAGGTATAATGCAATTTATATTTATTCCTGGCAGATTATATATCCATTCCTTAATAATATAATTGTCTGCATTGATAGAAACCAACAGAAGAGACATAGACAATGAATGAAGAAAATTAGAAAGTGGATTTAAAGCAGTTATTTTGGCCTACACATTACAAACAACTATTTAGCTCAATGGTAAGAGAAATGCTACATTGAAGCAGCTGCAATACATATATATATATATATATATATATATGCAATATGCAATACTCTTCCATAGGAATAGAGCACTCTGGTGGGTGAGGGATTTCTGTGTAAATAAATATATCCTTTAAATTCAGTCTTACTGACTGTCCAGTTCCGTAGTCCAGCGGTAGGATATTGGTCTCTGGGTCTGAAGTGAAGGTTTCAATTCTGCATGGCGGTACTGGATGGGATAATGGAAAGTCTATAGCCACACTGAAGAGATGTAATACATCGAAACAGATGTCTGTGGATGATACAATATTCATATATATATATATATATATATATATGAATATTGTATATATATATACACGCACAAATTGATATTTACTAAGCTAAGTTTAGTATTGAAAGGCCAGAAATGTATTGACCAGGAATTGAACCAAAGCCGTCATAGATTCATCGATGATGATTATGTTTTTTTTATGTACATGTGAACAGTTGTTAGAAAAAAAATGAAATTACATGCAAATATCTGTACTTCATTCACATAAATGAATCACCATAGCCTGTATGTGTGACAGAAATAGCTATCAAAAAATAATCTAAAATCATTGAAAAAATACAACCAAGATTTGAGCTTTGCTGGTCCAGAATTTCTTAAGAGACATAAAAAAGCACTTTTTTTTTTTAAATGGAAAAAAGTTTTTAGATGGTACATAAGGATGTACTCATGCAGATTTTCAAGGTTTCAGCCCGGATGCACAGACACATACGCACACGCACACATACACAGACGAGCAAAGAGAGAAGAAACTTTGGGTTTACTCATGCAAATTTTCAAGGTTGTAGCCCGAAAATATGACGGTAAGCGCCCAGAGTCACAGACAGACGCACAGACAAACAAAGGGAGAAGAATATAAAGCCCGCTTAGCGGATGGGCGAGCCATTAGTAGGGCTATGGTGATTTGATATTATACAATGAAAATTTCAGATCAAAATTCAGCTAAACTCTGAGTCAGGCCGTGGATTTATTGATCCATTCTTGTAGAAATGAGCCGCAAACAAAACAGATAACGCCATGTTGAGAAAAAATCCAGCAAAAGGCATGAAAATCTGCAAAAAAAAAGATTTCTTTATAAATCAAAGATGTCCTCGCTCTACCAGTCAGTGCATGGAGATGAATGTCACTGGACAATGTGCATTTGTGCGTATACAACAGAATTGCTTCCATGTCATTAAAGAAAATCAATAAAAAACACTTCTGGTTAATCACTCTATAGAAACCATCACATGACTAACATCTCTTTGAAGAGTGTCATGTTGGAGGTGACTAAGTTAAATAATGGAAAGAGGGGTGATCAGTGAATAAGTTACTTCTCTCGCCTTTTATTGGTCAGTAATCGTTAAAAAGACTGAATTTTAAAAAAAAATAAGTTGGCACAAACTGAGGGATCAGTTTAGCAAAAGCTTACATTGCAAACTGAACCAACCACCAAAAAACTTTTATGACCTGTTTTATAGACATAATAAGTAGTAAATGTTTAAATTTCTATGCTTTATATATCTATTCACCCATACACCTAACTACCTATCTATCTATTTATCTATCTATCTTGTTTATATATGCGTATACACACACACACATACATATATATATATATATATATATATATATATATATATATATATATGAATATGTGTGCATATATATTTAAGAAATGGACATATTTGGTCTGACAGGATGAATTATGAATTGCGTTTAATTACATAGAAACTTATTTGAAATAATCTCCCGTCATTACATGGTTAATACATCACTCAAATTGGACAACTTGAAACACACATAAACACACACCAGTGATGAAAATGAGTTTGGGGAACTAAGTACATGGTAAGGCTTAGATTATAGGGTAATGCCTCCAAGAAAAAAAACTTTGGAATTGAGAAGTAGGTATAGGCTGTACCTTACCTCAATTCTGTCCCTGACACAAACACAACCATACGTTTATTTACATCAGCATATTGTTGAAGGTATTAGTAGCAAGTTCTTTTCAAAGTATGTTGCATGAAATGTGATGGATTTGCAATTGACATTAAATCAGCGTAGCTCCAAAGATAGCCTGCCTGACCAACCGGCCAAGTGGGCTCCAGACTCTTCTCTCTTTGCTTGTCTGTGTATGTGTATCTCAAGGCACTTCTAGGCATATTTTAGGGGCTGCAATCTTTAAAATTTGCATATGTACACTACTAGACACCATCTGAAAACTGCTTCTGTGTTTTTTCAAAAGAGTGCTTTTGGGGGGCTCTCTAGTCCTCTTGTGCTGGTATTTTCCAAGATATGTTCAGATGAAAAATTTTTTGAATAATTTTTCATCTAAAACTATCTTTAAAAAATATATCTTTTAAATAAAATTATCAAAAAAAAAGTTTTTATCTCAAATGATCTCAAAAATGGATCTTTTATCTAAAATCATCAAAGAAAAAAGATTATTTGAAGATAATCTTAGATAAAAAATCTGATTTTAGATAATTCATTTTTTATAATTGGTTCTGGGATACATTTGAGCTACGGTGATTCATATATGTGAGGTACAGATATTCAACCAATTTTCCAAATTCACCTCGGAATAGTCGAGGAACTAAAAATGGTTCTAATGGGATATTTCTCTAAATCTGCAAACATGGAAAGAGATTCAACCAATGAATACAGAGAAAGATCAGGCTTTGTATTGGGGATGACAAAATGCAGACATCTTAACTAAATTTTGCCGTGGAATATAGTTACCTAATCTATAAAGATGACTATTTTCATTTCTGCACTTCACATAGATGAACCACTGTAGCCCATGCATGTATCAGAACTAATTATCTAGAAAACTCAACTGAGATTTTCTAAATGATTATGTTGGATCTTTAAAATGGATCTTTTCACTGAAATTATCTAAAATAAATAGATCTTTTATCTAAAAATTATCTAAAAAATAGCAGCACAAGATTTGGGCATTGTTAGTCTTAAATTACGATAGAGAAGGAAAAAAAAAGCCCTTTTTTGAAAAAACAAAAAAAAAGCCCTTTTTTGAAAAAACAAAAAAAAAGCCCTTTTTTGAAAAAACAAGAAAAAAGCCCTTTTTTGAAAAAACAAAAAAAAAGTTTCCAGATGATGCCTAGTTTTGTACTCATGCAGATTTTTAAGGTTGTAGCCCCCAAAATGTGACCAAGAGTTCCTAGAGACACTCTTACACACTCACATATATACACCCGTAAAGAGAGAAGAATCTATAGTCCATTTGTCTGGTTGGTCAAACGATTAGTGGTGTTACGTTGACTTGATGCACAGTTACATTTATTAAACTACCAACAAAGACCTTCATCAACCAATTGATAGTGAAATAGGTGTGGTTAGTCACTCAACAGAAACCATCACGTGACCGATGTCTTTTGGTAGCATGCTGTGGTGGGGGATGATCAATTAAAAAATTGGATCACTAAAAAGTCTCAATTCTTATCAAACAAGCCTGAACAGTGTCAGACAGAAACAGAGAAATCAATTTAGCATGAATTCATATTGTATATTAACCCCTCCAGAAAACTTAGGATGTGGAAGATATTTTGAAAAAAATGAAGGAAGTTCTTTGTAGATGTAAATGTTTAAATTTTCATTCCTATAGTGCCACTGGTGCGGCTTGTACAGGCAACACACACCTAGATCACTCGCCAGCCAGCCAGATCCATGTAAAAACTGAACAAATCTATGTAGACACTTTTGGTAGTTTTTTTTAAAGAAAAAGCATATTTGCAGTATTTCTTTTTCTTGTGATTCATAGCACTCTTAATAACTAAATCCTTTAAAAAATATATTTCATTTAGAATCAACCAAAATCTAGTTCCAGATTTCCCATTAAATTGATTACTCAACTTTTTAGGTCATCAGAAATAAAAAAGAAATTATTTCTCTATTGATTTCTTTGGTGAATTCAAAATGGCTCCAAGCAAATTTTCTTCAACAAAGACTTTGGCAGACATTTTGTTTTCCCTTGTTCAGATCAACTTTTCATATCATTTGAAAAATAGGTGCAGGTATTTTCTTAAATGCAGTCATATGACTGGCTAACGTCTGATTGCGATTACATCAGAAGTTCCCATAACAGCTTAATAAAAATTTTAAACTGAAATAATCATACTACAATGTCTAAAACATTTTCAATCTTGATAACATATAAGACAATAGTATCCAGCATGAATTTATATTCTATTTGGTCTTTTGCTTGTATGTATATTCTTGGATAAGATTTTAAGATATACAGTGTATCATGGTACCTAATCCTAGCCCAAAGAAAGCCTTTGACAGAATCAGAGAAGAATAGATATGTCATCATAGTACACAGTACAACACTGGAAAGTCTTTACATTTTATTAAGTATGGTATTTAGACATATGTATGTACAATATAAAGGTTTAGGTAAATCTGAATGTCTCATAGTGTATAATGTTGTGCTGTACATATATTTCACTTCACCCTATAATGGTCAACTTACATCCAGGTTGTGTGGCATCAATACTTCCAAATGTAATGCACAGAAAAGTTGATGAAGAGCAGGGATTACAAGAAAATACACAATTTCAGAAACCATCAACCTTAACTGTCTACATAAGTTTCTTCAATCTTTTAGTAGGTGTAGCTGGTTGACTGGCCAGCTGCCTGGCTATGTATGTGTCATGCATAGAGCTACAGGACTGAAAATTTAAATATTTACTCATTTTTATGTCTTGAAAAAACAGTTCTTTTCCTTTCTTTAAACTCACTTTCCCATAGATTTTTTGATTAATGATGTAAGTTTATGCTAAATAAGTTACCTAATTTTCGTCAGGCAGCAATCATGCTTGTTTTTTGAAAATTCAAACTTATTTAGTGATCACAGCCCAACAAAAGGCAAGAGAAAAAATTTGTTCATTGATCGCCCCCTTTTCAAATTTTTTCAGTTGATCACCCCAAGCGTGGCATGCTGCTAAATAATTTTGGTCAAGTGATAGTTTCTACTTAGTGACCAACAAGACCTGTTTAGAAATAGTTGTTGCTTTGAACCAGGTGCGTATAAATCAGATTGTGCTATTATTGACCAAATTGTTTAGACGAGAGGTGAAGACAGCCAACGCTCAATGCTCTTTACATGCAGAGATTCAGTTTGTTTGTTCCGAGTCATCTGGCGATGGAAATTGTCTTGTGCTTCTGGGGCTGCATTCCTAAATTTGAAAAGAAAGACAAAAGCAATTTATTCAAATGAAAAGAAATGAAAGTTTTTTGTAGTCGGAATCAACAAAATCGGTTTCCATTCACCATTTTGGTAATAGTTTGAAGTTTTATTTCCAGTTCAGAGAAAATACTCTGAAAGGTTAAGAGGTTACTTGATTTCAAGTCAACCAAGACTGTCAACATCGGCATAGGTTTCTTTAGTTTTTAAGTGGGTCTGGCTGTCCAGCTATCTATGTATGTGTTGTCCCTACCGGCTTCACCAATAGAGCTAGAGGGATATGAATCTAAACATTTACTCATGTCTATGTCTTGGAAAAATGTTTTGTTTTTTTTTGTTGAAAATTCCCCCCCAAATAGATTTTTAGGGTAAGGATTTAATTTACACCGTAAGTGTATACTAAATCAGTCCCTTGGATTGTGTTCAGCAGTGTTTACGCTTGTTTTTTAAAATTTGGACTTCTTGATGATGCAATTAAAGATAAGAGAAGTAATTTTTTCATTGATCACCCCCAACACAACATGCTGCCAAAAGAGATCGGTCATGTGACGGTTTCTATTAAGTTGCCTAATCAGACCTCTTTGCGATGTATTTCGTAAAGTAAGAAAGTGGGGTATTGACTTCTACATAAAATATTAAAATTGAAGAGTTGCTATTCTCCGTCTAATTGTTTCATCGCAAGATGGCTGGCCCTCGGAGCTGTTAGGAGCAATTGGTCTAATTGGCTTAAAGCCGGTCCTGTATCACAACAGAAAACTCATGTCGTTTCTAATAAGTTTGCCTGCAGGCCATAAAGTAAAAGATCAGTTTAGAATCTAAATAAAAACAAGAACCACATGTTCAACGATACATCCACCATCTGTGGTAGTAGTAGCAGGAAGAGGAGTTGGAAGAAGAGCAAGCAGTCTTTAACTCAATTGATTCACATACTTGAAAAGATTGTGATACAAAAATAAACTACAAGTATTATTATCAATAAGAATTGTAAATGGCCATTTTTGACATTCTTTTAGCCATTTTTAGCTTTTTTATGTACAAAAATCCCACCAGGTCATCATTAGCAGCTGGTTGAAAAAAAATTGAATCGGAATAGTGTTTTTCCGATGATGTCATACCTTTTGATGACATCACAACTCTTAATGACATCATAACTCTTCTTTCCTTTCTATTTTCATTGTTTAACACAACTGAGACCGACCGACTGATTGAAACGCGTCTAATAGAGATGTGTGGATATATTTGAAGATGTAATCCCTTCCACTGCCAGTCTGTATTGGATTACAAAGCTGCATTTTGAGATGAGATTATTTCTCTGGTAATATTAACCAAAGCCACTGGCACAGCTGAAATATCTGACCATTGCGTTTTGTACACATTGCAGGCATGGATGTTGGTGTGTGGGGGGGGAATTTAAGGATCTTGACCCAGACCACCCATGCTTGGTCAAAGCGCAACAGAAATTTTTCTCTTAAACAAAAGAAATTTTATAAATAATAACATTAGCATTCCAAGGGAAATTATGATCAGTGAATAAGTTACTTCTCTTGCCTCTTCTTGGGTTGTGATCACTATCACTATAAAAGATCTGAATTTTAAAAAAAAAGCAAATAACCGATTTAGCATAAACTCACGTTGCATATTGAACCCCCAGATAAAAACCTATTTTGAAGGTGAATTTTCAGAAAGCAAAAAAAGCATTTTCCCTACTCATTGAAAGGAGTGTGTGTGTGCATAATTTCAAGTTTATCCGATGAACAGTAAGGAATGGGCTGAGTTCAGATAAATTCAAAGATACATAGGTAGATAGATATATACATACATACATACATACATACTCATGAATCACCTAAACCCTGCAACAGTGATTAAACCAGTCTGTCATGGGTAATGGTGATTAAAAACCCCAAATAATCCAAAGTAATTATCCATCAGCCTTTGTCTATCGCTGGACATAGACCTTCCCCAAAATTCATCAGATTGCTCTATCCTGGGCATCACAGAGCCAGTACTTTCTGAATATATCTAGCTTGTCACACCATCTTACTTTCTGTTGGCCAGAGTTTCACATATGATCCCTGGGGATCCACATAGTGAGACATGATGTCCAGTGGTTGTCTGCCATACTTGCAACATATCCAGCCCATTGCCATTTGGGTTTTCTCACAGTTTCTATGATATATCAGATTCCTGTCTTTCCTCTGATATATTGTGCTGTCTTGAGATCTCTACATGTGAGGTTGAGCTTGATTCTCTCATGTGCACATTGCATGGTTCTCGGTTTGTTAGTCAATCTTTTGGTTAAGTTCCGTGTTTCAGCTCCATAGGTGACTATCGGTTGAATATATTGGTTGTATACCTTTCATTTTAGATTTTTTCTGCATTTTTGATTTCGATCATTGTGTCTTTGTCCTAATATGTTTGTTGTACATGACATAAGTAATTATCCACTAACCTTAAGACAAAATTTATCATATCCATTGTCTGATCAGACACATGGAAAAAAAAAAAAATTTGAACTGCCCCCTCCCCCATGTTCAAAATCCTGGATCCACTCTTACATTGTTCTATCTAGATTGGCCACAAGAAACTAAGAATGACCCAAGTTAAAGATGCGACACGAAAGCCATTGACAAGTTAGAGATGATAGAGCCATTAGCAAACACTCTGCTATCCTAAAAGCTATTGAGAAAAAGGTTCTCTTTGGTTGTGGGGGGCAGGGTAAGCAAGATGCTGGTTGGGGAAGCATAATAGCAATGCAGAGGATGTGTTGCTGTAGTCTCTTTTATCTTTCTTTTTTTTAACACACCGATTGGTACAGGCGAGAGAGGGCTGACAGCCCAATACTCGTCGCTTGAACGGATGGAAAGATTCGGTTAGCAGACTGCCTCCAGAGTTCAAGGTTTTGGCAATGAAAAGTGCCTCGTGGTTTTTGTGGCATAGCCACTTTTGAAAGGAGAAATAAGATACGATTTATTCGTAAGGGTGTTTTTCGGTTAAGTGGAAGAGCAGTGAACCCAAAGTTTCAGGTACCATCCCAAGAATTAAGATCAGAGAAATATTTAAAATTTCAAGCAACCTTATTTTCGGTTTTAGGTCAGTCAACTTGTTTCTAAGGTTATCATCACCTGTGAAATGAATGAAAGTGTGCCGAGAGAGATTGGCAGAAGACTTTGAATTAAAAAAACAACTGATCTAATCGAGTATGAATGAATGAATATCAGTGGTGTATGGTGCTTTGCATCTAGGGTGTACTGTACACTTATGGATGCATAGAAATGCAAAAATATTCAAGTGTCTATAAAAAGCAATGGACAGTGAAAGCCTTTTTGGTACAATGTTGGGAAAATGGTTCCGATGCACCATCTGCCAGTGATGAATATAGAAGCTAAGAATTGAAGTAAGGGTTATTCCTAGCTTGGATTAGGGGTAGGATTGGGATTTGAGCATGAGGGTTATGGTTAAGGTTGAGGTAAAGATTAGGGCATCTGTATTTTGAATAAATGTACTTTTCCTAGTTTTTCACTTATGTTATTCTTTCTGGTGCCATATTTTTTGTACCATTTTCCAAGTTGTTATTTTTATGATGCCATTTTTATCTTGAACAGAATGGAAAACCAAATAATTCAGCCTCACTACAGAGAAATTCTACTTTTTTGTCACAAATTTTATGCGTGCATGTGTTTCCTATACATTTTAACCTCAAGTGCTTCACAAATAACTCTTCACAAATAACACTTAACTCAGGACCATCAACCAACATAAAACCCATTTATACACACGTACTCACACACATACACGTACACACATGCACATATGTACATACGCATACACACACAAGAAAAAGAAAGAAAATATCTGTACCTCACAGAAATGAATCGATGTAGCCCGCACTTGTAACAGAATAAACGATCTATAAAATTATCTAAAAAAATCACTAGCATGAGATTTGGTCTGAAATGACCATAAAGACCCCCAAAAAGCACTTTTTTTCAAAAAAACGAAAAAAAAATTTCTGATGGTGCCGAGTGATGTACTCATTAAAATTTTCAAGGTTATAGTCCCCAAAATGTGACCAGAAGTGCCTCAAGACATATCCCCCCCCTACACACATGCATACACGCATACGCATAGACACATAGATTGATAGACACATAGACACAGAGGAGTTAAAAGAGAAGAATCTATGGCTGGCTGGCAGGTCGGGTCATTTGTGGGGCCACAGTGATTCGATTTTCGGTATTTGGTTTCAGTTTCTTGACAACCCAAAAGATGAACTCGTTTGTGTTTTAAATTTTAAATGTGTTTTCCAATCCCACTCACACACATGCGCACGCACACACACACACACACACACAAACACACAAAAGAAAAAAGAAGAAAATACTTTGCACTTTTCAATGTTCTGGTTTCACTTGTACCCAATGACACCTCACGGTCCGTTCATATTTCGCAAATATCATTTAGTCAACTTGATCTTCTCATAAGTCAATTGACACCATCTCTGCACTTTTCCCATCAATGTAAAGCTTTTTTTCTCTCATACCAAATATTATTATTAGTACAATCAATTTTTCCGTGAACAGAGTTTATTTTTATTCTCTTTCTGAGAAAAGAGGTGAGGAAATGCGAGCCTGAATGCAACCAGATCTTTTTTAACTCTTTCTCTAAGTAAGCACATTTTGAGGGTGTGTTGATTCAATAAATATAGATACAACACTCTGTTTTGGCTAATTTGAGGGTACAAAAGGATTAGCATTCCAAGGGGAAATTATTAATCACTGCTGTTTCTTACGCTGAAAACTGAGTGGTGATGATGGTGGTAAAATTAAGTTACCTTAATGAAAGCACTACCAGTATGGTCTGAATCATAAATTTATGATTAAAAAAGGTCTGGATAGTCATTTGATCGGATGATCAATTAAAAAAATGGAAAAATTATTGATAAACGGAAAAGTTACTTTTCTCACCTGTGATCACTAAAGATAACCAATTTTCAAAAACAAGTGTGAATGCTGTTTGAACAAAAACTAAGGGACTAATTTAGTATGAACATTCATTGTAAATTGAACACCCTAATAAAAACTTATGTAGGGGAGAATTTTCAAAAGTTATTTCTTCCTGCTCACTGAGGGGATCGTGTGTCAAAATTTTCAAGTTTTTACGATGAACGGTTAGAGATGGGCAAAGTTCATTCTCACATCCCCAGTTTTGACTTTTATCTTGGCTTATTGGAAGCCAAAGCTTTTGACTTTTCAATAATAAAACCTTGAATTCTGTTGCTTAAATCAAGGGTCAGCAAAGTAATACCCCTGAGCCAAATCCAGACTGTGTCCTCATTCTATCTAGCCTATTGAGTTCATTGAATAGATAAGATAAGATATATATAGCGAGTAGAAAATTTTTGCATATATTTACGCTTGAATCTCACTTTCTGTTTGAGACTTTTGTTATCACGTCTTTTTTCAAAGGTTTCTATTTTGTTGATTTTTTTAGGTTGTGTAATGATCATATTCATTTTTAAAGCTGTTTACTATTCTAGCTTTTATTATTCCTGAATCTTGATCCATTAATTCATTCTAATTGTTGACAACTCTTTGTGAGAAGAATCTCCTTCTTGATTTTTCTCTCTAATGTCCTTTATATATATTTTTATCTCTTTTATTCATTCTAAAGAATTCTCTCGCCTGGGATGTTGTTGATGCCTTTTATTATTTCAAATGTTTATTTCATGTCTCCTCTTGATTTCCTCTCTTCTAATGTTGTTAGTTTTGATTTTCTTTGATTTTTTTAAGGGAGACTTTTTAGTTCTGGAACAAGTTTTATTGCTCTTCTCTGGATATTTTCCGAATCTTTTATGTATTCTTTACATTGGGGGAAAGTGAACCATGCTTGCACTGCATATTCTAATCGAAGTCTTATGCATCTTATGTGTGGTATTTGAAATGTTTTTATATCAAGGAAATTAAACTAGCTTATCATTATTCCAGTTATTTTTGCACCTTTTTTTTCTTAATTTTTGATATATGGTTATAGATTTTGAGTTTTGATGTTATGGTTATGCCTAAGTCTTTTGCTTGCTCTGTAGTTTCTAGTTTTTTTATCATTCATGTAGTAGATATTTTTGCCGGGTTTTTTTCTATGTACATTACTTTGCATTTGTTTGTATAGGAATGTAGTTGCCATGTTTCAGACCACTCTTCTGATTTTTTTATGTCTTCATCTATTTTTTTTGCTTGTGTTGGTTTTTTTACTGTGTTAAATATATCATTGACACATAATATGAAGAATATTGAGCCTAATACAGAGCCTTGCGGCACACCTCTATTTATCACTCTATTGCATACAAAACCTCTTTGTTTCCCCCATTTATCTTTGGTTAGCTGAGAAAAAAATATCTTGCATAAATGAAGCCCATATGCGGACCATAACTAATTTTTTAAAAATCATTTTAAATTATTTTTTTTAAATAACAAATAAGATTTGGTTATTGTTGTGCCAAAATAACCATAGTGATTCAAAAAACACATTTTCGAAAAAACATCAAAAATGTTTTAAGATACCTTGTTATTTTGTTTTTTGTTTTTTTAGGCTGTATAATAGTCATACTCCGGTGGCATATGGTGCTTTGTATTTTGGGTGTGCTCTCTGCTATATATGCACAAAAACACAAAAATATTTTATTGTCTGTAGAAAGTGATTGACGGATCAAGTCTTTTTGGCACAATGTAGGGAAGGCAGTCTCCTGTAAGAGGCTGTGTGGGGGTGCATTTGCACCTACCAGGAGAAGTGCTACCACTCATCTGCATTATTTTGTATTTTGAAATTATGTCTAATCCATAAATTTAATTAGTTTTGCCTTCGAATAAAACCTGATAGTTTTTATCCAATTTTCATATTTTTCAAGCTGGTGGCAATTTATACATGGAAGAAGCGGCAATTTTTAGATTCCTTGACCCTTTTTGAACAAAAATGATTCAAACCTTTTCTCTCCGTATAGTTTTCAAATATTGGCTTTGTGGTAATGTTTGTTGACATTATAGTTATGCATATTGCGCACACACTGCGAGGACATGTATTGACGTATTGACTTGTGCTATTTTTGAATCCCTTCTCCCGATACAAACGACAGAATTAAAATTCTAAAATTAATCCCTCGTTTTGAAACTTTGTTTTTGTATAACTTTTGATTCCTTCAGGCTATTAAGAGAAGAATAAAAAGCATTCTGCTCCTCAGTCTGTGCTCTTTGGGAAAATGGATTAATTTAGGTCCAACAACCAATGGAAAATTTTGTCCTGATCACCCTAATAATAGCGAAATCAAAAATAAAGAGTAAGCCATCACTGCATATATTTTCTTTTGCCCCTCCCCCCGAAATATATTTTTTTGCACTCCCTGGAAAAGTGACAGTAGGCACCCATGGTGACTCCTACAGTAGAAGTTATAGAAATAATGGAAAACTGTATTTGAATTAGACATTATAAGCGGATAATTTTGTCCAATCAAAATTTTATTTTTCTCTCATTAATTCTTATATTTCTTTTTTTTTTGTTTATGAATTACATTTAGGACCACCTTTCCTACATTGCACCAAAAAGACTTTTGCCCTTTTATGCATCCATAGCAGAGAAGATACAAAGCACAAAACACTGCTGGTGTACCCATGCAAGTTTTCTAAGTTATAGCCACAAAAATGTGACGAGGAGCACCCAGAGACTCACACAAGCACACAGATAGACAGATGAGTAAAGAGAGAAAAATCTGAGGCCCACTTGGCTTGTTGGTTAGGTGGGCCATTTATGGGGCTAAGATGATTCGATGCGGAATAGAAAATGAGAGCAAAAACCTAATTTTTGCAGTGTCTGCGTTGGAATCAATGTTTTATACATAAAGATGTTGTAAAACTAAGCATTCCTGTTATTCTATTAATATACACTAAGTTTAATCCTCATTTGAACAATATTTTCCCCCACCCCACCAGAAAAATCATAGTTCTCAGTGATTGATAGTACATGGAAGTTCATGTAGGTATATACTTCCATGATTAAAAAAAAAACACATAAGTAGTTATTAAACAAGCCTGGCTGCTGTAGGGTCAAACTCATCTCTCTTCTATCCTAGCTGAAGACGATTACTACTACTTTTGTATTTTATATATAATAAATCATCATCATCAGTCTTTCATCGTCCATCATTGGACACAGACCTTCCCCAGGATTTGCTAGACCTCTATCATAGGCATCTCGGAGCCAATACTTTCTGAACTTGTCTAGTTCATTTTTCCATCTTGCATTCTGCCTGTCTTGGTAACACATGTGATCTCTGGTGATCCACGTTGTGAGTCACTGTGAGTCTGCCATTCTTGCAGCCCATCGCAACTTGAATTTTTATAATGGATTCTATGTCTCTGACTCCGTTTTTTTCCCTAATATATTGTGCTATCTTGTGATCTCTTCACCTGAGATTGAGCATGAGTCTTTTATATGCATATTCTTGCATGGTTTCTCAGTTTGAGGATTAGTCTCTTGGTTAGATTCCATGTTTCAGCTCCATAGGTGACTATCGGGAGGGTGCATTGGTTGTATACTCTTCATTTTAGGACTAATGGGATTTTCGTGTTCTTGAAGGTTAGGCTTGCTCTACTGAAGGCTTGCCATAGATAAAACA
Source organism: Thysanoteuthis rhombus (assembly GCA_963457665.1). NCBI lineage: Eukaryota > Metazoa > Mollusca > Cephalopoda > Oegopsida > Thysanoteuthidae > Thysanoteuthis > Thysanoteuthis major. The sequence continues at coordinate 39,333,246 of OY735233.1, read as the reverse complement.
TAATAAATATGTGTACATTTTTGTACATAAATGTATTTATTTCTATTCGGACCATCCTCATCTTGGTTGTTTTTCATACAACGTTTCAGCCGTTGCACTCTACGGCCTTCATCAAGTATCATCTGGTAGGTGTGGGGAAGTAACAAACCAAACCCTTTATTTATCCAACGGGGGTATATTGACTGCATTCCCCTCTTAGCATTATTATTATATCGTCCTACACTAGGATTGAACCTAGAATCATCATATGACTTTGCAGTAATTTGTCTGATGCTGTAACCACTGCGCTATGTGTCCATGTGGATAAATAAAGGGTTCGGTTCGTTACTTCCCCAAATCTACCAGATGATACCTGACGAAGGCCGTAGAGTGCAACGGCCGAAACGTTGTATGAAAAACAACCAAGATGAGGATGGTCTGAATATTAATAGAAATAATAATAATACCTCATCTCAAAAATTCAGAGATATGATAAATGTATATATTTGTTAGAATGAAATAAGCCCTCTGCATGATGAGTGAGGACTGTTCTTCTTGTTCTTCTTCTGTTATGGTAGAAAAATAAATTAAACATCAGTTTTTGAGTTTGGCAACAAACTTTCTTCATAGCCTTGATAGAAACCTTCAAACCAGACTGTCACCAAAACAGGCAAAATAGTTTTTTTTCAGTTGTCAAGTTGGTCTGGCTAGCTGGCTATGTATGTATATATTGTGAGTACAAGCTGCATCAATGAAGCTAGAGGGCTGAAAACTTGAGCATTTACTCTTTATTATGTCTACAAAAAACATTTTTTTTCATTTTTTTTTTAAATTACCACGCTAAATAGATTTTAGTAGAGGGTTCAATCTCCAATGTAATTTCATAAGCCAAATTGGTCACTTAGTTTGTGCCCACTCGTGTTTTGAAAATTCAGAATTTTTTAGTGATCACTACCCAAACAAAAAGTGATAGGAGTTACACCTCTTTTTAATTTTTTAATTGATTACGCCCAACACATGCTGCCAATAGATGTTGGTTACTTGATAGATTCTACTATGTGACTAACCAGACTTGTTTCGTTTTTTTTTTATTTCCTTTGGCCCGCAAGATATAGAAACATTTCTAATCCGACCCGCCTCCAAAAAAGGTTGCCGACCCCTGGCTAAAATCGCAAGAGAGCTTTCTGACTATTTTTAGTCACTGAGTTAAGTGGGTGGCGGCCGCTCTTTGATATTTTCGAAAATGTGTTGCCTGAAGTTATCTTCTTTCCAAGAAGCAAGCTTCCTTGAAATCAGCTCTGCAGGTTTTTTTTCTTTTTCAACTTTCTTGTTTATATTTGAGAACCTCGAGGTGAAGACTGCTGTCTCTAATACAGCATTTTTCATTGGATGTTGCAAGAGCTTAAATTGTTGTTCTATCTTGATTATTCTGTCTTCATTCCATAAGAGTGTGGTCGCGTAGTGCAGAAAAGTCATGTACTCTGGTTCAGTGGTAGAAGCAGGGAAGTGGCATCACAAGGATGAATTAACCAGGAATAAATAAATATCTGTTATAAGATATTCTCTGGCCCAGACAGTAGGATGAGAACAATCTACTCCAGACATTTTCAACAGATGCGATATCGACCCCGAAGCCGACAAAAATTGAGTGAATGTGAGGAATGATAGATTGTCACGTATGAATGGATTTTTCTTTAAAAAAAATGTTTTATAAATGTCTCCTGTGAGTGAAGCCAAGAAATAATGGAAAACTCTTCCCATCTGGTAAATCACAAAATATGTATTCTTAAAAAAATCGTTTCACTCACTAATTTCTTTTTCCTCTATTGTGCTATTTCATCATGCAACCATGTGTAAGTTATCCTAAAGCTCTAATTATCTGCCACAAATAATCAAATTTTGTTGCCCCATGAAAAGTCAGCCCAACCAACCAGCCAAGTGGACTACAGATTCGTCTCTCTTTCTGTGTATTTCTAGGTACTCCTTGTCACATTTTTAGGGGGACAACCTCAAGAGTTTGTATGAGTATACCATAGGGCACTATTTGGGAACTTTTTTTTGTGTCTCGTTGGTAATTTTAAAGCAACAATGCCCAAATCTTGAGTTTGTATATTTTTCAGTTAATTTTAGATAGAGATCTATTATTTTAGATAATTTTAGATAAAAAAATCTATTTCTCTTAGATAATTTTTTAGATTATTAATTCTGGTACATGCATGGGCTATGGTAATTCATTTATACGAGGTCGGATATTTATTATGAAATTTAGTTGGCTTAACCAAGATAAGAACATAAAAGAAAATGATGTCCTTTTCTGAAAATATATAGTCAAGCTACTTCTTGTAAGTATTTATTTGTTTAAAGACATTTGATAATGTTGAGCAGTCATTGTTAATTGGGCAATACCCCGGAGTTGGTGAAGGAGGGTGACAGCTTTTAAAAACAACCAAAAGGGAGAAGTAGGTGAAAAAAGGTTGACTGATCTTCAATAAAGGGTTCGGGTTCAAAATTACAAGGAGATTACTGACTGTGACAGACATCTGGAGGTTTGAGAGCACTGCAGCCAAAAGATTATGGCTCTAACAAACAAGATGAGGATACCAGTCAGAGTAAATCAGTGTCAAGTGTCAATCAAAATTATCAACAAAGGTTTCTCTGAGTTTTTTAAGTTGTTCCGACTGGCTGCCTGGCAAACTATGTATTGTACATTTAGGCCACACCAAAGGAGCGAAAGGGCTGAAAATTTGAACATATACCCCTTATTATGTCTACAAATAACGTTTTTTTGTTTTTTCTACCCCCAACCACGACCAAAAGGTTTTTAGTTGGGGGGTGGGCAGTTCGCAATTCAAGTTTATACTAAATTTGTCCGTTATACAAGCCCCCGCATTTTTGGAAAATCCAGATTTTTTAGTGATCACTGCCCAACAAAAGATAAGAGAAGTAACTTATTCATTGATCAGCCTCCTTTACAATGTTTTAATTGATCATCTCCCAGCAGAGTATGCTGCCACAGAATCTTGGTTAGGTGACCGTTTCTAATGAGTGACTTACTAGACCTGTATAATAATGATAATGATAATAATAATGATAATAATAATGATAGGAACTGTCCCCAAAACGCTGAGGGTGAGACTGGAGGAGATCGGGATTAGGGGGAGGATAGAGACCGTACAGACCACAGCACTACTTGGAACTGCACGGATACTGAGGAAGGTGCTAGAGATATAAGTACTGCAACGAATAGCTCTGTCATGATATGCGAAAGAGGGAGGAGACGTTAGCTGAAGATCTGAGGAGACTTATTGTCACTCAGTCTTCAGCGATAACCACTGGGCAACCGGTGTGAAACTGTAAATCGTAGAATTACTGCGACCTATGAGTACTAGGAGAGGAGGGCTGGAGACTTGAGGAGACTTGCTGTCACTCAAACTCCAGCGGCTACCACCAGGCAACTGGTGTGAGATTCCAAATAATAATAATAATGATGATAATGTTCATATTCATGCTGATCCAAAATCAAATCCATCCCTTTTTCTGACTGTGACCTTCGAACTCTCAAGAAAAAAATATTTAACCCTGATTCCAAAATCTCTCCTGAGATCCTCTATAACAAATGAATAAATCACTCCAGGGAAGAAATACTTTGTGCCTTGTAACTATCAACTCTTGAAATCATACAGAAAAATTTGAATATCAAATCACTTCAATTCACCAAGGAGTTTCATTTTTGGAAAATTCTTTTCATTGAACAGTTTCCTTCGTGTCAAGGAGCAATTTCAATTAGTCTATGAATTTAAGATTTAAGGAGTTATCAAGACTTCAGTTTTATCAACCCCTTTTTCTACAAATGACATTTCTGCTTTCATGACATACAACTCTTCCAAGCCATTGAGAATGAGTGTGATCTTGACAAAATAATCCAGGAATGCAGCTTACAAACAGTGGGGTAGAGATTTGGAGGTGGGGATTGGCTCTGTTGAGAAGGGAGAACCCTTCACCATCTTCGATTGCTATGGTTGTTCAATACAAAAGTATAGAATATCTAAAAACGTAGGCCCACACATAAAGCCTCCTTGCACTCAGCACTTTAGCATCGACTTTTTTGCCGTTTTACATTATGTAAACATAAATTACACTTTCTAGTTGGGTTTTCTTTCTTAGCTATGGAAGGAATTGTTGACGAGAAAGCATAACACGTTACTGTAAAACGAGTTATCTTGTCTGTAGCATTCAACCTTATCTTGTCTCTGGCAGTGAAAAGGTTAAGGTCAAGTTATAGCATTTAGTCAACGGAAAGTTGAAAGGTGAAGTTCAAAAAAGCTTTTGTTCTAAAACTGCGGTCCATGTCAGAGGCTTAAGTTGACTTTGTTTTCCAACAGTAACAAGAACCTTCCTCACCTAATTCAGTGGAGTAAATTCAATTCCATCACATTAAACCTACCCGATATATAAAGTGAACATTTCCCTTTTGTGATTTGAAATCACTACCTGAGCAATCAGTAAGCGGCTCTCTTACCGACTGACCATCAACAAAAATTCATGTTTCAATTATGCAAAGGAGTAGAAGAGGGAGAGGAGTTTGACCCTGCAACAGTCAGGCACTTTTTAAAAAATCATTTGCCCCTGCAACAGCCAGGCACTTTTTTTTAAATCATTTGCAGATCAAAGTTGAAGTCTTGAGCAAGAAAATTCAAGCTGATTAGTCACTCAATAGAAGCCATCATATGACCAACCTCTTTTGGCAACGTGCCATGTTGGGGATGATCAATTAAAGCATTGAAAGAAGGGGTGATCAATGAATAAGTTACTTTTCCATGCCCTTTGCAGGGCAATAATCACTAAAAGGTCTGAATTTTCAAAAAGAAAACAAGCGAGCACAATTGAGGACCAGCTTAGCATAAATTTACATTGCAAACTAAGCCCCAACTAAAAATCTTGGAATGGGGGGGTTAAAAAAAAACAGAAGCATTTTTTGTAGACGTGATAAGGAGTAAATGTTGAAATTTCCTGCTCTCTTGCTCCATTTGTACATAGCCAGCCAGACTGACTCAGAAACTGAAGAAACCTATTCTGACTGTTTTGGAGACAGTTTCGGTTGACAGTTTTTAATAAAAGCGTATAAATTGTATTAAACATTATTTTGTTAACAACATCAAAGTGTAAGTAGAGGTTTACAGGGATCAACTGAAGAATAGTTTCTCTTGTGATCCAAGATCAGTAGCTTGTCATGCACTGTGTATTTACTGATGGCTTGGATTATGTTCTTGTCACAGGTGCTTAAGCCATTAAAATTGACTTCGCTTCATTTGATATGACCCCAACCCTGTCGAGCAGGAAGTTTTAATGAAGAAGAGTAACTTGATACAAATCCTTTCTTTCAATTAATAGAATTATTCCGGATCACTTGAACATCCTCCCTGGTTTAGGGGGGAAGGAAGTTAAAGTGATCCCTTTCAGGAGCAGGACGTAAAAGTGATCCGTTATTTCATTTGCAAATTGAAGTCAGTGACACTGAAATCTAATTTAGCAGGATAGATCTGATTAGTCACTGAACAGAAACCACTACATGACGTCTTTTGGCAGCAAGCCGTGTTGGGGGTGATCAATAAAAAAAATTTTGGAAAAAGGGTAGTGTTCACTAGAAAAATCTGAATTAAAAAGAACATGCATGAATACTTGCTGACACTTACAAAGGATCAATTCAGCATGAACTTACATAGCAAATTGACTCCCCTGCCACACACACACACTTAAAAACCTGTTTGGGGGGGAATTCAAAAAACAAACACAGAAGCTTTTTTCTAGATGAAATTGTAAATGCTTTAATTTTCAGTCCTCTAGCTCCTCTGTTGTGCACTGTATGTGCAACACATATGAACATAGCCAGCCAAACCAACTTGAAAACTGAAGGAAACTATGCTGACATTTTTGGTGACAGTATAGGTTGACGGTTTTTAATAATGTGTTAATGAAATGTTTGGCATGTGTGATGCAATCTTGATTTGGAGTCAAAGGAGGAGCACAGGTCTTGATATTTGAATGTGCTCGGTAGAAAGGTGTTCCTTGATAAGATTCTTCTTACCTAAAAATGTCTTCTACTCAGGGTCACCTGATCTGACGATAATGGTGTTTAAACTTTATAGTGTACGTCTCATTGAACTTTCAGTTCTTGTTATACAATGGTTCACTTGTACTTGTGCTCTCATTTTGGTTCTCATAGTCACAACGTTGTACCCTGTGGCTTTCATCGGGTGTCTCTTGGAGTTGGTATCCTTCTGGGAATTTCAAACCAAATCTTTTATTCAATCAATGAAGGTAGATTGTTCCCATTCTGCTATCCAGGCCGGAGGATATCTCATATAGGAGGAATTGATATGAGATATCCTCTGGCATAGACAGTGGAATGAGAAAAGTCTGCCTCCGTGGATTGAATAATGGGTTCAGTTTGAAAATCTTAGAAGGCTACAAACTGTAACAGGCACCTGAAGAAGGACGGAGAATATGAAGGCCGAAACGTTCTGACTATAACAACCAAGATGAGGACACTAGTCAAAAGAAAAATTTATGTATAATATTATCAAACAAAAAGAAAGCATTTCTCATTGTCTGGCTTAAACACTGTTGAGGGGTTTAGATTATTCATGTATTCTAACATTTATATGTATGCATGTATGTATGTATATATTTATCTGGACTTCACCCAGCTCTTACTGTTCATAGAAGAAACTTGAAATTTTGCACACACACTCCTCTGAATGGGTTGGGAAAATATGGCTTTGTTTTCTAAAAATTCTCTCCCAAATAAGTTTTTATTAGGGGTGGGGGTTCAGTTTGCAATCAAAGTTAAACCCAAATTGGTCCCTGAGTTTGTGGCCATGTTTTTTTTTGTTTATTTCAATCATAAATTTATGGTTCAAACCATACTGGGATAATTTTAATCAAGATTACTTGATTTTACCACCATCACCACTCGATTTATGAGGTAAAAAGCAGCATATATGACTGGTGGTAATTTATATTTTCCTGTGGTATGCTAGTTTGTTTGAGATTTACCTTGATTAACAAGTCATCTCATTGATAATCAACTTAATTAGATAACTCAAGCAAGATACAATTTTCAAAACAGTAGATAAAAGTAATTCCTAGAGCAGGTTTAGGTGTTTCCATATAAATCACTTTGGTCTAAAATCACTCTTGTCCAGACAATATCTCCAAAAGTTCTTAATGAATTTCAATGAGATTTCGTTGAATGGTAGGGGCTTGGGTTCAGGAAGAATTGATTAAATATGCAGATGGATCCAGGTTTTTTTTAATTGTGAGATGTTTTTTGACTGAATTTCGGGATGGATCCTGAAATTTCTTTTTTCTCAGTATCAGTAGCAACCATCAGCAACCTTAGCCTATTGTTGTACACTAATGATAAAAGTTGGCAAATCAACAGGTCATGGACAAGAACAAATAAATTTTCAAAATGTTATCCGAATATTTCTGTTATGATCTTGTAAATTGATGCATTAAATGAAGTAGGCATAAGTAGCCCAGATACTGAAGGGGGGGGGGGCACTTGCCCACCTGGCTTGTATGTTAAAAGGTGAAGTGAAGCCCCAACTCCCAATTGAGTATGACAGCCAATGACAAGGTCTCAGTTTTGTTGCATTCATCATCTTAGTGATTCTTGTAAGTTTGAAGTATGGTCAAAACCAGGACTTAATTCTTACAAGTCTTGATAACACCCCTCTTGGCAGAATGTAAGACCACTGAAGGGATACCTCCACCCTGGTGACACAGTTCAAAGTGTACTCAATTAGCTGCTGAGTACACAGGGAAAATTGTCCTAATGAAGAATTTTGTACACTATTCAAAGGAAATTGAACCTGGCACCTTCTGTGTGTGAGGCAGATGTACTCACCTTTACACTATCCAAATGGACATGTTGCAAATTGGTGTATTGAATGAATTAGTCATAAGTGGCCCAGAGATAATGTTTAAAGTGGAAAGTGTCTTGAAAAGCCAATTTCCTTCAACACCACTGAACACAATAACAAACAGCTCTGCATAGTCACCCAATAGAAACTGTCATGTGACTAACATCTTTTAGCAACATGCTGGGGATGATCAATTTTTAAGAAATGGAAAAAGGGTTATCAATGAGTATTTTACGTCTCTTGTTCATTGAAACGTCCAAATTTTCAAAAACCAAACAGGAACACTGCCAAACACAAACAAGAGAACCAATTAAGCATAAACTTATATTGCAAATTGAACCCTTCTCTAAAAAAAACTCTTTGAAGGGAGATATAAAAAAAAACAAAGGAATAAATATTCAAATTTTCGGCCCTCTAGCTCCCTTGGTGTGGCTTGTATGCGTGACACATACATAGATTGTAAGATAGCTTTCTTCAGTTTTTAAGTGATTCTGGCTATGTTGGCAGTTTTGGTTGACGGTCTCTAATCAGATACATAGGGCTCGGATCTTTATTGAATGATTGACAGATTGTAAATGCAGGAATGAAGATGTTGTATTCCGCGATCTCCCAGCAGAAACCAGAAGTGATAATTTACAACTAATTAAATCAACTAATTTTTTAATTAATTAAATTGATGCAATTGTTTATTTAATAAATCAATTAAGAGCTAGAGGAATTAAATGAAGACTTTCCTCCAAGGAAAAATGATACGAAAAGATTTAATTCTGAAATTGAATCACCATAGCCCACATGTGTACCAGAACTAATTATCTAAAGAATTATCTAAAATTATCTAAAAAAAGAATACCAGCATAAGATTTTGGCATTGTTAATCCCAACATGACTATAGAGACCAAAAAAAAGAACAATTTGGGGAAAAAAACAAAAACATTTTTAGACGGTGCCTAATGGAGTATTCATAAAAATTTCCAAGCTTGTAGTCCCCAAAATGTGACTAGGAGTGACCAGAGATACACACATTGACATCCATATATATATATCTACATAGACACTTACAGAAAGAAGAATCATGGAGTGTTTATCTTACTTCAAGCATCATAAATCGGAAGTACGGATGTAAAGATATAGTAGTCAAATACAGCATACAAAGACTTCAAAACATCATTCAAAGGTTCCAGGAAGTATTACTATTCAAGTTATTGATGAGATATCAACACAATATTGAAGTTAGAAGCCGTCAATTTGTTCCTCATTAGAACACTGCACACCATGAATTTGTTTAGGATGGAAACAGTACATCTGACATGCCGAACTCTCATTGTGATTTCTTTTTGATGCGCATCCAGAGATTTTTCGAGAGTTTTGGCGTCCAATAAAGGAAAAATTAATGGCTTTTATTTTTGGCATAATTGCAATAATATCCAAACTATCAATACCTTATATAGTTATACTCTTTGAAGCCTTTGTATGATATTTTGGAGCCTTTGTATGTTGTGTTTAACCACCATATTTCACAACCATAGGACCAATGATCACCATTATCTCCAATTTATGATACCTATAGTAACCTTAACTTCATGGAGTTCCCAATGAGAATTGAACTCACAACACTGGAAATGGTGTGGAGGAATAGTTTTTTAGCCATTACTATGGTAGGTGTACAAATTTGGATTTTTTTCGCAATACCAGACCATTTATCTGGCTTCATAGTAATCAGAATTGTCAGAAAAGCAGCTAATTTTTAAACTGGCTAGTTTTGAATTTGACTGGCTTCGTGGTAGTTACCTGCTCGGTCAATCTTTGTTTTAATTTTCGAGGTGTTGTTGGCTTTATGCAGTACTAAGCAAAGGCAGACAAACAAGTGAAATTGTAATCAGCGGCAGCTATTTGATCTCTGCCAGCTGCTTACGTGGTCAATGGCTAACTTATAAGCTAATTTCAGCCTCAAGGTTGGCCTAATGGTTACACTACTTGCCTGCCTAACTCTAGGTTAGACATTGGAATTGCAGCAGAGTTTTATTAATTTTATATATATGTTTGCTTTAGCTTGACAGAAACTAACCAAAAAACAAAAAAATAAAAGAAACCAACAAACAAACAAATGAATGACAATGTTTATATATAAGACATTGATATTCTTGGACAAGTTTTTAAGGATCTTGTTGTTTTTTTTGCACAACATTTCAGTCGATTGAGTTTTTTGTTTCTTTTAGCTGTGGGATGCACAGAAATATAAAGTTGTCCCCAAAAGACAAAATCCTTCATGACTTGATTCCATCTCATTCAATATGATTCAACTCTTAAATTCGCATAAAAAAATTTGAGTGTTAAAATCAAGAGCAATAACAACAAATGAAAGTTATCTCCTCGACCATTTTTTGTTGATTTTTGAATTATTCAAAATTTGAATAACAAAAGAGATCCATTAAAGCAAATACTGTCTTTTGGCAACATACCATGCTGGGGATGATTAATTTTATTGAGATCAGTAAAAGGGGTGATTAATGAATGAGTAACTCCTCTCGCCTTTTGTTTGGTGGTGACCACTAAAAATGCCCTAATTAGAAAAAAAAACAAGCATGAAGGCTGTCAGACTCAAACTGAATAGCTTATTTAGCATAAACTTACATAGTAAATTGACCCAACCCTATAATCTATTTTGAGAGGAAACTTGAAAAAACAAGAAAAATAATTTTCAAGACATGATAAGGAGTAAACTTTCAGCCCTCTAGCTCTATTGGTGTAGCCTGTATACATGACGTATGCACAGAAAGCTGACCAACCAGACTCACTGAAAAAACCTATGTTGATATTGGCAGTTTCTAATAAGAAATCAGAAAAATGTCTTCCGTCCAAATGTGGAAACTAGACTTATCACATTATGACATTGGAAAAAAGTCTGTCAAATGATAGATATACAGCCATACCAGTAGATCACAGAGTTACCTGATGAAGTTAAGGGCCAGGAACATACCAAGACCTTACCTGAGATGTTTAAAAACTATGGAATATGCCATTTAAAGATAACATTGCTCAATCAAACTAGGTTGAGCATCTCAAACATAGCAACCTTGAAACCAAGGGTATCACAACTTCAGGAAATTCATTTATTTGGTATGTAGTATAGGCTAAGCTAAATTTTAGTACTACGGTGTCAGGTCATTAACGCCATAAATTAAAATAAATTGTCTCATACCAGAGCACAGTAAACTCTTACTCAACGCACTGGCCCAGAAATTTTGAATGGTGTTTGGACATTTTTATAAATAATATAAATACAAATAATCAATCATAAATAATTATAAATGATAAGCTTGGCTGCACTATATTCAAACTCCCATGCCTCATTAAAATCTAACGAGTAAGCAAAACAGAATTCATGTCTCCATACAATATTACTCCGAAACTATGTATCCCATTTCAACTCCTTTATTAGTGGTTCCTGTAATAAATAAAATAGAGTTGAGCAAGTGAATTATTCATCAGTTTCCGTGTATGCTACTCTTATTTGCGCTGTCATGACATCACTGGTGACATTTTTGGTGAAGTCACTATCATTGATGTGACAAACGAAAATAAAATCAAAACTTCGACAATTATTTAATTCTCAAGAATATCAAAGGTTTCAGGCGTTACTGTGTTTGAGACGTCTGGGTTTCGGATGCTCAACCTGTACCAATTTTCTCCCTCGGGAGAGGCAGATACTGAGAGAAATGAACTCAAATCTTACATTCCCTGGAGGTAGAAGACCAAATATGAATGCGTAGCATTCTTGCAATTAAGTATATATATTAGAGGGCAATAGCCTAAGTGTACCACTAACCTTCATTCTTCATAATATTTATTTCAGGATGACAAAATTTCTCTAGTCACGACCCAAAAGCATTATTTATACCAAACATTAGATTCCGGAATGTTATGCCAAGGTTGGTATTCTCTACAAGCCTACACATATTTACTTATATTCTTCATTCTTCTTCTGTGGTTAATGCAGACATTTGTTGCATACACAAGGCAAGGATAGGCCCTCCACTCCCAGTCTCATTCTTTCAGTGGTATTTTCAATAACACATTGCATTAATCCTTATCCCAATAGAGCTAACGTAAGCATATGTAACCAGTAGATAATTTTATGTTAATGGAGCTAATGTAAGGATCTGTGACCAAAACTATGGGCAGATAACTTGTGTCTTCCTTATTATAATGGAGCTATAAGTATATATAACTAAAACTACTAATGGATACTTTGTGTCTTCCTTATTATAATTGAGTTAATGTAAACATATGTAACCAAAAATATGGGAAGATAATTCATGTTTTAGTGTTAATTTTCAACTTTAACTAAATGAAAATTTCTGTCCACCGAAATCAAATAATTCTTTTTTGTTCAAATTTTACCAATTTTTCAGTAATGGGACATGCACTATAAAAAAAAATCATTAAAAAAATTTTCTTGTATAAAGGTATTTTTTTAACATCTGGGAGAAGACAGCAGTCAAGGATATCATATAATCCATAGAAAAACTCAAATGGCAATGGGCTGGCCATGTCACAAGAATGGCAGACAACTGATGGACATTGCAACTCATGACATGCATCCCCAGAGATCACATGCACAACTGACGCCGGTAGAGTATTAGGTGGAGAGACAAAGTAGACAAATTCAGAGATTACTGGCTCTGCGATGCCCACGATAGAGAAATGTGACAAATTCTGGGGAAGGTCTATGTCCAATAATGACTGTTGTAAGACTGATGATGATGATGATGATGATGATGATGATGATGATGATGATGATGATTTTTTTATTAGAATCAAATGATCTATTGCGTATCCGTATGATAAATTTTCATTAATATTGAAGACTTGTTAATTTAACTCAATCAGTAAGACAGCCTCCTGGCAATCAGTTGGTCATGAATTCAAATCACCGTTAGGAAATGTGAATTTTACATATCAGTTTACAACCCTCATTTTTTTGAGGATTGTTCTTGTTGTTCTTGTTATGGTAAGAAAAAAATAATCAACTTTGTACTGGAGTTTGACTACAAATATTTTCATCTTTATTGCCTAATAATAATTTAACACATTCTTAACTCTTTAACATTTTTATGTTATATTTACTTTTCAAGTATAATTCTAACATTTTTAGGTGTTTTCCTTTAACCTTGCTGTAATTAGCCATAGGCCAACATTTATTGGATAACCCAGAGTGTGCAAAGACGTATAATGAGGTCTGTTTCAAAATTATCCATGGTGAAAGATCCTCCCTTTACCGGCTGTGTAGATGAAAGGAATTTGTCTGTTCACTAAAACTTTTTGAGATATTTTTTGATTCATAGACATGTGCGTTTCTCTATTGTTGTGCCTAGATTTCCTCCACGTGTCTTCAACATGTTTGTTTTGCCATTTTAAATGACATTTTCTAATTAGTACAAATGGTTTCCACCCAGTATATTCGAGCATCTTCCTGACGGTTCATCCTCTGAGGAGTGTCAGATGAAAAGAGCTTATCTGGATTTGCATTTTTTTTAAAAATACAAAAACTAAACCCTTTTTTTTTTCTTCTCCTCACCTTATGGACTACTATGCATCCACTGATTACAGTAATATTAAAGTTTAGTGACACTAAAGGACTTTCAAGTTATTTTCTCAATTATATTCACATATATTGTTGAATATATTTAAAGATATTTTCACTTTACTTAACTATTGTAATATTCACAGTCATCAATGTAAATTTAGAGTTTATGTTATTGTTGCTGCAGATTAGAATCTTGTTAGAATCATTTGTGCATATATTTGTATATATTGAGATCCGCCTCTGCAATATAGTTGTATGCTTTCTGATATTCCTGTATTCATTAGCATATTTTTCAATGTCTGTACTTAAAGGGTGAAAATTTTATTTTCATAGAGTTGTCAATTGTTTGAGGTGGATGAATACACAATGGCCCAAAAACTTGCCTCCGAATCACTAGATCAGACATTGAGGGACAAGCTATAAAAAAAGCAGAATATATAAAATGAGGCAAAGCTGGATACTTCTGCTAGTATTAAAGACTGTCAACAAAAACTGTCACCAAAACTGTCATCATTGATCTCTTCAGTTTTTGAGTGGGTCTGGCTGGCTGGCTGGCTGGCTTGTACTTTGAAAATTTTGACTTTTTTCAGTCTTCCCTGCCCAACCAAAGCAGAGAGATGCAACTTAGTCACTCATTTTGTATTAATTTACTTGGCACTAAAGATGAAAATTTACGTTGTCGATTTCCTTTACAAAACTGGAGTTGACTTTGTTTTCCTACCATAACAAGAACAACCCTCACCAAAATGAGGGCTGAAAACTAATATGTAAAATCCATATTCCCCTAATGTGGTTTGAACTCATGACCTACTGACCGATAGAAAGCTGTCTTACTGCTCAGGCTAAATTGACAAGTATTGATAAAAATTTATTGTACAGGTATGCACGGGCTTAATTCATTCTGATATATGAATACATTTATACCAAAAAATATATATTTTCATTATTTTTTGTTTGTTACATATACAATACAAATGAATAAGTTTCTTCTCTCTATTTTTACCAATTTTTTAATTGATCACCCCCAACACGGCTTGCTGCCAAAGGACGTTGGTCATGTGACGGTTTCTAATGAGTGACCAAGAGACCTGTTTATATGAGAAATAATTTCATATAGGATGTCATCACGACTCACAACGTGGATCCCCAAAGATCATATGCAAAACTGTGGCCTGCAAGGTATGATAGCTTGATGGACTTGACAAGTTCAGAGAGTATTGGTTCCGAGACGCCCATGATAGAGAGATCTGGCGAATCCTGCAGAAGGTCTATATCTAACGACGGACACTAAAAGGCTGACGATGATGACAAGGATATAATTAGTACTTATGAGTGTCCATTGTGACGACACTTCTTTTCCTGGTGTTATTTATGATGTCCTCATGTCATAACCAATGGCAAATATCAATCTATAAATGAAACTGAGAATCATTAAAGTATGTAGCAATTATTATTGGCAGCAATTCTGAAAGCATGTAAAGCTATAAGAATTCACTTCCAAGAGGACAATAAAATTTTGGGGAGATACAGAAATGGAGGTAGATCACTTGCAGTTGTCATGTTGAGAGGAATATTTGGATAATTATTGAACAGTGTGTCAACTTTTAGCATTATGTATTATTTACGAGAAGTTTAGCCGCAGTAAGTCCTATGACTGGAATTAGAAGTCTGTGAAGAAGTTTATTCAAATTAACCTCCAACTCTCCCCTTCTTCCTTCTCCCCCTCCTCCTCCTACAACTACTTATGGTAGTAATAATAGCAGCAGATGTAGTAAAAAGAGCAAAACTTGTTGAGAGGTGGGGTTAGTGTGTACTAGTTTGAATTATTATACAACCATTATTATTTTCATAAATATTATCATTATTATTATTATTATTTTTATTATGACTCACTGGTTCAAGTGAGTTAAAACTCGCTATTTGTGACAATTCCTGTACAAGTCTTTTTTTTCTTATTCACATTGTTCTTTAATGGACATTTTTTTTTTAAGTAATTTGGTCAAAATGTTCCCATATCATTGGTATTAGAAATATACTAGAAATAAACCATTGAAAAAATAAATAATGAACTATGATATTTTCAGCTGATATCACGCTAACTCATTTTCATGCGAAAATTTAAATCATCAACTACATTATCTGCTGCTGATAAGAGTATAGTTTTCAATCATAGACGTGACGTTGTAAATGGAAGACATCTTTGCAGAGTAAAATGAAAACCCAAACTTTCATGATTTCCTACAGGTAATTACTGATATCACCAGTAATGACCCTTGAAAAAATTTCCAGATTCGGTTGCAGAGTCCACAGTTTCAAAAGGTGGGAAGCAGATAGTTTTATCAGCAAAATTTTTACCCCCGAGTGAGAGAGGCAAGTGTTATGGACAACAAGCCAACAAAACCACTCTGTTCATTATATAAATATGGTAACCTAATATAAATTGGCATCAGAGCATCTATACTGGGAGATTAGATTTGGATGAACCCACTATCAATGGTCTGCAAGATTAGCTACTGATTATTGCTATACATAGAGAGACCACAAGACATCACAGTATATCAGAAAGAAAACGGGAGATTGAAACATCATAGAAACTATTAAAAAACTTAAATGGCAATGGGCTGGCTATGCTGCAAGAATGACAGACAACTGATGGACATTACGACTCACAACATTGATTCCAAGAAATCACATGTAAAACCAAGGCAGACAGAATATAAGATGGAGAGATGAACTAGACCAATTCAGAAAATACTGGTTCCGCAACGCCCATGATAGAGAATTGTGGCAAATCGTGGGGAAGGTCTATGTCCAACGACGGACGTTGAAAGACTGATGATGATGATGATGATGATGATGATGATGATGATGATGATGATGACTATACAATGTCTGTCCTGATTTGTTGACTTTTTCGATTTCTTTCTAACTTTATAGCTAAAAATGTTATGTATACTCATGTAAAGCCCACTTATCAAATAGAATAACTGTCTGTAAAAAGGCTAAAATCAGCTAAACTTGGGATTTTTTTTTTAACTTTATTGCTAAAAATGTTATATATACTCATTTAAAGCCCCCTTTATAATTGAATAACCATTCACTAAGATTCCAGAACAAATTATTGATAAAAGTTGTACACTTACTTTTAAAAAAAACTTACTAATTGTTTTTTTAATTTGTCAGATTTTCGAGTGAACCATCCGAATCCTCACTTTCCTCTTCCTCCTCCTCCTCCTCCTCCTGCTACGACTTCTACCACAACTTGTAATGCTACTGCTACTACATTTAGAATCCTTTTGAAATCAGAAATCACAGATATGGACATATGTATGGTGGACACATCGTTGAACATATGATTCTTGTTTTTTTTTTCCTTGTTGCACATATGATTTACTCGTTAATCCTGGTGGAAAAAAAATCCATGGATACATTTGGATTGAGTTGGGAGGGGTGGGTAGAAAAAATACTATAATTGTCTACCAGAAAAGTACATAGTTTGAAACAGTAGGTTGGAAGTATTTTTGCTAGCAAAATTTTAACCCTCCCAGCGGAAGAGTCCATGACTAGCGAACCAAGAAAATAACACTGTTCATAATCAGAGCAAAAAAATAATTACTACAGTAATTAATGAAATTGATTAAGGAATGAGAATTAATTTGTCACAGTAGATGATGATGATTAAGTGGAGTAGGGTTCCTCTTGCCCAATTCGTATAACATTTGTTTTTAGTAGTTATACATGGGATTGAATTATTACAACATGAGTAAATAGTTGAAAAACCATAGCCACCAAAGGTGTCAAAGGGTGCTATCTTTTTTTATATGTTCATGTTTTTATGTGTTTGTGTTTATGTGCTAGTGTGTTCCAGTGCTCCTGGCTATCCCATTTTGTCTACAGACTTGAAAAATTTGAATCAGTATCACAATGATTTTATTATTCTTGGAAAAACAGCTTTTTTTGACTTTAAATAATAACAACTAGATTCCTCAGGACTCAAAAGTTTCTAGATGTCTTTTTTACTTTATTTAGATGTTTTCTAGTGGAAAACGTCAGTGATGTCATAAATAGACTTTAGTCTGACCATATTCATTCCTCAATGGAATTTTTTCACATGATGTCAAATTTTGATGCTATGGTTATTCAATTATTGACTGTTATGGAGTGCAGTTGTATTGAATAGAAGGAAGAGGAGATTTTTTTTCTTGTTTTCATAAAGAGACATTTCCTTCAGATCATTTGATATTAGAAACCATCAACCAAAACTGTCACCGAAACTGTCAACATAGATATCTTCAGTTTTTAAGTGGATCTGCCTGGCTATATATGTGTCATGCAAACAGGCCACAAATTAAAATTTAAACATTCACTTCTTATCTCTCCAGAAAAAAAAAATTTCCCCATTAATAGGTTTTTAATGGGGGAATAGGTTTGCAATCCAAGCTCGTGCTAAATTGGTTTGTGTCTAATTGTGCTCATGCCTATTTTTTTGAAATTCAGACGTTTTTAGAAATCACTGCCCAACAAAAGGCTCATTCATTGATCACCCCTTTTTCCAATGTATGAAACTGATAATTTGTTTGAAAAAAAAAACAATACCGACTGTAAAAATGAAATGAATATGAAAAAAATATTTTCAGAGGTCAATGAACAAAACTTTTATATCACCTTACTGATACTCATCATCCCGGTTTTCTTTGTTTTGTTACAGACCAAAAATTTAAATATACAATTACACTCGGCGTATCATTATATTAGATTATTAACAAATAATTTGTTTCAGTCGCTATTCTATTATTTGTAGATTATAGTGTAAAGAGATGTTGGACAAATGAGTCATTCATTTGATAAGGTGTTGGATGACAGTTTCACTCAGACAGCAACAGTTGAGTCCAGCAAGGAGTTGCAAGAACAATTACTCACAATTGAGAATAAAAAGGAGTGAAGTAAAAAGGAGTAGATTTAACCAGGGAAACTTGCCAAAAAGTGACAAGGGGTCTTTTGAGAGGAGTTTGAAAAAGCCTGGTGTCAAGCAACTCTAGAAGCGGGTTGTAATTTGCAGGTTCGGGTCACCAAATGCTACTGACACATCACTGTTCAGTAGAAAAGTTTGTCGAGTCAATGGTTCCCTCTGAGCTGTGTATGTGTGTGCGCATGTGTACATGTTTTGTAACCAGCGCACAAAGGGAAATTAATGGGTGCACACAAGATTTCAATTCTGTAAATAGCTTACTGAGTTTTCGCTGAGAAAATATTGGTTCATTATGCTGAATTCATGAGTGAGCACATTCTATTGTGAAAGGAAAAAATTTCGCAGCATAAGATTTTCATGTCTGGCAACAAAAAGTCAGAGAGAAAATTGGTTGAGACTAAAACCAACAACAGAGCTGCATGTGTGTCTTTCTCTCACTCTGTCTCTCTCTCTCTCTCTCTCTCTCTGACACACATGCACACACACATGTACATGCACACAGATACATGCACATGAACACACACACACACATACATGCATACTCGTACGCACACACACAAACACACACACGCACATGCATGCATACACACTCACACACACTAACACACACTTACACACGCACACACACACACACGCTTCTCAAGCCACAGTTGTGAAGAGAAACACATGGAGAAAAAAATTTTGAAATTCAAAAATGAAAAAATAAAATTAGACAAAACTCACCATGAAGATTAAACGTGGGGAACAAAAGTTTTTTACTGGACAAAAATTGGAAAGAGAATAGATGGGATTGTGTGATGGTTAGCATGTCTACATCGTACGCAGAAGGTTCTGGGTTTGATTACCAGTATGAGTGAAGAGTGCGGAAAGCTCTTCATTAAGACAAATAAACACTCAGCAGCTAATTGAGTACAATCTAAGCTGTGTGATTAGGTAGGTGGTGGTACCAGCGGACTTGCATCCTGCCAATAGGATGGTCATAAAACTTGTCGGTATAAAACTATGGTCTTGACCAGACTAGAGACTTGCAAGGATCACTAAGCTGGTGCTTGCAACAGAAAACGGTCATCATTCTCCATGTCTCTTAAGAGACAGGACATGCTTTACCTTTTTTATATCATTTGGATACTTCAGATTTTAAAAGTACACAAATTTACTACTTCCTCTTAGGGCAGGATGTTTTTTTTATGACCAAATCTTCTAAATCGTGATGGCCTTGAATGTCAGCATTCAGAATCCTGACTTTTAGCAAAACTTGAATCTTGTTCCAGAAGCAACTTCAACCAAGTATAAGATCAGGGGTGGATCCAGAATTTTGAACATGGAGGTTACCTTTTGAAAAATTCATCTTAAAAAATCAATACACGGAAACGAAGATAAACAAAAAAATAAAACTTTTTTTTTAAGATCAATTTATAACTAGGTGAGATTATTTGGGTTTATTATTCAAATTATCAAATCATATAATTTCTTAATGTTGATCGTTGATAATTTTCTAAAACTTGTTCTTTATCAGAGCAGGGGGTTCTGACCCCTCTGACTCCCTCCCCCTGGATATGTAACTGAAGATCAGCACTACTCACTTGATACTGGTTTAATCACGGCAGCAGGATTTAGTTTATTCATTTGTTCTAACATTTGTATCTATGTATGTGTGCACAGTAATAAATTGTTATATCATATTGAGACTCTTATTTGAAATGATCTCCCATTATTATACAGTGAATGTATTATTTGGTCTAGACAACATAAATAGAATAAATAATTTGAATTCCTGCTGCAGGAATCGTCAGGCCCTTACCATTCATATCATAGTAGTAATTTGAAATTTTGCACACGTACTCCTCTCAATGAGTAAGGGAAATGTTTATTTGTTTTTTGAAAATTCGCCTCAAAAATAGATTTTTAGTTTGGAGTTCAATATGCAATGTAAGTTTATGTTGAATTGGTCACTAGTTTGTGCCCACTTGTTTTTTTGAAAATTCAGAGCACTTCTAGTGATCGCTACCCCAAAGAATATCAGAGAAATAAGTTATTCATTGATCACTTTTTTTTCCAACTTTTTAATTGATTGCCCCAACACAAGATGTATGGTGGTGGTGATTCGTAATTTCCTTTGGAATTCAAGTCTTTCATTGATTTTTATGGTTTTACCTTTATCTTGTATAAGAATTACCACAGCACTTTTATTTTCAAGTGTAAAATGTAGTTTAAAGTCATAAGAAAAAAACTTCACTCAAGTGAAATAATAATTCTTTCATGACAAGTGAGGAGCACTCAAGTATTCAACATTTATTTACGAGGATGTTATTGCAATGAGGGATGAGAGTTATGCAACAGCATTTCAACTAAGAGTTGTTAACAGGTCTGGTTAGTCACTCAATAGGAACCATCATGAGATTAATGTCTTTTGGCAGCATGCCGTGTTGGGGTTGATCAATTAAAAAATCAAGAAGGGCTGATCAAAAAAAAAAAAAAACCTATAGGGTAGGGTCGGGATTTCCAAAAGCTAAAATAAATGTTTTTTCGAGACACGCTGGAATTTTCAGCTCTCTGCTGGTGCGGCCTGTATGCGCAACGCATACATACATACATACATATATAGTCAGCCAGATCAGCTTAAAAACTGAAGAAACTTATCGAAGCAACATGGGCCCCACAAATGGCCCAACCAACCGACCAGCCAAGTGGGCTACGGATTCTTTCTATGTCTATGTGTGGGTGTTGATATAATCAGGAGTGAGTGTTGAAATAGTTCTCCAGCTTCATTGATATGGCTTGTACACATGATAGATACACAATCAGCCAGCCAGACCAAATCAAAAACTGAAGAAACCTATGTTGACGTTTTTTGGTGACAGTTGACAGTTTCTGATTTTGAAGGAGATAATAAAGGTATAAAAATAATGCGTTGGGCATGTGTACACTTGTGTTTTTGCAAACTTGTCTCCTAGAACAATTCATGGAGGTCGTCTACTATTAATGATATGAAGGAGAGAAGCGACAAAATATCAAAGTTTCATGAATTGCAAGAAGTTTTAGAAAAACTCTGAAAATTGCTGAAAACAGGTCTGGTTAGTCACTCAATGGAAACTGCCACACGACTGATGTTGGGGTTGATCAATTCAAAAATTGGAGAAAGGTGTAATCAACAAACAAGCTATTTCTCTCGAACCCCCACTAAGAAGCTTGGGGGGGATCAAAAATTTTTTTAAAATGTTTTTCTTCTAGATTGAGTAAATGTTTAAATTTTCAGCCCTCAAGCTCCATTGGGACAGCCTATGTCTGCAGAACATATATAGATAGCCAGCCAGCCAGAGCAGTTTAAAAACTAAAGAAACCCATGCTGATGTTGACTATGTTTGACTGACGGTTTCTAATACTAAATATGTACTTGAACATACTTGAAAAAAGCTTTTTTTTGACAGCAGTTAATAGCATCACTAAGCCAGCTTCAGTTGGAGAGGGATTAAACTAATCAGAAAATTGGTAGTTAAATTTGATATGACCAATATCAGAATAAAGGTTTTTTTCTAAATACTGATATTCTTGGATGTGACTGGCTTTTCACTCACGTTGTTCTATGTGTTTGCTACTCTTGTTGAGAAGAAATTTTTTCTAACACCAGTTGAGGTCTGAATTCGTAACTTATGGATGTGTCCTTTAGTTTTACTGCATATAGATGAAGTCAGCATTTTCTTATCTGGGCATTTGGAGCAATGGAAATCAGTATCTACTCTATGTACATTGTTCCAGATTCTATAGACTTCCAACAGTTATCTTCTGTATTCCAGGGTCTCTAGATTGTTCTAATCTTTCAGTTTAAGATATATTTCCCAGTATCAGAATGATCTTTGTGACTCTCAGTATTCTCTCTTTGGCATCAGAGTTGTATTTCATGTGAGGAAACAATATACAAGAACCAAACTGAATATAAGATAATCTTTGTTTTCAAGTCATTAAAGACTTATAACAAAAAATTATTGCTTTTTCAGTCTGGCCTGGCAATTTACTAGAGTGAACTTGGAATTTCATCCCTCAGATCTGTAGACTGATCCTTTTGAGGAAGTGGAAATGTTTGGTTACACCCAAAGGCTAGCAGATGGAAGATACACTAAAGGAAGGTCAAAGATATTAGCCTAAATGTCATGATCAAAACAGCGGAGAAAGCAGGATAATAACAATACTTCATCTGAAAATGTTCAACAATATCTGTACCTTGCACGAATGAGTCACCATAGCCCGCGCATTCACCAGGACTAATTATCTAAAAAATATCTAAAGTTATCTAATATAACAGGTTTTTTTATCTGAAATAATCTTTGAAAAATGAATCTTTTATCTAAAATTATCTAAAAAATATACCAGCAAAAGATTTAGGCATTGTTGGTCCATAATGACCATAGAAATCCAAAAAGCACTTTTTTGAAAAAACAAACATTTTGGGATGGTGTCTAGTGGTGTACTCATGCAAATTTTCAAGGTTATAGCCCAAAAAATATGACAAGAAGCACACACACACACACACACACATACACACTCAGAGGCGCATAGATAAACACAGACATTCAAAGAGATAAGAATCAGTAGCCCACTTCTGGCTGGTCGGTTGGGCTGTTTGTTTGGCTATTGAATCACTCTAGAGAAAACATGTCAGGGCCCATTAAAAAAGATTCTCACATGCTTTAATCCAAAAATAGTTTTGTACTTCCGACCCCTCATAATTACCATATTTAGAATTTTTGAAAATCAATAATGCTCCCAACTTGTACAAAAAGTTCAACAGAAAAATTTCAATCATCTCTGCTGTCCAGATTGGATATAAAAAAAAAAAAACGATTAATCATTGCAGATCAAAGTTTGGCTCTCTACCCAGATTGACTAACCCTAACCCCCCTTCCCAGATTGACTAACCCTAACCCCCCTTCCCAGATTGACTAACCCTAACCCCCTTTCCCAGATTGACTAACCCAAACCCCCCTTCCCAGATTGACTGTCCCTTACCCCCTTCCCAGATTGACTAACCCTAACCCCCTTTCCCAGATTGACTAACCCAAACCCCCCTTCCCAGATTGACTGTCCCTTACCCCCCTTCCCAGATTGACTAACCCAAACCCCTCTTCCCAGATTGACTAACTTTAACCCCCCTTCCCAGATCGATCTATTTTATTAGCAACAGTCAACAGTCAACCAGAACATGTGTTTTTAAGCAGGTCTGTCTGGCTGGCTATCTATACATGTGCCAACTTAGGTGAATGGGAACTCTTCCTGCATGAGATACAAAAGGCTTGATTTGCCCCTAAATTTTCCTCAGTTTTCCTTGAATTACACTGATTTTCCTGAAATCTAACACATTTGCCCAATTTTCACCCTTTGCCTTGTACTTTTATGTGTGTTAAACATACACACCATACAAATGGAAGTAGAGAGCTTTAAATTTAAACAGTAACTCTCTGTTATGTCTAGAAAAAACTTGTTTTTTTTCAGAATAACTATCAGAATAGGTTTTAATGGTGAGGGTTCGATTTTCAATATTAGTATATACGTAATTGGTCCATTAGTTTTGTGTTTGGTAGCATTCATGCAAGTCTATTTTTTTTAAATTCAGACTTTTTTGGTAATCACTGCCCAACAAAAGGTGAGAAAAGTAATTTATTGATCACACCTTTTTCCAATTTTTTGATTGAGTACCTCTGACAAGACGTGCTGCCTTAAGATGTTGGTGCTGTGACGATTCCAACTGGGTGACTAACGAGACCTCTTCTTAATCTCCATCATTGATACTTAAACCTGCAAATGCACCAAAGAAATTCTGTGTTGTCTTTACATGAAAAGTTGATTTAATCACTAGATATTCCCCATGAAAAAAATTCATGGATACCCAGTGGCACCTCTCATGGTGAAACACTTTTATGACAAAATTTTACTTAAGGAAAGGTCTCTATTGCCAACAAAATCTTTGAACAAAATATTTTCAATTAGTGAGAAATAAAACTATAAAATTTCATAAAATTATCCAGAATTATCAAGATTTTATTTATGATTATCTGGATTTACATAGAGTATCCAGGCGCACATTTCAAGACAGACAAACGGGTGGACGGACATTTGATGAATTATTCTAAGATTATTCATTACATTATTTACATATCTATTTAACGAGAGGTCTCAGTTGTCAAAGGAAAATCTCTGAGTGAAATATTTTTAGTTCGTGAGAAATAAAACAATGAAATTTCATAAAATTATCCAGATTTATCTTCCATCTGTAATAATCCAGGTTTATATTCTAAGATTATTCATTTATTACATTATCTACATGTTCATTTAACGTGAGGTCTCCGTTGCCCCCAAAAAATCTCTGAGCGAAATATTTCCAGTTAATAAGAAAAAAACTATGGGATTTCATAAATTATCCAGAATTAGCTAAATTTCATTTATGATAATCTAAACTTAGATCTAGTATCTAGGCACTTATTCTAAGATAGATAGACAGATGGACAGACATTTGATGAATTATTTTTAGATCATTATTTATTAAATACATCATTTACATGTTTATTTGTACTTATACATTATTCAGAAAGCCATCATTACATTGTATATTATTTTCAAAGTTATCATTAAGGTTTCAGGGTCCGATATTTCTAATTGGAACTAATTACTGAAATCCTATTAGTTCAATTATTCCCTCAACAAATTTTCAACTAACGAGGTATTTTTTGAATGGATTGTTCCCATTAAGAGGGGCATAACTACATTAGAATTTTTATGAGATGATTTTCTTTAGAAAAGAAATTACTCAACTCGTCTCAGTGGAAGAGTCCATTGTTTCAAATGGCGGGTAGAAGATATTTTTGCCAGCAAAATTGTAACCTTCAAGTGGAAGAGTCCATTGTTATGGACAGAGAAACAGAAAAAATCACACTGATCATTGTATAGATAGAATTGATCCCAGCCTATGTCTGGAGTCGACTAACAACATCAATGACAATAATCTTCGCCTAATTCAGGGGAGTAAACTCTTCACAATTTTTCAGTCCCATCTTGTTAAACCAAAATGATATATGAAATTAACATTCCTCTACTATGATTTGGAATCATGACCACATGATTGGCAGGTGGCTCTCTTACCAACTGAGCAAAACTGACAAGTCCTATATATCTAGGAAAATTTATGTTACAATTATTCAAGCGCTCATTTCATTCTAATAAATGAAGATATGTTTATACTGGAAAACTTTTTTTAAATAATTTTTTATTGAATCACTGTAGCTTCATAAATGGCCTGCCAGACCAACCAGCCAAGTGGGCTACAGATTCTTCTCTGTTTGCTTTTGTCAAAAGTGTGCTTTTTGGGGTCATCTTGAACAAACAATGCTCAAATCTTGCATTAGTATTTTTTTTTTCCTTTTCAGATGATCTTAGATAAAAGGTCTATGTTTTTTAGATAATCAGTTCTTGTACATGCATGGGCTGCGGTGATTCATTTATGCAAGATTCTGATATATTTATCACGTATACTATACAAAAGTTGCGGTAATCGTCTTCAGTTGGAAATAGAATTTGACCCGGCAGCAGACAGGCTTGTTCACATTCTTAATCATTGATACTTTAATGTGCAGATGCACTGAAGGGATCTGCGAGATGAATGCATCAAAAGTTGATCTAATCATTTTTCTGTCGTGCCTTCAACAAATGAAATGCAGTATTTCGGGGGGGGGATATGAGCGGAACTGCACTAGCATTCAGAATTCCCATCAGCATTCGTGAAGTTGCTTGGAGAGGGCCTCTTACAGAGAATATGAGAAAAGAATTCCTCGGTGGGTGGTGAGCGCTTGAAGAGATCCAGGTAAAAAGGTCACACTCGTAAAAAGAGAAGTAGCAGAAAATAACACCACATCCACTTGAAAACGAGCAGGAGAAGTAGGGAATTACGGAGGGTTCTGTCGGATGTTTCCTATAATTATGGCTGGTGGGGGGGGGGGTTACCCTCAAACCATTGTATATCCTTACCACCCCTGCATAACCCCCCCTTCTTTTGCTGATTGAAATGCAACTTGCTTTCCTCTTTAAATGTCATGACACGTCACAGAAAAACTACCTCCTCCCAATCCGATGACAACAGGATTTCACTCGATTCATCTGAACAAGAATTTCTGCATGTTAATTAGGAACTGAGCCGATATCTGCACCTTGCGTGAATGAATCACCAGAGCCAGAACTGATAATCTAAAAGTATCTGAATTTACAAAGAGAAATATCTTAACAAAAAGATCCTCTATCCAGAATCATCTAAGAAAATAGATCTCTTATCTAAAATCGTTTTCTAAAATAGATCTTTCATATAATATCATCTTTAAAATAGATCCTTTATCTAGAATTATCTAAAAAGTATCAGCATAAGATTTGAGCATTGTTGATCCAAAATGATCGTTGAGACCCAAAAAAGCACTCTTTTGGAAAAAAAAACAAATGAAGTGTTTTTCAGATGGTTCCTAGTGGTGTACTCATGTAAGTCTTCAAGGTTGTAGGACCCCAAAAATATGACCCGTTAGCATCTGAACATACACATCCAAGCAAAGAGAGAAGGATCTGTTCCCCACTTGGCTTGTTGATCAGGCAATTCGTAGGGCTGCATTGATTCAATACCATCAAGCTCAGAAATCATTCTGAGACAGTCTTGATCGTATGAGGCAAATGTAGATATGAAGTTATTGACTCTCAAATATAGAAGAGTTAGAAGAGACATGATAAAGGTATATAAGATCATGAATAGAAAGTAAGACAAGAGGGTTGGCATCTTAATCAAAAAGTAGGAAGAAAATATAAAAAGAACGCAAACCAGGCAAAATAACCAGAAAATGTACCAACAAAGAGCCTGGCTAGATGTACAAAAATATAGTTTCAATGTCTGCTTAGTGAGGATATTGAATAGTCCACCAAATGAAATAGTGTGTTCAAAAAATGTGAATTCTTTCAAGAGTAGACTTGATAGATATTGGAATCAACAGGAGATTCTATACAACTGCAAGTCAGCAGTGAACATTTGGAAGTCATGTGAAAAATCTAAAATGATGACAGGAGTCTGGGAGAGAAGATTTAACATAAAACCCAGCCTACAAAATATCACAAAGCTAAGCTAAGATAATGACATTAGCTGACAAAAGCTGTGTGCTGTGTGCGTATGAGTGTATGTGTATGTTTTTGCATATGTTTGTGTATTTGCATGTGTTTGTGTACATGTGTTTGTTTATGTGTGTATGTGTGTGTGTGTGTCTTTGTGCATGTTGTGTATGTATATATCAGTCTTCGTGTGTTTTTGCATGTGTTTGTGTACATATGTTTGTTTGTGTGTGTGTGTGTGTGTGTGTGTGTGTGTGTCTTTGTGCATGTTGTGTATGTATATATTAGTGTTCATGTGTGTTTGCATGTGTTTGTTTGTGTGTATGTATAGATTTACATGAATGCACTGAAAAAGTGTGCTAGTGTATGTACATGCAAGTGTGTGTGTGTGTAATTGCCTCTATGTTTGCACATTTGTATATGTAGGTTTGTGCTTTTGTATGTGTATGTTTGTGTAAGTATGTTTATGTGCATGATGTGTATGTAGGTTAGATATTTGGGTGTGTGTGTGTGTGTGTGAATGTACTCAAAGCTATGATTATTGGAATATTGTATTGTTCCACTCTTCCAACTATTCGGAACATCAATATTGAAAATTGAAGTTCCTATCTGGCCTAAACACTGACCGCAGACTGTTTACTGGGCCAAGCCACAGACAATGAGATAAGATAAGGTAGCAAGTAAAATTATGCACATATTCATGCTCATATCTCACTTTTACATTTTGAGACTTATTTTTTTCTCTTTTCAAAAGGCTTTTATTTCGTTGTTTCATTTTTTTGTTAATTGTGTAATAATTGTATTTCTTCTTAAAGTTTGTTTACTGTTTTAGTTTCTATCATTTCTGGATCTTGATCCTTTAATTTGATCCAATGGTTGAGAAATCTTTGTGAGAAGAAGTTTTTTATTGAAGTTTTCATGCAATATATTTCTATTTTTCTTTAGTCATGGTTTGAGAATTTTTTCATTGGGATGATGTCAATGACTTTTATTATTTTAAATGTTTTTATCATATCCCCTCTAGTTTTCTTTTCTTCAAATGTTATTTCTTTTAATCTTTCAAGTCTCTCTTAAAAAGGGCTTTTTAGTTCTGGACCTAGTTTTGTTGGTCTTCCCTGGATATTTTTCAATTTTTTTATATTGTTTTTGCAATATGGGGACTACACTTGCAGAGCATTTTATCTGTGCTGACAGTTAAAAATTTTCTGCCAGAGCTGCAGAGTGTGAATTTGCTTCAGAAATGCATTTTAGATTTGAGCGTTTTTAATAACAAGTCAACAGTTCTAAGAATGGCAGAAATTTCATGTCAAAACCAGATTTGAATAGGCTAACAACATTAGTAATGAATAAAGTGATTCGAAGAGAGAGTGGATAAAGAGAGATTTTAATAGATTTTACTTTGGGATTAAGGCAATGGTTTCAAAACTGGGGACCCATAGCATCAATCCCTCTGAACCTGACATTGTGAATCTTGTGGATGAAAAATAAAATCATCCATTGAACAACTGAAAAACATAATTAATGTACACAAAGCTGGAACATAATTTGAATAAATGTATTCCATTTGAAATAGATATGGTCTTCAAAGGTCAAAAATAGTCTAATCTCTCAATGGCAAAAATAGGGGTCTGCCAGAATATTTCCTTTGGAGGGTCCTTGAGTTTTCTAAGTTTTGAAACCACTGAACTACATGTATTTTGATTTTTGCGTTCTATATGACATTACCTACATTTTACATTGGTCGATATCTAATACTTAATCATGTTCGATCATTGTATTGATCTGAATTACATAATAATGAATCTCTTTCTTTTGTGCATATACAACATATAAGTCTGGTAGTCCTTTCTTTGACTGTCTCCTTCAGCATTCCAGTTTACAGCCACTCCCTCTCATTTTCATTGTGCGTGTGCGTGTACATCTGTCTGTCTCTCCCTCTCACACACACTCTCTTTCCATCTCTCCTCTTCTGCCATATTTTTTCTCCCCTTTTCCTCTTCGTCTCTCTCTCCTTTTCTCTTCCCCTCTCTTTCTCCTCACCTCTACCAACCCCTCTCTTACTCTCTCCCTTCCATGTCTCTTCCCCTCCCCTCCTCTTTCCCATTCTCCGTCCCTCTCTCACCCTCTCTCCTCATCTTTCACACACTCACACACACACTCTCTCTCCTTTATTTTCCCTACTCTCTCTCTCAATCTCTCTCCTCTCCCATTCCCCTCTCCCTATTTCCCAACCTATTTCTTCCTTCCCCCTCTCCTTCTCTCCCTCTCTCCTTCCCTCTCTCTCCTTCCCTCCTGTTCTCACATTCTCTCTTCCCTTTCTTTCCTGTCTTACTCCCTTTTTCTTTCCTTCTCCTTTTCCCTCTCTCTCCCTCCATCTCCCCTCCCACTCAATCTCCTCCTCCTTCTCTACAACCCTCTCTCTCTCACTGTCTCCACCTTCTCTCTTTCTCTTTCCTCTCTCATCTCATTCCAGTATCCAGTCAAATCTTCAAGAGTCTATTCTCTTCTTGTCTGAATTACGCTAGACAGGCAGTTTTAATCATTCTACATGGTTCCCTCAAACTAATTTCCTCGTCTTTGTTGATTTGATGTCATTTATCTACTCAATTCAAGCTACTCTGGCTGGCTGACTGGCTATGTATCAATCATGCGTAAGGCCCACAGCAATGGAGCTAGAGGGCTAAAAATTTTAATCTTTATTCCTTTGTTTTTTTTAATATCTCCCTTCAAAGAGTTTTTAGAGAAGTGTTCAATTTGCAATATAAGTTCATGCTTAATTGGCTCTCTTGTTTGTGTTTGGCAGTGTTCCTGTTTGGTTTTTGAAAATTTGGACGTTTTCAATGTACAAGAGATGTAAAATATTCATTGATAACCCTTTTTTCCATTTTCTTAAAAATTGATCATCCCAACATGTTGCCAAAAGACGTTAGTCATATTTTACTCCTTATTATATCTTGGAAAAATTATTTAATTAAAATATCAATACCCCCTTTAAATAGCGTTCACTCAGATGGTTATGGGTTTGATAGGCAGTACAAGTGATGAGCATGGAATACTCTTCATTGGACAAGTTTCCCTGAACACTCAGCGATGTAATTTCCTATCGTGAATTCATCACGACTAAGTTTGTATCAGTACTTATTGTCATGTGTCCGCACCTTGTGTCGACCATGAAGAGCCAGGAGATCATCAGAACAAATACGTGCCCCAAAAATTGTTGAATAATTTATATAAACAAAGACTAGGGGTCACAACCCCACTAAGGAATCAGATAAAGATTATTAGCTGTTGCAGACTCATCCAAAGAAGAAAATGTCCCAGCAGACAAAATCATGACATTTTAAGAAAAATTATGTTGTCAAATGATTCTGTGGGTAGACAAATTTCTTATACTAGAAATGATTCAGTGGAAGAGTCAAAAAGTTAGAAATTTGCAATTCAACTGTCTTTAATAAAGTTTTTATGGGTCCTCATTAATCACCGCAACCCACAACAAACCGGTATAATCATTGTTACTGGCTGTAGGTTATCCATGTGTTCTAATATCTATATCTATCTATCCATGTATCTATGCGGACTTGGCCTAGGCCTTACTATTCAGAGCATAAATTTGAAATTTTGCGCACACACTCCACTCAATTCTCCAAAATGAGATTATAGATGAGGGTTCAATATATAATGTGAGTTTATGCTATATTGGTCACTATTTTTATGCCCACTTATTTTTTGAAAACTCAGACCATTTTTAGTATAATCACAGCCCAACAAAGGGCAAGAAAAGTGACTTTTTCACTGATCACCCTTTTATTTTCAACTTTTTTACTGATCACCCCCACACAAGATGAATTGATGTCGGTTATTCATAATTCCCCTTTCAACATTTAGCCATTGTTAGTTAACAACCAAGGACTAATCATATTCAGTCTCAGTGCCTACTGGTTTTATACTAAAAGAGTGGGGGTCGTGAATAAATTAGTCTGATTCGAAGGGGTCACAAGTGAAAAAAGTTGGGGAAACCTTGATATAAAGCAACAAAACCTCCATCGTATGGGAATAGTGAGAAAAGTCAGCAGCCAATATCTTTGAAGACTTTTCTCAGATTGAAATCAATCCAACAATTTGGTTTGAAGCTGATAAAACACACAAGACAAAAACAAAAAGATGTCTAATAATAATCCGATAGAGTTACAAATCTTTCACCAATGTCACTTGGTGACAGTGTTGTCAATTCATCACTTTTTGCACTAAATTCGGAGTTGTTCAAGAAGGCACTAAATTAGTATGGGCGTGGTTAAGTATTTTGATAATTTGGGGCCATTTTTTTCAAGCTTTTTTGTGTCTTTTGGCCATTTTGAGAACTTTTTAGCTATCTTGTTTATCCAGCACTTTTTGGCAGTCAAACTAGCTTGAAAATATTTTTTTTAAGTTGGTAACACTGCCCTGTGACAATAACCTGCTGAAGAATCTATGACTTTCTTTAACTGTTGTAAGAAATCAATATTTCTATCTTAACACACTGAGCTCATGGTTCCCCTGGGCATGACAGTGTACTGGGGCCCCTAACACCACCTCAACCGTAAGACATTAGAATTAGCTTTATACTTTTCAAATTGAATGACAGGCCCCTGGGCCACTTGGCCATACGCCCATGCAATAAAATGGCATGTTATGCAAACTCTAACCAGAAACTGTCAAAACTTCTGAGATTTTTGTCTGAATTTCTGAGACGAGAAACTATCATTCTGGCTGCAAAAATGGCTAAAATTTTTCCATTTCCAGCAAACTATATAATTAAAAATGTCCTATACACTCATTTAAAGCATGCACCAAATAAAATAATGGATGTTGGGCTTAACTTTGATAAGAAAGAGCAGTGAAAGGAAGAGTCAGAATGAAAATAGTCAGTTCTCAGGAAGGGTCTGTTTGACTGTGGGTTTTTTTTAGAATGGAGAGGTGGGGTCTAGCATTCAAGGGATGGGCAAAGTGGGGTGGGTTGGAAGTAGGGCGTGTTGTTTTTCTTTTTAATCTTTTTGGTTAATGGTGGGTGAGATTTCTTTTTCTTTTCTCAAAGGGGTGGTATGTGTGTGCTTATACCATTCCTAAAATGGACTGTTGGCTTTTCACCAATTCCTTGTATATTAGTGTTGTAATATGTTCTATCTATGTGATTCCGTTTCAAAATCAATGTACTTAGAAAATTTGCAATCTGCAAATGTCCATACCTTTGTGTTATTGTACTGCATTGACCATTTTCATTCCGACCCCTCTTCTCACTGCCCCTTTCCATCTAAGACAAGCCTAATACCCACAGAAAGAGGCTGTGACCCCTCCTCTCACAGAACCTCCTTATTTCAGACCAAATTTGATTCCCACCTACACAGATACAAAGACCTCCCCTCCTGCTCCTACTAAATAACTCACAACACAGGAATATCTCCTTTTCTTTCCTCAACCTAAAACATGTAAACAACACACTATTTTCTCTGCATTGCTGAAAGTTCACCCTGAAAAATATGGCTGGCAACCATTGAAATGCATCAAAACATGCCCATGTGTTAATAAAAAATTTTGAAATGTAACACCTACTTTCTCATAATTTTTTCTCTTTCATCTTTCAATTGTCACTTTCAAAAACATTTTGCTTGATCACTTACTATCTAAGAAACACACACACACATATATATATATATATATATATATGTATAGTAGGATGTGGATTCGCTCTGAGTAAAATGTTGTATGTATCGAGCACTCTATGAAATAAATCCACAACATTTCAGCAGTGGCTTTATATTATTGATGTATCATTATATTATGTTATACTGCTAGCCTGATTTGTACCACATATAGTGTGTGTATATATATGTATATATATACATTATTTATATTCTTATTACATCATTATCTAAGATAGAGCTTTTCAAAATAAAGCCTGATATATTTGAGAAAATAATTATGACTAGATTCATTCAATTTAGCCAGAACTTACATTGCAAACTGAAACCACCTATTCAGACAAATTTAAAAAAAACAAAAACATTCTTGTTGACATAATGAAGAGTGAATGTTGAAATTTTCAGCACTCTAGCTCCATTGGTACTTCCTGTACTCATGATGCATATATATCCAGACAGTTAGACCAACTTAAAGACACAGAGAAACTCGTGTTGACAGTTTTGGTGGAAGTTTCGGTTGACAGTCTCTAATAATGGATATAAATAGTGTATTATCATATAGTGATGAATTATTCATGGTTGTGTAATTAAATGGGATTCATAAGAATTCAATTTCACATGTTTCCAGAAACTTCTCTGAAGGTCATGGTTCAGATGATCAGGCCTGCCCGGGTCAGTAGAGTAAAATGCTGGAAATATCATTCAGGCGTAAATCAGCTGGGAGGTCTAGGGGCACTGTGAGCATGGAGTTTTAATTTTTTTTTTAGTTTTGGCTCTTGTAAATACTTGGAAATAGCATTTTCAGTCCTAAATTTTGATAGAAATACAACATGAACATGAATCATTACAATTTTTTTTCTCTAAACTAAGGTCAGCTCATCGAAGTGCAAATGCAAATAATGGAACCTCCCCATTCTTTCTTGATAAGATAATTCTCTCTAATGCAACTTATAATTTGAGAGAGAAGAACTCCAATGCCTTTGTTCAAGAATAATAGAAATGCAAAACATATGATATTTCCTTGATTAAATACCTAATCTTTAGATGTTTTTA
Organism: Thysanoteuthis rhombus; assembly: GCA_963457665.1. NCBI lineage: Eukaryota > Metazoa > Mollusca > Cephalopoda > Oegopsida > Thysanoteuthidae > Thysanoteuthis > Thysanoteuthis major. The sequence goes on along the minus strand of OY735233.1, from coordinate 39,298,932 downwards.
TCTATATAAGCTAGAAAATAAGCTGAAAATCTTTTCTCAAACGCAGATGCAGAAGGTGGTAGGTTTCAAAAAAAATTGTGAGGGAGAGTGGGAGACAAATAATATTGCAGGAGAACTACGCAAAATGTTATACACTTGTCAGGTATGGATGATTAGCCATTTTGTCGGAGTGTTGAGTGATTTCAGTTTTTCTATTACATTCATTAGGGCTGGAGTGTAATAATTTCCCAAGTAAATTTTTGCAAGAATTCTATAAAGAATTTGGAGAAATTATTGCTCAAGTACAAATGTTGTCATGAATTATTCTTTCATATACTTACTATATGATTAGTAATTGTACAATGTAAAAAAACAAGAAATGTAAAAAAACGATGCGTCCTGCATACATGGCAGTAGTAGCAGTATATATATATATATATATATATATATATATACATATATATACATATATATATATACATATATATATATACATATATATATATATATATATATATGTATATATATATATATATATATATATATATATATATATATATATATATATATATATGCATAAATATATATAAATATATGAAAAGAACTTTTTTCCCAAAATTGTTCAAGTATTTAAAACTGAAAAGCTTTCTAAACTATTTATCATATATATATAGATAGATAGTTGATTGTGGATTCGCTACACAAACTAGCTCATGTTTCTGCCGTCTTCTGGCCTCATCAAGCAAATCAATTATACTGCAAGCCTGATCAGTACCACATATACAGTGTGTATATATATATATATATATATATATATATATATATATATATATATATATATATATATATATAATAAGGAATGAGACAGACTCAGGAGTAAAACTATGCAGAGACTTTATTTTTTTGATTAATCAATTCATATATCATTTAATTAGTATGCTATGCAAGTTTTGGGAGGGGTTCCCATCTTCAGTAGCATGTGTGTACCTTTTGGTGGTTGTAATATTTTTGTTGAAAACAAATTTGATACCAGGAGTTTTGCTTTGAAATCAAAAATGAAAATCAAGAATGAGGAGTCCTTGGAGGTTATGATAGTGATTCCAGACTGTTTTACAACTGTGAAGATATATATATATATATATATATATATATATATATATATATATATATATATATATATATATATATATATATTAGAAAGCATTACAGCTTTAGGCACTGAATTTATGAAAAAAACAATTTTTTTTCAAACAATCATGTCATTTCAGTCAATTATTTCCCAACGTCTATTATTGCAATTCATATAATTTTTTCAGTTTTTTTTCATGTTCTACACAGAATTTGATTTTATGGTACTATTTTTCTTGTTGGAACATCATATTCATGCATATGTGTATATGTGTACATATATATATATATATCCAGTGGTAGAATACCGGCCTCCGGGTCTGAAGCGAAGGTTTCAATCCTGCTTCTTGGTACTGCATGGGATAATGGATTGTCTTTAGCCACACTGAAGAGTTGTAATACAACGAAACAGCTGTCTGTGGATGATACTATAATTAACGCTCCTCTATTCAGGGTTGAACACTCTTTAAGTGAGGTAACTCGTTCATTGTAAGCTTATGCAATGCTCTTCCATAGAGCACTCTGGTGGATTGGGAATTTAAGCTAAATAAATATAACACTTAAATTCAGCCTTACTGACCATCCAGTTCTGTGGCTCAGCTGTCAGTGGATGACACAATAATTA
>OY735233.1:39272200-39292200 GCA_963457665.1 Thysanoteuthis rhombus | reverse complement strand
GTATATATATATATATATATATATATATGTACATATATATATAGTGTTTTTAAGTTAGGTTTATTTATCCATGAATGTTTTTATCAATGGTCTAGATGGTATATATATATATATATATATATATATATATATATATATATATATATATATATATATATATGTATATATATATATATATATATATATATATATGCGTGTGTGTGTGTGTATATACATATTCAGATAGATAGATAGATAGATAGATAGGGATAACAGTTTATGATATAAATTGATGTAAATACAAAAACCTTTAAATATCGTTTTGTTATTCTAGAAGTAGCTTTTCCAGATGGTGCCAAACAGAAAAAGCACTGTCAGCATATCTTTAATAAGCCTTTGATATTTATAAATTTTTCTTCTTATATTAAATTTTTTGAAGCATTTTTATGGGCCTAAATGCAGACCAACATTTTTCAATTCGAAAGAGAAGAAACAATTTCCAGTATTCAAGAGAGACTCAGAGTTCAAGAATGCCACTCCAAACATCAGGAATCAATATTGAATTACCAACACTGAGCTGTTAATGGGTCCCCCAACCCTCCACCCATAGTTGGACGCAAGGGTTGATTTGAAAATTGGGATCAAATATAGAATCTGAACCCCCAAATTGATTCAAGTCAGAAGTACAAATTTTCATATTATGCTGTAATCAAAATTTTATTCAATTAATAAGTTTTTCAAATTTCATATTACTGTTTCTCCACAATATTCTTTTATCGATTAAAAGGATCTGAATTCTACACTCCATCCTTGTTTTGATTAAGATCAACTAAATTTTGATTTCAGTGTAATCTGAAAACTTGTGCTGGTGACTTATATAAATTTTGGTTTCCGTATTCTACAGTTGATCATTTCAGCTTTCTTTGCAAGGAATCAAGGATTTTTGCCATTTTGTCTTTTCATACAGAAGGAATCCCAGACTGAAGATTCAGCACTCTGACGCCGAATGTTGGCAAGAAATCCCTTCAGTGATTGCTTCTTGAATCACACTAAGACATGGCATTGTAAATTGTATTTCAAGAATTCGAACAGCCAAGAATCGTTAGAAATTTGAAGACAGACACCAGGTGAGAGATCAAGCTGAGATTTGAATGAAAATCCACAGCGGAGACTGACATTGTCCAAATTAATTTTCCGTTTCCATCATGTACAAGGTAGTCATGGAAAGAATCATGGAAAGAATGATAATTTGCACTTCATTGTTTTCCCAGGTATGAAATGAATGGAAAGCTGAGTGTGTGGAGCCAAAGGCAGACAGATAATATATAAGCATAGGAAAATGTTCAACATCAGGGAAACAGGACCAGATTAAGCCAGTGCAGTGCCCATAGCATATATCATAAAGGGGCCCCAAATTAAGGAAATACACATGATTATTAAAACATACATATTTACTCACAAAGAAATAAAATTTTTCCATTGGCTATAAAGCCAGATAATGCAATAATGTCTGTAATTTCAGTAATGATATAACTTAGTTTCTATTTTGATCTTAGTGCAGCAGCTATGACTTCAGTTTCAAATAACTTTGTATTCATTTGTCTTATGTGTATCACATAGATACTATACTACCATTGATAACTCTGCTGAATAATAACCCCCGATTAAAGTTGATAATTGGTATTAATTGATATCATCATCATCATCATCATCACCACCACCACCACCACCACCACCATCATCATCATCATCATTATCAGTCTTTTAGCGTCCGTCGTTGGACATAGACCTTCCCCAGGATTTGCCACACTTCCCTATCATGGGCGTCACAGAGCCAGTACTTCCTGAACTTGTCTAGCTCATCTCTCCATCTAACATTTTGCCGGCCTCGGTTGCGCATGTGGTCTCAGGGGATCCAACCTCAAACATCCAGTCATTAATAAAATTTGAAGACAGTAAAGTACTGTTGTAATTGAGCAAGTGCAGAATCACTGAATCAGAGTTGATAACTTGCAACTTTTGCAACATAGATAATCTAGCACTACATGGAAAAGCCAATTTCAATGCCTACTATATATATATATATATATATATATATGTATATATATATATATATATATATATAGTCTAGAAAGCTTTACAGCTTTAAACACTAGATATTAAAAAACTTTTTCAATGGATTTTTTGTGTCACTTCAGTCAACCATTTCCCAATATCTGTCAATGCAATCTATGTGATCTTCAAAAGTGTTTTTCTCCTGTTTCCCCTATACTTTGTTATTATGGTACAATGTATAGATCTTCTCTTGTTGGGATTATCAGTTGTTTACCATGTAACCATTTAGGAGATTATAAAAACAAAACATTTATATTAACATGGCACCCCAGCAGTGTCGATTAAACACCACCTCCATTTCTTACTGTACAGTTCATGCCATACATGCAGTTTTTCATATCATACAAAGTTTTATGTGTATTGTACATTGATATTATTTACTACTACATTCTTTTTTTTTGAAACAAGGCTTACGTACATATGTTACCCTAAAAACGTTTTCAACTATGAGGGATCAGTAAGTATAACAACAGACATGACTCACATTTCGTGTCATTTCTATTGAATGTTCACTCGTGTGAATATTTAATCAATTGTGTTGGTTTTAATTTCAGACTGCATGCAAGCCAACTTATGATATCATCTTTAAGAATACTAATTACACAGAGAAAACTTCTTTGAGTTGATTCTCTACCAACTTTCTCAACTGAAGAATTTGACAATTATTTTCTAACCTTAATGCTCATTTATGAATATATATATATATATATATATATATATATATATATATATATATATATATATATATATATATATATATATATATATATATATAATAATTAGAAACAAAACCGTCAAACTGTCAATTAGGGTTTTGATTGATTCTGGCAGGCTGGCTAGCTGTCTATACATGTACGTGTCATGCACAGAGGACAATAGAGCTTATGGGATGAAAATTAAAATGTTGAGAAAAAACATTGTTAATCACCGCTACCCAAAACACTAGTTTAGATACTGTTGTTGGGTTTAGTTATTCAAGTGTTCTGACACTTATATATATATACATGTATCTATGTATCTGGACTTCACCAAGACCTGAACATTCATTGTAGAAACTTTGAACTTTGTACACACACTTCCCCCAATCAATAGGGAAATTGTTTTTTGTTTTTTAAAAATTCCTCCCCAAAAGGATGTTTTAGTGGGGGTTCAATTCTTAATTTGAATTCATGCTAAATTAGTCCCCTAGTTTCTGTCCACCCTTGTTTTTTGAAAATTTGGACATTTTTGAGCTCCATGAATCCATAGAATCACCATGGCCCAACCAACCAGCCAAGGGGACTACAGATTCTTCCCTTTTTGCTCATCTGTGTGTGCGTGTGTGCATGTGTGCATGTGTGCACGTGTATTTGTGGGTGTATATGTGTGTGTGTGCATGTGTATGTGTATCTGTCTGTTTGTTCTCCAGATAGTCATAGTGACATTTTGGGCGCTACAAAAACTTGAAGATTTACACGCGTATACCACTAAGCACAATCTAAATATGCTTTTTTTGTTTTTTCATAAAATGTTCTTTTTGGGCTCTTTCTGGTCATTTTAGACCAACAATGCCCAAATCTTACGCTGATATTTACTTTAGATAATTTTAAATAAAAGATCTATTTTTTTAAGATAATTTTAGATAGAAGATGTATCTTTTAGATAATTTTATAAAAAAGATCTATTTTTTTTTTTAGATAATTTTAGACAATGATTTTAAATGATATTTTTAGATAGTTGGTTCTGCTATATGAGCTGGCTTTTGAGATTCATTTGTATACGGATATGATTCTGATTTTTATATGCATCACAAATTCTTGAGAGAAAGAGATTAGAAGACGAGACACTCAAATACTGATTCCACACGAAAATCTGATATCAATTTTTTTATTTATTCTTTATTTCAATATATTTCACATGAAATTGAAGACTGAATTTTGGAGAAAGAAAGAAAATTAAAATCTAAATTTTGGTGAATTAAATGCATCAAAAATTGAATTTCACAAAAATTGAAAATTCAACCTTAAACTATTGATTCTCAGCCAAACGAAAAAATAAATCATTTATTGTTCGATACTCGCAGGGGCAAAAATTAAAATCGGGAGAATTCTTTTTCCAAGAACTATTTAGGAGAGTTACAGGTTTGGTTAGTCATCCAATAAAAACCATCTCATGACCAGTGTCTTTTGGCAGCATGTTGGGGGTAGTGAATTAAAAAAATTGGAGAACGGGTGATTAATGTATAAGTTATTTCTCTAGCCATCCATTGGGCAATGATCACAAAAAAGTCTGAATTTTCAGAGAAAACTCGGGGACCGGTTTAGCATAAACTTACATTGTAAATTGAAACCCTCTCTTAAAAAATCTATTTTGATGTGAAATTGGAAGAAAACAACTCTCAGGGCAAAAAAGTAAAAAAAATAGGAAAATTCTTCTCTAGTTTCTTTAATTTCAAAGTTGACCCGGCTATGTATGAATGTATATATCATGCATACAGACAGTACCAACAGAGCTAGAGGGCTGATATTTCCAACATATACCCTTCATTATGTCTGGAAAAAAAGTTTTTTTTGTTTTTTGAAAATTTCTCCCTTAGTGGGTTTTTTGGGGTGCATCAATTTGCAATAAAAGCTAATGCTAAATTGGTCCCTAATTTGTGCCCTGTTGCATTCAGGCTTATTTTTTTGAAAATTCTGACTTTTCAGTGAACCAACAAAAGACAAGAAAAGTTATTTCTTCATTGCTCATCCTCAACACAACATGCTGCCAAAAGACATTGGTTACATCATTGTTTTTATTGAGTGACTAACTTAACCTGATTTTTGTTTACTGTTCAGAATTGTTTATGAGATAAATCTGTAAAACCTTTTATTCAGTGTAATTAATTCTTCCTCATGACCACGAAACTTAGAATTTTTAAGAATCAGTTCCAGGATCTTCAACATAATCATTTATTTTATATCTCGATCTACCTGAGGTATACAAGGTTAAAATCATTCGACTGTAATACTACTGCCTTTTTATTACTTCGATTAAAATATCTCATTTAATTTGCCATGTTTCATATTCAAAATATACTCAAACATCCATACCTTGCAGGAATGAATCACTGTAACCCTCATGTATACCAGATTGAGTTATCTACAAGGTTATCTAAAATCATCTCAAAATTATAGATCTTTAATCTAAAACTATCTAGAAAAAAAAATCTTTTATTTAAAATTATCTAAAAAAAATAGATCTTTCATTCAAAACCATCAAAAAATAAATCTTTTGTTTAAAATTATCTAAAAAAATATATCTTTTATTTCAAACTACTGAGAAAAAAAAGATCTCTTATATAAAATTATCTAAAAAAATAAATCTTTAAATCTCTGAAAAAATAAATCTAAGATAAATAAAATCATCCAGAGAAATAAATCTTTTATTTATTATTATCTGGAAAAATTGATCTTTTATCTAAAACTATCTAAAAAGAATAGATCTTCTATCTGAAACTATCTAAAAGGATAGATCTTTTGTCTGAAAATCTTTTTAAAGGATAAATCTCTTATTTAAGACTATCTAAAAAAAAAAAAAGACAAAATTTATTCTTTTTTGAGAAAACAAAAAAAAGCGTTTTTAGATGGTGCCTAGTGGTGTGCTCATGCACATTTTCAAGGTTGTAGCAACAAAAATGTGACAAGAGGCACCTAGAGAGATACAGAAGAGCAAAGAGAGAAGAATCTGTTGCCCACTTGGCTGGTCGGTTGGGCGGGCTATTTGTGATGCTATTCAATAAGGAACAGTGTGACTTTCTTGATTTGCTGTCCATAACACTTGACCCTTCCACTTGTGATCAAATATTTTGCCGATAAAAATGTTTTCTACCCATCAGTCCAAACGTACTCTTCCTGACAAATAAATTGGTCTTTGTTTTGTCTCTACAGACAATGGAATGACACTGGGGGCGCCAACACTACACCAATAGTACCTCCTTAACAAACTATGCTAAATTACCTAATCACATGAAAAAAATGAAAAAAGATGGCAGCATACACATCTGCCGATGCTCACCCCCCTTTTCTGGCCTTTCCTTTGGGATCAAAGTGTAGTATCTTTTCCACGGCAGAGACCGAGAAGTCGGTACTGACACTTGCCTGTCGAATGGGCCGAAGATTATGTGTGGGTTGGCATCAAAGACCAAGTGCGCCGGTGCAATGCATTAGCCAATGAGGTTTTACTGAGGCTAAGCGCATCGGGAGGCCTTTGGACTAGTCCTTAGGCTCTCCCATTATTACTCAGCCCAGCTGCAGGGTCTCTGTTTCCCCAGGGCAGCGCTGCTCCATTGTACTTAAAGGAGCAGGTCCCCTGGTGGATGCTTTCGCGGGTGACGTTGTCTAGCCATTACGATGAGCTTTTCAACGGTAACTGCGTCGACTGGAGCCATTTTTGGAAGGGATGCTCCTTTTTCTTGCCATGTTAAGCCCAACCTTGTGTCACATATTGCTGTGGAGGGACTGTGATTAAATAGATACACATCTCCCAGTATAAATGGTCTGGTACTAACTCATACTGAGTTAATATACTTATTCTAGCATATAACCATCAGAAATGATGGGGTTATTTATGTATGGATCAGTACTAGAGAGCATGAAGCTATAATTTTATTAGGTAATCTATCATTGATATTTCAAGTGTTCTCATTTTAAGTTTTTTTATATCACAACTTTCAAAGGGTGATCGGACTTAAAGTCTTAAGACAAAATGTTACATAAGAAAAATTGAGGGAAGTGTAAGAGGGTTTCAAAAAATAATGATTTTAAAATAATTCAGAAAAATAGATGGAAGAAAAAAGGAATTGTTTGTGTTTTTTATGTAAAAAAAAAAACATCAACAAAAGATGCATTAACTCAACTCAAACTGATTTAATGTGTGATCAGGCATAAAGTCTCAAGAGTTTCTATGATGTAATCTCCATTGTTATGTCGTAATAAGAAGGTAAATTAACAAATTAGATGCACAAACAGGGAAGAAATTAGAATGTATACTTATAGGTTCAGATAATGAACAGTGTGACCTGTTTCTTTCAGTCAGTAACTCTGGACTCTTCCATTTATGGATAAAATTTTGCTGATAAAAATACCCCCAATCCACTATATGAACCTTCATATGATTCTTCAACTGAAACCAATCATCTATTTTGTTTTTTCTCAAAAAACTGTATGATAGAAATTGAAATATATCTGAATTTTTTCATGAGTATCAAATTTAGGTTAAAAAGAATCTCATATATTTTGCGGCGTCTCATAAGCACTCGGCCATACATGGGGCAAAAAAGGCAAGTGTATCTACTAACCTACCTGGTGGTAATAAGTTCTGTTGCTGAGTCAAGTAGTGTATATAATCAGGTTCAGGGGAAGGGGCCAATGAACGATATCACACGGATGATTTGAAAATCGACTGTTATGTGATATCCTCTAGCATAAACAGCAGGATGAGAATAATCTACCCCCATTTCAAGGTTCAGTTTGAAATACCCTGGAGTTTAACAACTATGATAGATAAGGCTAGAAGGTAGAACAGCAGGCTAATAAATTGTGACTATAACAACCAAGATGATTCTAGTCTGAATGAATCAGAGTATATTTGTACCTTGCATAAAAGAATTACCATAGCACTTGCATGAACCAGAACTGGTTATCTAAAAGCTACTAAAAAGTAGATCTTTTACCTAAAATTAACTTTAAAATAGTTCTTCTATCTAAAATTATCTTAAAAAAATAGATCTTCTATCTAAAATTATCTTAAAAAATAGATCTTCTATCTAAAATTATCTAAAAAAATAGATCTTCTATCTAAAATTATCTAAAAAATATCAGCAAAAGATTTAAGAATTGTTAGTTCAAAATGACCAGAGAGACCCAAACAAGAAAAAGAACACTTTTAGATGGTGCTTAGTGGCTTACTCATGTACATTTTCAAGGTTGTAGCCTCCTCTTACCCCAATCTGAACAGGAGGACCCAAAGACACACATACAGACGAGCACAGAGAGAAGAACCTGTGGCCTATTTGGCTGGTTGGTCAGGTGGGCCATTTGTGGAGCTGCTGTGATTCAAAAATGATAATTCCTTATCTCAAAAATACATCTTTAAAAACTCTTGTGATGTGCTCTTTGCATATCAGTCTATCTTCACTGCATTTTGAGAAACTGTCAACATCAATATAGGTTTCTTCAGTTTTTTAATGGGCCTAGCTGGCTGGAAGGCTATCTATGTATGTGTTGCTGCATCCAAAGGGATGAAAATTCAAACATTTACTCATTATACTTAGAAAAAATTTCATCCTGTTTTTTTCACACCTCCTCCTCCAAAAAAAATAGGTATATAGAACAGGATTCAATTTACAATGTAACTGTTTGGTAAATCAGTCTTTTTAATTATTTCACACTTGTTTTTTTTAATATTCAAACTCAGTCCAACAAAAGGCAAGAGAGTCACTTATTCATTGATCACCACTTCTTCCAATTTTTTAATTGATCAACCCATATGCGCTGCCAAATGATGTAGGTCATGAGACCGTTTCTATTGAGAAGCTCTCAAATCACCATGGCCCAACAAATGGCCCACCTGACCAACCAGCAAAGTAGGGTACAGATTTTTCTCTTTACTCATTGTGTGTGTGTGTGTGTGTGTGTGTGTGTGTGTGTGTGTGTGTGCGTGTGTCCAGGAGTCCCTGTTGGGGACTACAACTTCGAAAATTTGTATGAATGCACCACCAGCCATCAACTAAAAACTGTTTTTTGGGTTTGTTTTTTTCTAAGTGTTTTTGTGGTTTTCTATGGTCATTCTGGACCAACCAACAGTGTCCAAATCTTGTGTTGGTATTATTTTTTCAAGATTATTTCAGATAGAAAATCTATATTTTGGGTTAATTTTAGATCATTTTTAAATAGTCAGTTCCGGTACATACATGCACAAGCTACTGTGATTCACTCATGCGAGGTACAGATATTTATTTTATTTTCTGTAAAGGCAAAGAGGAAAAATACAAACAAAATTTTGTTTTGGGGAAAAATGATTCCTTGACGTATTAACCTGATTTCCAACATGTTCCCAATTTTCTTGTTTCAAAGAAAATCTATAAACTGGTCAGATTAGTCACTCAATAGAAACTGTCAAATAATCAGTGTATTTTGACAGCATGTCTTGTTGGGGGTGATCAATTAAATGATCGGGAAAAAGGTGACTTCTCTCTCTTTTTGTCTAAATTTTCAAAGGCAGGCACGATTGCTTGCTGGACACAAACTAAGGTAACAATTTAAGATACACTTACTTTTTACATTGAACTCTGAATCAAAAACTTTATTTGGGGGGGATTTTGAAAAAAAAAAAAGAAGCCTGACTCACTTGAAAACTGAAGAAACATAAGTTGACAGGTTTGATGACAGTTTTGGTTGACAGTTTCTAATATTTGCATATTCATGAGTGGAAGGGGAGACATGACAAGGCAAAGTATTTCATGAATATCGAGTAAATTGATTAAATTTCAGAAAAATATTTTCAGTGGGAAAATTGAAAAGAACTAAAAATCTTTGAAAAGATTTTAATTAATTTTGCAGGAAATTTCCCTGTCCCTGACAACAGAACTGATAACAATTGTTTTTTCTGATATTTTTTGGGAGTAGGGTGATTTAATTAATTTTTTGTAAACATTTTTTTTTTTGGCAATGATCTTCATTCAACTGTTTCAAAATCTGAAATAATACAGCATGCACACACACTCACACACACACACACGAGGGACAGGCTGTGCCAAAATCATCTTCAAATACCCATACCTCACGTAAATGAGTCACTGTACTAGAAATATTTATGTAAAAATTATCAAAACCTTGGAAAATAGATCTTTTATCTAAAATCATCGAAGAGAAATAGGTCTTTTATCTAAAATCATCCTTAAAATATATCTTTTATCAAAAATTATCGAAGACAAATATATCTTTTATCTAGAATTATCTAAAAAATATATCTTCTATCTAAAATTATCCAAAAAATAGATCTTTTATCTGGAATCATCAAAAAAAATTGATCTTTTATCTAAAATTATCCAATAAAATAGATCTTCCATCTAAAATTATCTGAAAAATCCTAGCACATCATTTAAGCATTGATGATCCAAAATGACCATAGAGACACAAAAAAAACCAGTTTTTTGGAAAAACAGAAAAAAGAATAGTTTTTTTAGCTTAGTGGTATATTCATTCAGATTTTTAAGGTTGTAGCCCCAAAAATGTGACCAGGAGCACTCGGAGACACACACACACATGGATATTCTAAGGCAGAAGAATTTGTCACAGGAGAAAAATTGTTTCAATCCTTTTTCCTTCTCCGAGCAATTGATAAAACAGGTCATGTTAGTCACTCAATTGAAACCTTCACGTGACCAACGTCATGCAGTGTTGGGGATGACTGATTAAAAAATTGGAAAAAGGGGTGATTGATGAATTAATTTTCCCACCTTTTCTTGTGCAGTGATCCCTAAAAAAATATAAATTAAAAAAATAATAAAAGCGTTCAGTGATCAATTTAGTATAAACCTACATTGTAAATTGAGCCCCCACTAAAAAACCTATTTTGGAGTGAATCTTTTTAAAAAAAGCAAAAAGACTGCTTTTTCAGCCCTTAAGGTCTATTTATGTGGTCTGTATGCGCAAATCTCACATAATAGATTGCCAGCTTGCTAGAATCACTTGAAAACCGAAGAAATCTATGTTGATAATATTAGTTGACAATTTCTAACTTTGTTCCAACCAGTCGTAGGCATAACTAACAGAAACACTGAATTGATAAACCACTGAATATTTAGTGGAAGCAACAATAACCATTAGTTTTTATCATGTGAATTTAGCTTCAGTTCATACTTATGCTGTGAAACCTTTAAAAACAGACCTAAAGAGGAATTTTAATATGCTCTTGCTTAGACATCGAGCTTTCTAAAATGGTATAGCATGCCAATATCAGATGATGATCAAGGTGTACATAGATAATTAAAAGAATAAATGAAACTGAACATTCGTTTACACTCAACATACACTTTATTTAAAGCTCTATTTCTAAACTACAATATATTAAAATTCCAACACTCTAGGTCTCTTTTTAATGCCCATAGAGCAACAACGAAAAAACTTGGAACTAAAACCTATTCACTTCAATGAAAGTATAGAATGCCAATGATGATCAAAGTGTATATAGATAATTAAAAGAATAAATGAAATTGAACATTTGTTTACACTCAACATACACTTTATCTAAAGCTCTATTTCTAAGCTACAACATATAAAAAATTCAACTCTCTAGGTCTGTTTTTAAGGGTTTTACAGCAAAAAAATCAAACCAAAGCTGAATTTATATAATAAAATTGGTAGTTAGTGGTTAACCTTGTTTCCGTTAAGTTTTTAGTTTAGCTTTTTGTTAGTGTTGCCCAACCCTGGTCCCAACCCCCAACCCCATTCTCGCTTCCTTAATAAGATGCTGCAGTCTGGTTGGAAGAATCCAATTCTGTCTAAATTCAACTGAAGAAAAAGCCAGAAACAATGTGCTGATTAAGCAATGCCAACTCTGTTGAAATTTTTATATCTGAAATTGAGGCCAACAAAATCTAAAAGTATCCAGCTGTTCCAGGAAATTATCTGAAAAATCATCTGAATTGAGATAAAAAAATATCCAGAAATATCTAGATATCAGAATCTGTACTTTTCCATGTATTTAAAAATATCAAGATTAAGCCAGAATAATCTAAAATATCTGAGCATCATCAATAAAATCCATACTGGTATCTAATATCTAAAAACAAGGTAATCTGGCTAAATTTTGATTTTGATTCTGAATAAGATATCTAAAAATATTGAGATTTTGGATAAATTATCTAAAAATACTGAGATTTCACAACAAAAAAAAAAATAAAAATTTAGATTTTGCAGAAAGATCTAAAAATATCTGAGTGTCAATGACAAAATATCTAAACTGATATCCAATATCTAAAATCAAAGAAAATTTGGATATTTTGTATAAACTATCTAAAAATATCAGATTTTGCCCTGAAAATGTTTTAAATATCTGTAACTCATTGAAAAAAAATATATAAACTGATATCCAGTATCTAAAAACAATTTCTCATATCTAAACATAACCAATAATATCTAAATTCAGATATAAGACATCTAAGTTGGCATCTCACATTGCACTGATCATTGCGTGTGGGTGAAGGTGTTAAATTAATCACCGAGTGAAACATCAAAGGTTCACAATTCACGGACAGGGAAGGATCTGTAGGGTGAAAGAAACGTCCAACACCTGCATGGCGATACGTTAACAAGACTGAAGTTAAAGCTGGCAAAGTTCCTGCAACGTCTCAACAGTTGGCCTCAGACATTCTTTAGTTGGCAACTCATTCGATTGTTCAATAGAATGAATTTGGAAGTGAAAATATCTTCTCTTATCAGGTCATTAGAAATTTCCAGGTCAACAGAAATGACTGAATGAATCATTTAAAACACGTCTGGTTAGTCAACATGGGTGTCCATAAAGAAGGTGCATTTGCACCCCACTGGAAAAGTACTATGACTTATTTTGTTTTAAAATTATGTCTACTCAATGAATTTTAATTAGTTTTGTCTCTGAATAAAACTTGATTGTTTCTATCCAATTTTCATATTTTTCAAGCTGATGGCGATTTATATATGGAAGAAACGGCAATTTTTGGATTCCTTAACCATTTCTGGCCAAAAGCGATTCAAATCTTTTCTTTCCGTACAATTTTTAAATACTGGCTTGATGGTAGTATTTGTTGACTTTATAGCTATGCGTATTGCGCACTCACTGCCTGGACATGTATTGACGTATTGACTTCTTGTACTATAATTGCACCCCTTTTCGCTATACAACAGAATCAAAATTCTAGAATTAATTCCCAACTTCAAATTTGTTTGGTATAACTTAATCCCTTAGGACTATAAAGAGAAAAATCAAGTTTTCTGATCCTCAGTCCCTACTCTTCCAGAAAATGCATCAATTGAGGCCCAACAACCCATGGGAAACTTTGACCAGATGATCCTAATAATTGCACAAATGAAAATAAAGAGTACCACCCTACCATAATATATCTTTTTGCACCCCCAGGAAAAGTGGCAGCAGATGCCCATGTTAATCACTATCTATCTATTGATCTATCTATTAGAAACCTTCAACCAAAGTTGTTTCCAAAACTATCAAAACATGTTTCTTCAGTTTTGAAGTTCATTGGTTGGCTGGCTAGCTGGCTGGCTATCTATCTGCGAATGTGTTACAAATACAAACCATATCAATGGAGCTAGAGAGCTGAAAATTTAGACATTACTCTTTGCTCTTTTTACTCCTTACTCTTTTTACTCCTTACTCTTTTTGCTCCTTACTCTTTTTGCTCCTTACTCTTTTTACTCCATGCTCTTTTTACTCCTTACTCTATTTACTCCTAAAATGTTGATTCAATCATCTCCGCAAAAATGCTTTTAGTGTGTGTGTGTGTGGGGGGGGATAT
Source organism: Thysanoteuthis rhombus (assembly GCA_963457665.1). Lineage (NCBI taxonomy): Eukaryota > Metazoa > Mollusca > Cephalopoda > Oegopsida > Thysanoteuthidae > Thysanoteuthis > Thysanoteuthis major. Next base: position 39,278,570 of record OY735233.1, on the reverse strand, counting down.
TGACAAAGCGTTTTAACTTATCAAATATATAAAACTAACAGTTACTTTCACTGAATAACCATAGCCACCAAATGCGGCAAAGGGGATCCATCCATTTTAAAATGTGTGTGTTTGTGTGTTCCAGTGCTCCTGGCCATACTGTTTTGAACGTAGACTTGAAAATTGGCATCAGTAATCTACTACACTCCTTCTAAAAACTGTTTTGACCTTTTGAGAGCCATACTTTTACTTTTTGATAAATAACATCTTGATTCTCTAGAATCCAGATTTTTCTAAATCTTTTTTTTACTTTATTTTAGATATCTCCCACTGGAAAACACCAGTGATATCATAAATAGAATTTGTTCTGACCATATTTATCCTTTGATAAAAATAATCTACATGACTTCAAATTTTGACGCTGCGGTTATTCAGTTATTCACTGTGATAGTAAATCCGTTATATCTGAGTCTGTGTGTGTGTGTGTGTCTGTCTGTATCTATATATCTATCAATCTAGCTATCTATGAAGGTGGGTCAATAAGTCCATGGCCTGAAATGTAGTCATTAGCTTAATTTTCACCATGTAATGTTTGATCTATGTGTTTAATATTTGCCACAGAATTAAGTGCATTGACAAAGATGGGAATTATATCAAGAAAATAAATATCTGCCTTGTGAAACCAATGCTATTTACATCATTACACTGCCTATTTATTAATGTACCAACATATCTATCCATGATACATAGATGTTCACTTATCCATAAATCTCTTGTCAATTGATTTTCTACCTTTGAGCTCGAAATCTAGCCAAATTGAAGTCAAAGTTCAAGTATTCCCCATCCACCCCAGAACTCCACCCACCATTTTATGGCAAGGGGCCAACTTATTGAATTGAAATCTAATCTCAGTGTTTGATCAAAAAAGCAGTTTGCACTTAAATGCTCAATTTCTTACAAATGAAGAAAGATAATTGATTGAATAGACGTGGAGCTTAAATTCATGCAAAGAAAATCAAATACCAAGGGAAATAACTCCTGATTATAATATCTCTCTTTAACCATTTGGTGAATTTTTTAACATTCTTCTATTCAATTCACAAAAGAGTTCCATTATTTTTATGCTAATCATTACTGAGTTACACTTTTAATTACAAGTGATTTCAGTAGTCTATGAATTCAAGAGTTAATATTAGTATCTGTGTTTTGCTGGTTCTCACATGAAGATAATCTTTTCCAGTGCTCCCCATGTATAATCAGCTACCATAGATAACCTACACATACCAATTAAGCTTCAATGATTAAATGAGTATTTGGCAGGTGGTAGGCTCGATTCCTGCTGCAGCCCCATTTTCTTTAATTGTTTATTCTATTTACGTTGTCTAGGGTGAGTGATGCATTAACCGTGTTATGACGGTAGATCATTTCAAATGAGTTTAAATATGATATAACACAATTTATAATCATTCTGTTGGATCATATATATCCATCTTTTAATGCATAACTTTCGTGTTGAAAGAAGCAAAGAGGTTTGATTCCTGCAGCAGCCTCATTTTATTTAATTGTTTATTCTATTTATGTTGTCTAAATTGAATGATATATTAACCGTGTAACGATGGGAAGTCATTTCAGATATGCTTCTATGTAATAAAATGCTATTTATAGTTCATACGGTTGGACCAAAATGTCCATTTCTTAAATATATATATATATGTATATATATATATATATATATATATATATATATATATATATATGCACACTGATGAACCAGTAGATTATGATAATTTGCCTAAATAGGTGTTAGTTTTCCAAGTATCCAAACATCTCTTATCCAATCAGACAAAGTCTCTACAAGATCTCAGGAGGTGCCATAATATTAACAGCAAGGTGTTGCAGAGCCATCTTGTTGTGCCCAACACATCAAATAAGCACTCAATAAGATTTAGATCTGAGGAGTTTGGTATTACGGTCAACATTTTGAAGACTTCTTCATGTTTCTGGAACCATCCCACACAACTTGTTTGGCAGGGGGCATTATTCTATTGGAAAATCAGAGAAGACTACCATGAAGAGTTATACCTGGTCATCAATGATGTTCAGGTTTGTGGTACTTGACAAAGTACCTCCATATGAATGATAGAGCATGGTGTTTCTCTTCCTCTTCTCAGACCATAACTGATAGGTACTCATCACAATCTGACCACCCAATAAACTGTGCAATTTGAGGGGGTGATCATCAATATACACACACACATATATATATATATATATATATATATATATATATATATATATATATATATATATATATATATATATATATTATTGTGTCATCCACAGACAGCTGTTTCGATATATTACATCTCTTCAGTGTGGCTATTGACATTATCCCCTCACATCGGACCCGGAGGCCGATATCCTACTTCTGGACAACGGAACTGAGAGGTCAGTAAGACTGAATTTAAGCAATATATTCATTTCTACGTAGAAACTCCTCATCTACCAGAGTGCTCTATTCCTATGGAAGAGTATTGCATATATACATAATATATATATATATATATATATATATATATATATATATATATATATATATATTGTCTACAGACCCAACTTACACCTATCAAAAACCCGTTCCTTCTAATATACAGTAATAGAACCCCAATTAGTCTCCGCCTTATACCCAACAATGGTAAGAGCAAAAGAAGACACCCTATTAGTGGCTGGTTCTATTCCTGTATCAGTCCCATTTTCTTCAATTGTTTATTCTATTTATGTTTTCCAAACCAAGTGATATATTTACCGTGATATGATGGGAGATCATTTCAAATCAGAGTTTCTATATAACATAACGCAATTTATAAACATTCTGTCATATCATGAATCCATTTCTTAACACATAAATATATATATAAGTTTTTTTCTTATTTCATATGTTTTCAATTGCTATTCACACATATCTAACTATAACATAAGAATTTATCAGATTCTATTTTCCAGTTTTATTCTCGGGATATTATTTTTCATATGACATCAAAATTCTTCCCTTCCATGTACTTGGCAAACTGAATTCCATATCAACCCATGCAATCATTTTATATTTACTTCTGAAAAAGAGCAAAAACATTACTAAAAAAAGAATCGTCAAGAAAATCGTTTTCTGTTTAGAAAAAATTTATAAAAGGAAAAATCCACTTTATGCAATTCATTCTTATCAGCTTTTGGCAAAGTTGAAGATTTTTTGTTAGAAACCATCAACTGCCAACCAGAACTGTCCTCTGGTCAACACAGGTTTCTTCAGCTTTTAAGTCATTCTGCCTGGCTATCTATATATGTAAGTGTCATGAGTACAGGCTGCACTAGTGTAGCTAATGGATGAAAAATCAAGCAGGTACTTTTTATTATGTCTAGAAAATATGTTTTTTGCGAGGGGTTAGATTTACAATTTAAGTTCTTGCTAAATTGGCCCCTTAGTGTGTGTCCACTTGCACACATGCTTATTTTATTGAAATTGGATAGATTCAAGGTGACTTATTCAGTAATCACCCTTTTTTCCAATTTTCATTTGATCACCCCCCCCATCACATGATGCTGCCAAAAGATGTCTATCACATGACAGTTTCTGTTGAGTGACTAACCAGACCTGTTTGATATTTCAAAAAAAGACCAAATTTTTGCCATACAACCCAACGTTTATCAAATTTTTTTTATTAGAAACCATTAACCGAAACCGTCAACAAAGGTTTCTTCAATCTTCAAGTGATTCTGGCCAGTTGGCTGGCTGGCAATATAGGTCTCAGTCATAAAGGTCATATCAATGGAGCTTGAGGGCTTGAGATTTAAACATTTACTTATTTTGACACCCGAATAATATTTTCTTGTTTTTCTAAATTCCCCTTTAAAGAGGATTTTGTAGGGGGTTCACAATGTAAGTATATGCTATATTGGTCCTTTAGCTTGTGACCTTCAGCATTCATGTTTATTCTTTGAGAATTCAGACTTTTCCAGTGCTACCCATCCAACAAAAAGCGAGAGTAGTAACGATTCATTGATCACCCTTTTTCCTATTCTTTAATTGATAACTGGTCACATGATGGTTTCTACTGAGTGACTAACCTGACCTGTATTTGTTATTCATTTGTATTTTCCTTCAGGTTTTCCCTTGCTCTCCTAGAAACAGAAACGGACAGATATTTTAAAATTTCATACTTAGAATTTACAAGGACATTTAATTTGAATTCAGTTATTTTTTCATCATATAAAGGATTTAAAAAAGAAAAATGCTGGATTATTGTTCAAAATCAGATAAATGTATATCTCTTCCAACTCCAAAGAAAGAAAAACAACTGACAGGTCTGGTTAGTCACTCAATTGAAACCGTCACATGACCAACATCCTTTGGCAGCATGTTGGGAGTGATCAATCACAAAATTGGGATCAGGGGTAATCAATAAATAAGTTACTTTTTCTCACCTTTTGGACAGTTTGAATTTTCAAAAATCAAGTAAGCATAAACTAATGATCAATTCAACATGAACTTACATTGTAAAGTGACCTCCCCATTAAAAGCTTTTTTTCTTTTGAGACATGTTTAAATGTTGAAAATTCTAGCCCTCTAGCTCCATTAGCGTGGTCTGAATGCGTGATGCATATATATGTAACCAGCCAGCTCGACCAACTTGAAAGCTCAGGAAACCTGTTGTGACAGTTTTGGTTGATGGTTTTTAATAATAATCTAGAATTATTCCGCAGTCAGAGATGTAGCTTAGGATTTGGGGATCGGAGGGGAAAGGTTCTTGGCCCTTTGAGGGTCCCCCCCACCAGAACATTTAGAGAGATTTGTCAGTTGAAATACAGTAGGTGAACTTGAAAAGCTTTTGGAGGTGTCTGTTCCAATGGGGGGGGGGGTTAATAAGTCCCTCTCCCTTCCCCGTGCCTCTGCATGCAGTACATTAGAAAAGGGGATCGGGCCCTGATCAATGTCATCTGGGTTTGAGTTGAAGGAGGGACACTATCTGACCGTTCTGTATGCCTGTTGCGATTACCACCACTGCTGATCTGACACACAATCTCCCAAGAGAGTGCTTCCCTGCTGGATTTGATATCCATCACTACGAATCCAGGCTCAACAAGCATCTTGCGAACCCATCATGGAATTACTTGATCCCTATATCTAGAATGGCCCCTCGGCTTTGTGTAAGGTGACTGAGTACAACAGAAAAAAAGGAAGCATGTTCTTTGTTGCAAATGTTCCAATTCAACTCAAGCTTTGAATCTGAAGGTCAAAATAGGTCTGGTTAGTCTCTCGATGCAAACCATCACATGACCAACATCTTTTAGCTGTACATTATTATCATTTATCATTATATTTACTACTATTATATATATATATGTATATTTATATATTATAATACATATATATATCATATATATATTATTTATTATTAGCTTTTAGCAGTATGCCATGTTGGGGATGATTAATTAGAAATTTTTGTGAAAAGGGCGATCAATAAATAAGTTACGTATCTTACCATTTGTTGGGTAGTGATCATCAAAAAGTTTGAATAATCGAAAAACAAGCATAATGCTGCTGGTAAAAAACTAAAGGACCAATTTAGCAAAAACTTACATTGTGAATTGAACACTAAAAACATATCTAAGGAGGGAATTTGAATAAAAACAAAAAAACAGTTTTTTGTAGAAGCAATAAAGTGTTTGAATGTTCTGCCCTCAAGCCTCATTGGTGTTGTCTGTACACATGATACACACATAGTCAGCCAGCTCAACCTGAAAACTGAAAAAAACCTATGTTAACGGTTTTGGTGACAGTTTTGCTTGACGGTTTCTAACGTGTGGTGAATTTGCTTTGCCAAAGTTTTTGCACAAGACAATTCTGTGGAACTTTGTGCCGACAATTCAGCCCACCACAATTCAGCGAAAGGACCAACAAAAACAAACTGTTGAGTATAACAATTTATTAAGATAACTTATTTCTCTGAATACTAAGTGCATCTGGAAATTTTTGCTTTAAAAATCGACAATGGGATCAGAAGCCGAAAATACATATTTTCTTTTAGATATATGGCAAGGAGAATCATGAATATATATTTATTAAATTGAATTGAATCTTGCAAACTTTGAGTTTTTGACTTTATTTTGGTTTTTAAAATTTCATTAGGGTACAAAAATTGAAATTATTTTTGATTTCACTCATACTACAGTTTATCCACTCAATTTCCATCGTAGCTAATAAATTCCTTCAGTGGCAAAGGAGTTCATAAATAAACTATGGAGTAAAAACAATTTATTGAGATACAAAAATTAAAACTAGTTTTTTTCTATCTAAACAATTGCAGAATCTGTTTAGTAAGATGTAGTCTTGAGGGGG
>OY735233.1:39209700-39267200 GCA_963457665.1 Thysanoteuthis rhombus | reverse complement strand
ATTCTTTCGACAATTTTAGATAAGAGATCTATTTTATTGAGATAATTCTTGATAAAAGATATATTTTTAAAGATTATCTTTCTTCTCAAGATAATATTAGATGAAAGACCTATTTTTTAAGATAGTTTCAGATAAAATGTCTACTTTTAAAGATAATTTTAGGTAAAAGATCTTTTTTAAAGGATAATTTTAGAAAAAGATCTATTCTTTTAGATAATTTTAGACAAAAGATCTATTTTTTTAAATGATTTTAGATGAAATGTCTATTTTTAAAGATAATTTTAGAGAAAAGATCTATTTTTTAAAAGATTATTTTTGATGAAAGATCTATGTTTTTAGGTCTTAAAGTGAAATGAACTATTGAAGCTTATCCGGCACAATGTAGAAAAGGTGGTCCCAATAGTGGAAATTCTGGAATCAGTGGGAAAACAGAATTTTGATAAGGCACTATCATTAACTGATGATAGCATCCAATCCAAATTTTGTTTTTCTTTCATTAATTTTCTCATTTCTTTTTATTCATTTAGTTACATCAAATAAGTAAGGGTGTAAAACTTTACAATTTCCAATTAGGACCACCTTCCCTACATTGTACCAAAAAGGAATTTAGTGTCCATTCCTTTTTTATAGACACAAAAATAATTTTGTGTTTTTGTGCATCTGTTGCACACAGCACACTCAAGATACAAAGCACCATATGTCACTGAATATATACCTACATAGACTTCCATGCACTATTAATCAATGGGAATAGCAGGAATGCATAGTGTTAAAACATTTTCAGCTATAACACAATACATTTGAGATCCATCGAAAGTTGAAACTTTTGCTCTATTTTTCAATACTGTATCTCATTGTTCACTCACCAAAGTAAGATAAGGAAAATAGAGAATTCTTGTATGCAACAGCACATATTCAATGAAGTTAACGGGCCAGATGAAATGAGGCCGCAAGCCAGATCCAGCCTGCAGGCCATTGTTTGCCGACCTGCTCGAGACTGTGGATATGAGGCTATTAATTTTGTACAGGTTTTTCACTGAATTATCTAAAATAATACGTACAGTTTTTGTTTGGCTGTTTATTTCAAAATTAGATATTCAATAATTCTTACATTTCATAAAATGTTAGAAAATTGAAATCAATTTTATGTTAAATGATAATTTCAGATAAAAGATCTATTTTTCTCTAAAGATAGTTTCAGATAAAATGTCTATTTTTAAAGATAATCTTAGACAAAAAGATCTTTTTTGAAGGATAATTTTAGTAAAAGATCTATTTTTAAAAGATAATTTTTGTAAAAGATCTATTCTTTCAGATAATTTAAGAATGATGAAGAAAACATTAAATCTTGACCTGGACTCATCACAAAATTTCAAACTAGAAAACACTCACCGAGAGAGCCTACCTCAGCCAACACTATTGTCACTAAGAATTGAATGAAAATCAATTCATATATAACTACGCTGCTGGGGAAATATCTGTATAAGAAAATTCCTGAATTTGCTCCAAAATTTCATCATTCCTTCCTTAGCCCATGGCTCATCCTTTAATAAAATTTTATCAAAATTCATTGAAAACTTCTGGAGATATTGTATGGATTAATGGACAGACAGGCAGACTGAAACAATTGAATGCATATCCCTCTTCCAACTTCATTGGCAGACATAAACAAAACCCGGGTTTGTTCCCATAAGAAATTGTTGATACAGCTCTCCTTACCATTTAAATTGTTTGTAACATTTCTTAGATAGTAAAACAATGTTTGTCTAAGTTTAGTCATCAAATGTGAAGTTTATTCTTTGATAAACTCTCTGGAGAAAAAGTTTATTCTTTAAAATCTTTGACTTCCAAGTAGAAACAGAAAGAGTAGAAGATTAAAAAAATTGAACGAGAAGGGGAAAAAGACGTTGTGGTTTAGATGATGACACAAATTCGCCAACTTTTTACTCTGTAAAGTATAGAGAACAAAGTGATGCAATATTTGTTACTGGGTCATAATAAATAACAAAGTAGTTGAATCTTAAAGTATGAGCTCTTTGCTTTGTCTCTCATTATTTATAACAGACCGGCCACTGCTGAGCATTGGGACTTTCGTCGTGTATCGGAAGTGTCTGAAACCACTCAATATCCGCCTGGTTTTGGAAGTTACTGAGTGTTGGGTTTCAGAGTTTGGGAAATTTAACCTGTTTTGAATAAGCATAGTCTGGTTCAAGGCTATTAGTGGGGAGGGCTACTTAAATACAAACTTCTTCTACTAGCAACAGTGTTGTAAGCCCTGTGTTTTAAGACAGTTGACTTCAAGAATTATCTTATGATAACAAAATAAAATTGACTCCTCTGTCTTGATTTGATATAATTCAGCACATGTGCCGACCATACACACATGGATACATAGTGTTTTAAAAAGGATACAACTATGTTTTTGACAACTTGTATTTTAACCAGTGTTTCCCAAAGTGAAATGTCTTTTGAGAAAAATCAATAAAAATTTATTTTATCGAAAAAAATGGTCTGCACAAAAATTGAATATCCCAGCAGACTGGATGCAGCACTAGATACGCAAATTCAATTATCAAATATTCATCAAAATTTTCAGAGGATATCGTAGACCAAGAAGCAACAGCCTTTTTCACATCAATCTGCTTAGAATAATTTTTTTCCACAACTTTTCCCAAATTCAAAACCATTAAAAACAGTACTATTTTTTATCTTAATATTTCTTTCATCATGTTTTTTTTTTATTTGGATGAATTTACTCTCAAAAAGGATTTATTCAATCTATTTTCGGAATGCTGGGCCTCACATGGAGAGACCACAAGACAGCACAGTACATCCGAGAAAAGACAAGACTTAGGGACATCATAGAATCCATTAAAAATCTCAAATGGCAGTGAGCTGGCCATGTTGCAAGAATGGCAGACAATCGATGGACATCGCGACTCACAACATGGATCCCCCGAGACCACATGTGCAACCATGGCTGACAAAGTGTTAGATGGAGAGACGAACTAGACAAGTTCAGGAAATACTGGCTCCGTGACGCCCATGATAGGGAAGTGTGGCAAATCCTGAGGAAGATCTATGTCCAATGACGGACGCTAAAAGACTGATGATGATGATGATGATGATGATGACTCTCAAAAACAATTTCTGCTACATTTAATGTCTTATGAAAATTAGGATGGTGGGGGTTGTCCATAAGAGATGGGTGCGTGCTGCATGATTCCTAGAAAATCGTGTACAGGTTTCGTGACAAAATAAGTTTGGGAACCATTGATATCAATTATTTTAATCTAAAGACTAAATTACAAAATGATTGTAAAAAGACGCTAATTACACGTTCATAACTTAACAATGGACATTGAAAGTGATTTCCTCCAACCTGGATGCAGGTTCGTACCTGTTTCATTTCATAAACATTTCATTACATTGAAAAAAGACATAGCTTACTCAACACAAAGAAATAGATAGATAGCCGAATGAGGTTTACACAGGATACAATCATTACAGTTTACTGTGAGTGCCGGGTTGTCACGTGACTGATATTGTAGAATAAAATATACATGCACATAAATTCTAGCTTTTTTTCCTTAAGTTAATGTCTTTTATGAAATATATATATATAGAGAGAGAGAGAAACGGACAGACAGAAAGAGAGAGAATTACATTAGCCTACTGAAGACATGCACAAAATCGATCAAGGCTTAACTACACCTTAAAACCATTAATAAAATGTTTGCCTTCCCTTTATTACACTTTTCTTAAATTGGTTCAACCCTTATTGCGGAATTTACCTACCTATTTTCATATATATATATATATATATATATATATATATATATATATATATATATATGTATATATATAGTCTTGAAAGATTTGCCGCTTTAAGCACTAAACATTTAAAAACTTTTTCAATAGATTTTTTTGTATCACTTCAGTCGCCCATTTCCCAATATCTGTCAATGCAATTTATATAATTTTCTCCATTATTTTTCTCCTGTTTCCCTTATACTTTGTTATTATGGTACAATGTATAAATCGTCTCTAGTTGGGATCATCAGTTGTTTATCATGTAACTGTTTCGGGAATTTTAAAAACAAAACAGTTATATCAACATGGCTCCCGAGCAGTATTGATCAAACACCACCTCCCTTTATCATTATACAGTTCGTGCTGTACAAGTAGTTAGTCATTTTATATAGGGTATTATGTGTATTGTATATTGATATTACTTTATTTATTGTATTGTCTGCGTTTCCAGGGACTTGCGTGTGTGTGCTCAATCAGATGACTTTGGTTTCATGAAATAATTAATTGTTGTCAATCAAGAAAAATCTGTCTACTTATATCCAATGGTGGAAAAACAGTTAAATTAGATGTTGTCCATTATTTTCTTGAATGACTGCTTTTATAGTTATCGCAAAAATTAAATGTATATTTATGAAAACAAGAACTAAAAATTTCCCTCTGTAAAGTATTAAATAAAAGGACTTGATTAGAAATTCCTTGCTGTTTGCAGTCCACAGATAAGTTGAAAAGTATAAGATAAATCTGAGAGAAGAAGCAAGTTTTGTCTGGGTTTTTGAAATTAACATTTTCTCCTCCAAGATTGAATATACGAGCTTTGGAGATGAAATCATGAAGCATAAAATATTGTGGAACTCTTCTGTGAATTAAATGAAAAAAAAGTTCAAACAGGTCTGGTTAGTCACTCAACAGAAGCCATCATATGACCTGCATCTTTTGGCAGCATGCTGTGTTAGGGGAGAACAATTGAAAATTTTTAAAAAGAGGTGATCAATGAATAATAATAAACGGGGAATCAATTGAATCTGTTCTCTAGAGCAATATTTTTTTCTAATAAGGAATAAATGTTGAAAATTTCAGCTCTCTAGCTCCTTTGGTACAGCCCGTACACATCATACTACATACATACAAACTTACATTCATAGCCAGCTAGCAAGACTAACTTGAAAACTGAAGAAACCTATGTTGACAATTTTAGTCATTGTTTTGGTCAACGGTTTGTAATCGTGGAGCTCTCCTGTGAATTGAATAAAAAAGTTGACACAATTTCCTAAATGGTCAGAATGAGATGATTTTGATAAGAGTTATCTCCTTCGATAATGATATTCTATCTTCCTTGTATGAATTAGGGAGTTAAACTCTGACCTGGATAGCCTCAACCCAATTCTCTATCCGCAGAGTTACCTTGAAATCCATAGACAAGATTAGATTGTAACCTGTCAATGATTTTACCAGATTTCCCTCGGTGTTGCTGAGTGAGTTCTGACATGTCATCTTGCCTTCTTTGCTAATTCTTTTTACAAATCTAATGACATTCAAGATTTGGATTTTATCATCTCAAATTTTTCATTTCAAATTCCCAGACAGCGGCAAGGTTATTTGTTTCACCTGGGATATAACCACGGGAATCATCAGCACCAAGAAAAAATTCATTGGTTATTTTTTTCTTCTCCGTCTGAACCTATTTTATTAAAATTCAGAAAGTATAGAATTTGAATTTCTATTAAAATGTCTTCATAGATTCTGCATATGTGATGAAAAATCAGAAATAAAAGAAATAAAGGAATATTTATCAACCTATCTCACTCAGTTCATATCTATTTTTCAATATATCTATCTCAGTCTCTTTAAAGTCTGTTGGTATCTATATATCTACATATATATCTATATCTATATCTATATCTATATATATATATATATATACATATATATATATATACACATATATATATATACACATATATATATATATATATATACATATATATATATATATACATATATATATATATATATATATATATACATATACATATATATATATATACATATATATATATATATATACATATATATATATATATATGTGTGTATATATATATATATATGTATATATAGATATAGATATAGATATATATATAGATATATATATATATATATATATATATATCGTTCTGTTGATATCTATCTATTTAGTCCTATTTATCTACCTACCCATATATCTATCTCTACCTCAGTTCCAAGGCCGGCAGAGTATTTGATGGAGAGACAAACTAGACAAATTCAGAAAATACTGGCACTGCAACGCCCACGATTGAGACGTGTGATGAATCCTGAGGAAGGTCTATGTTTTAAGATGGACGTTAAGAAACTCATGATGATGATGATCTATCTACCGATTTATCTATGTCTACTCATATCTATCAATTTATCTATCCATTTCAGTCTGTTCATGTCTATCTGCGTGTGATTAATATATCCTGTAAGTATGTTCTTCAGGGTTAGTATGCCATAAGCGTAGCTGAGAACTTCTGTTCCAAATGAAAATTTGGGAATTATCTTTGACACTCAGTACATTACAGTACACGGTACACTATTACACTGGATATTTTGTAAGTAGATATAATATTCATTTATGTGGATACTTGCTTAAAGGTCACCTTCAGCAGTTGAGCTTAGTGGCAAGTCACTTCCAGTTTACAGAATTTTCAGCGATGACATTACCAAAATTATTGCAATGAAATAAAGAGATTGTCAATAAAACCACATAAAACAGAAAATTTGTATCAGAAAGAGTGACTTTGTCCTCAAAAATTGAAATGGACACTGGAAACACTCGAAATGTTTGTGATAGAAGAGGAAAAGAAGAAAGATGAAGTGTGATATTTTTTTTTTATTTTGAAAAAAAAAATTTATTTCCAAATAAAATATGTAAAAATATACAAATTATGGGTAAAATTTTTTCACAGATTTCATTATTTTTGGTAGCAATTAGTAATCTTTTCATTTTTTTTCTTCGTCCTTCAATGTTGATATGACTTTCTTTTCAGTTTTTGTAATAAACACATAAACAAACATTGGATCATTATCATCGGAGTGAACATCAACGCAGAACTCATGCCAAGTTGTGAATTATAATGGAAAAAGCTTTATTTTTTGAGTTAGAGCATTTTGATAGTATTGCACCAACAAATATTTTGCTACGATATGCTGTTCTTGGTGTGTAATGGTAGCAAACCCACAAACTTTTATTATTATAATATACATGGTACTTGCAAAAGATATCTGTCATTCAAAATCATATTGAATCACAGTAGCCCCACAAATCATTGTACCAGCCAGCCAGCCAGCCAAGTAGGCATTCTTCTCTCTTTACTTGTATGTGTGTGTGTGTGTGTGTGTGTGTGTGCACACTTGTTTGTGAATATGTGTATGTGTCTCCAGGCCCTCCTGGTCTCATTTTTGGAGCTATAACCTTGAAATCATGAATGAGTACACAACTAAACAACATCTAAAACTGTTTTTTTGTTTTTTCTAAAAAGTCCTTTTTGGGGTCTCTACGGTCATTTTGGACCAACAATGCCAAAATCTTGTGGTGGCTTTCTTTCATATAATTTGAAATAAAAGATCTATATTCTTTGATAATTTTTGGTAAAAGATCTATTTTTCTCAAGATGAATTTATAGATAATTCTAAATGATTAATTCATAAAGGCAATTTCCAAATTTCCATAGCCTACACATGGGATTTACTGATACATTTACTCCATATCATGTCAAGAAAAATGTTTTTTTTTTATTTTGGAAATTCCCTTTATGAATAGATATTCAATATTCAGTAGAAGGCTCAATTTGCAATGTAAGTTGAGGTTAAATTGATCCTTCAGTTTGTGTCCAGCAGCTCTCATGCTTTTTTTTTTTAAATTCAGACTTTTTTAAAGATCACTGCCCAACAGAAGGCAAGAAAAATAACTTATTAATTGATCATGTTTTTTTCTAAATTTTCACATGATCATCCCCAACATAGCTTGCTGCCAAAAGACGTTGCTCATGTGCTGGTTTTTATTGAGAGACTAACCAGATCTGTCTTTCATTTTTTTTTTTTTTTTCTGTTTTATCCAGAACCATCAGATTTTTGAGATGAGAAAAAAAAAAGTGTTCATTCCCATGGTGGGCAACTTTACTATTTAGCTATGGCTATAATAAAATAAATAAATAAGTAATAAAAATGTGTGTGTATTGCTGACCCCAATTGCTTCACCACCATTTCAATGGAAATGGTAATCTGTGGGTGACATGGAGTTATTTCAACATCCTCACAGCTGCGATAGACTGCCGTCCCCTGTTACGTATCAATTACAGAATCCAGTCTCAATAAAGAAAATAAGCATCATGTAGATTTGTAAGCTGATTAACTCGCAAGCAAGAACCAAATTCAGTATCTGGAAATAAGGAATGGTCTCGATTTAGAATTATATATAAACTTATATATATATCTGCCTCTGGGTCTGAAGGGAAGGTTTCGATCCAATCTCGTGGAACTGGAAGGGATATTGGAAAGTCTATAGCCACACTGAAGAGTTGTAATACAACAAAAACATATATATATATATGTGTGTGTAAATATATAAGTAAATGAAGAGTGTGGTTCCAAAATGTGATGAACTCCATTCAAAAAATAAATGTGTTTTATCAAATAAAAAATCAAATTCTGGATTTTGATTTTTTCATCTGATTACAACCTTTTTATATATATGCAGTCTATAAGATTTTAATGAGATGGAAAGTTCAAATCAAGAATTGGAGTGTTAATTTCATTAAATGCATTTATGCTTCTGATGGTGCTTATCATGTTATGGGACCACACTATTAATACGTGTATACATGATATTTAGACACGTAAGGTGATGTAATGACAGGACACCATCTCAAATAACTTTCTTCATAATATAACAATTTATAATTCATTCTGTCGGACAAAACATTTCCATTTCTCGAATACATAACTGTGAACACACTTATTTGGGCCTTTGCATTACTGGCGACTGTTTTGCTCAATGGTACGAGCATCGCTTCGTTGAAGTGGCTAACCTTTCGGTGGCAGGTTTGATTCCTGCAGCAGCCCATTTTCTTTAACTCATTATTCTCTTTACATTGTCTGAGACGAGTGATACATTAACGGTGTAATAATTGAACGTCATCCCAAATAAGTTTCTATATAATATAATACAATCTATAATTCATTCTGTTGGACCAAATATGTCCATTTCTTAATACAAATAAATATACATAGGAGCTTTGCCTGTGAAGAGACTAAACTATCAGAATGGTACATAAATTCGACATTTTAAACATTTTAAATGTATATATATTTGTTTTATTTTGCTGTGCTCAATACAGGGATGTAGAGCAATTATACAAAAATTATAGAATCCTATTAACTCATTACAAAATGAAAGTTGTTTCCATCTTAATAAGATTATCCAAATGAATCATTTGAATAATTGAACAACCATTGCCACCAAAAATGGAAAAAGGTTCTTCCCTTTTCATACGTGCGTGTGTTTTTTTATGTTTTTGGTGGTGTGTTTGGTGGATTCCAGTGCTCCTGGCCCTACCACTTTGTCTAGAGACTTAAAATTAGGCATCAGGACTCCACTAAACCTCTTCTAAAAATGTTTTTGTTTTTTTGTTTCTTGAAAAAAAGCTTTTGGGGGGTCTTATTCTGATGGGTTGTTAATAACATCTAGATTCTCCAGGACCTAGACATTTTTTATTCAATTTCAGATGTTTTCCGGTGGAAAATGCTAGTTATGTCATGTACAGAATTTATTTGACTGTTTTTATTCTTCGATGGAATATTTTTTTATATGACTTCAAATTTTGATGCTGTAGTTTTGTGATGGTATATCTCATTAAAAGTGAAACAATGCGTACTTTATAATGATTCAATACCATCTTATAATATATATATATATATATATGTATATATATATATATATACAATTGAGAGAGAGAGATAGAAGGAAGGAAGGAGAGAGATATACAGATATATGGATGATCTCATTAAGAATGAAACAACGTATACTTTGTATTGAGTCAATTACATTTTGTAATATTTGAAAAGAAACTGTCAACCAAAACTATCAACAAACATGGGTTTCTTCAGTTTTCATGTTGGTCTAGCTGGCTGGCTATGTATGTATGTATGTATCACGTGTACAGGACACACCAAAGGAGTTAGAGGGCTAAAAATTTACACATTTACTTGATTATGATTTTCTTTTTACCAATGAGGGATTCAGTTTGCTATGTAAATTTATGATGAATTGGTTAATTCGTTTGTGTCTGGCAGGATTCATGATTATTTTTTTGAGAATTCAGAGTTTGTTAGTGATCACTGTTAAACAAAAGGTGAGAGAAGTTTATTAATTTTTACCAATTTTTACCAGTTTTTCAATTGATCACTCCCAAAGTGTCATTCTGCCAAAAGACATTCGGCACATGACAGTTTCTGTTGATTGACTAACCAGACTTTTATATTTGCATCAATAAGTGTGTACCCTGACATGTAGTTATTTGCTGAATTTAGATCTGAAATTTTCCCTATAACGTTGAATCTATGTAATTCATATTATTAACCACTGAATTGAGTGCATTGAAATGGAAAGGGATTATATTGAAAAATAGATATTTGTTTTGTTAAATAAATACCCATTGCATCATTAGGCTGTTAATTAGGCGGTTGATGTATGTATGTATGTATGTATGTATGTATGTATGTATGTATGTATGTATGTATATATATATATATATATATATATATATATATATATATATATATATATATATATATATATATATACATAGTACATGTATAAAGATTAATACTATCCACTAGAGCTACAAAAGATATCCACAGGGGCAATAAAACCCAATGCCAAAATACCTAGGTCAAAATAAAAACTACTCCCAGATTACAACTGTGCATCCTTTCAGAGATGACCCTTAGATCAAGTTCACACCCCTCGACAAAATGAATACCCCCTACCACCCACTGCTACACTCACAACATTCTCATCAAATTCCCCAAAACTAGAACCAAAAAAACATAGACAATCACTCGCCTGATGAGGCCCAGAGAGGGCAGAAACATGAGCTAGTTTGTGTAGCGAATCCACATTATACTATATATATATATATATATATATATATATATATATAATATATATATATATATATCTTTGGAAAAAAACATGGATATATTACAATTCATTGTCAATTGAAGTAAGTAAGCAGAAGTATAAACTAAATGACATATATATTAATGGATATATGCATATATTTACTCAAAAATATACATACATATATAAGTGTAAAGCAGGATCGGACTATGCAGTCAGGCAATGGGGCAGTGCCCAAGGGCCCAAAACACCAAGACGCCCAAGTTGTATGGAATGGACAATAGGATGAAATGGATCAAGGAGCGAATAACACTTTTTGCCCAGGAGCCTAAGGGCCAAAATCCTTGTCAGTCCACCCATGGTGTAAAGATAGATAGATATGTGCATATCTATGGAAAGCAGATGAAAAATGCAGTCAATGTTTCCTTGTGAGGTTGACTGGTTTCATATATAACTATAATTATGATTGTCTTCGACTATTTATATTCATGCACTCACACACACACACACATCCACACACAAACACACACACACACACACACATATATATATATATATATATATATATATATATATATATATATATATATATATATATATATATATATATATATATACACACAGTATATGTGGTACAAATTAGGCTGGCAGTATAACATAATATAATAATATATCCATAATATAAAGCCACTTCTGAAATGTAATGGATTTATTTCATGGAGTGCTCGATACATACAACATTTTACACATGAAGTTAAGTTGTTTTAGAGTAGAGCTGGAAATGCGCTTATTTCATCTAATTACTCTTACTGACCGTTTCCCAAGAGTTGTGACAAAAAATGATTCTCAGTCTGCGTATGGGTGCAGGGCTTCTTATCATATTTCAGAAACTGTCAACCAAAGATCTTAATGTTTTCTCCAGTACTTAAATGATTCTGAGTGGCTAACTATCTATCAATGTCATGGCTGAAATTTTTTTTTTTTTTAAATACCCTCCCCCCCCCAAATAAGTTCTTAGTCGATGCTTCAATTTACAATGCAATTTTGTGTTGTTCAGTCCCTTAGTTTGTGTCCGGCAGCATTCATGCTTGTTTTTTGGAGAACTTGGACTTTTAGTGATCACTACCAAACAAAAAGCAGGAGGAGTAACTTATACATTGATTACCCCTTTGTCCGATTTTCTGATTGATCACCCTTAACACTGCCAAGAGACGTCAATCTTGGACGGTTTCTAATGATTGACAAACCAGACCTGTTTATCTATCTTTATATATGTGTTTATGTATGTATTTTACATTGGTATGAGTTGAATAGATTTCATTATGCACATACACATATAGGCACACACAAACATATACATATTCATACACACACATACATAAACATAGACATACGTATACCAACAGTGTTAAATGTCTATCAAGAGAGAGAGACACACACACATAAACAGAATGTGAGAATAATAGAATCATATAAAATAAAAGAGTAAACAAACTGGATTGATAGCTGAATGGGGAAAAAATTTCATTCATAAATAGGATGTCCTGTGAATATGCTAATATGAATGAAAAGAAACAGAACACCCAGGTTCTGATTTAGCCTTCGTTGGCTTGTGATTTTTCTCTATATCACATCACAGTAACCCCACAAGATTCTTCTCTCTTTGGGTGTGTGCATCTATGTGTTTATAAATGTATGTGTGTGTGTGTGTGTGTTTCTGTTGAGTGACAAACCAGACCTGTTTTATTAATTACTGCAAAAGGGAAACAGGATTGGAACCATGTTAGAAATTGTCAACCAAAACTGTCAACACAGATTTCTCCAATTTTCAAGCGATTCTGACTGGCTGGCATGCGTAGTGCGCACAAACCACACATGGAGCTAAAGGGCTGAAAAAGCAGTTTTTTTCGGGGGGGGGGAGTAATTTGGCCCTAAATAGATTTTAAGTTGGGGCTCAATTCAAAATGCAAGTTTATGATAAATCGATAATTTAGGGCTAAAAAAGCAGTTGGGGGGGGGGGATATTCACCCCCAATTAGATTTTTAGTTATGGCTCAATTCAAAATGCAAGTTTATGCTAAATCGATCATTTAGTTAGCATCCAGCAACATTCATGCTTTTATTTTTTTTTAGATTTATACTTTCTTAACTAAAGGTGAGAGAAATAAATTCATTGATCACTCCTATTTTTCAATTTTTTAATTGATCACCCCCAACATGGCATGACATTGGTCACATGAAGGTTTCAATTGAGTGACTAACCTGACCTGTTTTATTAATTGGCGGCTGAGGAAGAAAGGATTGGAATAATGTTTCCTCAAACTTTTAGCTGTCAGTATGCACAGAAATCATGTGTTGTGCAAATTGTTCTCCTGTGACTATTTCTTCTCTCTTTGAGTATCCATGTGTATGTGTCTCCGGACGCCCCTGGTCATATATTTGGAGCTACAACCATGAATATTTGCATGAGCGCACCAGTCATCATCATCACCAGTCTTTTAACGTCCGCCGTTGAACATAGACCTCCCCCAGGATTCGCCACAATTTTCTATCATGGGTGTCGCGGAGCCAGTATTTCCTGAATCTGTCCAGTTCATCTCTCCATCTTGTGTTCTGTTGGCCTCGGTTTCTTATGTGATCTCTGGGGATCCATGTTGTCAGACGTGATGTCCATCATCTAAAAATGCTTTTGGGGTTTTTTTTTAATTGCTTTTTCAGGTCTCTATAGTCATTTTAGACCAACAACGCCCTAATCTTGTGCTGGTATGTTTTCAGATCATATTTGATATAA
The DNA here is from genome assembly GCA_963457665.1 of Thysanoteuthis rhombus. Classification (NCBI taxonomy): domain Eukaryota; kingdom Metazoa; phylum Mollusca; class Cephalopoda; order Oegopsida; family Thysanoteuthidae; genus Thysanoteuthis; species Thysanoteuthis major. The sequence goes on along the minus strand of OY735233.1, from coordinate 39,253,416 downwards.
AATCTATTCTTTAAGATAATTTTAGATAAAAGATCTTATTTGAGGTAATTTAAGATAAGAAAAAATTGAATTTTTAGATAATTTCAGATAATTTTTTATCATTAGTTCGAGTACATGCACAGACTGCAGTATTTAATTCATGCAAGGTACGCATATTTTACAAATACATTTATGATATTAGAAATAACAATGTGGACACAAACTTAAATAGTTTATTTTGTTACTATTTTTCGCCATGAATAGGCTTCATCAGGATGATTCCTATAAACAGTGACCTCAATGAATACACCCTTAAGATTGATGACTTCTCCCACATGATAAAATCTTGGCATGATAAACTCCCTATGGCTTTGATGCACTTTGTAATCTTACTCATACTGATTATATATATTTATCTATGTAGATGAAAGTGACTGTAGGACGGTAAAGAGAAAAACTCAAAAGGTAGGTGTTACATGTCAAAAATATTTTATTATTCTGTGGGCATATTTTGATGCATTTTGATGGGGTCCAGCCAACTCTGAAAGTGACGGCTATATTTGTAGCAAATATTTTTCTCTGAAAGAGATGCCTGGACCCAGTAGAAATGCACTGAAATATGCCCATGGAATAATTAAACAAATTTTTGAGATATAGCACTCATCTTTCGAGTTTTTCTCTTCATCTTCCAATTGTCATTTTCATCAACATTCTGTCAGATCACTTCACATCCACCGTACAAACATATCTATCCATAAAGACAAGCCAAATACTCATCTTACTGACAGGTAAATCAGTTAGTTTTAGATAAAATTGAAACCTCATTTTTTTATTCTAATGAATCAACATATGATTAAGTTTAATTTTTTCACAATCAGAAATATGAATATTTTGAAACGATAAATTTATTTTCATGAGTAAAACCCAAATGTCGGTTTGACGTAATGTCTGTTAGCTAATTAATTCAAAACATTTTTAATTGATCGCTCCCAACACAGTATGCTGCAAAAAGATGTCAGTCATGTGACAGTCTCTAATAAGTGAAAAATTGGGAAGAGGTATAATCAATGAATAAATTATTTCTCTCACCTTTTGTTGGGCAGTGATCACTGGAAAAGTCTGAATTAAAAAAAGAACAAGTATGAATTCTGATACACAATCTAAAAAAACTATCCAGAGGGTGAATTTTCGAAAAAAGGAAAAGAAAATTTTTTCTAGACATGATAAGGAGTAAATATTAAAATTCACTGCTGCTTAGCTCCAGATGTGTGTCCAGCCAGCCAGACCAACTTGGAAACCGGAGAAACCTATGTTGACAGTTTTGTTTGTCGGTTTCTACGTGATGATGAGACCTGTTCATTTAAACAGGTCATCAGAACATAGCAAAAAAAAAATTTCTTCTTCTCTTTTGTCTGAACAATATGTTGCTTCTTGGGGTTCTCAGTTATTATGAGAGCGAATTCATTTTCTTGCAAAAGTTTTCAACTTCTACTTCTCAGGAAATAATTATATGAAATACTGAAGAGAAATTTGCTTGCCTCTGATAAAACATATTAATAAGTCTGCATGTAAAAATCTATATCTAATAAGGATGAAATTAAGGAGGTAGAAAAAAGATTTATGTATGTAATAATCAGAAAATATCATTTGTTTTTTTTTACAATTACCAAAAACTCACTAGATGCATACTACTGCTGTGTGTGTGTGTATGTGTGTGTGTGTGTGTGCAGTGTACTAATATATGCAGGTGAAAATGACAATTGGAAGGTTAAGAGAAAAACTCAGGAGGTAGGTCTTACATCTCGAAATTTTTATCATTTTGTGGGTATAGTTTGATGCATTCCATCGGGGGCCAGGGAAGAAATATTTGTGGCGGTTCACAGAGAAAAATCTGCTATTTACATGTTCGATGCTGAAGAAGAGAATGTGAATATTTCTGTGTTTAGTTGTTTAGTAGGGGAGGGAGGGGAGCTGTTTGTATCTGTGTAAATGCGGGTAACATTTGGTTTGGAATGAGATGGGTATGTTACCCTCATTTATACATGTAAACAGCAAATTTTTTTGTGAACCACCGCAAATAATATTAGTCTGAAAAAGATATATGGCCTCTGTCTTGAGTTTCTCTTTTTATCTTCCAATTGTCATTTTCATCTATATTCTGTTGGATCACTTTACATCCACAATTCAAATGTATTGATATATATATATAGATAAGGTTTGTAAGCAGGTAGGAGGATAATGGAGATCATTTTTACGTATAAAATGAATACATGAAAAAGAAAATAAATTTCAAACATCGAAAACAAAAAAGTATTATGTGATGTTTTTCCACTTGAATTTGAATCATAGATTTTAACCATTAGAATTGACAAAAAAAAGTAGAGTAAAAAAAAATTAATGTAAGAAATTTACCTAAGAACCAATAAATAACTAATTTATAAAGAATATGATGAGTATCATCTTACAAAAATTTATTTCCTTGTTTTTCATCAAATATAATTAGATGAAAAAGAAAAAAAATGTATATTTGTTTTTGAGGCTTTTCCCGGGGGCATTAAGGTGATGTGAATATGAATTGTCCCAGTCAGAGTTTGAACTCTTTTTGCAGAGTCCATGTCAGGACCATTACTCCCACGGCCATCTCACACCTCCAATAACTACAGCTGAAAGAAAAGGGTGCACATGATGTAGCAATTACCGATATGGAAACCAGAATCAGAGAATCAGGTATGTTACGATTATGCAAGTGCCAAACCACACCAATATATACGAAACAAGATGAAGCTGAAGTTATGGGCTTTGAACTCCAACCCTAAGAGGCGGAAACTAGAGGCTCCGGGCTTGCATCTTACAGACAGAGATAGCAAAAAATCCGATTGTTGAACAGTGGCTTCCAAAAGGTAAATCTATTTTATTCATTTTATGAATGCGATTCACATTTCTAAGTACAGTCGAACCCTGTTTTTAACAACTGCAAAATAGTTAAAAGCTCTGCCGGAGCAAAATTTTGCTGCTCACCGATTTTCATTTTCATTGAAGGTTAAGGCTTGCTTATTGATTATGCAAGCTGGGACACTACCACAATAAGGTGGAGCTGGAGTTGTGGGTGCCTAGTTTAGGATTACATGGGATTATTTTGTTTTTTTATGTATACACCTCATAGATATATTTTTTAAAGTTTTCGATTGTATAAATGTAGACGTGACATAAGTGAATAGCCAGCTCAATTTTCAAACAAGTGTCTTTATTCAAGAATATTGGAAAATGTCAAACAAAACTATCAATATAGATAAACATAGGGTTCTTCAGTTTTTGAGTGATTCTGGCTGGATGGACGGTTAGTTATGTATGATACATTTATAAAGGTACAATAGTATTTGGGAGCTGAAAGTTTCAATATTTACTCTTTATGTCTAGAAAATTTTTTTTGTTCTTTGAAAGCCGTCCTTATTATAAGTTTTCAGAGAGGTGTCAATTTACAATGTAAGTTTATGCCAAATTAGTACCTTAGTTTGTGTTCACTAGCGTTCCTTCTTGTTTTTTGAGAATTCAGACTTTTTTCAGGGATCCCTACCTCACAAAAGAGACGTAACTTATTCATTGTTCACTCTTTTTTTACAATTTTTCAATTCATCACCCCCAACGTAGTATGCTGCAAAAAGGCACTGGTTCTGTGGAGGTTACTCTTGAGTGACTGATCAGACACGATTTTTATGCAAATTAAAGTATGGTGAATTTTTGATTGGTTTTGAATTTTTTTTCCGACCAATCCAATCTCTTCTTCCTATCTTTGATATTATCACAATATTTTAACCAAATTGGTCCACGGCCTCCTTCAAAGTTTGGTGAACTTTTCATTATTATTTGAATTTTTTTGCAGACGATTCAGTCTCTTCTTCCTATCTTAGATATTATCACAATATTTGAGCTAAATTGGTCTACAGCCTCCTTTCGATGAAAGAGACTCCCAAATTTTCATAAAAGAAGCTGCCAAACACAAACCAAGAGATCAATTAAGCATGAATTTAGATTGTAAATTGAGTGCCCAACTAGAACCCTATTTGGGAGAGAATTTAAAAAAAAAATAAAAGAACATAATAAAAAATAAATGTTGAAATTTTCAGCCCTTTGGATCCATTGGTGCTGTCTATAGCCTTCCCAATACCTTCATACATTGCCAGAGAGACAGACAGATCAGCTAAAAAACTTCAGAAACCTATGTAAACAGTTTTCGTCGACAGTTTTTTAATTATCTCCTGGTTTCAGTGTTAGCATCAGTCCTTGGGTTAAAAATAAATTTGCAGGAGAGTGAAAAGAGGGGGATTCAATTGAGACATTGAAAATAATTAATAGGATTTCTAAATATGGCTCACCATTTTTAATATCTCTCCTCGATCTGTGAATCTATTGGCAAGACAGATTTCAAAAACTAGATCTACTTAACAATTAGATTTGTTTTCTAATGGAGTGATATATTTTTGGAATAAGTTGCCTAGTCATGTTAGCTACAGCAATAGTGTACCAAGTTTTGAAAATGATTTAGATGAGTGAAGAAATTATTGAAAGAGCTTGCAAAGACGTTCTGGGGATCTGTCTGAGGAAATTTTCAAGTGAATCTGATATGTAGATTGTGTTATGTTGTGAATATTATTTATGTTTATGTACATTTAATAAAGACCTGGGGAAACCGTCAACCAAAACTGCTACCATAAGTTTCTCCAGTTTTTAAGTAGGTCCGGTTAGCTGGCTATGTATGTAGGTATGAACGTACCATGTAAGCTGCCCCCAATGTGGCTAGAGATTTAGAAATCTAAATATTTATCCCTTATTATGTCAAGAAAAAACGTTTTTGAACCCCCCCACCCGCCCAAAATTGATCCTCAGTGGGGAGTTGATTTGTAATGTAAGTTAATACAAAATTAGACCCTTACATTCATGCTTTTTTTTTCAAATTTGGACCTTTTAGTGATCACTGTCCAACAAAAAGCATATATATATAAATATATATATGCTTTTATATATATATATATATATATATATATATATATATATATATATGCTTTTTGTTGGGCAGACAGCTGTTTCATTGTATCACAACTCTTCAATGTCGATATAAACTATCCAATATTCCATACTGTACCATGAGGTAGGATCAAAACCTTCACAGCAGACCCAGAGGTTGACATTTTACCCCTGCCCTACGCAGAACTGGATGGTCAGCAGAACCGAATTTAAGCGATAAATTTACTTATGCACAATTCCCCATCCACCAGAGTGCTCCATTCCAGAGTTGGAAGAGCATTGCTGTGTAGCTTATAATGAGTGAGTTGCCCTACTTTAAGGGTGCTCAACCCTGAAGAAGGGAGCGTTAATTATAATAATAAATATTTCACAGACAGATGTTCCGTTGTAATACAACTCTTCAACTCTTCTTTTTTTTATATTCAGAAACTTTTTCAAATTTTTTAATTGATCACCCTAACACAGCAGCTGCTAAAAGACATAGGTCGCATAACAGTTTCTATAAAATGACTAACCAGACCTGTTTTGTTTTGTTTTTAAAGTTGACTCGTAGATATTGTTTATAATTATAGATACCCAAAGCAACATAATGATAGAATATTGGTTAGTGTCAGCCGTGTTGTACGTGACATGTAGCAAAAGCTTCTGGTTTCAGTGTTGGCATCAGTTTGGTAAAGGGTGACAACCAGTTCTTTTTGTATTGTTGTTAATATGCGTTAATCCTCATTTCTCATTCCCTGCAATAATTCAGTGAAGAAAAGTAGTCTTCATTGCTGGTCAGAAGACTTTTGGGAATGGCTAAATGTAGTACTCGATTCTCTGGTCAGAGATCATGAGAAACCAAAATTTTCTCCAAAAATTTTTTTCCAGTTCGTTCAAGATGTTTATGTAAAGTCGAACATGATGTACTGTCCGTGTCAGTTTGTAAGATTTAACTCGATCACTTGACTCAGTCAAGTTGACTCTCCCTCTCTCTTGGGTATGTAAGTTCCCAAGCTTTCTCAACTGCTGGTGAAATCAAAAGAATGAGATCTTTTATCACATTTATATATTTTCTTTTAATATTCAACGGATTCATTATCAGGGATGAATTGAGCGGAAATAAACACCTCAACAGATTTCTCTGCGGACAAAGTTCAAAGGCAACAATGTTAATGCATCCCCTTTTATAACCTCTAGTCTTGGCAAAGTTTGTTTTCCTTGTCTCTATGTGATCGAAGAGGAAAGGTAAAACGATGAGATCAAAGTCATCTTAGTTCATTACTCTTAATATGATCCTTTGATTTTAGGCACAGGTCAATTTTTCTTTGCTTAAGTATTTCGGTCGACACAAATCATTTTGGGACAAGTAAACTCTCCTTTTAACACAACCAGCGGTCGAGTTCTTTTCTTTTTAAAAATCTTATGGTCAATTATTTGTGGAAGGGTCATTAACATTCAAAGAATTTCTCGGACAATTGAACTCTTTCGTATGTTATGTGAACAACATAAACAAGAAGAAGTTCAATAGTTTGAAAAACTCTTTGAACAATACATTGTGCTTTTTTGATAAATCTGTGGTACTTTGATAAGGATCTGCTTCAAGAGATGCTTTCAAGAGATAAATATTCACAGTGATTGGAATTATCAGGAAGATAACGGTCATCCTTTTTAAACTTGCTAACATTTACACAAGCGGGTACATAGTAGAAATATTCTTCATTGTCTGTGTTGCATTACTGCTTTTATGAAAGTTTGCAATGGTGAATTGAAATCTCATTAAAATCTGTCATTCATGGGGGTAAATGTTATCATACACTATGATCAATGCCAAGCCTTTGTCTCCCATAGGGGCTGACATTACCATATTCTGTAAATAACACGTGCATGCACACAAAACACACACTCACAATCATACACATACACACACATGCACAAACACACATATACACACACACACACACACACACACACACACACACACACATATATATATATATATATATATGTAGAGAGAGATAGAGAGAGAAGGAGAGAGAGAGTGTGTAAGAGAGGAGAAGTGGAGAGAGAAAGAGACAGAAAAACATATAATACACACTCACAATCATACACATACACACACACACACGCACACATGCACAAACACACACATGCACAAACACACACACACACATATATATATATATAGAGAGAGAGGAGAGAGAGAGTGAGAGGGGAGATATGGAGATATGGAGAGAGAAAGAGACAGAAAAACACACAATACACATTCTCTTACATACACAAGCTCAAAGACACACACACACATACGCACGCACACACACACACACATACACACACACATATATATATATAGCGAGAGAGAGAGAGGGAGTGAGAGGGGAGAAGAAGAGAGAGAAAGAGACAGAAAAACACACAAAACACACTCACAGTCATACACATGCTCCAACAAGCATACACACAAACATACGCGTACATATATATATGTATATACATATATATATATATATATATATAGAGAGAGAGAGAGAGACAGACAGACAGACAGACAGAGACAGAGACACGGACACAGACTCAGACACAGAGAGAGAGTGAGAGGGGAGAAAGGAGAAGGGGAGAGAGAAAGAGAAAGAAAGGGAGAGATACTTATTCCTATCAACCAACTGTGTGCTTCATGCTACTTACCCTACTCAAAAACTAACTCTACACTTCTTGACTCAATTTTTTTTGATCGAGTGTTTCAGTCATGTTTTTTAGTTGGACTATTTTCCTCATCTTTGTTGTTTAGATTTTCATGATTAACTCATCTCTTTTCCAAGTTAACTTACTTATCTCATGATTTTCTTGAGATAAAAAGGACTGTGTACCATTAAATGTTAGTTGATAAGACCCAACACAGAATTTAGACTCTACCTGCCACAATTACTACTTCATCATCATCAGCAGGCTTTTAGCATCTGTTGTTGGACATAGACTTTCCACAAGATTTACCAGACCTCTCTATCATGGGTATCACGGAGTCAGTACTTATCTAGCTTGTTTATCATGCCATCTTATATTTTGTTAGCTCTGGTTTTACATGTGATCTCTGGGGATCCACAATGTGAGTCGTGATGTCCAGAAGTTGTCTGACATTCTTGCAACATGACCAGCCCATTGCCATTTAAGTTTACTTATGGATTCTATGATGTCTTGGACTCCTGTCTCTCCTTTACTACACTGCGCTTTCTTGTGATCTCTTCATGCGAGGTTGAGCATGATTCTCCCTTGTGTACGTTGCATTGTTCTCAATTTAAGGGTCATTCTTTTTGTCAATTACCATGTTTCAGCTCACTGGGTGACTATCGAGAGGATGCATTGAGCACCAGCAGAATTTTCTTGTTCTCGATGGTTGAGCTTACCCTACCAAAAGCTTGCCAACCTAGTGTAATTCTTCGCTTGATTTCTTCTTCCTTTCAGGATTTCAAAGAGATCAGTTGTCTTACATAGATGTAGTGATCTGCTTTCTCCAGTTCTGCATCTTTGATTTTGATTGTGGTACTTTTGTCTTCAAGATATTCGTTGCACAGGACATATCCACGACCAGTATTTAGCTACACTTAAATTTGCATCTTACAAAATTTGGATCAAATGTAGAAACTGATTACCTGAATTGATTGGGGTCAGGGGCGCAAATTCTTGAATGTAGCCGTGTAAAACGGGGCTTTTTTACCTTTTATAGTTTTCGCTAACATTCAGTGTTTTTACCAAAATTTTTGCTAGAATTTTTCTCCCATGAATTTTCTTATTTCTCATTATATGTACACTATTCTTAACATCGAGTGTGCACAGGTCAGAGTGTGAAATAATTTGAAAGCTGTTCAAAAAGCAGTGAATAATTCACTTTGTTTTGTTGACAGAAATATTGAAAGCACACCCTCAAACAATTGAAAGCTCTTAGAATTATCAAAAGAGTTTTATTAAATCAATGCTCTGATGTAGAGATCCTTGTTTTGATTAAATCAAATTAAATTTTGATGACATTGAAACTACATATCTATCTATTTTCTGAAGAAAAAAATTAGAAAATAATCCCTGTGGAAGAAATCATGCATGGTGTCAACCAAAAATTTGTGCCCTTGACCCGAATCAATTTGGGAGGCCAGATTCTACACTTGATCCCTCAAAATTGCAAAAAGACAAATAGTGTACTATGCAGACTGGACATGGCAAGTTCTGGTGTTCAATAATTGGAGATGGAATAAATAAGACTTTTTAGTCAGTAATATTTATGTTGTTCATATTGAGGCTCTGCATTAGTTTGATAACACCGTTTAGTTTCATACACACTCACAAATATGAAATACTAATCATAACTTGACTTAACATGCTCTCCTGATATTAATTTAGTAAAGCAAAGAATACAAAAAATACAGATATACTTTGATTAGCGCAATTAATTCATTCCAAACTTCTCCATACTGTCTAAGACTGCACCGTTCAAGATCTTATAATTTAATGTTGGTTTTTTTTTCAGCTTATACTTAGTTACATTAATTGCACAGTAATGTCTTGACCTTACTACATCAAAATCCGCACTAATCAAAATTACACTATTCACGGTCTAATTATAACTTTATGTTTGTTTTTTTCAGCTAATACTTAGTTACATTAATTTGTACAGCAATACCTCAGCCATACTATATCAAAACCCACACCAATCGGAACCTCTCTAATCAAGGAAGTGCTGTAATTCACATTAAGATACAAGATATAATTTGCATGACATTCTACAATTACATACACATGTACGCACGCAGACAAGTACGAATTAACAGTCATGCACGATCGATTTTATGCTATTAACTGGCTATCAGATATCAATCGTCTGCCATAAGCTGATCTGTTCTCACATGCAAAGTCTTTAAGCAGCTTCATCAAGCAAAAACTGTTGAGTTTACATATGCTTCAGTTTGCTTTCTATCTCTCATTCCCTCTTTCTCTCATCCCCTCTCTCAATCTCTCTCTCTCTCTCTCTCTGTCTCTCCCTCTCAGAGGCAGTTGTCTTGATTTTCCTTATCAACTATAAAAGTGATCCTCTCTCGAATGCTGCAAAGAAATTGTTCTTGACACATACAATCGTCTACACCAACAAAATCTATCGGCTGTCGACAAAGGCTTTTAACTGCTTGACGTTGATCCTTCTCAGATAAAGATTATTTCGGATCATTTTTTTCCTTGGGATCCTCTTTGATGATCCGTTATCTCCGGTCAAGATGAAATTTCCATCTTTTGTGTGTTCTTTATTTGATGAACAAATTGCATAAATCAAGTGAAAATTTCTTAATTCTATGAAAACCCCAAAATGAATGAAACCTACCCAAAAGGATTATGTCCATTTATTGTTGTGGTTCTCAACCTGCGGTAGATACACCCCCAAGTGATGTGTAAGGCTATTTAAGAGAAGAGGTAGAAGAGGGTGGCAAACGTTTTTTTTCTTCTGTTTTATTGCTCTTGTATACAAGGCTAATTGAGAGAGTACGACTGCAGACAGCACATTCTATAGCTTTTTTGATATCTTCATAGAAACTTTTGATTTTGACATCTGATAAATTTTGACCTTTGGTTATTTACACTTTTCGGAACTGTGTTTTTTTTGTACAGATTTTGCCCATGCTGTTTTGGATTACAGCATTTTGAAAGCAATTTGAAAGAGTATTATTCTCATTGCGTGATTTGAATTGCATCGTGAGGGTTACACGTGTCCTCATCTTGTTCTTGTTGAATTTTGTGAAGAGTTCATAACTGATTTTTCTAAATACTGAACGTATCTGGAAGTTTTTGTTATAGATGTTGATAATGGCATAAGAAGCCGAAATATATCCGTTTTCTCTTATATATATGCTAAGGATAATCATTAATATCTATTTATTAGATTGAATTGAATGTTTCAAACATTAAGTTTATTTTATTTCACTTAATTCTTGACCTTTGTTAATTTACGCTTTTAAAAACTGTCATCCAAAACTGTCACCAAGACTATCAACATGGGTTTCTTTAGTTTTCAGTCAGTCTGGCTGGCTGGCCGGTCGGCTGGCTGGTTGGCTGGCTATCTATCTCTCTATCTATCTATCTATCTATATGTCACACTTACAGGCCACACCAGTAGCTTGTGGGCTGAAAATTAAAAGGTCTACTCTTCATTTTAACTTCGAAAAATCTTTTTTTTGTTTTTATCGAAATTCACCCCAAAAATGGATTTTTAGTTTATGCTAAATGGGTCCCTTAGTTTGTGCTCACACTTAGCAAGACAAGTAATTCATTCATTGATTACCCCTTTTCTAATTTTTTAATTGATCACCCCCTACACAGCATACTGCCAAAAGACGTTGGTTATATAATGTTTTCCATTGAGTGACTCACCAGACCTGTTAGTTTTTTTATTCTTCGCAGTTTTTAGTAAAAAAAAAAGAAACCCAGACCTGTTTAATATTGACCATTCCAATTTTGACTTTTTTAAATTTAATTTTTTAGCCTTAGAATTATGGTGTGCAAGAAAAATTTCCAAAACTCAAAGGGGTGCCAACCTTGAAAAAGGTTGAGAAATGCTGTATTTTTTTTTTCATTTATTGAAGCTTTGTGCAGGGACGTATAGGGAAGGGCCTTATTGAAAATGCTCTCAAAGCCCCCCCTCCAAAGTTTTATAAATAGTATTCACCCATTGCATTTCTACTTACAAATCTGATGGGAGGGGGGCTCAAGCAACCAAGCACCCCCAGGCCCCAAAATTCTCAGCACTGCCTCTGGCTTTGTGATTTAATCTGATAGACTAAATGAGAGATGTGGATTTTTAAGGAAAGGAGATATTGACATTTGCATGGAAAAAAAGTCAGATATTAAATCGTTTTATAAAAGATGAAAGTTAGTCAACTGGACTTTCTCTCTCACACAGCAGTATGCCTCCAGCAGCCTCTTTTACCCATGAGGCAAAGCTCCTGATAATGGACTCTGGTTCCACATGAGAACTTCAAACTCTAAAAACACATACTTACACAGCACACACCACTGAAGATGGAAAAAATCCCGAAACATGTCTGGAACATTAACATCTACGGATTAATAAACCTTACCTCTAAACACTTTACTCCCAAGTCTGTCTTACTCTTTACAGTTCATATTATATATATGTATATATATTTATATATATATATATATATATATATATATATATATATATATATATATATACATATATAAATAGATAGATAGAGAGATAGAGAGATAGATAGATATCTGCACCTCGCATAAGTGAAACATCATAGCCCGTGCATGTACCAGAACAAACTATCTGAAAAAATTATCTAAAAATATACAGGCAAAAGATTGAGGCATTGTTGGCCCAAAATAACCAGAGAGAAGAAAAAAAAGCACTTTTTGAAGAACAAAAAAAAAATTTTTAGATGGTGCCGAGCAGTGTACTCATGCAAATTTTCAAGGTTGTAAAATGTGACCAGAACTGCTCAGAGGGACAGACAGACACTCACACACACACACGCACATGCAGGGAGGGAAAAATATAAAAGAAAATTATAAAAAAATTCTACTGGAGAGATGTTTTAGACATTGGAATACTGTGTCAAAATTTTTTTCTTGAGTCTTTTTTGTTTTTTACTTTATTTGCTCTGACGAAATCTTCTAACTTGGTTTTTGCTATAAAATGTCATCGAGCACTCGTACTGATGATTTATGGAAAAATTATCACTACCAAAATACTGTAATACTGTTTACCCATGGAAACTAACACTTCCCGGAACTGACACTTACTAATTCCCATTATATTAATATATATATATATATATATATATATATATATATATATATATATATATATATATATATATATATATATATATACATACATATATATATATATATATATACATATATATATATATCTAGAGAGAGAGAGAGAGAGAAAGATATTGATATAGTTCATGTAATTTTCTCTGTGTTTTTTTATGTTTCACTCAGAATTAGATATCATGATACTATGTGTGAACATATATATACATATATATATATATATACATACATACATATATATATATATATATGCATACATATATATATATATACATATACATATACATACATATATATATATGTATAGATATGTATATATACATATACATACATATACATATATATGTATACATGTATATATATATATACATATATACACACACGCGCACACACACACACACACACACACATATATATTTGTATATATATTCACATATTCACACATAGTACCATACTAACTAATTCTGAGTAAAACATTAAAAACACAGGGAAAAATTACATGAGCAACATCAACAGATACTAGGAAATAATTGACTGAAATAACATACAATTTTGGAAAAAAAGTTTTTCTCATATATTTAGAGTTCAAAGCTGTAAAGCTTTCCAGACTTTTTATATATATATATATATATATATATATATATATATATATATATATATATGTGTGTGTTAGAAAAGGTCTCCAGTTGCTTCTTGTAGGGTGATTCATTAATTCCCATCTTTGCACTCCCCGTCCTCCAAATATGGAGTTTCAGTCAAGCAAAGAGATTCACTTTTTCAACTGCTTCTTTTTTCACTGCTGCTACCTGATACCACACTTAGAGCAGCCGCTCAGAGGTGGAGGGCACTCTTTCTTTTCGCCAGTCTCACTGGGTGTGGATATATGTATATACAGTTGTGTAGTGCTATGAGGAATGTATCTAAATACTTCTAAATTTCATTGCTACGGAAAATTAGTCAGTGCATGTCGAAAACACCTTCCATATATTCTCAAAACGTCTATGATATTAGAAACTGTCAATTAAAACTGTCACCTGAACTTTCAACCTAGGTCTCTCTCTCAGTTTTTCAGCTAGTCTGACTGGCTGCATGTATCACTTGTGCAGGTTGTACCAATGAAGCTTGAGGGTTGAAAACTTGAACATTTACTCCATATTATATAAACAAAAATTTTTAATTCTAAAATTTTCTCCCTGAATAGGTTTTCAGTTGGGTTTTCAGTTTGCAAAGTGAGTTTATGCTAAATTTGGGCCCTAGTTTGCGCCTGCTTTATTTGTTTGTTTTTTAAATTCAGACCTTTTAGTGATTAATGAACAAAAAATGGATCTATGTATTTAAAAAATATAATCTTTTTCTATACCTGTACTATTTTTCAAATACATGGATCCAATTTTTGCTTTTCAGTTTATCCGTAATTCAAAATACTTAGCATTTGCACTCACTCGACTTGATATTACGTGCCATTATTCACTTGAAAAAAAACCCAGACATTCCAATATTGTTTCATTAAAAATTACTACTTTACTAAAGCCGAAAGGCAAAACGTGTTAGCATAATCAACTTGATTTAAATAAAACTATTTTCCCTATTGACCACTCAATATTGTCAGGTATCAATTTTACATACACATCACAGAGAGAGACAGAAACAGAGAGACAGATAGAGAAACAGAGAGATGGAGGTAGAGAGAGATTTTCATTAAAGTAATTTCAGGAATGGACGCAGACATGGAGAGAACTGCATGTGCATGGTGACAGTTAGTGAATTGCCCCAAGACAGGGATGCCTGGAGAACCTTTGTTGGCAGCTTTTGTCCAAGACAGGGCCATAGGCTTAGATTGATATAGATAGATAGAATTTCATGAAGTATACTTGTAGGTAATCAATATTTGATTTAGAAATTGTTGTTAGTTTTCCTGTTAATACAAGATGTGTAGAAAAGTACTTGGCCAGACATGGTTCAGTCAATGATTTGAAGCAGATTAAAAACAAGCGCAAGGATCCTGCAAATTGGCACTTTACAATATAAAGAACACTCTTTCAAGTTACAGTGATAAAATAGCGCACTGATTTTGAACTTGGATCAGACGGAGGTCATTCCCTTCTTGGCCGAGATATGTATGGCCGAGATATGTATTTTCATGCAGATTCATTTCATCATCAGAGAACCATCTTGCAGTAGAAAAGAAGAGAATAAAACTCCTAAATATACTTGAAGCCAATTCAACAAAAAGGAATACTTCATTTTTTAAGATTCTGATGTTCATTTGCAGAAGTTCATTTTCATTTCATAAGATTTTGAAATTCATTTATATTTCTTAAGATTTTCATTTTCATTTCTTAAGGTTTTGAAGTTCATTTATATTTTGAGAGACTTTTATTTTCTTTTACATTTCTCGAGATTTTGAAGTTCCTTTACATTTCTTACAAGTTTAGAATTCATTTACATTTCTCAAAATTTTTATTTCCATTTACATTTCTCAAGATTTTGAAGTTCATAAACATTTTGTTAGATTTTGAAGTTCATTTACACTTCTTGAGATTCTGAAGTTCATTTACATTATTTAGAATTTTGAAGTTCATTTACATTCAAAATTTTTAAACAAGGTGAATAACAAAAATGACTTGAAAAATAAAGCGTACCCATTTCCACTATTTTATGGTGAGCGGTTTTGAATTTAGGGTTGTTCTTCTTTGGAGAGAGAAGAGATGAATTTATGCCTTTCCCAGGGGTATTAGTGCAAAGTGAACATACACAGCTTTAGTAGGATTTAGAACTTGGCTTGCTGATTCAATTCATCTGCACGGTTAACTATTACACCACTTACACATACACTGGATACATAATCTTGGAAATATTATTTTTTTTAATGAATAACTCTATGTACTGTGGCAAATATTGAGCACTGTGATTAAGTATACACAAAGGATAAAATCTGTTTTCATTTGTTTTCTGTTTCTTTGTTACAAAATGAGCCAATATATATTGTATGTAATATATATATATGTATATATATATATATATAATTTTACAAACTCCTGCTTTACAAACACCTGGCCAAATGAAGGTTAAAATAAAATTCCAAACTTAATGGAAATTATAAATGTCTATCAATAGAGGATGAATTGTATTCTAAGAATAATTATACCTCATTTTACTACCGCTTTATGAACTATCATTAAGAAATAAATAGTTTGTAAAGTCGAGTTATGCTTGTATATATAAATAACCTTTTTTTTCCCCAAATAGAAGCAGTCAACCTCTTCAGCCAATGTGCATCTGTTTCAATGGTGTGTTCACAATGGCCATATTGTCTGGTTACTCTTCTGATGGGACAGTAGACCTCTACAGCCAACTCACGTATCTGCATCTGAGTGGGGTCTCAAACTTATGCTTGAACTCTTGGTTTAAAGGGTGTTATACTTCAAAAATAATAAGATCCCATTAATCCTAAAGAGAAGGGTGTATAACCAATGCATCCTCCCAATAGTCACTTATGGTGCTGAAACATGGAACTTAACCAAGAAACAGACCCGTAAGCTGAGAACCATGCAACGTGCACATGAAAGAATAATGCTGGGCCTCACATGGAGAGACCACAAAACAGCGCAGCATATCCGGGAAAAGACAAGAGTTAGAGACATCATAGAATCCATAAAAAATCTCAAATGGCGGTGGGCTGGCCATGTTGCAAGAATGGCTGACAATCGATGGACATCACGACTCACAACATGGATTCCCCGAGACCATATGCGCAACCGAGGCCGGCAAAATGTTAGATGGAGAGATGAGCTAGACAAGTTCAGGAAGTACTGGCTCCGTGACGCCCATGATAGAGAAGTGTGGCAAATCCTGGGGAAGGTCTATGTCCAACGACGGACGCTAAAAGACTGATGATGATGATGATGATTGGTTGTGCGTATGTCGCACTTCACCTTGAAACTTCATCGCACAGACTGGACGGTTATTTTGCATCCAAGGATCTCATAATTGTGGAAAACCCTCCTAAAATCTTTGCCTATTAAGCTAAGCTATTTATTCATATAGACATATCTATTGTTAAGAAATGGATACGTAATCTGACAGAAATAATTTTGAATTGCATTATATCATTTTGAAACTCTATTTGAAATAATCTCTCATTATTTCACTGTGTTTTGATTCCTACAGCAACCCCATTTTCTCTAATTGTTTATTATATTCACTTTGTCTAGGCCAAATGATACATTCACTGTGTGATAATGGGATAGTGAATAGATTTGTTTTCGGCAAGCATCACATTTTTATCAATTTATTTATATAGCTCTCTTTTATCAATATTGAGCACGACAACAAATCTCCACTATACATATATACATACACATAAATACACACACACACACACACACACACACACATATATATACAATGAGTTTGTATGCAAATTTTTTTGTTTATTTGTTTGTTTGCGCTCTAACGGGATAATCTCATTGGTTGATTCATCCCTCTATTATGACATGACAAAAAAATAACATCATAGAAACTCTTAAGAATTCATGTCAGATTATCACGCATTAATACTGCTTGAGATGTGTTGAGACATGAAAAAAACTTAAAATTCGTATACTTGAATTATCAAAAATAAATTAACTAATAAAATAGCTTTAGGCTCCTTAGTTCCCATCCATGCATAAATAACCCCATCATTCCTGACAGATATACAGATATATTCTAGTATACATTTATATATATATATATATATATATATATATATATATATATATATGTATATATATATCTAATGCACACATATACAATCATCTATGAGTGAGCGTGTATGTATATACTATGTAGGTTTTATTTCACAGTACATACATTGTATGCAACTTGTGGATATGGCAAAAGTATTGATTGATTTGGCTGAACTGTTACAGACCAGTGATTATGGAGGTCAAATAGAATTCATGCCTCTAGAAATCACGATTGAAAAAAAACCTGACACGTCAATATATTTAGATACGATCCGCTACACAAAAGCTTTGATATGTCTGGCTTATATTTTACTTACTCACGTCTGAAATATGTTAGTTTTTGTCCAATAATCTGCATCAATTTCCACAGGATATGTAATAACATCAACTGGGAAGTTCCATTGTTCCAAAAAAATGTTCTGTTAATAATATGCATTAATGGATCTTTGTGTACTAAAGTGCCGGATTAGATATGTAGTAAATGCGGCATATGCTATGGGCCCCACATTTTCAAGAGCCCCGCATTAAATACATCATCATCATCATCATCATCATCATCATCATCATCATCGTCGTTGTCGTTGTCGTCGTCGTCGTCGTCGTCATCATCATCATCATCATCATCATCATCATCATCATCATCATCATCATCATCAGTCTTTTAACGTCCGTCGTTGGACATAGACCTTCCCCAGGATTTGCCACACTTCTCTATCATGGGTGTTGCAGAGCCAGTATTTTCTAAATTTGTCCAGTTCATCTCTCCATCTTGTATTCTGTTGGCCTCGGTTTCACATTAAATACTTATAAGCTATCAATTCCAGTTCAATGATTCTGCATTTGGCCTAATAGTATAGTACTGTAGTCCCATGGGCATCTGTGATGGGGTGCAAAAGGGTGTATTTGCACCCCCCTAGGAAAGTACTACAACTCATTTAATCTACTCATATACTGTATTCATTTACGATAATAAAATGATATAAGTAATTTTTTTACATTTTGGTTGATAATAATGTTTGTTGACCTTATAGCTATGCATATTGTGTACGCTCTGCATAGACATATATTGAAGTATTGACAGTTACTTAACGTACTATTTTTGCACACCTTTTCCCTATACAAGCAAAAGAAATAAAATTCGAAGATTTTTTTTAAAACTTGCTTTTCGGATAATTCTTAATTCCTTTGGGCTATCAAGAAAAAATAAAATACTATGATCCTGAGCTTGTGTTCCTGCAGAAAATCCATTAAACCCCTACAACCCATGGAAAAATTTTGACCTGATCTCCCTAAAAACAGTGCAATCGGAAAAAAAAGTAAGCCTTCGCCTAATATATCATTTTGTGCCGCACCCCTCCCCTAACCCGGAAATATATCCTTTTGCCCCCTGCCCCCTCACTGCAAAAGTGGCTGGGGACGCTCATGTTACAGCCTTCATCATTTATGAATGACTGGATATTTGAGGTCAGCGATTTCTGCCTGTTATCACCTCCAATTAAGGTTATCATCTTATCAAAATAAATAATGGGAGAGTGATATCGATGTGATACATTTACAGTGCATAGATATAAAGATATTGGAAACTAAAGTCAGAGCTGCTGCACAAAGATCAAAACAGAAATCAAGTGATACTGTTACTGAAATGTCAGACATATTTGTAATATCATCTGAATGAATAGCAAACGAAAAAATTTTTATTTATTTACTCTACAAGTAAAAAATGTATGTGCTGTGATATTTGTACGTATTTTCTCAATTTAGTACCCCTCTACAGCATATGCTACCGGCCCTGCCCTAGCTCGATCTGGCCCTGGGAATTTGGGTCAAGAGAATCAATGTGTTGTGAGGAGATTGCACAAGATGGTTGAAAGTCAATAACCAGGATCACATCTATCAATATATTGATAGTCAGCAAAGAATCGCACAAGTATTATTCTGTGATAATCTGTTTTGTTTTATTTTATTAGATGAATTACTGTAATGTTTTACCACTATTTTCCGTCATCCTAATTTTTCTGCCGTTTTTCTTTCTATCACAGATCTGGTTAGTCACTCAACAGAAACCATCACATGACCTATGTCCATTGTCAGCATGCCGTGTTGGTGGCGATCAACAGAAAAATTTTAAAAAAGAAGTGATGATTAAGTCACAGTGATCACTAAAAAAAGCTTGAATTTTTAAAAACAAGCGTGAATGCTGCAGGACACAATCAAAGGGATCAATATAGCATAAACTTAAATTGCAAATTGATCCCCCCTACACTTAAAACCGACTTAGGGAAATAATTTGGAAAAAAAAACATTATATGGAGTAAATGCTTAAATTTCCAGCCCTTAGCTCCATCCGTGCATTCGGTATGCATACTTTATACATAGCCAGTAAGCCAGTTAGCCAGACTAGCTCAAAAATTGAAGAAACCTATGTTGACAGTTTAGGTGACAGTTCTTGTACTTGGTTTCTAGCAACATAACTCAGCTCATCAATCTAGAGCAGTGAATAAACAATGTAGATCAAAAATAATGTATAAGCTCTCAGTGTGTCTCAAACACTAGTCCCTTTCTGCATCAGCTACTCTGTCATCTGAGCTGCAAGAACTCAGTGGATTGGCAGATCAAATCTCAACCCCTAAACCGACTGTCTATCCAAATCTCTCAGGCACCATTATTGTTTAGGTGTACTGATTGTATTCTATTGGCAGTATCAGTAGAGAAATTATCTTTTTATTTCATTTTTATTCGATGTAAAGCATAATTTTTGACGACTGTTTTCCTTCAGCTTAATAGTTTTGTTGCTTTTTTATTTCAATTTAATTCAAGTGGTGAACGAATTTCGCCACGAAGGCAATCTCACCAATTTGGCATAACATATATATATATATATATATATATATTATATATATATATATATATATATATATATGTATATATATGTATATATAAGTAAAATATGAAAATAAATAACCAAATAAGTAGAGACAAATAGAAAAATCTAAACAAATGAAGCAAACCCCGAAAGATACAGCATTAATCAGTTTCATTTTAATTAGATATGTAAAGCTAATTTATCATTTATAAATTTTTCATTTTTCTTCTTAAGTGGCAAGATTTTTCTGACGATATGTAATTTATTAATTTGACAATTTGGAAAAACAACTAAATTATAAATTTTTCATTTATTTTTTCTTTCCGATAATGCTTTTCTCAATCAATGGTGTTTTCAGATCAGATTTAAATTCCAAATCGTCAAATTAATAAATTACACATAATTTTTGATATTGGAAGATATTATAGTCTCAATATTAGACAAATTTCAATTACCCATGAGTTCAAAATAGTTACAATATCCCTACCTTGTATAAATGAATCATTCCAGCCCACGTTGGTACCTGAAGTAATTAACTAAAATATCTTATGAGTTTAATAGAATTTTATGAATTTATTACTTTAGAATAGATTGACATTGTTATTGCGGTTGATACTAATGATATAGATAGACTTTGAGAAGAAATGGCAAAAAAGTTCCGAGCAAATTAGATGGATGAGATAAATGAATATCTCTCTCTCTCTCTCTCTCTCTCTCTCTCTCTCTCTTTTCTCCCCTCTCTCACTCTCTTTCTCTCAAATTTTTGGATTCCCAACCCAAGGAATTCACATTGTCACCACTGGTATCAATGTCTCTTAAAGTCACATCTATCGAAGCCATGCCAGGCATGAAGAGCTCCAAGGTCACGTGGATGAAACTTCATAGATTTTTCATCGAGGGTTTTATGTCTGAACAAATTGTTTCAAGAACTGAATGAGTCCTAAATGAATGCTCAGCTTTTATTGATGTGATCAATCAATAATCTCCTGTTTGAAAGAGATATTTGTTATCAGCCGCTCACAATAAAGGAAGAATAAAACTCATTTTATTGCAACTAACCAAACAGTATTCATTACTGGAGATTGTTGGTCTTTGTATTGATTTTTTTTATCCCACTTATTCTTCCATACCAGACTATTTTCCCAATGGGATATTTGCATTGAATAACCTTTCAATCTTCAAGTAATACATGTGTTTATTTCTCTAAACTCCTTGAGGAGCATAGTGCTAATATTTGTACGGGATAACCTTTCAATCTTCAAGCAATACATGCGTTTATTCCTCTAAACACCTTGTGGAGTATAGAGCTAATATTTGTGTTGAATAACCTTTCAATTATCAGATAATGCACATGTTTATTTCCCTAAACTCCTTGTGGAGCATAGGGCCAATAATTGTGTGGCATAAGCTTTCAATCTTCAATTAATACATGTGTTAATTTCTCTAAACACCTTGTGGAGTATAGAGCTGATATTTGTGTGGAATAATCTTTCAATCATCAGATAATACACATGATTATTTCCCTAAACTCCTTGTGGAGCATAGGGCCAATATTCATGTGGGATATCCTCCAAATCATCAAGTAATGCATGTTCATTCCTCTAAACTCCTTGTAGAGCATAGGGCCACTACCAGTGGTGTAGCGCTGTTCCTTTTGGGGGAAGCAGAATGGCGTTCTCCCACTATATATGTACAGTGCTACCTCTCTCGACAAGGACTATCCCTTCCACAGAACATCCCATTGAATGAAGATTGGTCAAGTGAATAATTTAACCTATGGGATATCAGTAATTCACTCCAAATGGAAGTACTGGACATCTAAAACCTTAACAATAACCTTGTAAATTATTCATAATGTAATAATTACTTTCTAAGTAATGTGTAGATACAAATAGAAATTTGTAAATAATGTAGTAAATAGATAAATAATTTAATTATAACTCATCAAATGTCGGTCTATCTTGAAATAAGTGCCTGGATACCAGATATAAATCTAGATAATTTCAATTAAAATCTAGATGATACTGGATAATTTGAAGAAATTTCATAGTTTTTTACCCGTAAACTAATGATATTTCACCAAGAGATTTCCTTTTTGGTAATTGGGGCCTCTTGTTAAGTGAAATTTCATTATAAGAGTCCTTTGCCATAAGTGGGACTACTGTACAATTAAAATTCTCTGTTTGAACAATATATCGGATGACTGAGAATATCAGCCCCACATGAATTCCCAGAATAGATCTATGGAGATAAACTCTAGGAAATAATGAGTTCACTTATTAAACGCAAAAACAAGGTTAGTGCACTGTTAGTTTGATTGGTAACAAATATGGAAAAAAAGACAAACAGAAAGGTTAACGATGATAATTAAGTTTTAAGTCTTAGAGGAATTAAAAGGAAAGGCAAGAGTTTCCTGTAGATGCAAAGTTGTTTGGAGAGATCTACTGCAGTAATGATGAGTTTAAAGGAAGAATGTAAGAAAAGAAATGTTGCTTTTAGAATGTGAGATCGAGTCTTGGAATGTCCGTCAGCTTTTGGTCACTTACAGCCACTTGAATGTTTTCTTTAGAAGTCCGTCCAAACTGCATAGAGAGTGCTTAGCTTTGTTTTGATGTGTTCTTTGAGAAAAAGGAGGAAAGTTCTTTAGAGAAAAGGAAAGATTACTTTGTATTTGTAGAGGTGTGTACGTAAAAACTACCCTAACTAAAGGAGAGGGCAAAAATGCAAGCTTACCTCAGGGCCATCAGAGCAGAGAGAGGGAGATGATTTACCGCCTAAAAGCTTAAATACCATAAAGATAACAATTATCCTATTGGTACTTTTGTGTGACGTCAAGGAGAAAGAGACAAAGAATTAACCATTCCTTTAGACTTGCCTTTAGATCTCTAACTTTAGATGTAACTAATTTTTCTAATTATCATTTAGTGCTAAAAAGTGACTTCTACAAGTATACTCATCAGAAAAATTAACTACTATATATCCAAATATTCATTCTGTATGGCCTAAAAGGTCTTTGACATTGGTTAAATTTTCATGGAGAGGGAAGCTTGATTGAGAGCAGACAGCCCTGTCTTCTCTTTGTTCTCTTTTTAGCACTACACTACCAGCTGCTACCTCGTCACATCAGCAGACTCGTTTCTGGGCATCTCCCCTCATTTGGTCCGTACTTACTTCTTTACATCTGTCTCCCCCAAGTGGATCCTAGTCCACCACTTGAACCCATTTCCACCCTGCCAAACAGGATTCTGATGTTCCAGGAAGTGCTGCCGACTCAAAAAAATTTTCATGCTAAATCAACCTCAAAAAGGCATCAAAAAAATGTGAAAACACACCAAAACACTTAGTCATACTATGGCAATTTTCAATAGCTAATAATTAACTAAATTTGCCTGAAATAGTTGAGAAGTAGCTAAAAATTTGCTAAAATAGCTGTAAAATAGTGCTACCAATCAGCTTAGAATGTACTAGTTGAATTTTTGCTCTTCCAAAACAAGAAATGCTCTAAATTTAGCGCAAAAATAACACTGCTTTCAGGTCCCTGTTCGGGTTTTTGCTTGTCATTAGAAGGTTGTTTATCAAACTAGCTTTCCACGGGCTTTCTCCAACATGCATCATGATACCCTCTAAAGAGGAATCTTCCCAACCAGGCATTGTTGGGGTGAACTGCTGCAGTTACAGTAGCAAGTAAGTATCACAGGATGGAGTTGTTAGCCACACACCTAACCCTCCATCTTTACCCAGTCAAAGGACTGGCAAGATGGCCCAAAGGGAACTTTATGGTAGAATTGTGTGTGTTCTCAGAAGTACAAATTTTACAATGAGGATGATGAAGTAATTGAGTGAAATATCAAATCGCTGTAGCCCCGCTAATGGCTGACCAACCAGATACTGATTCTTCTCTCTTTGAGTGTCCGTACGGCCGTTTGTGTCTCTGCACAATCCTGGTCATATTTTGGGGTCAACTACCTCAAATGTTTGCACCACTAGGTCATCATCATCAGCATCAGTCCTCTAACATCTGTCGTTGGACATAGGCCCTCCCCAGGATCCGCCACATTTCTTTATCATGGGTGTCACGGAGCCAGTATTTTCTGAATTTGTCTAGTTCATCTCTCCATCTTATATTTTGTCAGCTACGATTTCGCATGTGGTCTCTGGGGATCCATGTTGTGAGTTGTGATGTCTATCGGTTGTCTTTCATTCTCGCAACATGACCAGCCCATTACCATTTGAGTTTTCTAATGGATTCTATGATGTCCTGGACCTCCGTTTTCTTTCTGATATATTTTGCTATCTTGTGATCTCTCAATGTGAGGTTGAGCATGATTTTTTCGTATGCACATAGCATTTCTTAAGTCTCAATAGCCATTTTGGAACTTCTTTAAAGATAATTTTGGATAAAAGATCTATTTTTTTAGATGATTTTAGATGATCTTTTAGATAATCTTAGATAATTTAATCAACAATCTTTATTTTTTTAGGATTTTGGGGTGGGTAATTTTTGTAGATAATTAGTTTTGGTACAAGTGTGGACTATGCTGATTCATTTATGTGAAGTACGGATATTTTATAATCTATTTACGAAAGCCTCGGTCAATCGATCTCATCTTTTCCTAATCTTTATTCAGCATACGAATAGACTTTATTCTATGCGAAATTTTAGTCGAATCAGGCAAACAACAATTAGCATTTCACTTGACAACTAAAAAGTGCTGAGATAGCTCATAGCTCTACCAATGCTATTCTAAAAACTGAATGAAAATCATTTGATATTTAACTACGATACATGGGACATAATTGCGTAAGCTTCAATTTTCCATATTTTAGACTATTGTCACAGTAGAGGAAAAGATATTTCTCAATCAAAAAAGATTCTTGTATCTGCCTCAAATATCATTGAAATTCGTTGTGAACTTTGGTGGTATGTGAACAAGCAGACAAACGTGACAAATGTACATATATTAGAAACAGTAAACCAAAACTGTCACTAAAACAGTCAAAATAGATTTCTTCAGTTTTCACATGGTTCTTGCTGGCTATGTATGTATGTATTCATGTATCACACTTACAGGATGCACCGATGGAGCTGGTGGGCTGAAAATTTAAATATTTACTCCTTATTATGTCCACAAAAAAGTTATGTTTGTTTTATCTAATAAGTTGTCAGTGTGGGGTGCATTTTGCAATGTAAGTTTATGCTAAATTGGTCACTATTTTGTGCCTGCTTTTCCTTTTTGAAAATTCAGACTTTTGGTGATCACTGCCAAACAAATAGTGAGAGGAATAAGTTATTCATTCATCACCCTTTCATCCAATGTTTTGATAGATCAATCCCAATACAGCTGGCTTCCAAAAGACGCTCGTCACGTGACGATTTTTATTGAGTGATTGACCGAACCTGTCTAATTCAACTTCATCGACAAAAGTAAGATATCACAATTGAATTCCTTGCATTTGAACTTTTCTGGTTGTGAATTAAAAAGACATTTTCTCAAACATTAGCGATGGGCTGGTCATGTTGCAAGAATGGCAAGAATGGTAGACAACCGATGGACATCAAGGCTCACAACATGGATCCCCAGAGATCACATGCGCAACCAAAGCCAACAGAATACAAAATGGAGAGACGAGCTAGACAAATTCAGAAAGTACTGGCTCTGCGACGCCCTCAATAGAGGTGTGGCGAATACCGGGGAAGGTCTATAATCAATGACGGACCATAAAAGACTGATACTAATGACTATGAAAATTACTTGAATTACTAAATCATAAAGATACACCAAGGAATTTCGATGTGTCCTCAATGTCTAAATGATTTCGTGGGTTAATCAAAATGTGTTAATTTTCCCAAATTGTTATTGATTAATTAGGAATGAACCTTGCAATGTGCAGACACCCATGCTATGTGAACATGAGAGAATCATGCTCAACAGCATATGGAGTGATCACAAGACAACACAATATATTAGGGAAAAAACAGGAATCCGAGACATCATAGAATCCATTAGAAAGCTAAAATGGCAATGGGCTTGTCATGTTGCAAGAATGGCAGACAACTGCTGGACATCACGACTCACAATGTAGATCCCCAGAGATCACATGCAAAATCGTGGCCAGCAGAATATAAGATGGCAAGACGAACAAGACAAGTTCAGAAAGTATTGGCTCCACAATGCCCAAAATAGAGAGGCCTGGCAGATCCTGGGGCAGTTGTATGTCCAACAAGGGATGCTAAAAGGCTGATGATGATGATAACTCAGGTCTGTTGCCAGGGTATAGCAAGTTGAGGGCGGGGAACATCCATCGAATCCAGAACGGCGCAAGTAGAAGTGCTCAGTGTTGTTAAAAAAGGCCAACATTTTTTTGAATATTGAAAAAATGCCAAAAATGGCCAAGACACACCAAAAAGATTCTAAAAATAGTAAAAAATTAGCCAGGAAATGGCTCAAATGTTCAAGTACTCCTGCACTAATTTAGAGCTTTTTTACACTGCTGAAACCAGAAATGCACTGAATTTAGCACAGGAAGTGCTAAATAGATAACACTGGAAGTGCTTGTGTCATAAAAATGGCCTATGTTTTGAAAATTAAATTCACATCACCTTCTCGGGGAAAAGGGATTTACAAGAGGGCCTAGGCCTCAATTCCTACCCCCTGGTGATGGGTCTGGAAATGGTTCACTAGATTTTTCCACAAAGTAAGCATGCCATTAGAACAGTTTTCTCAAAATAATACTCTTGAACCTCAAATGCCAAATGTTTCATAAAACAGTTTAAACAGAAATAGATCCACCAAATTATGGTTGGCAACATTTCACTTTGTTAGGACAAAATTGAATGACTCAGGCTCATTATTTATAAAAACCACCATGGAATTTATGAATGTTATGCCAGTGAGTATTCTATGTCTCAGAAACATAGTTTACCTCTGCCAATGAATTTTGTGGAAGGGTGGGCAATTAGGTGAGGAAGATTTTGTTGAATGTTGGGGCGGATCCAGGAATTTAGGGGAGGTGAGAGATAATTTCCTGTTTTATTATTATGTATATTCATAATATCTCAAAAAAGTTTTCAAAGAATTTCAATGAAATTTCGTGGAAGGTTGAACAATGAGCAATGAAATAAGTGATTTAATTTTGGGGTGGATCCATGCACGATTACCCTCCCTGAGAATGGTGTTGGCTGAGGTATGCATTCTCTGAGTCCTTTCTAGGTCCCTCTGAGCTGTGTGTGTACAAAAAATAAATTAATGTTATTCAAAAAAGGTTTTTGAAATCCTGCAATGAATGAATTGAATGAGTTTTGATTAAACCTTTTCCAGCAACTTTAATAATAGCAATCTTGGCTTCGCTAAGGTCAAACTCCCTCGGTTTATTAAAATCTAAAAAATTAACAAAAGAGACTTTCTCCATGCGATATAATTCCAAAACTATGTGTCTTATTTCAACTCCTCTATTCAGTTCCTGTAAATTTGTATTTTGCATAATGGTTCTATTGTTATATTGACTGTTTTAATGACATCCTTAATAGCATGGCAATTTTCACTGAAAAAAAATATATATATATAATTATTATTATATAAAAATAACAATTTAATGTTTACAAGAAAAAAAAGTACAGAGAACTCGACATGACATGACCTTATAGAATCACTCTTTCTTTTCCACTCTCTCTATCATTCATGTCTGAAGTTCAGACATCTTAGATTCTAGGTCCGACTCATTGTAATAATAAAGTCAATTCTACTGAAGTTTGACAATAATCTGTTACGGGCGTAATTGGTACAAATTTTTTTTGACATTGCATCACATAAGAATAAGAAATACTCATTGATGTTTTGATGGGATAACAGACTGAACAAGGTAGTTCAAAGTACAGAATAAAATCTCAACCAAACATGCTACTCAGTAGAATTCAATCAGACATGTATTATACTAGAACAGGTCTGGTTACTCATTCAATAGAAACCATGATGCAACCAATGTCTTTTGGCAGCATGCCATGTTGGGAGCAATCAATTAAAAAACTGAGTGATAAATGGATAATTTACTTTTCTCGCCTTGTTCAGTCAGTTTTTACTTAAAAAGTCTCAACTTTCAAAAAACAAAGAAACTCTTTTTATCTAGACATAATAAGGAGTGAATGTTTAGTTTTTCAGCGCTCTAGCTACATTGGTGTGGCTTGTACACATGATACATGCATAGCTAGCAAGGCAACCTGAGGAGCTTAAAAAATGAGAGAAATCTATGTTGACAGTGTTGGTGGTCGGTTTCTAACAAGCCAATATAGTTTTATTAGCCATGAGAGATAAGCTGTGGCAAAATCATCCTGGAACAATTTCAAGTTTACACTTGCAAAAACATTCAGAGCACAGATTTTGATTCAAGAAAAAAATTCGAACGACATAAGATTATCGTACACACTGACTTCAGGAGGAACATTGCTCAGAATTTAACGATCACAGAGGCAAGTATCAAACACAAAAAATGCCAGATCTGCTCAGTCACTCAATAGGAACTGTCACGTGATCAACAGCATGCCATTCTGAGGGTGATCAATTAAAAAAATTGGGAGGAGGGCTGATCAATGAATAAGTTACTTCTCTTGTCTTTTGTTGGCAGTGATCAGAAAAATGTCTGGATTTTCAAAAAAAAATTGTGAATGCTGCCAGACACAAACCAAGGGACCAATTAAACATGGTCTGGCCCGTACATGTGATATATACATACTTATATAGCCAGTCAGCCAAACTAACTTGAAAACTAAAGAAACCTATGTTGATAGTCTTGGTGAGAGTGAATGCTGCTGAACATAAACTAAGAAACCAATTTAGCAGAAGTTTACTTTGCAAATTAAATTCCACACTAAAAACCTATTTACGGGGAGAATTTAGAAAAAAAAAAAAACTTTTTCTAGACATTATAAGGAGTAAATGTTTAAATTTTGAGCCCTCTAGCTCCATTGGTTTGGCCTGCATACGTGGAACATACATAACTAGCTAGCCAACTAGACCAATGTGAAAACTATAGAAACCTATGTTGATAGTCTTGGTGAGAGTGAATGCTGCTGAACATAAACTAAGAGACCAATTTAGCAGAAGTTTACAAAGCAAATTAAATCCCACACTAAAAACCTATTTAAGAGGAGAATTTGAAAAACAAAAACCTTTTTCTAGACATTATAAGGAGTAAATGTTTAAATTTTCAGCCCTCTAGCTCTATTGGTTTTGCCTGCATATGTGGTACATACATAACTAGCTAGCCAACAAGACCAACGTGAAAACTAAAGAAATCTATGTTTACAGGTCAGATGACAGTTTTGGTTGACGGTTTATAACAGCCATAGTCAAGATGGAGAACAGTTACGGAAAATATCAATGGCGTTTTAACTGGCTGATGAGGCTCGATCAACAGATAAAGTTGGGGGGGGGGAGAGAATTGGTTGGAAAGGTAGGCAATATGCCAGAACAGCAAATACTTTAAACAACAATAACAACGCGTTCCTCTGATGTCTCTCTCAAGTGCGTAAAAGTTGCCTGATAAAAACAGCTGTGTTACACAGAAAGGACTATAAATGAGGTGATAGCAAAAAAGAAATTCTACAAAATAGATTCATGTCATGTTGTAATAACTATTTGTTTTTTCTTTTGTTATCAGCATTGATGTCAAAAGAAAGCTTTGTTGTGAGAGGAAGAAGCCTGGATATCCTGCAACTACAAGGAAGCAGGCAATAAATAGTGAACAATGGAGAATGAAGGGTTTGCCAGGGTGTAATCACTCCAGTTGGAACCTGAGCGGACACCATATATAAATAAAAAATGGATAAAGTTGATGTCAAGAGAACGCTCTTTTGTGTACAGAAAGGCTTACTCCACATTTCTTTGACAACTGTACAAAACAAAACCAACATTTTTTCAGATAAGAGAAAGAATGTATTAATTTCTATTATTCACCACTTTGTTATGTTTCCTTGTAGGAAAAATTCTCGGACTTACAAGATGATTGGGTGTGGTCACAAAGAAAACCTCATTGGCAGGACAATTATTTTATGAGTTGGTTTTGTTAAAAAAACAAACTATCTTTTCAAAAATATTGAATACTTTGTTTAGAATCAGTTGAAGTACAATTCATTCTTTTATGAGAAATTTTATAAAGATAGAACAAGCAACCTTTTAAAACTCCTCTGAAAGCATTTTCACAGACACAACCCCTTAAAGCATTTCTCATTTTTCATTAGAAATATCTCTTTGTTTATGGCAAGGGGTAAGATGCATATCAGGGGTTTAGCTGAGGGAGGGGGATTTTTAAATTGCCCTGGGACCACCAATGGAGAGAGGGGGCACCAAAAGCTTCATGAATAGTAGTTCAACTGCTGCAATTCTACTAACATTATACAATGACAAATTTCACTGAAAGTTGGAGGGGGCTCCTCAGGGAGCCAGGGCCGCCTCTAGCTATATCTCTGCCTTCAAAAAATTTTCATTTTATCTTCTCTACAAGCCCACAGATCCCCAGTAATACCTTTGTGGACAACCTCCAGATTGGGAACCATTGTAACCCCCCCCCCCACATACCCCTGAATCTCCAGCGACTCCCCTGATGCATATTATTGACAGCATTCCCAAACACATATTAATTTCCATAATGGCTTTTCATCATCTCCAACTAACCAAGAACACTTGCCATAGTGTAATGGCTTGTCTCAAAAGCCAATGTCAGTGGGTTTATACTTCACAGGGTGCTCCATAGACATAGAAGCATACTCAGTCTTAAAAGGTTCATTGTTAGAAATAGGCCCTCCCCAAGACATTAGGGCTAATGTGCCTAACCTTGCCATACTATCCCATGAAGTTTTGGCGATGGCAAGGAAATATATACATGCCTTTCCCAAGTTCAACAAATATTACTTGGCTAATGAAGGCTCAAGACACACATGACACTAAATATTCTTTGAAAAGCTTTTCTGATTTCATAATAAAAAAGCAAGAACCGAAAGTTTAATGAGTCCTCAACAATAAAGTTTAAACACTATTTTAACCAGATCACATGACCCTGAGTACAAGATAATTTTGGATAAGAATCATCTTACCTAGAAATACCTTTCTACCAAGTTTCAAGTAAATCTGACCTGAATCAGCTAAGAAACAATATGAGGAAAGACGGACTGATTTGCTTATCAACTAACCAACCAACTGACCAACAAATGGACTGAGTCCCTCATAGACAGGCAAGAATGCCTTGAAACAGATGTTGATGATTATATATATGCATATATTGGATAGAAAGTAAGGGTCTAGTTTTGCATTATGATTACATTATGAATAGAGACCCCCTCTATAACATTTGAAAATACTTTTTTCTGATAACTTTTTAATTTAGTTTTAATTTAAGAAAAAGTCTCCTTCAATTTTGACCCCTCAAAGAACCATATATAAACATATGAAATAAGAAGATATGTATATGGATAGAAAATAGATTCTACTTTGGCCTTATATTTACATTGTAAAAAGAAACCCCCTCTGAAAAACCCATTAAAAGATTTTTTCAAGTTTTCAGTGGTTTATGGCATGGAAGCAATTTTCTTGGCCAAAATACTTTTTGTAGAATACGCTGTATGTTTTTCTTTCTGTTTTTCTTTAATTACTTCCTTTGTTTATTCTTTTGGTCGGTGCTGATCCCAGAGTCCCAGAGAATTGTGGCCCCGCCTATCAAGCATGTCTGGGAAGTTATGTCTACACGAACATTGTTGTGTTAGAGCAGATATTGAATACGTGTCGTTACTACGTTTTACAATGCCTCGATGTATACTCTAAGTAGTCGTGCATTCTATGAAGGAAGTAATTAATTGTAGTTTCCATTCATAATCATCATCA
This sequence comes from Thysanoteuthis rhombus, assembly GCA_963457665.1. Taxonomy (NCBI): domain Eukaryota; kingdom Metazoa; phylum Mollusca; class Cephalopoda; order Oegopsida; family Thysanoteuthidae; genus Thysanoteuthis; species Thysanoteuthis major. The sequence goes on along the minus strand of OY735233.1, from coordinate 39,221,134 downwards.
TTACTTCTACCTTTGGAGAGATATATGCATCTGGTTGCATTTTTCTGTCTGTATTTCAATCTGTCTGTCCACGTTATGACTCCAAATGTACACCATGAATTTCAATGGAAATTTATTGGAAGGACAGGCAATGAGGTGAGAAAGAAATGGTTAAATTTTGGAGCAGATCCAGGAATTTGTTGTTCAATTAAAAGATATTTTTCCATTTTTTTGCAGACATTTATGAGAGAAAAGAATGACAAGATTGGAAGTTTCATTTTACACTGATTACCACTGCAGGTTGGTGTGGAAAGGTGTCAAAACAGCAGTTTTTTTTTCAACACAAAAGTTTACTTTAACTTTAAAATAGCTAACCCTGCGTTAACATGAGTTTTGAAATGTTTCTCATATTTATACATAGATTTTATAACCATTCTCCTCATAGCTGAGGATGTTTCAAGGTTTCTTTGGGAGCTTGATCCATTTGCTAAAGAGTTTTATTAGTGTGAAAAAAATTGTAAGTTTGATCCTGAACAATGGTTGGTCTTCAAAGCCCCTATCTCCATAATACAATAGTGTTGAGTTGGGAGGCCTATTCAGTTGCAGAGTGATGCTGGTACCACAGTCTGTCGCAGTCAACTTTGATGCCTTCTCTTGATGCATGAGGAGCAGTAACAGCCCATCATACTGCTTTGACAGCTGTTATTTTTAGGGCTGTTGAGATCCCTCAAATCCTTCACAAAGAACAAACCCGATGGGGGTTGCCAGTTTATCTGTTGGGGACTCAGCCATGAAATGAATGCATGGTTATTTGTTGCCACAATATACAGATACATATCTATATATGTGTATATATGTATATATTACAAATCATGATTCAAAACTATCACTATAGGATATTGAGTTTTCAAGTCAGTCTGGCTGGATGACTGGATGGCTACGTATGTATGCGTCACATGTAAAGGCTGCACCAATGGAGCTAGAAGGCTGAAAATCTAAGCATTTACTCCTTATTATGTCTACAAAAAACTTTTGTTTTGTTTTCTTGAAAATCCCCTCAAAATAGTTTTTGAGGAAGATTTAATTCCCAGAGTAAATTTATGATAAATTGGTCCCTTAGATTGTGTCTGCTAGGATTCACATTTGTTTTTGGAAAATTTTAACTTTTTCAGGGATCAAATTGAGAGAAGAAATTTATTCATTGATACCTCCCTTTTTCCAATTTTTTAATTGAGCATCCCTAACATGACATGCTGTCAAAAGACCTTGGTCATATGAAGGTCTCTGTTGAGTGATTAAGCAGACCTATTTTCATGAAGCAACTTGAAGTTTTATATATATGTGAACAAAAAGGAATGAGACAAACTCAAGAGTAAAAGTATATGGATACTTTATTTGTTAATTAATTTATGAATTAATTAATTAGTATGCTATACATGTTTTGGAAGGGATTCCTATCTTCAGTAGCATGTATGTATCTTTAAGTGGTCAAAAGGTTTCCATAGAAAACAAATCTAGCATCAGATGTTTTGCTTTGAAAGCGAAAATGGAAATCAAGAATGTGGATTCCTGGGAGATCATGTAGTGAGTCTGGACTGTTCTATGTCTGAAAAAAAATCCGTGGTGATTTGGTTGGATATTTTGTTGGAAGTAGTGGCAACAGTTATTGGTATTTTATTGGTTGTACTGCTCAGAGGAGGTGGGCATTCTTAAGAATCGGTTGCCATGGATATTGGGAAGCTGGTTAATGGTTCAGTTTTAAACTATTTGGGTACTCAGTTGGGAAAAGTATGTTCTGTATCCTTAATGGTCATTGTAAGTCATTAAAAGTCAGCAGGCTCTGAGTAGTACAAGTAAAATGGATGATACATGTATATGAATGTGCATATGTATCAATGTGTTAAAAATGAAGGTTCATTTGAAAATCTTTTCAAGTGAAATGTAATGTATGATATGTAATGAAACATTGAAAAAAATATTTGCTCATTATATATACGTGCATGAGAAAGTGGATGGTGAAGCGTGCATCACATTTCTTAAGAGACAACCCCTAATTCAATAAGATGGCCAGTGACAAAGTCCCAGGTGCTGTAGAAAGCGTCAATTTAGTGATCCTTGCAAGTCTCACGCGTGGTCAAGTCTAGAACTTCATACTTGCAAGTTTTTATGACCACCCCCTTATCAGGATGTAATTCTACCAAAGGGGTACCTCCACCCTGGACACACAGCTTAGAGTGTGCTCAATTAACTGCTGAGTGCACAGGGAAATTTATCTTTATGAAGAGCTTTCCACACTCTTAGCTCTTACGTGAGGCAGATATGCTAACTATTACACAATACGAGCACACTAGATTCACCACATATATATAAATGTATATACATGATGGCTTGGCTCCACAAGCTAAGATTTGTTGGAAGGGTTTTCCGCAGCAATAGGACCACAGACAGCAGGACTTGTGTGCAAAATAATCCTCCCACTTTAGCAATGGAGTTTCAAGGTGAAATACGGCTTGCCCAGCATTTGTATCCTATGGTCCATCAAGTTGATGCAAATAGGAGCAAGATCCCTGGATAGTACGTTTGACAGGAGTGTTATCCTGGCAGATGCAAGCTAAGTATGGAGATCTGCTGCTCCTTCATGGGAGTTTTCCAACAGTAAGGCTGACCTGAGGGTTAAACCATAGAACAGGAATATTCCATAGCTGGTAGCTGGCTACAGAGTTCTACATCCCTTTGAAGGAGAATCGGGACGGTACAGCTGTCTGCATGTCTGCAATTTTAAGTATATATATATATATATATATATATATATATATATATATATATATATATAAAAACATTAAATTGCTTTTTATATATTTTATTTCAATGTTTGGAATGCAGTTTTAACAATGATCACAAGTTGAATAAAAAATCTATAAATGAAAATCAGATTTTGGTCCCTGAAATTAGAAAACTCAAATCACTGTACCCCCACAAATGACCTGTCAGACCAACTAGCCAAGTGAACTACAGATTCTTTTCTCATTGCTAGTCCGTGGTTTTCTGTATCCCTGGGCACTCCTGGTCATGTTTTGTATGTGTACACCACTATATACCATCTAAACTAGTTTTAGGAGGAGGGGGTATTCAAAATAGTGTTTTTTGGGGTCATTTTTTTAGGTAATTCTAGATAAAAGATCTATTTTTTAAGATAATTTTTGATAAAAGATCTGGTTTTTTTTCATAATTTTTATGGATGATTTTAGATAGTTTTTTTAGATAATTAGTTCTGGTACTTACATGGGCAACACTGATTCATTTATGCGAGATATATATATATATATTTACCTTTTAAAACAGTAGAATTGAAAATGCATTGATATTTTCTGAAATATATTTCATAGATATAATAATTAGTGTGGAAAATGTTCATCAGTGTGGGAAAGCATATAAGTATTATTTCAGGTCAACTCGACAATTTCCTGATCTTTTCGCAAAAGAAATTGAAAGCCGAAAAAAGATTAACGAAAAGCCAAGTGAATTATGACATACAGCCTTGTGCATCACCCGAGTTCCCCAGGTGTGGATCCAGGTGGTCCAGAACCCCGCCCACACTCAAAATCATGGATCCGCCCCCGTGCACTTTACTGCTTATAAATTGGTTTTGGTTAGGCAGGAAAAAAAGAAAAAAATAGTTTTCAATCTTTTTATATAGCGTCTCGTACTTCAGTTTCCATTTTTACACACAAAAAGAGATTAACTTTTGCATATCCAGAGCGATGCAAAAGTCTGGTCCCCATAGGCAGCTTGTAATAGAAACAAGGTTTGATATAAAATGAAATTTAATATACATCTGTACCTCACATAAATGAGTTATCGTAGTCTGCACATGTACCAGAACTAAATATCTAAAAGAATTATCTCAAATTATCTTAAATAAAAGAAAATTTAAAAAAAAAAAAACACTGTTCTCTGATGGTGCTTAGCAGTGTACTCATGCAAATTTCCAAGGCTGTAGCTGCAAAAACGAGACCAGTTGTGCCCAGGGAGATATAAACACACATATAGACACAGATGAACAAAGAGAGGAGAATCTGTCGTTCACTTGACTGGTTGGTCAGGCGGGCAATTTGTGAGGCAAAAAGTGATTCAATTAACCATGCACCACTGACTGGATTATTGTTAAATCATTGTTCCACTTAAGTGTTCAAATTGACGTCAATCTATTTCTGAACACTTTATAAATATAATACTGTTGTATATTCAAGAAATGTCGAAGAGATTGGATTAAAACTCCACATTACAAACTAATCTAGACAACTGCAACATGTTTGAAGAGCTGAACAAAAATATCACAGTCTACTTATTAAACTAAGTTGATAAACTCATTCTTGAAAATGACCAATGATGGTCAAAAGGTCTCGAATTTGAGACTTTCAAAACTTCTAAAGTTTTTACGTAATTTCAATCTTATTTTGAAACAGCTTGTTTACAAACAAGCAAGATTAACAAAAAACTTAAATAGGAAAATTCTGTCACTTTTAATGATATACATTTTAAAGAGAAATTGCTGATTCAATATACTTTACTCTAAACACTTACGTACTTGGTTTACATAAGACCTTCATATGTTTATCAATGGAGTAATATTTGTACTTTTGGCATCGATTTCTATTGTGATGTATATCCTCTGGTGCCTGTATTTTTCTAGCTCTGCTCACGTCTATTGTTAACAATCTGAAGAAAAGTATATGTTAGATATATTCCCCGCATCAAACTACCAATGGATCCAGACTTTTCCACCAACATGTGTATATATATATATATATATATATATATATATATATATATATGAATATATATATGGCACGTGAAACTTTCTCTGGGAAATCTGAACTAATGGAATAGTAATTTGCAATGAATGCATCTATTTCATGCAATGAACATTGCCATGGAGAAAGCATTGTCAAAATAAACAGTTCATTCTGAAGAAACAATGTTACCGTGAACTATACTTATCTTTGGACTCTAAATACTCCTTAAAAATACTCCTTGAAAATGACTAAAGGCAGTTGAAAGTGCTTACAAGAAGATGAACATTAGAAACTCAAGACAGTTTCTACATTCTTCTGACCAAAAAGCTGAGCAACAACAAAATATGTCATTCATTTTTGATGAAATGCTCAAAAGAAAAATTGCCGAAAATTGCAGAAATACATACTATTTAGTATATATATATATATATACTAGAATAAACCTGTCCAAAATGATAGGGTTATTTATTTATGGATTGGCACTAAGGAGCCTAGAGTTACTTAATTTGGTAATTTATTTCCAATAATTCAAGTTTCCTAATTTTAAGTTTTTTCAAAGTCTCATCTCAACTCAAGCTGTTTTAAAGTGGGAACAGACATGTAGTCTTATGAGTTTCTATGACATAAATCACATTGTTATGTCATAATAGGAAGGTAAATCAAGCAATCAGCACATCCTATTTGAGCATAAACAAACAAAAAATGAATATTAACAAACAGAAAAATTTTCACATAAGCTTTTTATATGGTTACATATATATGTATATATATATATATATTGATGAAAATGACAATTGGAACGTGAAGAGAAAGACTCAAGCAAAAGAAGATTTTAGAACACAAAATTTTTTATTATTTAGGGGGTATGTTTTCAAAGGAAAAATTTACTGCAGTTCACAGAAAATTTTGCTGTTTACAAGTTTGAGGCTGAGGAAAGAAATGGAGATATTTCTGTGTTGTTTGGTTGTTTAGTCGGAGTGGGAAAGGAGATGTTTGTATCTGTGCAGGTGATTTTCTATGAACCACTGTAAATCTTTTCTCTAAAAAAGATGGTTGGCACCCATCAAAATCCATCAAAACATGCCCATGGAATGATGGGAAAAATTTGAGATGTAACACCTACTTTCTCTTGAATTTTTCTCTCCACATACTAATTGTCACTTTCATCAGCATTCTGTCGGATCACTTCACATCAACAATGCAAACAATTATGTATACATATACACATACAGGACAAGGCAGAAGTAATGAAGCAGTCAATAATATTAGAAAAACACCTTTGTACAATAGTTAATTAGATTTTTCTCTTGGTAACTTATGTATTGAGGTGTGCTATTCCGTGAGAAAAATGTTTCATTAAGTGCATTGAAGCAAATAGCATTGGACAAATTCTATCAGTGAAGTTTTTCTGTTGACTTATTCTTTAATTTCTTTCTTATTACTTTCATATGAGGATTAATAATTCTGTGTAGAATAACTAATTATGATTCTGTTGATTTTGACAAGTCACAATTGTATTTGCTGTGATAGATGTTTACTTCCTATGCTGTTATTGACTATCCTATTAATATATATATATATATATATATATATATATATATATATATATATATAACACTGAAAAGAATTACATAAATTGCATTGACAGATATTTGGAAATAAGTGACTGATGTGACACAAATTTTTTTGTTCAATGCAGTAAAGCTTTCTTGACTATATATATGTATATATATATATATATATATGAACAATGGGGAATGAGACAGACTGAGGAATAAAAGTACATAGAGACTGTTGATTAATTGGTTAATCCATAAATGAATAAATTAGCATGATATCTATGTTTTAGGAGGAGTTTCCATCTTCAGTAGCGTGTAGTATGTGTGTACCTTGAAGTGGTTCGAAGGTTTCTGTAGAAAATAAATTTTGCATCAGATGTTTTGCTTTGAAAGCAAAAATGGAAATCAAGGAAGAGGATTCTATTTGGGTCATCATGATGAGTGGGACTCTGCTCTGTTTGTGGTGAAGTCTGTGTTGGTTTATTCAAAGAAATACATATTTATATATATACAACACTCTAATAAGATCAGCAGTCTGAGAAATGAATATTTGCATGTGTTCATATATGTGCTCATAGAGATAAATATTTACATATGTTTATATATATGTTGGCATAGTAGAGCACACATACATAAATATATGTAAATGCTTATGCCAATGATCTCAGAATAAAGAGGTGAGAAATATGAGTGCTTTTTCTAGGTCTGCTAATCTTATTGGAGTGTCGTTAGCTCAGGTGGTAAGAGTAGGGCTATATATATATATATATATATATATATATACATAATGCATATATTGTTTCAATTCATAATGCACAAATAGAAAACAAATGAAAACAGATTTTAAATGTTGTAGATGTCTAATCACAGTGCTCAATATCTAATGCAGTAAATAGAGCAATTAATACATAAAAAAAATAATGTTTACAAGGACATGTATCCAATAAATGTAAACATTTCATGCCTCTTGCACTCGTCAGCAACCGGACGTCAATTAAAGGATACAACAGATGGCCAGTAGCTGAAGATTACAAGAGGCACAAAATGTTTACATTCACCAGATACGTCTCTTCGTAAATATTACTTTATATATATATATAGTCTAGAAACATTACAGTTTTAAATATACAAAAAGAACTTTCCAAAAATTTTTGTCATTTCAGTGAATTATTTCCCAAAATCTGTTGATGTAATTCATGTAATTTTTTCAGTGGGTTTTATTGTTTTACACAGAATTAGATATCATGGTACTATGCGTGAATAAATCTTGTTAAGATCAGTTGTTTACAATGTAACTGTTCTGGGGATTTCAAAATAAAACAATTTACAAACATGGCTCCCCATTGGTGTTGATCAAACACAACCTCCCCTTGATCTATGATTTTAATATATAACTTTATTTCTTTTAAATTTGTTTTAAAATACATGAATTTTGTCATCTTATATTGGGTATTATTTCCTGTCTTAAATATACATATATATATATACATACATACATACATACATACATACATACATATATATTTATTAAAGAAAAATGGGGTTGGTGCAAGAATCAAACCTGTAACTTTAATGCAGTGTCACTCTTAAACATTGAGCTAAACAGCACAACATTGTCATTCATTGTTCATGTCTACACTTGTTGTTTCTAATGCCAACAATTTTATTATTGATTGTTTATTCTATTTACACTGACTGGGCCAAGTGACTCATACTCTGTGTAACAGCAAGTAGCCTTTTCCAATTGAGTTTCAAATAATATAATGCATTCATAAATATTCTGTTGGATTATACATCTATTTCTTTATAACATGATTGTCCATGTTAGAAATAACAAGTGCACACATGGACAGTGGATGAACAAGATGAGAAGAGTGGGGATAAAGCATATATATTTATAATTAATGCTCCTCTATTCAGGGTTGAGCACTCTTTAAGTAACTCATTCATTGTAAGCCAATGCAATGCTCTTCCATCGGAAGAAAGCACTCTAGTGGATGGGGAATTTAAGCTAAATAGATATATCGCTTAAATTCAGCCTTACTGACCGTCCAGTTCCTTGGCTCAGTGGTCTGAAGTGAAGGTTTCAATCCTGTTTCGTGGTACTGGATGGGATAATGGATTGTGTATAGCCACACTGAGGAGTTGTAATACAACGAAACAGCTGTCTGTGGATGACACAATATATATATATATATATATATATAAATAATATACATATGTATAATATAAATAATAAATTACAAATGCATGTACATGTATATTGGAAGTTGATACTTATATGTTGGTAGAGGTCTTAATGCCGGAACAGAGACAATATTTAATATTAAATATCAAATAGGAACATAATCAGTAATAAATTTAAATCTGTTTCCAGTTAAACACTCATTTAGACCGGTGCTGAATTTTATTGGTTACATTTGATATTTTAATGTTTAGCTATTCTTGGAAAGACTTATTGAGAAAACAAATTTTATGATTAAAAAAAAATATATGTACATATAATTGTGTACATGTACTTCATGATACCACCAGATTTCTGCATGTGTGTGCAGATAAATAGATAGATAGATAGATAGATAAATAGATAGATAGATAGATAGATAAATAGATAGATAGATAGGTAGGTAGATCCTATCTCTATGCACTGGCATAGATATCAGCTATGATAGTGGTTCTCAACACAGGGTAATTTGAGTAATTTCAAGAGGGAGCATAAGCCAGCAGGAATAAGGTAAGAATTTCTCTGAATATTTCAGAAATTCTCTTCATAAGTGTTTATGTAATATCATGGTAAACATAAAACACTAGTTTACACTTGCTATCAAAGAATGACAACAACACTGAAGTAATTTTCCGATTGCATTTACTTATAAAACATTTTTGTACTTATAAAACATCAAAAACATTATATTGCACAGCATTTTCTTATTTTTGTTCAATATTTCCTGAATATCAAACAAATCCAAAAGTAAAATCCTGTAAAGGTACAATTTGTCAAGTTTAATGCAATATAAAATTCTATTTCTACTCAACAATATCTCAAGACCTCACCAATGACGTAAGCATGGCAGGAGACATCTGCAAATCGCTAATTATTATACATGTGAATGTGGATTAACCTTTTTTCACATATTTATCGTACTTGATTCAAACTATTGTCGAAGATAAGGGTGTGTGGCAAGGTCCAACTATGGGGGGGGGCATGGTAGTAAAAAAGGTTGAGAACCATTGTTTCATGAGAAAAGGGTTGGAAGTGAAATCATGATCAAGGAATCCACTGTCATGCATCAGTTCTCAAGAATGATGCTGGTCTAGAAAAAGCCATTCTCAAAGTTCAATCTCTACCCTAACAACTGACTCCACCCAGTTGGCTCTCCCCTGCCATCTGACTTCCCCAGTGCTCATCCCCACCCAGCATCCTATCACTTCTCCTTCTGCTCTGATTGTTTATAAAGGTTTAGGGAAAGATGGCTACCAGACATTTCAATTCCTTCTTTTTCCCTCCCTTTTCAGTAAAAAAATATCATTCAGTGATCTATACAAAGTAGACTCCTTACAATCTCTTATCAGTTGAGTTGGCCCTCAGAATTCATTTTAAAAAATTGTATTTGGGACCAACAGATTTTGATAACAATAACCGTTCGATAACATTATCAAAATAGATGGCTTCCTCTATATGTTGCGATCCAGAAGAAAATTATGAATCATCATCACTCATATACACTGTGTTAGGGGTGTTCAATCAAAAAGTTAGAAAAGGGAGTGATTGATGAATGAGTTATTTCTCCCACCTTTTGTTGGATTGTGATCGCTATAAAAGGTCTGAATTTTCTAAAAACAAGCGGGAACAAACTAGTGACCAATTTAGCATAAAGTCACATTACATATTCAACCTCTACTAAAAAAAATTTCGGAGGGGAATTTTCAAGAAACAGAAAAATATTTTTCCTTTCTATTGAGAGGAGTGTGTGTGCAAAATTTCAAGTTCCTCTTATGAACAGTGATGGCTGGGCAATGTCTGAATAGATACATAGATAAATACATGTAAATGTCAGAACATATAAATAACCCAAACCCAGCAACAGTGATTAAACCAATCTGATGTGGGTAGTGGTGATTAATAATTAAAGATGAAAGGAAAAGTCAAAAAATTGAGAAGTCAAAAATTAATCCTTTGTTATATATCCTTAGTTATATATCTGGAGAATGTAGGTGTTTCTTGGTATTTCGAGATATCCTTTGACTTAAGTTTACGTGAAAATAAAGTTAGCATCACTGCTCTTGCTTGCTCTTCACACAAGAAAAGAACTAGCTCATCTATGGTCTGACTTTCAGGCTTGTTTATTTGGATACAGAAGTAAACAATTAAAATAAGAACAGACAGTTCAATGAAGCATCCACAATAAAGTTTAAATACCATTATTGCCATATCATCTGACCCTGAATAGAAGATAAGGTAAGAAGTATCTAATCAAAAAATAACTTTCAATCAAGTTTAAAGTAAATCTGACTCAAAACAGCTGAGAAAATTGATTTTTAAACATAAAGTTTGAACACCATTATTGCCAGATCACATGACCTTGACTGGAAGATCAAGGAATGCCTTTCTACCAAGTTTCTAGTAAATTTGACTGGAAACAGCTAGGACATATGTGGACAGACCTACTGACTGACCTGCTGATCAACCGACCGACCTACCAATATAAAAAGTCTTACTAATATGGCTGAGACAGCTGCAGTAGCAGTAGTAACACACTATAGGACTTTTCTCTATCTGAATTAAGATGCCCGAGGCATTGGATACTTGGATTGTATTCTCATTGGTATTTTTCTTTATTCAGCTCGATTGCAAGGAATTACAAATGACTTTGTTACTTTGCCCAATATAACAATTTTTGTTGTTAAGATTCGGTAAACCAATCATCAGACCCAGCCCAAGGCATAAGCAAGCCTGCCAACCATAGTAACCTATTGTATAATTCTGACTACTTTTTATTTTCATCTTAATTATTTTTCTGTTTTTATCATAAATCAACTTGGAGAGAGATTGCCCGAGTTCAGCTGATACGAAAACAACTAAGTTATCTATACCTTGTA
>OY735233.1:39019700-39204700 GCA_963457665.1 Thysanoteuthis rhombus | reverse complement strand
TTTCATTGAAATCCATTTAGCACTTTTGAAGATATCATGTGGATAGACAGACAAACAAACAACAAACAGAGGAAAAAACGGACTTACAGATACATGTACCCTTTTACAATTCTGTTGACAGAGGTAAATGATCATACTTGTATAAAAAGGTATACCTTGATTAGGGTAGTTGATTCATTCCAAAATTTTCTATACTGTTCAAGGCCTTATTATGATTTAATGTTCTTTTTCAGCTTCTTTTTAGTTACACTAATTTGTACAGCAATACCTTTAACGTATTATAGCAAAATCAGCACTGATTAAAATCACTGTGTGTATACTACAATGAAAGTAGTCTTTCTAAGTTCCTGTCTTTACTCAAAAGTAATAATCTAAACATATAGTTGGCATAAATGCTGATTGGTTTGTTTGTCTGCTCACATTCCTGATATAACCTGATGTACGTAATGGACTCACCATAATCTGATACATTCATGTCTAAGAGATAATATGGAATAAGGGGAAAAAATGTGATAGTCTATCATCATGATAACAATTATCACATCATGATAAATTTCATTCCATTTTTTAAAAAGAAACGTTGTACAATCTTGTTTTTTCCTGTTTTATTTCTTGATAAATTTTGTTTGATTTAACAACAGCAATTATCATTAGAAAAAGTTTTGCAAGAAAAATTTTAACTGATATCATGTGATACAAAAATTCATATACTTATTATCTGGGCTAGAATTATGTTATGTGATTATCTTTCTACATGAGCTGGGTTTTTTTTTTCATAATTAAATTACCTTTTGGTTTTTGGTTCTTTTCTACCAATTCAGGCATAAATAATGCTGTCGTTTCTTTATGGGTACATTCTAGTAATGAAAGTATAACAGTTGTGTAACTGTGTTTGGTTACTAAAAATAGGGAAAAAAATTGTTCATGAAACAAATTTTTGAATCTTCTCTCTTTACTCTTCTCCAAACCAATAATGATGATGATGATGATGACAATGATGATGAAGGTAGTTATATTTTTTCAAGTGACCATAGCAAAATACAGAAAGATAAGGTTTTAAAATTCAATTATTGACAGCCTTTCAGTGTTTGACCACAGATCAAACTATCAGACGACAGATTTAAAAAAACCAATTCCATGTCTCCAAGTTCATCAGATCTATTGTCTGCTGGCTTTGAAAAGAGGGTGGTGTTTTCATTTAAAAATCCAATGCCATCCTCAAAGAGCAAAAGAAGATTAGTTTTTCTTTCAAGTTCTTTGAGAATTTTGCTGTAAGAAGTTATTTTTATTTGTTGGTTTTTCAATTTCCAATTTATCTCTGATGACATTACCCACAATTCTTTGCTCTGAGATAAGTCGATTTTATTCAAAGTCCATTTTTTAAGGATCAATAAGCTTGGTTTCATGAAAACTTGAAAAGCCTATGGAAATAAAAGATAACTGAAATTTACACCCAATTCAAACATTACAGCGACTATCACCTTACACGCAGACTTATAAGTCGTTATTATTCTTATAATTTTCTATGACTACTTGTTACCTCCTTATCTTAATTTTATTAGTTGCTTTTTATCACAACTTATGATTTATGATACTTAATCTAATAAAAAAAATTCAAAATGGCCTCTAAGTCAACAGGACATATAAGTCAACCCCAAAAGTATTAAGGTGTTAATTCAGGTTTAGGCCTGTATTTGTTGTATCTCAACCCCCAAAGATGAAAGCAAAAGCACTTCTAAAAAAGACAGTTCTTATTAAAAAAAATTGATACCCTCAAAAGTTGGAGGATATACATTTTTGGGGACCCTGAAGTTTAAAGTATTATGGGGTTCTGTTCACAAGCAGCAACAATAGGGCAACATCAAACAAGAGTCTTTCTTCCCTTGCAAGGAGTGGAGTCCTTGAAATCGGGACCATCCAGTGAGCCCCTTCTCACCAGCAATGAGGTTTGGCTAAGCACTATTATCTTCTTCAATGGGGTTTGAGCGAATCAATGGCCACCTATTCATTTTTTTGCCTTGAAAACAATTTGGGGAGCATTTTTAATGGTTATTTTGATATGCATAGATCACAATTATAGAATCTCAAAAGTTCATGTATTTTAAGGTAACATAGCTGTTAATATTAATAAAAATGGGGATTGTTCTCATTTTATTAAGTTTATTGTATGTTGTCAAGACTCAGAATTAACAAGAGAAAAAGAAATGTTTCATACATACATTATGGAATGATAAAATAAAACATAGCAAAGATGGCAGTCAATAGGATCTTAACATATTTTACAAAATACACCTTTTTCTGTTTTTTAACAACATATTCATGTACATTTTTGTCATGTAGGAGCTTCCTTGCAATGTCATTTTCTAGAGACAATACGTATAAAGAATTTAAGCGCTCTTCAGTCATAGCAAACCAAAATTTATTCTTTATAAAGGATAGCTTTGAGAAATCCCTTTCTGTTTTACAGCTCATGATAGCTATCATCATATACAACTTAAAAGTGATAGCAATTCTGGGGAACACTTCAATTAGGTGTTGCTCACAAATAAACTGAAGAAATTCTGAGGGTTTCATTTTAGATAGCGTGTTTTTTTCTTTTTTCTGGGATCTCCTAAAATGCAAATATTCTTTGAGCTGATAACACTTGTTTACGAATTTGTGGGCAATATCATCTTTGCACTATGATATAATAAGTTTAATACTGTCCTCATTAATTTCTTAGTTGATTATTATTTCTTAGAGGAACTTGAATCTTATCGCAATCTGTTCATATGGGTCAGTCCGCTTGCGTAACTGGATTATCAAGCAGTAATAAAGTTGATTTAGAACTCCTATCATAGATTAGTCAGCTCCTCTAAAAAAAGCACAACCACTTGATTCACCTGAAAACTTCTTCGCTAAAATACATTTGGAAGCATCAGAATAACTGGCTGTATAATCATCAAACAGACCTTTTGCTTCTCATTCATAGTCTGCAATCCTCAAGGCTGAATTTTTTTCAGAGTTTCTTAACAAACGAAAGTAAAGATGATAGCAGAAGATAACCTGCAAATACATAAAAACCAGAGCTTTGGCGCTTCTTAGTTGCTTTGTTGAAACACTCCAGCACTTTTTCCTAAACAACTGTTAAAATAGTATATTCCAGCTCCACCAACGTGGTTTAAATTTTTTTGCATCTTGTTTAGATTCAGGCTTCTCTTCTGAGTTTTCAAAAATATGTTTGAGAGTTTGAAAAATACTGTATATCCATAAATGAAGAAGGCTATACCATCCCTCAAATTTTTCATGTTCAGTTTGTTTGTTTGTTTTTCTTTTAAAATTTTCAATTTTCGAAAAATAGTATGCATCTTAAATTATGTGATAATGTTGAAAAAAAAAACGAAATATAAAATCTTGATAACAAGTGGAATTTTCAAATTTTTATCATAATCACTTAATATCATGGTTTTATGACGTGGGATCAAAATTTATGATGTTCAGTTTGTCTTTTTTCTAATCATTGTAATTTCCTTCATAGTAACTGCATGGCAAAGCAGCTTAAGTATTTAAAAGAATTAACATAGGACGTATCTCAACAGTGCTCCTGAGTGCTCATAAATGGAAAGTTGCTATGCCAAGAGGTGCATTGACTTAAATAAGATTTTGCTTAGCAATCAATCTCTTATCTCTATTCTTGATCTGCGCAAAGAATGCCTCAATTTCGTTGGAAAATTCACTCATTAAAAAAGAGTTACATCTGGATCCTTTCCGTGATATGGGGTCCTGAAACTCAAGCTTCATCAGGTTCGTTGGATATCCACCACTACCCTGGAGTACTCAGATGTTGAATGTGTATATCAAGTTGAGGTAGCACCACTTCCATTACTATCAAGTCCAGTTCTTGAGTGTTTACAGTCCGTCAGCTATTTGAAATAGTTTGTGGTAGTTATCGTTTCTGTTTTATTACCATCTGTATGATAACTCGTATCTATTTTTGTACTATTTCTATGGTAAATAGATTTTACCAAACATGTGTTCCCGTTGGAAACATTTGTGGTGGGTCATAGGAGTTACACAGTGCACACCGAGTGTGCGGCAGGCAATGCAAGATGTTTACCACTTATATTCAACATATAAGTTGATCATTCATTCTGCTGAGATTTTTTCAGAGCTTAGTTTGTCATTCTCTTTACAGACTGATTTATTTCTCTTTTGGGGTCCTACAAAAAATTCTGTAAGTTAAACTTTTTATTATACTTCAAAAATATTTTATGAATTAGGTTGGCTGAAAAGACTATTCTGTAGGATCTGGCAAGTTCACCTCCAACAATGCATAGCCATGAATAACAGAACATTCATTCCAAACCTAGTTTAAAAATCTTAATACTATCTATAAATCAATTGTAGAATTCTTATACTAATTACAATAAACTAAATTTGACTACTCTTGTATTAGGAGGGTTCAGTTTTAACCAACTCTATTCACAAAGGTATTTTCATTGTATTAAGATGGCTGTCATAAGAGCATGCATTTCGAATATCATTTTTCAATAATAGTATGTTTTAGTTTATTGATCTTGACATTGAAGATAGTGGGAATTATACTTTTGGCGTATTAGACACTTTTTCTAATTTTTCAATTGATCAACCTGACCAAGGCATGCTGTCAAAAGATATTGGTCATGAGTTTCTATTGAATGACTCAACATAACCTGTTACCATTTTTTATTTTAAGAAAGGTAAAAATGCAACTCTTATGCAAAAAGATTTTTGCAATTTATGCAAAAGGTGCTGTGAATGATTAAACATGTCAGAAGTGGTTTGTGAAATTCATGCAAGCAAATTCTTACTGGACGGTGCTTCTCTGTCGGGTAGTCTAGTTGAGGCTGATAGTAATGAGAACATTAATTGAGAATGATCAATGTTAAATGGTGCGGGAGATAACCAATATAATACTCAAGTACTATTTTCTAACAATGTTGACCAATGGCTAAAATAGTTAGAGCTAACGCCACTAAAAAATAGGAGGGAATAGAGAGATTAAATAGAAATGTTTGAGATAATGCTTGGTATAGAATTAGTAGACCTTGATGTATTTCTCATGAGTTGGGAATACAAGGAACCGAGAGGCCATGCATATATAGTAGAAGTAAGAATAGACTGAGTATCAGAAAATTCATTTTTAGTAATTGAGTGGTGGGACTATGGAATAGATTACCGGATTATGTATTGCTATCAACAGATGTGAAAGATTTTATTTCTATTGATATTCGGATCATCCTCATCTTGGTTGTTTTTCATACAACGTTTCGGCCGTTGCACTCTACGGCCTTCGTCAGGTATCATCTGGTAGATTTAGGGAAGTAACGAACCGAACCCTTTATTTATCCACATGGACACATAGCGCAGTGGTTACAGCATCAGACAAATTACTGTTAAGTAATCTGATGGTTCTAGGTTTGATCCTAGTGTGAGACAGTATAACAATACTATTAACGCTAAAGAGGGGAGTACGGTCAATATACCCCCGTCGGATAAATAAAGGGTTCGGCTTGTTACTTCCCAAAATCTACCAGATGATACCTGACGAAGGCCGTAGAGTACTACAGCCGAAACATTGTATGAAAAACAACAAAGATGAGGATGGTCCGAATATCAATAGAAATAATAATAATACCTCATCTCAAAAATTCCGAGATATACCAACTAAACGGTAATAGATTTTGAAAAGAATTATGTTTATTACACCACCACGAATGTTAAAGGCTCTAAATATTCTGTAATTATGATTTTCATGATCTGATAGATTTGTAAACTTTTTTTCACACTAAAATGAATGTTTTGAATGTTCAAAATATCCAAATCAATCGTTGATTATGTGGTTTCAACATGGAAAATATGCTACGTTTTTGAAACAAATCGTGATGGGTGATTAAAAATAGATACATTACAACAATGTATCGTGGGGGCAAGGAAAATGAACCACCACTAACTGTAGCAAAGGCTGGCTTTCGTCCAGGGAAGCTGATGCTGTGTTATATGATGGGATTGGAAGGGAGTCTTCTATGATGAGCCACTTTAAGATAACCTAATGATTGACTCTAACAATTAGTATTCCCAATTAGATCAATTGAATGCAGCAGTCAATGAAAAGTGTCCAAAGAAAGTACACAATATTCCATAAGCATTACGCTTGATGAAATGCTTCTTTGGTGACCAAGCAAAAAATTGTCTTTTATTTTAACTCAGTAAACCAAACAAAATTTTTTTGTTGCCTAACAATAATGATGATTTTATTATATGATATAATGCTCAGGATATTCAGTCTGTCATTCACATCAATAGCATCAATATATCCTCTATTTTTGTACTTATCTCGAGATTAATATACTTTCTTGTACTTGTTTATATCCAGACCAGAAGTTTTACTTGTGGTCCCCACATTCTCTAAAATCAGATTGGTCACCAGTAACCTTACTGCTTTCCTCTTGATGAAATTTACAGCTGGTTTGTTTTATTGTATGCTTTTAGATAGTTCTTTATTTGCAAAATATGAGAATTTGCTCGCTTCGAAAAGATTGCGTGTCAATGTTATTCTGCTCATATATCTGTGGATCTGATGAACGGAAACTGCTGTTTATCGGTAAAGGCACAAAACCATGATGTTTGAAAGGTCTTGCTACGGACAAATTGTGTGTTATTTACCAATCTAGCAAAAATGCTCAGCTGACGTCAATGATATTCACAGAATGGCTGTAGAATAGGAATGATGAACTGTAAATGATTACGAGAAAGATTGTGTTGCTCCTTGATATCTGTATTACTTACATTCTTTAACCAACATTCGAATGAGATTCTCACCAGTTAATACTACACCCCTGATACAACCAAAGGTATCAATGGAATTTTTTAGGGAGTTATATCATGAGGGTTGGAAACGGGGTGTATAAAGGGATACAGCGTATGTGTTCTTCTCTATCTCCAGGTTCAATGTCTTTGGCATTATGATATACCTAGTTCCCAGAGCCCACTTCCATCATCGCATATCTAATAAAACTGATAATCAAGGAACTAGAAGCTATTGGAAAAGCGTTTTTGATGTTAGCATCAGCTGCAAAGAAAGTATCTATTTCAGAAGTGATACAGGTTTTGGAAGACTGTTGCAAAGATCTGTAAACTAAAAGCATCCAGAAACCTTTAGACAGGAATGGAGAACCTGATGAATTTGATATCAAAGCTATGTGACCGGCACGGGCATCTGCTGCCATTTTTCTGGGAGAGGGGGCAGCGAAAGGATATATTTTCAGTGGTAGGTGGCTGGTGCTGGTGCCGATTGCTCTATTATTAGGGTGATCCGGTCAAAGTTTTCTATGGGTTGTAAAATCTCAATTAACGCATTATCTGAAAGAGCACATACTGAAGATCAAAAAACTTTTTTTAATCTTTTCTTAATAGCCCAAAGAAATTAAAAGTTATACAAAACCAAAGTTTAAAACTGGGAAGTAATTCTTACAGTTGATACATGTCAGTGCAGTGAGAATGCAATACGCATAGCTATAGTGTTAACAAATACTATCACCAAACCAAAATGTAAAAATTACTTGATTACTTCATTATTGTAAATGAGTAGAGTGAATAAATAGATTAAATGAGATGTAGTACTTTTCCAGGGGTGGGGAGCAAATGCATCCCTTTATGGACACCCATTGTCACCGGTACACATAGTTGCCAACGCAAACAAACTTCTGACCATCAATAAAAAATTTGCAGTCTTACTCTGAAAACAAAAAGCGAGGAGCAGAGGTGTAGCTGAAGATTTAGGGGGCTAGGGGACTTGGCTCACTAAATGTTGTATGTACAAATATAACCTTGTTATTGTATGTCAGTAGAAATGCAGAAGGTAAACTACTATTTATAAAGCTTTTGGGGGCAGTCCTCAATTGGCTGCAATGTTGCCAAGTATTGGTTGCTACTGATAGCTAAATGGCTAAAGTCAGCTAGATATTTCCATTTCCAGCTAAATTTATTTAATATATACTCTTAAAGCCCACTTATCAAATAAAATAGAACTATTTACTGAGAGTCAAGAACAAATTATCAATAATAAAATGATGCTGTTTTAATGAATGTGCTGCTTGTAAGGCGTTTAAGCCTAATTTTTACCCTCCTTGCCGATTGTCATATTAATGAGAAATTCTATAATTAATTTGTTATTGTTTGTTTGATGAAATTGACTATATTCTATTCTTTTCCATTCAAATGTCCACGTGGCATTGCTTGTGTTTATTTTTTTTAAAAATCAGACGTGTTTGAAATTATTACTTTGGCCACAGCGGCCATTAAAATCAAGAAATGAATTCACTTCTTATGTTATTATCAAAATGAGGGAAACCAGGCTTTTGTTTTTGTTTTTTTTTGCCTATAGCATCCATTGGATTGCATTTTAATATTTTTTACATTTTTAGATCTACTAATGAGCCAAATATTGACTTGTAACAGGCACTGATTTCTTATTGAAATAAATAGGCCAATACCAATACTCAAGCTTCTCTTTGTTTCACTCCCTTGCTCGGATAAAAACTGTACATTTACTTATATTAAACTTAACAGTTTAATATCTTTAATACGTTTAATTGAAAAAATATCATCCAGTTCCAGTTGAAAAATGGCTAATTTGGCAACCTTGATTTGTTGCCTCTGATTAGTGGCTAGGTAGGGAGTCGTATCCAAATAGCCCCCACCTCCCTCTGCTGTGTCTGTGGCAAAAAGACATTGTTCAATAAAATGTTGATTAAATGAAGCAAGGTTATTCAGATAAAGTCACTGAAATCTCAAACAATAACATGCCTGACCCTGAATAATAAGTAATACATGAAATTGCTAATATATACAATGAAGACTTGAGTTAGTTTATGCAAAAAAGAAAATGAGATTAAGTAGTTCTAGTTTTCTCTCAATCTATGCTGTGATTACGTAGATTCTTAGCCCAGCAATAAATAAGAACTTGATTTTGATACTAGCACATCCCCATCAAAAATGATTGGGTTATTTATGTATCGATTAGCACTAACGGTCCTAAAGCAAATTTATTTCTATTGATATTCGGACCATCCTCATCTTGGTTGTTTTTCATACAACGTTTCGGCCGTTGCACTCTACGGCCTTCGTCAGGTATCATCTGGTAGATTTGGGGAAGTAATGAACCGAACCCTTTATTTATCCGACGGGGGTATATTGACCGTACTCCCCTCTTAGCGTTAGTAGTATTGTTATATTGTCTCACACTAGAATCGAACCTAGAACCATCAGATTACTTTACAGTAATTTGTCTGATGCTGTAACCACTGCGCTATGTGTCCATGTGGATAAATAAAGGGTTCGGTTCGTTACTTCCCCAAATCTACCAGATGATACCTGACGAAGGCCGTAGAGTGCAACGGCCGAAACGTTGTATGAAAAACAACCAAGATGAGGATGGTCCGAATATCAATAGAAATAATAATAATACCTCATCTCAAAAATTCTGAGATATACTAAAGCAAATTTATTAAGTAATTTTTAAAAATAATTTCTCAAGATGTTTTAAAACATTATGTAAGAAAAATTTTCAATTATAATTTTCTGTTTTTTTTTTGCAAATCCATTCAAGAGGAATGATCACTTTTAGAAACCAAAATTTGTGGTCCCAATGAGTTCTGCTTATGCAGAATCTACTGTGTGGGTGGCTTAGACCCACCTATTAGAATTGTAGAACTTAAATCTCAATTCCAAAATCAATTTTTTTTACTTCAAGATCCCAGAAATAATGTTTTTGGCACTTGAGAAAACTTTACCTACAAAATTCAATGTAAAATAACCCATTAATTTTTTGACTATTCATTATTATTCACCACTTCCTACAACACACCACTTTAATCACTGTTGCAGGGTTTAGGTCATTCATGTGTTCTGACATTTATATGTATCTGTTCATGATGAATATAAGGGTATGGATTAATGGTCAATCCAACAGTATGCGAGTAAAATGACAATATTGGATGACTGTTCAAAACAAATGACTCTTTATTTTAACATTTTGCTTATTTCAAGCTTCATCAAGAAATTTCGAGACAAAGTTTAAAATGAGCAAAACACTGGAATAAAGAGTGATTCATCTTGGACAGTCATCTGATATTATCATTTGACTCGTATTTATGCAGCTATCCAGACCTTGCCCAGTCCTTGCCGTTCATAATAGAAACTTGATATTTTGCACACACACTCCCCTCAATGTGTAGGGGAAATTTTTTTTTTTTTTTTTTGTTGAAAATTCCACTCCCAAATAGGGTTTAACTGGGGTTGGTTAGGAAAAGATTTTTTTTGAATTTTATTAGTGATCACAACCAAACAAAAAGTGAGAGAAGTAATTTATTCATTGATCACCTTTTTTTCCAACTTTTCAGTTGATCATGCCCAACACAACTTACATGGTTAGTGGTGATTCATAATTTACCTAGGAATGCTTGATCTGAATATGCCTTGTTAGATAGCAATCCTCATCCGGTGGATTATTATTTGCATACGTATTAGATCAGAGTAAGGTTGACTTGTACAGCATCATTGATGTCAAACACTGGTACAAGTTAGAGTTTAGGGTCCTCGAAGCAAAAAGATTTTGTGTTCAGGGTTCGGTCAAAAAAGTTGGGGAAACACTAGTTGTTGAAAGGAACACATTTGAATGTAAATTAGGATGGAGTGAAAATAAGTGCATGAACCCTGATAGATGTATCAAAATTGAAATAAAAATTGATTTTGGATGCTTGCCACCTTTACTGTCTTGAACAGATCTGATCTATTTATAATACCATACACAAACTGTGGGATAAATTTAGCATAAACTTACATTGTAAATTGAACCCATAGTTGCCAGGACAGAAGAGGTGGCAACCACTCAAATTCGAATCTCTGTAGCCCCATTCGACCAACCAGACGAACAGGCAACAAATTCTTCTCTCTTTGCTTGTCTGTGTGGCTCCTGGTCCCATTTCTAGGGGCTACAACCTTGAATATTTGCATAAGTACACCACTAAGCACCATCTGGAAATCATTGTTTTTTGTTGTTTTTCGAAAAAGTGCTTTTTTAGGTCCCTATGATCATTTTGTACTAACCAACCAACAATGCTCAAATCTTGTGCAGGTATTTTCTTTTAGATAATTTTAGATGAAAGATCTATTTTTATTTTAGATAATTAGTTCTTATACATGCATGGGTACAAATATTTACCTCAATGTTGACATATTTGGCAGGTTTTAAGCAGTACACAATTTTCGTTAGAATTTTTCACTCCACCCTGAAAACTGCATGAAATATCTTTTCTTTAGAATAAAATAACATAGCAGCTGCTGGGGAATGTTAAGTGGGGAAGATTCCATAATGGAAAAAGCTGATTGAAGTCAAACCTGCTTTAAAGAAAGGTCTGGTTAGTCACTCAGCAGAAACTGTCATATGACCAATGTCTTTAGCAGCATGCTGTGTTGAGGTGATCAATTAAAAAATTGGAAAAACGGTTGATTGATAAAAAGGTTACTTCTCTCACCTTTTGTTGAGCAGTGATCACTAAAAACGTCTAAGGGACCAATCTAGCATAGACTTACATTGCAAACTGAACTTCTCCCCATTAAAATCCTATTTTGGAGAGGAATTTTCAAAAACCTAAAACATTGTTTTTTCTACACATGATAAGGAGCATATTTTGGTCCTCTAGCTCGAATGGTGTGGCCTGTACATGTGATTCATTCATACATAGCCAGCAAGCCGGAGCAACTTAAAAACAGGAGAAATCTATGTCGACAATTTTGTAGACAATTTTGTTTGATGGTACACTGTCTCTAGTCTTGAGAAGGATCCTTAATATTCAAAGAGTTTTTTTGATGATTGAACACCTTTTCGTTGTTTGAGTTGTTAACACGACATATCAGACGATCTTTTCTACAACCTTCCTCATTCAAATCATAGACAATAGAAACTTGAGAAAAACCAAAGAAACAGCATATATCAACCTGTCGACTGAGTGTACAAGTCAGACAGGTGTGGAGTTCAACCCGATGCGGTTTCTGCAACCCAACTGGGAGAGGGCAGGATAAAAATCCAGACCTTACAAGGAAAGAAAGAGAAATCGCCCGAATCACGATGCTATAACGTTGCTACAATTGAAAAAATCCTGTTTATCACCATTGCATTTGGATAATACACCCGAAGGAGGCCGTAGAATGGACCAGCTGAAACGTTGTTTTAAACACACAGACAACAAGGCTTCTAATATGTTGGCACTGCTCTACATAGGATAAATGCACTTGTACCTATATGTCACTATGAAATAAGTAAAATTAGATAGCGTATCTATCACTGATTACTCAAGTCAGGCATGAAAATTCAATCATCAAGCTGTTTCACATCAAATTTCATGCAAGACATACAGACATTCAAAACCATACATTTATATTTAGATACTTATCCTTCGGGAAAAAATTCACAGACATCTATACCACACAGAAGTGAATCACAATATTTATCTAAATAAATAGATCTTCATCTAAAATTATCTTTAAAAAAAAAGATCTTCTATCTAAAATTATCTAAAATAAAATACCAGACTAAGGTTTGGTCATTGCTCGCCTCAATATGACCATAGAGACCCCCAAAAGCACTTTTTTGAGAAAACAAAAAAGTGTTTTTAGATGGTGCCTAGTGGTGTATTCATGCTAATTTCCAAGCCTGTAACCCCAACAATGTGACCTCCAGAAGTGCTTGGAGACACACACACAGATATCCAAATAGACACTTTAAGAAAGAATCTGTAGCCTGCTAATTTGGTTGGTCATGCTAAATCGATGGGATGATTTCTTTTTTTTCCAGTAAAGAAACTACTGAATTTGTTCCACTCAACAAGTCCATTTATTTATAAAGTGAGAAGGAGATATTTTTATTAGCAAAATTGTCACCTTTAAGTGCTAGAGTCTATTTCTATGGACAGAGAAACAGAAAAATCACTGTTCATTATATAAGCAGGTGATACATATACATGCAAAAATTCATAGGAATTAGACAAAAATCACCTGACAATTTGGTAAACATATCTCATTGAATCAGAGCTGGCCTCAAGCAAAAGTGAACCAAGAAGCTGCCCCCCCCCCGAAAAATGCTTAGGGGCCCCACAAAGGCTTTGGCTGCTTCTGCGTTGAATCCATCTGTAATAAACAGGGTGACTTTATATGCTTGTTCCTCTGTCCATATCTGCTCTTAGAGTGCTCAGGCACAACACTCTGATCTTAGGCAAAGCGTACAAATAAGCTGATCCTGGGCAGAAGTGCCAACCCATCATTTTTACGCGTACTCTGCTATTTTCAGAATAAACTGATCTCGTTGATTATTTAGTATTTTTCAAAGAGACTCAAGAGTCTGTTAAGAGAAAAACACAACGAGCTACATTAATAATTCTGTTTTTCACTTAAGATTGCTTCACATTCTAATCATTGATTTTTATCTCTAACTTCAGACAATTATTTGTGAATTTGAAAAAAGAAATGAACGATTATTTAGAGAATAAAAATAAGTACATTTTCGAATGAATGTAAAAACCGGTTTGGTTAGTCACTCAATAGAGACCGTCAAGTGACCAACGAATTTTGCAGGCATGCCATGTTGGGGATGATCAATTAAAAGAATTGGAATGACCAATGAATGAGTCACTTTTCTCGCCTTTCGTTGAGCCGCAATCACAGAAGAAAAAACAATTGTGAATGTTGCCGGACACAAACTAGGGGACCAATTTAGCATAAACACACATTGTAAATTGGATCATCCAATAGGATCTGATGGGTGGGGGTGGAGTAAATTTTCAGTGCTCAAGTGCCGTTGGTGCAACCTGTACACGCAAAACATACATAGCCAGGCAGAGCCACTTAAAAACTGAAGAAACCTATGATGATAGTGATAACTTTTCGAAACCTTTTTTGTGTTACCTGGGGAAGCTATAAAGGGAGAAAAAGACAAATTTCCTGTTAACAGGTGATTTTTTTGCCTTTAGTTCACCCAGAAAATACCCCATGTACACTTTGACCTTTACCACTGCGTAAATGTTAACACTAGACACGGTTCCGTTTAACGCTGCGTTCATTTAATACATTTTGCGTTGTAACTTTGTCTTCATCATCTGCTGTACCGAAGGTGGATTTTCCGTAGAATAATAATCAGTGACTTCAATAAAAGTGCCT
Organism: Thysanoteuthis rhombus; assembly: GCA_963457665.1. Lineage (NCBI taxonomy): Eukaryota > Metazoa > Mollusca > Cephalopoda > Oegopsida > Thysanoteuthidae > Thysanoteuthis > Thysanoteuthis major. The sequence goes on along the minus strand of OY735233.1, from coordinate 39,190,468 downwards.
TTGAACATTTCAAAATATTTGTACATTTGTCCTTAATGTTTAAGCTTTCTCACAGGACTCGAATTTGCCATCAGGAATTTTTTCAAGAAATCGATGGGCTTTTTTAGTCTGTCCCCAATTAAAGTTACGTCGTAGATAATTTTAGAAAAACAAAACCAGAAAGATCAAGATGCGTTTTCTCTTTCTCAAAGACTAAAATCTCAATTCGTTGTGTTAGTTTGGATTGAAATTGTAACGGCGATTTGATCTCATCTAGGAGATTGAAGACATTTTTTCAACCTTAGCTGTAGACGGTCAGTCTTGTATCTTCATAATTGGATTTCAGATTTCAATCAGGTAGTCAGATTTTTGCAGCTTTTCCTGAAGTGGCTAATGCTATCAAAATTTGGAAATAAGAAATATCAATCTTTTTCATCAGCACTCCCCCTAAAAAAAAAAGCAAATGTTCATAACCAGTATGAATTGATTTGTTAAGTAGCTTTAACCATTCTAATAAGAGCTGTTAAAAACTTTATTTCTGTTAATCTCTTTTTTACTTATTTATTTATCAAAAGGGGAGAAAGGTTACTAAAACGAAGGAAAGTTGGAGATCAGTGTGAAAAAAAAAAGAAAAAGAAAAGAGAACTGAGACAGAAAAGGAGAGTCAGGGGTGAGCGAGAATAGAGAGAAAACAGAAAAAATTAGATGCACAGAGAGTGAGAGAGGTTTCAGAGATTAATTCATAAAATAAATAAATCAAAATACCGGGTCTAAATTACTCCAATAAACTGTTTGTATCCGTACTTTCAATATACTTGAGATAGAGGGGAGTTGTTCATAATCAAACAGAAAATCGCTAACGGTTTAATTGGCTGAAAATGTCACAGTACCCCCCCCCCCTTGAAAAATGGTCAAATTTCTGTTAGAAAAAATAAATAAATAAATAAATAAAATAAAATAATAGTAACACTAATTAAACTCAGTATGGTTTATTAACCTTCTCAGCATTTTTTTCAAAAGATTTTGTTTGTGGAGAAGTCTTCTCAATTATTTTTAAAAAGAAAACATTTTGGATTTAATCAATAGAAAAATAGGCTACAAAAAGTCTCCTCGGCTTTAGCTAATGAACCTGGGTATTGCTGGAAATAATTCATTTCTCAACAATCACAAATAATTTATTCTGTAAAATACTCCTCAATCTGTACTCTTAAAAGTATCTTTTCAAATTGAGAAGAAGAAAGTTCTGTTTTGTTTCGTATTTTTTTTTACAACCATACTGATAGTCGAAATGCGGAGGCACAAATCAAGAAATAACATTAATTAAATTAAATATGGTTTATTTGTATTTACCAAACTCTACTCAGTATTTTAACATTTAATTTTTTCCCCGACAAACACTTATTATTTTAATACACAAACATAAGTAAATGTCACTGTTTGTTATCAATTTCCATCTGTATATGTTGTGGTATTTTTTCTAAACGATGTTTCGTCACTTTCATAGCCATTCCTTCGGGTAAATTCCTCTGAATATATTCCAGAAGTGTATCTGCAGTCGACCCGGTCAGCCGTACAAATTCAATCACTCTGTAATGGGTTCGGTTTTCATACTGGACCCGATGTTTTTTGAAAATATGCACAGATTTTAGAAGTGTATATCGAGTAATGACCTTCGGTGGAGTGAAAATTGTCCCGATTTTAACCCCTAATCCTTCAGCGGCCATAGACACGAACTTTTCATAACTATTGATTACTCCAGTCTCGTGTCCTTTCACTTCGATGATTACCTTAGAATATAAACAATCTAATTCTTCCTCTTCTTTTGTTTTTTCATTTTTATCCGTTACTTCGTTTATTTTATCAGAAGTCGAAGAACTAGTCGTTGTCGAAAGCACATGGTCTGAATTGCTGCTATACCGCTTCGGTTTTACAATATCCCACGTAGACTGATTTGCACTTAAGTTGACAAGGCGATCAGATATAAGGTTCCGACGACACAAATGAATATTTCGAGTCAGTTTACAACAATTTTGTCCATAGATAAAAGATTTTGTGAAATAATTAGAGGTTCGAAGGCCAAGAAACCGAATGGAGGCAGCCATGTTTGTGTTTACGTCACTTCCGTCCACAATGTTGAACGCGAGTCGGGTTTCCGGAGACTGCCGAATTCTTCCGTTGACTTAATCGGGAATTTCCGTAATTTTTACGGACTTCACCGTAGTAATAGTTATAGAAAAAAATGGCTACGATGGGTTCGCTGAGGCCTCTCTCTATTTTTTCTTAAGTATCTTTATCCTTAAGTGCATTTTAAGAAGAGATTTTTACGGTAAGTAAACTGACAATTTAGCCTTTTTCTTTTCCTATTTCACTAATTTACAGGACGGGAACTATTTCTCTATGTGCAAATTAAAACAAAAATGCAGCTTGTAAAAGGAAAAATGATTTTCCATGTCGACAAAATTGCAACGCGAGGAAGAGTTCAAAATTTATCTTTTTTTTAAAATAAAATTATGAGTCAAAATAGTCGATTTGAACGAATAAGTACTTGAATTAACGATAAATAGCATCAAGAAGGATATTTATTTTATTAATTCTAAGGAATTATTGACACGACATCGGTTTCGTGTTAGAAAGAAACAGCGGCAACATGATCCTAAAATGGGGGATCGATTTATCAATTGAATTTGATTAAAAACTGATCCCTCTTATCTAATAATGACCATACGAATTATTTTTACTTAGTTTTAGCTTTTTATCTTGTTTTATTTTGCTTTATTTTTTGTAGTCGGTGTGGATTGAATATAATTTGGCTTTTATGTGAGTTATTTTTATTAATTAATGGCCGATATTTTTCCCCTAAAAGAAACGTCGAGGTTAACTTTGTTTTTTGGTGCCAGAAATTGCTTATCTTTTCAAAGTTTTGTCTTCATTTCTTTCTTCTGTCGGATTTTTATGAAATAATTTTGGTTAGAAAACTACGATTTTTTTTTTCTAGATTTAATCTGCTCCATAACAGCTGAAAATGAGATGATTCATAGTATTAATTTCTGACTACTATTTACCTTCGTCTTAGATGTGTGTGTGAGTGTGTTTTTTTTTATTTTAAACATTACTTGAAAAAAAATGACTAAAAATCAGGATGAAGGAAAATAGAAGTAAAAAAAAATATAATAAAGCTTTAATACTTCATGTAATACAAAATAAATGATAAAACTCTGCTTACTGTTTGAAAATGTTATTACCTACCTACTTACCTAACAAGTTAAGTGATTATTGTATTTGCCTACCTCGCCTTTCTAAAAATAAATGTTGTTGGTTTTGGCTTTTATCAGTCGAGGTCACATAAAGAGAAAAGGTTTTTCTTTTTTAATCCTAAATTATTGGATTTCCTTTATCTTTTCTTTTTAAAAAAATCCTATTAATTTTTCTAAATCACAGTATCAAGGCAAGAACTGTTTTTCCATCGTATTTCTAAAACATTTTGATTAAAGAAACTTGAATAACAATGTTCACCAGGAGTAGACTCCATGATGGTGATAAATAAAGTAACCGAAATACTTCGCATCCCCAGTTTCGTAAGGCTAAAATTTAATTATATTTTAAAATTGTACGAAAAATGAAAATCAGATTCCAGAAAAAAACTAATATAAAACATCCGAATACATTAGAAAATACCCCCAAACAAGCAATGAAAGATAAATCTATGACGAAAAAGAAAAATGAGGGTCCAGTTCACAGCGTTATGGTCACGTTGTAAATAGAACCCCACCTGAAACCTTTTTTTTTTTAGAAAAACAATTTTTCCCTCAAAACTGACTTAGTCATTGGTTTGAAGCACGTGAAATTACTTGAATAATTTCTTCCTAATTTTTTAGCCTTTTATTTGGTATTTTCTAGATCTTAACCATGATTACCTATACAGAAAATTCAAATCCTGGAATCAGTAGATATTGTATTTCTCCATAGATAACGCGCACCCCCCTGCGATTTCAAATGAAAAATGCATTATCCCGTGTATATTTCCATAGATAATATTTTTGGCCCGAAATTTCAGAAAACAAATGCGTATTATACGTACATGTTGAAGTGGGGTGAGTAAAATTAAAATCACTTTCGTGCAGGACTTGAAAGAATCAAACAGACAGACAATCTACAATTTTCGAAGCAAATATGGATTTTGATCTGAATGTGTAAATCTTCACGCTTCGAAGAAGAAAATCAATACGACTGATAATTAGTTTTTCTCTTTTATGTTTAATATTGCATATGCGTCTTTAAAAAACACTTTTACAATATGAAAAGTCATTTTCAAGGTTTTGTGGGGAAAATGAACGATTTTGATTCAAGACCAAACTTGAAAGTAAAATCTATTAAAGTACTGGAAAAAGGTTGTCTTTATTGTTTGTTTGGTTGCTTTATGTTCACGTACGTTGGCTGTTGGTAGTTTTTATCATCCAATTTCTTTGAAATTTTATGCATTTCGATATTTGAAAAGTTTTTAAATGGAACAAAAAATGAACCATGATGAAAAAAAAAAGGCTTTTGAATTCGTTGGTTGTCGATCTCTTTTTTGTGATTTTTTTTTTTCCCAACCTCACGACAAGGAAAAGACTTGATTAGAAAATTGATCGAAAGTTTCACAAAACAAAGGTTTGATCTGAAACGTTTTCTGTTTAAATAATCTAAAATGGTTGGGGGGGGGTTCTTAAAAATCATTCAATTTCTTAGGGGCTGGGTTGGTATCGGTCGACTATAAGACTTTATTGTTGCTTAAAAGTCAGTGTTAAATGTGGAATAATCCAATTGTTAATCTCTTTGTAGTATTTAGAAGTTTTTTTTTCTGTGGTATCTTTTTCTACCATCGAGTGGCGTAACTGAGAGAAAGTGGGGCGCTATTTGCAAACTCTCCTCGGGTCCCCAATGGTGGGGGCTTCGGAACTTCTAAATATGATAAAGGATAAATAATAACGAACCAGCCTTCATTGATTTTTTTTTTCACCAATTAAGTGATAGTGCATATGTTTATTGCAAATTTACCCCATTAATCAGATGTCACAGAAATCCAAACGCCCCCTGCTAGAGCCCCCCCCCCCCGCATCTCTACGCCAGAAGTAGGGGTTGGTGTCGATTGTCGAGAGTAGACTTTACTGTAGCCCAACAATCAAGGTTCAATGTTGAATAATACATTTAATCTCTGTAGTTTTTTTTAGTTTTTTTATTTTATATCTTTCTGCCATCGATTATCTTTTTCAGGATTTGATATGGAATTCACTAGTTTATTTTCCTTTAAATGTGTCAGTCATGTCTTAAACATTTGAACTGAAGCCATGAGAAGATTTGGTCTTCAAAAATATAGACTGTATATCACAATAAATCACATAGACCAACTGAAGATGTATCTAACTGAAGTAATCGGGGTTAGCATTTAAGGTGTGATAATTTTAGACATTTTCAAGCTAGTTTATTTTGATGGGTTGTTTTGAACATGTTGATAGAAATAGTTTAATCTGAAAGTGATTTCCAGTGTAGAAGGGATCTTGATGTTAAAACTCTCTTATATCCAGGATGGTGCCGTATTGATGACTGTGATCCCAGTATATTGTTCGTTCCTTTAACAAGAACTTAGTTTTTTTTTATGTTACGAATTTACTCAATTTACATATCTTACATAGTGAGTATCAATAAACAGAAATTCTGCCCTGATTAATTACACGTTTGGAAAAATAAAGAAGTCCTTACTTTATATCCGTTTTAATTTGAAAAACATTTTTAGTGGTGTTTTTCTACATTCAATTTACTTTTCATTATGAAAATGTTGCTTTTTTTCCCCTTCCAACCTGTGTCGTCGTGTCTTTTTCATCTTAGCTGATGGCATTATATTGAAAGAGAAATTCATTATGAGGACTCTTAATGGATTGCCACACAGCTTGAGCTATTCTGAAAGGATTAGGTTTTATTATTTTACTCTTTTTTTTTTTTACCTTGGAAAATATTTGTTCAGTCACCAGAAAAAAAAAATCCCCGAATCCGATTTGATTTTTAAAATTTCACAGCTTTAATGTCACCCTGTTTGGATTTTTTTTAAAGATCGGTGTAAAAAAAAAAAAAAAAAAGACAATCTGAACGTAAAATCAGTTAATGACTGATAAACAAGAGAAACGAAGATCGTATTTAGTCACGTATTTAACTTGTCGTAAGTCGTTTAGAACACATGCAGAAAAATTAGTCAGATATTTTTCTGTTTTTTAATAATTTGCTTTTGTATATTTATTGCGTTTATTTCATTAGTTATTTACAAAGAAACAGGTTAAAGCTGTCATGGTTTTGTTTTTTCAAACTTATTTGCCGTATGAAAGCAGGGAAATATTTATCAGTCTTGTTTTGACTTTTTATTCATTAAATAGTAAATAATGAAACTTAATTTTTTTGACTGTTGGAACAAAAAAAAGTGAGACAATTGAAACTAGTACTTGAAAGAGGAAACCTTGAAGAATTGTTGCCGTCGCTGCTGCTACGGTAGCCGCGGCTTTTATTGAACTGTCTGCCAGTTTTTAGATGGGTAAGCTCTGATGTTCATTCTCATGATATTTGTCTCCTTCCCTTGTCTCCCCCCCCCCTTCATCACCTGTCACACTGTAGGAACCAGATAATTCAAAAGATAAAAGCAAACACGTCTCTCAACTCCACTTTTTTTTTTATATCGCCATGTTATACCTTGTCTCTTCACTTTTTGGGGAGGTCGTTCGATTTTCTCCGCTTGGATGATTCCTAATGGCAAATTAGTCGGTTTATCTCGGAATGGTCAGATGTTCATTTCTTCTCTCAGAATGATTTTTGTTGTTTTTTAAACCTTTAAATTTATTATTACATTTTAGATTTATATTGGGATATTAGAACATAGTTCATATGAATAGTCTGGAGATATCTGAATAGAAAGTTTCAGTAAGTTTTTGATATTTTGATCTGTAAAAATAGTCGTGTAAATAAATAATAGATGTCGTTGATGCTGCTGTCTGACTTGAAGGCCTCATGACAAAACCAGCAGTGGTTGTATTGTTGGGAGGATCATCATTCAACCTGGGAGTCACGAACTTCATCCCTCTCTACCTACGCCGCCAACTATGAAAACTGGAGAAAATCACTTCGTGGTATTACTTTTGCCGTTGGAACCCTTTAATTAACATCTTGCTATATCAATTTACTCTGTTATTGATTTCTCTATAGTATTTATATATGAATACAGTTTTGCTAATTTAATTTATTCATTTATCAAAAACAAAACTGTCAACATAGGTTTCTTCAGTTTCTAATTGGGTCTGGTTGGCTATCGATCGTACAGGCCATACTAATGGAACTAGATTTTACTCCTTATGTGTACAGAAAAAACTTTCTTTTTTTCCTTATATTACCCTGATCGTAGTTGGGCATTCAATTTACAATATCAGTTCATGCTAAATTGGTCCCTTAGTGTGTGCCTGGCAGTGTTCATGTTTGTTTTTTGAAAATAAATCCTTTTTTCTTTTTTAGTGATCACTGCCCAACAAAATACTCAAAAAGTAACTTATTCATTGATCATCAGTTTTTCCCATTTTTTTATTTGATCGATCCCAACAAGGCATCATGTCTAAAGATGTTGGTCATGATAGTTTCTATTGAGTGAATAATCAGACTAGTTTTTGATTCTGTTTCAAAGAAGTTTTTTTCTTTTTCCAATAAGTAATTAATTTCCTCAACTAAGTCCATTGTATCTCTTGGGTAGGAATTTCAGTAATTCAAGTGTTATTTGATTAAAAATTCAGATCAGTATCCTAGACACTTTTGTTTCAATCAGTATAATTTACATGGTGGGCTCTAAAGCCTTCCTAATATGCATGTTGCATCAGGTAGCCTTCATTTTTCTTTGTCTAGTCATTATTTACTCTCTCAGTGGTTAACTTGTAAAATTCATGAACTGCTTCATACTGCTCCTGCACAGTGAAACTCTTAAATGGGGATAGGACTTTTTTTTTTTTCAAAATGGAACAGTTTGGTAAATGGAATAATGGAAAAACCTTCTAAAAATGCAAGGGAAGTAATTTTAATCAAAAGTTATTCCGATTGATTTAAAATTTTATTTATATGAATTTAAGAGTTTATCAAAACAATTATCTGGAACCTTGAACCTTTCACCTGCGTGTTCTAATTAAAAATCAGAAGTTAGAATGAATTCACAGTGAAACTATTATTCATTTATTTTTATTCCATTTTTTTGTAGGAATATGTTTATTCTTTCCAGTTATCTCTAAATTTGTATTTTCTACAAAATTTTTTGGAATGTTTCGAAGACTGCTCTATCCTCTTATATTGGAATTTGGTTAATTGAAGACTTTTTTTTTCCTTGTTTCAAGAGATGACTATATTGATTACTTTCTTATCGTAAATATCTTTATTCATTTGCAGGATACTGTGATACTACATTTATCTCAAATAATTTCTTATATGAATTTGATAGATATCAAATTTAAGTCTGGTTGAGGAGCAATCTCAATTGAAGTAATTATTTATTTCCACTATAAGCATTTAGAAAAACAGTTCTGGTCAGACACTCTATTGTGTGCTTGCTTTGGAATCTCTTTGACTAAAGTGATTCTGTTGAAGTTTACAGTTTAATTTAATGTCTGTTTAGTCATTCAATAGAAGCTGTCACATGAACAGCATCATTTGGCAGCATGCTGTGTTAGGAGTGATTAATTAAACAATTGGAAAAAGAGTTGATCAATAAATAAGTTACTTCTCTTGTTAGATCACTGAAGTCTAAATTTAAAAAAAAAAAACAAGCGTGAATGCAGCCAGACACGAACTAAATGACAATTTTTAGCATAAACTTATATTGTAAATTGAATCCTCCCACTAAAGTTGTGGATTTGAAAAAAAAAAAGAAAAGTTTTTTCCAATACTTAATTAGTAGTAAATATTAGAATTTTCCATTGATGTAGCCTGTACAGTACACATCACACATACATATCTAGCTGGCCAGACCCATTTAAAAATTGAAAAAGAAACCTCTGTTGACAGTTTTGGTTGAGGGTTTCTTAATGAAGAGTGAATGCATGGAACATGACTTCTGACAATATTTGCAATGTCATCGAGAAGGAATGTAATTATGTATTCAGCAAAATCTTAGAAAGTAATCAAGATGATCTTTTGACCTGTTTGAAATATTTGCTAGAGATACTAAAATTACATAAATCCCGTAATTTTGAAATTGACAGTAAAATACTTGCCTGCTTTCTTCTCCTTTCATGAGATTTTTTTGTTTGTTTTTTTCTTTGTGAGGGCAGTATTTTTTATCATATTCTCTGTTAGCATCATTGGAAAGTCTACATGTTTACTATGAGTTTATTATATATTTACTTTAGTCGTGATGGATTCTTGTTTATCACTTCTGTGTATTGGGTTGCCCCAAGTTCAAGCAGTATCAAGACATTAACTTTTTGTTCCATCTTCTGCCATTTCTCAGGAGACTTCATAATTCCATTCTACCAGTACTTTCTTCCTTTGTAAAGAATTGCTTTCAGTGCCTTTCACAGTATTCTTTGGAATTCATTTTTTCTTTTCATTAAGAGAATCTTTTGTAGAAATAGTAATCTGAAGGTGCAATCTATCTTGTGAATAAGGCACATGAATGAAAACTTCCCAGCTAAGATGTCACAATTTTTGCCTAGTCTTCAAAGAATTATGCAGTCTTGCATTATGTTGATGGAATATCATGTCCTTTCTCTTCAATTCTTTATGCTTTTTGTTGATTGCTGCCTTCAGTTAATCTAGTAGGAAGCAATAGGTGGTGGTGGTGGTAGGAGGAACTCCATTCCAGTTCCGTCATATACACAGCATCATCTTTGGTTGAAGACCAGCCTTTGTTGTGCTTCATATCGTCCAAGTTGTTATAAAGTATTCACTTTTCATCACCAGTATTTTTGTTTGTTTTGTAAGATTTATCCACTTTGGAAGATCAACAGTTTGTAAACATTAGAGTTCTAGTAGTTCTTGTTGAAGAATGTGTGCTCACTGTTTTAGCGGGTCCACGTGGATTTCAGTGGAAAAGTTGAAAAGAGAAGGATGTATGAAGAACCTGCGCGCTAAGTACAAATGTGCATGCAGATATTTAGCAGAGTTGAAAACACGTTCAAGTATTTAGATATGGAAAATGAGATAAATCAAATGCACAAATGAAGAATGTAAATGAAATACATGGAATGGAAACATGAATACATTTGATTATGTAGAGAAGAGCTAAGGCCTGTTAGGTTTAGGATGTTCCTCTGCTTAAAAACAAAATATGGGAAGGAAAAAGAATTTAGGGGACACATGGCATAAATGGTCTAATGTCATTTTATCTATCTATTGAACGGGGCCTGATGAGTCATGCCTGTTATAATGAGTGAGATAGTTGATCTAGCAAGATTATAAAAAGGCAGTTAGTTCTGGTTAAGTGCAAGAAGGAGCTAAAAAGGACAAAAATAGTGAGTGCAGCATTTGCGTTGTTGCCAAAAATAGTAGTTGCAGTTTTTGCATTTCATAACTATAAAGGTTCTTACAAATACACACAGTGAGGAAGATAAATGACAAGACTATATATATATATATATATATATATATATATATATATATATATATATATTAGTCGCGGTCAAAGAATAGAAACTATACTGGCCACAAGCTTAGAAAGTGGTAAAGGAAGATAATCGGCTTGAGATGCTGGGGCCAAATAAGCAATTGACCATGTGTGTTCAGGGCTTTTATAGAGGGCCGTCAAAGGAAGTGACGTTTTAGATACTTAGCTAAAAGAAGGGTTTTGTATGAATTCTTGACTAAAATATAGGGGTCGCCATAGTTTAAATCACGAAAGGAAATATGGTCCAGTGTTTTGTTATTTTTTGCTTATGTGGCAATCACACATCAAAGCAGCTAACATAACCAAGTGGGCACAAATGATTTTCAATTTTTGGATGTTTTGAGTATGTTGGCTATCTTCCACATCATAATATTGATTATTATCGAGTAATGTCATGCTTTGATTGCGATCAACTATAACTAGTCAATGTATAAGTGAGAAATCTCCAGCATGAAATTTCACAAACCACTTTTGACTTGTTCAATCATTCACAGTTCTTTTTCCATGAAGTGCAGAAATCGTTTTGAATTTGAGTTACATTTTTACCTTTCTTGAAATAAAAAAGCATAATATGCTGAAAAAGTTACTAATATCATTTCATCTTAATGTTAGAATCATGCAGAAAAACATACTGATATAACAGCTGTCACTAAACAGTCAAAAGCAATATTTCTCAATGAAGTAGATGAAACTAAATGCTTCTAATACCATCTAATAATGAAAACATTGAAACTTTGGACCAACTAATAATAAATGAACTTAGTTGGAAAAGAGTTTGTTTTCAAAACTATATATTTCTATATTCCAGTATATTTACTGCTCAATAATCAGCTGGGGGTCGGGTTTTGGAGAAGACAGTGAAATCAGGCATGGCTGAACATGTATAGAGCAAAAGGGTGGGGGTCAACAACTCCTGTGGCATGAAGTCCGAAATAATTGATGAAGAACAACACTGAACGAGAAGTCAATTGAAAGAATTGGCATGCATGTTAGACTTTAATAACCCCCTCAGTATGCCTAGCATAGAAATGAACACTGTGTGGGAGCCTTTAATTAGTTAATTAATTAAGAAAGGAAGGACATCGAGCTTCAGACTCGGAAATTTTACCTCCTGATTACAATATGAGTAATGCAAAAAGTTATGTACGCTGTTTTTGTGGAAGAGGTACACAAATGACATAAGGTTTAAAGCTTCAAGTTTCCATCACTGAATTGTCATTTGGCATAGTGGATAAAAGCATTGGGTTAGTGTATCTAGTAACCTGATGATCAGGATTTAAATCCTTTGGTTGGGCTGTTCAAAAAAGTCATTATTCTGGTTTGATAGAAGAAATAGGCAAACAATATTTCAAGGACAAATGAACCAAGGAGAATCAACTGATATATCTTAGAGCAGGAGCAGCAAAAATGGAGCAAATTAACCTGTGGATTGAATAAAGGGTTTGGTTCGTAATCCCCAGGAGGTTATTGAATACAGCAGGTACCCGAAAAAGGCTGGGGGGGGGGCACAATGGCAGAAATGTTATTATTGTAATATCTAAGATGAGGACATTTGTCCAAGTAAATCGGTGTGTAATTATCTACTGTTCGTGTTAAACAATAACTGATGGCATGAATTCAGATAGCAGTCAAAATGTGATAATGTACTTTCTACTGGTTCAAGTGTCATTATCTCTTGAATCAAGGTCATTTTGCTTTGAAATAATAATGTATTTAAAATTTGTTCATTTAACTTGATAAATAAAACTATAGACACTCAATGCTTTAAATAGAACTATTAATATATCATGGTTGATTTAAAAGTTCTTATTAGAATAAGAAGAATCTTTACTCAATTAAAAAAAATTAGATACTAATACAAATCACAAGTATATCAAAAAAGTGATTAGATAATTTACTTATAACTAATTGGCAGAATAGTTGAGGCGGAAAAATTTTGATTTAATTACCTTTTGTTGCTATGAATTAGCAGATAATTTTTAGGTGTTCATAAATAGTTTGCAAGCACCTCAAAGTGATGAACTACAGTTGTAGAAACAAGTTTTCGATTCTATGTTGCATTGTTAACTGCCTGTCAGCAGTTCTGAGAACAACAGAAATCTCATGTTGAAACCAGATTGAGTAGGTTAGTAGTGTAAGGAATTGAGTCACCCAAAGAGAGATGGACAGCATTCCTAACAATGAAAGGAAGCTGTTATTTCAATGAGGGTGATAATAAGAGAAATGAAAAGATATTACTTCTTTTTCACGTTACATAGCTTTTTCAAGATGAAATATAGAAAGGGGGGCAAAAAGAAAGTAGACTGAACAGTATTTATAACTAATGTATACACTTCATATATATATATATATATATATATATATATATATATATATATATATATATATATATATATATATGTATGTATGTATATATAAACTTTTTCCTTTGCCAATGAATTATATTGCATTTTGGATGATATTTTTACTTATGTTTTTGATGCAATGATTATTTATTTTTGTTTTGGGTGTTGTAACACGGGTTAACCTGAAAAATAAATTGGAAACAAATATTTCATAATATTGATAATTTTACTACAGACACAAATGTCACAAGTTTTGAACAGTCTGTTCTTTTTCTTTTATTCATCGAAAAACTAATCACCACTGTTCATGCTCTTATAATTAAGTTGATACGAACAGATTTTAAGACTTTCTGATTGATTATATTTTCACTTATTGCATTCAATTGTCTGAGTTCTGCTTTTTCTTACTTTCTTCTAGATCCATTCTTTGTCAATTTCTTTAATTCAATGTTAGCACTTTTTATTGCGTTTTATGTCACCTTGGTTTGTTTATGTATAGGGCATTTCTTAAATGTATTCAACTCTGTGTCTTTTGTAAAAAAAAAAAAAAAAGGGTAGGGTGCGAATTGATTGAATATTCTGAACTCATTACAGTAAAAAGCATTTGAATCACTTTAATCTGGCCAGTTTGGGACCTGGCCATTGCTGGATCAGTCACAGCTATTATTTTATTAGTTATATTTGCTGTTTGTCAACCCATGTAAACTTTCCTGCTCCCGGAATCATGGCCCTCTCCATATTTTGATTGTGCTCATTATATTGCCATTTCTGTAATAACGGCTTTATAGTCGTTACAGAAAATATGTTGCTTGTTTTCTTCGATTCGTATTGGCATATGTTGCATGGTGCATTTCAAGTAACCTCACTTTACAGTAATGTTTTATGCTTACTGTTTTAAGCCCGAGCACCATCTTCTGCATCACATGGTCGACATCCTGAAGGGCTAAAATACAGCTGAATACATGAAATTAACAGGACTATCGCAAAACACTCAACTGCAATGTAAATAAAGTTTGACACCTTAGCACTGCAAACAGTATTACAAACTAATGGCGGCAGATTGAAAATCTAAAAACCTTGAGTCCGCTAACCTTAACACAACAAGCCAAGTCGCATAATGTGACTTGAAATTGTCAAGTTCTTGTCTGAGAAGTGGACATTTGTAGCATGAACAAAAACATCTGTGCCTAATGATAGTTATCAATCTCTATTGAATATACAATGAGAAAAAAACTTCCTCGAATCAAACTAAAGAATGAGGCCCTTTTGTAGATTTAAGATGAGTCATAAGTGTTAGCAACAATACTCTGTACTACACCAGCATTTGCACAGGAACATGAAAAAAAAATTCAGTCTATATACTAAAATATTAGTAAAACTTGAATACCATTTTCTTTGCTCTTATAAGAGTAAGATCTTGAGATAGTATATTTATCTGATTTCCACTTTGTGAAATTTCTGTTGTATTAATTAACGTCAAGCTGAAATTTGAAAAAAATCCTGGCATAGTTGCCCTGAGAAACCTTGAGTTTAAGTTGATATTTTATTTGCTCACCTATTGGTTTAAGAAAGCTTTTATTTTCAATGTTCTTGAGTTGAGCTTCATGGCTGGACGATTTATGGATTCTGTTGAAGCCAGGATAGAGCTAAAAACAAAAAATTAATCATAGTCCAACTACAAAGATCAGTGATCTAGTTCACAAAATTTTGAAGGGTAATTTATCAAGTTTTATTCTTCAAAAAATCAGTTATAAACTTAGTTTGTTTTAGGATTCCCATTACTTGCTTCGATGTATTCTTCACAGGCTTATCTACAAACTCAGCTATTTATTATTTACTTGAAGCTAAATAAAACTGACACTCTTAATGTCAAGTGGAAGGTTTGAACATTATTTTGAAAATATTTTGTTTTTATTTGATGGATTACCATTCTTGTCAGACATATACTTCAAACCTGTACACATCTTATTGTTAGTTATGTGGTTCGAATCGTTATTTGCCAAATGTAAATAAAAAGGGTAATGTTTGTTCAATTTTGCTTATCATCAGAATTAGCGTGAAATTCCATTTTTAATTGTCTAATATCCTCTTCACTGTCCTAGCCTGAACTTTGATTCTATTATGCGATTTTCATTTCCTAAATGAAAGACTTGATTAGGCTAATCCTGTTTCAACAGTCCCTGTGGATAATCAAATTTTTAGATCAATTTGAAAGTCTTCCTTTCAAATTTTGAATCTTTAGTTTTTCATTCAAAAGGAAATGTATCCACATTCAATTTTCTCAATGATACATCTCCTTTGGTCTCTACACATTTTCAGGTGTGGAATCTCTGTTTTCTAAAAGAATTCCCTTTTTTGCAATTATAAATTTGGCTGTACGAAAATCGCTAAATTTGCACGAACATGCTTAAACGTTCTTTTGGGGGTTGGCATTTTAGCTTTTGAGGGCTATTTTTAAAAATTTAGCAACTTTGGCTGTCAAACTAGGATGAAAATATTTTTTGAGTTAGCAACATATAGTTCCAGTCTTGGCAATTTCCTCCTGCTAGCACCCATGTATGTTTGATCCGATACCTTTTCAAAGTACATTGTAGCTGCAAATCATTTTATCTAGAATTAATGGAAGTGTATCACTTTCATAATCTCACAGTAGATGACTATTTTCATATTTATACTGTACTATATTGTTGTAAAATAGTAGTTGACTATTTTTGTGTATTTCTGATTCCCCATTCTAAACCTAATGCTTAATCCACATCATACTTACTCTCATAACCTGCAGTAATATTTTCAGCGTTGTATTCATTTAGAGAATGAATCAGATGTCATATTAAAAAGGTTTTTCTCCACTGATAGCAAATTAGATCTGAAATCTTTACTGTGTAATACTGGTTTATTACATGAGGAACATTTTCTGCCCTGAAAAATTCTTCATGGTACTTCAGAAGAAGAAGGTTTATAGCAATGTTCAGTTTTCTTTTTGTTGTACTAATGCTAATATCTCTAAGCAAATTGTATGGTCTCTCTTCAATGATCATTGGTTAAAAATTTTGTTTTTTAAAGATACACAGAGATGATTGCATCAAAATGATTGATATGAATTCTGATTTCCTTCAACAAAATGCTTTCAATCTCCAAATCCAATTTTTTTTGTAACATTGAATTCTGAAATCTTTTATTGTAATTAAATTTAATCTTGTAAGGTAGTTTAAGGGTTATGATTTGACATATATTTCTGTAAGCCAATCAAATCCTGATTGTTTCACAAGACATCATCAAAGCTTTATCTGCTTAGATAACCCTTGACATTGTTCATAAATCTCAACTCCCTGTTAATCCATTTTATCATGAGCTGCTTACATTTCTAAAGTTTCATCCTGAAATGATCCTATCAAAGCCAGGTTGCTTGCTATGATTAGAGCATTAGATTTGCTCTTCAGACAAAATAAAACAACTTAGTTTTTGTGAGCGAGGATTTTTTGAATCGTGTACTTTATGTAATAACACTAAAGGTATAACAATGTATTTAATTACAGCAGTCGAAGTCTCCAGTTTTTATTGAGAACATGTCATACAATGTAAATCTAGTCAGTTAAGAATAAATTGCATTGTAGAATGGACAATTTATGGATTTTTTTTTACTCTCAGATATTTACTACTGGTTTTAGACAATACATTGATTTTTGTTCTCTCTTGTGTATGCATGTTCTGATTTTACATTATTAGTTTCTATATAAAAGAGACATGCATTTGTGTGGCAGTTAGAACTTTGGATTGATAAAATATATATTACTTCATTCATCAAGTGTTCATGAATTGTATAGAGGATATAAATTTTGATTTTGTGAGTTCTATGTGCTAAAATTAATCCAATATATAGGTATCTATAGCCTTTGATAAACGTTATATTTCTGAATGTGATTGTGTAATGTATGCAATCACATTCATAAACTATTAATTTTTCATTTGGTCATTTCCGTTGAAAGAAAAAAATGAATTTGAAATATTAGTAATTTTTTTTTCTTCTTTTTTGATTTCTTTTTATTTTCATAGCATATTGTAATGCACTTTAGTAGAAACAATTTTTTTCTATTGATATCTAATAGAGTTGAAAGAATGTGACTATCATCAATCCAGTCCTAATTAGGTCAATTATTATTTTGTTGGTTTTTCTCGCTTCTGTTTTGTGCTAGTTTTCAAAGTTTTTTGGTTTTAACATTCAATGAGTTTTTGTTGAAAAAAAATGAATGGTTGCATGGAAGACATCAACTTCTGATGGATTGGAAAATATTCATCTTGGATTTCTTGAAATATTGATTAGACTTGGGCCTTCAGTATTGGAAAATGAAGAGAATGTAAAAAGACTATCACAAGATATAACACTTGTGTATAGATACACACACACACACACACACATTCTTTATAAAAATATATCTTGCTACTAACATGCAAGTTTGATGCTAAATGTGTAAACAAATGGATTTTGAGTGAAAATGAATAAAAGATGTGCTAGGATATGAGTGTTCATTAATTTTTCACGTTTGAATCAAGAAAATTTTGTTTTGAAAGACTTTGTCATCTCATCCAAGTACGTTATTGTAATTTGTTCTTTATTATCAATTGTTATTTGCATATGAAACTACTTCACGGTAAGTTATTTTTGTTTTTTCTAATTTTTTGTGTCTCGCTGGTAACGGCTTTAGTCCCTCTGTCCAGTTGTTTGTTAGTCATACATCTTCACCTCTTGTAGACATAAGCACGCAGCATTTCATGCCTAGAAAGTGCCGATTGACTGTTGGGTTTTGAAACAACTGAGATAAATGATGAATATGCTTTGATTTGAAGTGTATCTCTGGATTACTGACCACAAGAACGTCTCTATGATGATGACGTCTTAGAGAGAATCATTCTTATAATTATCACCTGCTTGTATAATCTGAAACTGCACTCTGTCAACCCTTCCCAAATGCTTTTAAAGGCCGTTCATTTGGTTTGTGGGGGGGGGGTGAACCTTATTGCTTGAGCTTGACTGACATTTTCATAATTTCTGTCCTCTACTGGAATGACAAACTGTAAATATGTTGACAAATTTTGTGCTCAACTTTGCCCTCTGCCCCCTTTTCTTTTGAGATTATTATCCCTTAATTAATTTAACTAATCTGAGAATGTTCTAAAATTTGGTAAGTTTTTTCTTTCTTTCTAATCTTCTCTTGTATCTTGCTTTCTTCTAATTCCATTCTTAGCTTTCAACTTACAAATAACTTCAAAATTAAAGTAATTAGATAATGGTCCTAATGAGATCTAAGTTATTTGGTATGGGTTGATGGGATTTTTGAAAGCAATTAATCTAAAAGTTTCTTTGCAAGTTGAAACATTAGATTGTGGACTTGGAAAAAACAATTTAGATTGGAAGATTCAATATTTCCATTTCAAGTATCATTTATTATAGTTTATTATTTTATTGGATTTTTTTAGATAGAGTATCACTCTGTCTCACACTGACACACTTATGTTTTCAACGTATAAAAATGGACCAACTCTTTGAAGCTCTATTACTGCTTATAATGAATTTACTGTGCGTTTCTGTGAGATGAATCAACTGATTCTTTTATAGTATTGTTATCTATGCATTGCCCAAGTTTCTTGAGAAAGGAAATTTGAAAATGTGCTGTTGTAGAAAAATCTATTATATAATACAATTGTTTTGTCAATGTGCCCCCCCCCCCTGAACATTGGCTCAGTGTGACCAAATTTAGCAGCTTACTCAACTAACTTAGGAGAATGTTTCAAAGTAAAAAGTTAAATGGTTTTATTTACAATGTAACTAATAATGCTAGACTAAACCCTTACTTGCCATTGAATATACATATGAGTTGGAAACCACCCGATAGGGTGCGTTTGATGATTCTTCCCATTATTTTTGATTGAAAGTAATCTCTGCCTAAACTACATTTCTGGGGAAGAAACATGGGCAGTTTGTATGTTCCTCGTCTGTATCCACACATACACACACTGATTTTCATAGACATATCTGTTTCTATTCCTGACATTTCTCATGCTTAAGACTGTATCACTTACAACAATTAACAAACTTTGGCTTGGTTCATATAGGTTTCCTGTTGATATTTTTTGTTAAATGTCAATATTTTTGGTTGATATTTTTCTTTTTATTCCTGAGTATTCTACCATTGCACCTTGACAATTCTTTGTGTGTCTTGTGGAATTTTTTTCAGTGCATCTTTCATAACATGATGATAACTTTTATAAGTCTAAACTTACTCATTCTTGACACTTTTCTTGTCCACCCAATTTCACATTCTGCCTCTCTATATATTGTTTATTTATATGAATATATTTGCCTGCAATCTGGCCTTTCCCCCCACCGCTTTCCCCTTAGTGTACTTGCCTGACCCCTTTTTGTGCATATTGTAGCTTTTTTTTTTTCTCTCTCTCTTTTCACATCTCTGCTCTACTAAGCCTCAATTATTCTGACGCTTTCCTCTTCACTTCAAACTGAAGAATACTTATACTTTTTTTATTGCTTACTTTTTGACTTATTTAAAAGCTTTCAATATATTTTCCATGTCTTCCTAACTTCATCCTGAATGTTTTACTTCCAAACTAATCAAGAAAAGTGCAGTAATATTTATGTGCACAAGCATTCAGTTTTGCATTGTTTATTTTGTATAAAGCTTAATATTATACTCGGGAATATTTTATCCTGATTTTGAAGAGTATTGCATTTTTCATAAAAGAACTGATTCTTGTGATGCCTTGTTAAGCCCTTTTAAATTTTAAAGAACTGATTTTAAAATATGTTCTGCATAGTACCCCGAAAAAAAGTAGGTTTCTTATTTTGTCTATAATTTTGAGAAGTCATTGAAATTCTGACTTTTTTTGAATGATCCAATCTCCTCCCATTTTTTAAATTGAAACACGGTTTCAGGTGTTTACAGTCTTCTTCAGGTATATGTAAATATCTATTAGGAAAGAATCTCTTCTATCAGTTTTTTTCTTTGGTGGTGCGAAGCAGAGATGCCGATGAGAGATTCATTCCCCAGAGATTTTACTAAGAACTTGGAGAAGGCCGTAGAATGAATCCGCCAAAATACATTAACATCAAAGATGAGAAAAAGGGATAGGATTGTCCGAAACAAAGGTTTCTTATTTGATCTTATTCTAAATACCTGGAATGTTCTCAAATTGTTACAAACTATTGTCGTTTTTCTCTATATATGTTCTCTCTCTCTCTCATATGCACACACACACACTCATTTTTTTTTATTTTGTTGTCATAATTTAACTTTCATAAATGATAGCATTGTTACTTACAATTAGAGCAATGAAGAATTCCAATATATAGTACGTTTTGACAAATTACTGTGTTGAATCATGTATACTATCAGATTTCCTGCCTATGATGATTGATCATGAACAGTAGCAAATATGCAGTTCAAAAAATCTATTTAGAGAATTCTATTTCATCAAAAAAAAAATTCTTACTGAAGAGAACTGCTTGATGTAGACAAAGCAAGTAGGTAGTATCTTTGTTACATCTTATGAAACTCATGAAGGATAATCATCACTTGAAACTTTGAAAACTTTTAAAACTTTGTGATTCTTTTAAATTTACTCTCAATTTTATGCTCTCCATTAGATGCTGCTTCAGCCATATTACTCTTCAAGGATGTGGATGCAAAATAATTTAGATCTGGTTGGCTCTATAACTTCTTGCACACAGACGTTTTGCAGAAATAAGCTAGCAGATAGACATTTCGTCGGATGTTTGGCCTAGAACCTTTTTGCTGATATTTTTGATGTTTTGCTGACAACTTTTTCTATTTTAAGGATATTTTTATTTGGTGTCTTTTCACTTACGAATCTGCATATTTCATCGTCTCAAAATATTTGTACTTCATATTGAAGAAAAGAAAGAAAAAGAAATTGCCAGCAAAACATCTAGATGTGCAAATAGTTACCTCTGCTAGTTGGGAGAGATATATCTATTTGTCTGACTGTCCACACCATATCTCCTAGAGTTCTCAGTGAATTTCAATGAAATTTTGTGGTCGAGTGGTCCAAGAGGGTAGAAGAGAAGAATTGGTTAAATTATAGGGTGGATCCAAGTGTCAATTCAATTGTTTTTGAAAGAAAAATTTTTTTTCTCCTATTAATGTACTCGCTCATGTTATTTCACAAACTATCTCAAAGAGTTCTCAATGAACTTCAATGGCATTTTGTGGAAGGTCAAGCAATTGGCTTAGGAAGAATTGACTATACTCAGAGATAGTGTTATTTTTTTTCATATAATAAGAAAAGGTGAACACCCATCTGAATATAGATGATTGAAACACAGTTCCTTCCCCTGCACCGTTGCTATATAACTGATTTTCATTCAATTTTTAGTCAGTGCATGGTTTTGGCTGCCCTGGCGTACAGTATTTCGTATTTTTGGGGTGTTGCAGATGCCCCAAAACATAGAAATATTTTACTGTTAGTAAGAAGCAATGGTAGAATTGTTTTTGGTAAAATGTAGGGAGGGTGGTCCAGATTGTAAATTTCAAAGTTTTATACCCTTGTTCATTTGATGTTATGGACAGCAAACAAATAGAAAGAAATAAGAAAATTAATGAAAGAAAAACAAAATTTGAATTGGTCACTATCATCTGCTGATGATAATGTTTTATCCAAATTCTGTTTTTCCATTAATTCTCTAATAATCCATGTCTTATTTTATGTCTCCCTTGATAATGTAATCAGATGAAACGGCACTGGAAGATTCCTGCATCTAAGATGCTACATTTTCCGTATTGCATTTTACCCAAACAATATGTGAAATTCAGTTGAAGTTTTCTGAGATATGCAAAATTCTCCCATTGGCGTTGTGGTCAGCAGAAGCTAACTGCTACCCCCCCCCCCAACTCCTACCCTGAAATCAGCTCCTATCTATCTCTAAATGCATACTATTCATACTCATCTCTCTCTAAATCCTTGAGTTGATACATACACACACACACACGTCCATACCTCGACCCATGTGTCACCCACAAAATACACACTCTTAAGTTTGTATACTTTCTCTATTCTCCTATCACACCTATCAGCACTAATCCCAAGATTGTCCCTTCACTTTCCATCTATCCTGGGGAAGAGATCAGCTGCTCTTGACCATGGCTCCATTGATCTTCTCATGGGAAAAGGGATGGGAATAGAACCACGAGCGCACACTAGGCCATTCTATCAAAGGCACGCACACAAATTTTTTACATACTATATCGCTCTCTCCAATTGCTAACCTTGTGTCTCATGTGCACCTATTACATAACACATTGTGCCAAAAGCGCTTCAACAGTCCATTGCTTTTTACTGACACTATAATATTTTTACATTTTTTTATATCTGTAGCACATGTTGCACCTAAGATACCAAGAACCATATGCCACAGGTTGGCAGAGGTACAAGCCCATTGTGTGCTTTCTAGTTTTCATTGTTTTGGTGAATATTTGGATTTTTTAGAATCCCCCACCCCCCAAAATTCCAAGTGAAGACTGATCCACTTCTAACAGTTTGTAATGTTTTGAAAAGATTATTTTTTTTTGTTTTTTTAAAAATATAATTTACAGCTTGTAATAAGTTTTTGATGTTTAATAGCAATGAAGTAATGCTAATTTTTCTTTTGCCAAAACATTGATAACAATATTAACTGACAACATTTATCAAACAGGAAAAAAAATGATATTTCAACTATCACTGCTTGACTGCAGTGATTTTTGTAAACAACCAATCTAAATTTGGACATCTCAACTTTTAAATTCATACACCATTTTTTTAAATGGAACGTGAATTGAATTGAATTGAATTGAATTGAAGAAATTTGAAAAGAAAAAACGAAAAAACATATGTACCGAAATGCACCAGGGAGGTGACTTCAGTCGAAAGTTTCCTCCCGTGGACTTATATTATTATTATTATTTTTATTATTATCATTATTATTATTATTATTATTATTTATTGCGATAAATATAAGTTTTGAAGCAGGAACATTTGCCTCTGTGATTGCGTGCGTTGACGAAAAGTAGACAAGCAACAACTTCAGCCTGAATAGATCTGTACTTCCATTTCCATTGATTTTTTTTTTTTTTTTTTTTTTTTTTGTATGCTTTTCTTTTGCTCATTGGGTAACATGTTGTAATTAATTATCCTAATTCAGTGCTGATCTCATCAAATGGTTAAATCTTATATATATATATGAATGAATGAAAAAAGATACTTTCCATTGGATGACAACTATGGTTGATTTGTTTCTGAAATCAAATCATGTCTTGAAAGATTACTCTGAACTGTATGTTTTGTTTTGTTTTCTCCTCAGTGTGAAGAGATAGATGTATCTACTCATGTTTGTCTGCCACAAAATACCTCCAAAAATTCTTAATGAATTTCAATGGCATTTTGTGGAAGGGTGGGCCATGGGCCTAGGAAAAATTGATCAAATATTGGGATAGATCTGGAAATATTTTCAAGTTACTTCTCCTGTATCATAGCTATATGAATCAATTTTCATTCAGTTTCTAGTGGTAATGATGTTGACAGAAGTATGCTGTACTTTTCCTGTTAACTGCATGAACACAACCCTCTCTATCATGTCATGTTGAAGATTATGCTGTAGAGAGGAAGGAAACAAATATAAACCTGGAAAGTGATGTGTTGTACACTGCCTCCCCTCCCACTAGTTATAAAAGATGGTAAGGTAATTGGTGACTCCCCCCTTCCATCATCATAGCAACTCCCAATGTAAAAACCAAGAAAGGGACAGGCTAAAAAGAACTATCCCCATAATAATAGTTGAAGATCTAAAGAGGAAGGCAATCTTTCGTTTCATGTCACCAGAAATTGTAGATCGCTTAAAGGTGAATTGAATGTCTACAATTACAAAATATTTCTTGATTTAGTATTTAATTTCATTAATGCGATACTTAATTTGATATATCGTAATTTGATATTTTATTTTCAATATTTGATAGTTAATTATTTTTCTTATTGAACCGCGGAATTTCCATTGAGTTACTGCTGGTTTATTAACCTAGCCTTTTTTTAAAATTACGGACTAATTTCTCAGCTGTTCTTGTTAGTGCCATGGATATCCTGTGAACAAACCAGTGGACTCCGCTGTGACTTCCTGTGCAACAAATTTGGTCCTGTTTTAATAACGCATTAAAAACGTTGTCCTCCTAAAATTGTGAACTTGCCTTAAGCTCAAATCTGAATTATCAAAATTTGCTGTTTAAACTTGGTTGTTAAATCTCCATCTTTAGATGGAATTCCATCTTCTACAAATAGAAAATTTGGCTGTACAAAAATCACTAGATTTGTACGCAAATGCTTGTACATGTTGACCATCTTTTGACCATTTTTAGCATCTTTTTGATGTTCTGGGGTTTAGGGGTTTGTTTGTTTGTTGTTTTTTTTTGTTTGTTTGTTTTTTTGGCAGTCACATTAGCTTAAAAATATATTTTGAGTTGGCAACACTGAGTTTCAGTCTTGGCAATTTTTATTCTTTGCTAACACTCATATCTAAATTTCCATAAAAATATATTTTGAGCTGAAGGGGTTTGGAATAGTTTTTATGTATTTTTTTTCCCCATTTCAATTTTACACTCTATTTTACCCTCCCCTCTCCCTGATCTTAGGTTGGGGAGGAGTAACATTAGAATTCCCTTGTTTGGCTGTCTTACTACACTCTCATTTTCTTTTTCTTATGCTTTTTTTTACTGATGCATCTGTTGGGATTCTCAGTTCTTGCATTTCATAGTAAACAGTCAAATGATTGTTTTTGCATCTTGAGGTAAACGTGACCAAATACTTTGATGCAGATCCTTTTCTTTTTTTATCCCACTGCACCTCCCCATGATTTTCTTGATATGTATCAATGGTACTTGAATCCATTACTTGAAAAAGAATAGACACTATTTTTCATTTATTTTTTAGTTGCCGATGACTTAATTTTTATTTTCTCTATTTCATTTGTCTTGGATTTTGTTGTGCAATTACAGGCAGTATAGACTTTTTCATTAATATTTCTAAAAGGTATTCTGCTCTTTTGACTTGGCCCCCTTTTCTCTTTCTTTCTTTTTTTTTTTTTTTTTTTTTCAATAAAGATTTTCACATAATTTTTTCCATTCTAAAATCATGAACCTCTATTGTAATCTGTTGCAGACTATTATACATTCAGTAAATCTTGCTTTTATGCTTCTATTTTCACCTATCTAGCTCAATGTCATGTATTTATTTGCTAAAACTGTATAACATTGTCAATGAAAAATAAAATTGAACTGATTTCAAAACAGTATTTAAACCTTTTTCTCTATCTTATTAAAATTCTTTTTTATTTCTTTTTCAGGTTGATTATGCTATGGATAAGATGTAGCACTAAAAATAGAAGTTGAAACTTCCTGAAGGTAAATATGTACTACATTTATTTTCTCTGATAATTTGTATGGGTGGAATTGATAATTTTGTATCCCTCTGTTCTTGGGATTTTTCTTTCACTGACTTGAAAGAAATGAAAAACTCATTTTTAGCCTACTTGGTTAGTTTAACTAATGATATATCTGATGTCCATATGAAATAAAAAAAATGAGATCCTTTTTATTCAATATTTTTACTTTTTGAATAAAGTAATTATTGGTAAGAAAGTTATTGTTCCCTTTTAATCATAACACACTCTAAAAATATTTTGAATAGCATTTTTCATTTCATAAGTGTTTTTCAGTTCAAAATAGTTGAATTTGCATCTGAAGTTATGACTTGATTTTCATTCTAGTAAAAATATACTTTTATATCAAGGTGTGCTTTTTGAGTTTAAACTTTTGTTAGTGCCTTTCCTTGAAAATAGATTCTCCTGTTTCTATAAGGTTTTATTTTAGATGGCAATTTCAAGTGGTATTAGATTGAATTTGCTCTTGTTCAACTTTCTCATGGCATAATTTCTCTTGTCCTCTTGGATTTTAAAGATTCGATAATGTCTCTTCTATAGAATTTTCCTGAGGGGTGTGAATCTAGAGAGAGAAAAAAAGAATTGTAGTAACATAATACAAACTAGTTTTCTTTCTTTCCTTGGTGTTCATGGCACTCTTTTGATTCTCAATCTGATGCAATGAAATTGTCAATTGGAGATATCAATTTATTGGATTCTAAAAAATGAAATGTCATGTGTCCAACATTTTTAGGCAGTATGCTGTGTTGGGGGTGGTCAATTGGGGAAAAAAACAATGAATTACATCTGACACTTTTAGTAGGGTTGTGATCACAAAAAAAAAAGCCTGAATTTTCAAAACAAGTGTCAACTCTGCCGAGCATAAATTTGGGGACCATATCATCATCATCATCAGTCTTTTAACGTCCATCGTTGGACATAGACCTTCCCCAGGATTTGCCACACTTCTTTATCATGGGCGTTGCGGAGCCAGTACTTCCTAAACTTGTCTAGCTCGTCTCTCCATCTAATATTCTGCCGGCCTCAGTTGCGCATGTGATCTCGGTCGGGACCATATATTTATATTGGAAATTGAAGTTTTCACTAAAAACATTTTGGAGAAATTTCAAGAACATACATTCCTTCAACACACAATGAAAAGTGAATGGTTTATATTTCCAGCCCTCTAGCTCTATTGGTGTGGTTTGCATGCAGAACACATTGATAGCCAGTCTGACTCACTGAAAATCTGAAGAAACCCATGTTGACAGTTCTAGTTGAAAGTTTATCATTGCTTGAATTTTCTTGCCAAGCTTCCAGTTTGTTTGCAGCTCAACTAGAAAATCTGTATCTATTCTTTAGCATAATCTAAAATGAAGCACACCTAACCCTAGGGTTAGTGTTTCCAAACTGTTTTATACTGGAACTTTCTTTCTCTTGATTCAAGCAGAAATGAAAACAAAATATTTTTACCTCGCATACATGAATCTCATTGGCTGCATGTACCAGAATTGATAATAAAAAAAATTATCGAGAAACAATAGACCTATTATCTAGAATTATCAAAAAAAAAAAAAAGATACCAGCGCAAGATTTGTCAGTTGGTCTTAAATGACCCCTTGAGGAAAAAAAGTTTTTTGGGTGGTGATTTTCAAGGTTGTAGCTTCTAAAATGTGACCAAGAGCAACTAGAGACGTGCATAGACAAACAAAGAGAGAAAAATCTGCAGCCCATCTGGCTGGTTGGTATGGCTGGCCATTTGTGGGGTTTTGATGATTCAATATCTATGATACCGTTTGTTTGAATTCCATTCAATTAAGAAAAATGTCTAGTTAAATTTGTTGCCTTCTCCTTCGTTTTTTTTTTTTTTTTTTTTTTTTTCTGCATTCTGTACATATTTGATTATCTTCAGTCATTGAAAGAATTTGTCTTGGCAAAATATCAGATTAAGAGGAAAAGTGTGAATATTGGCCCTTAATTATCTAACTTACAATATACATTGTGTGTTGCTTGGTTGGCCTACGTGTCACTCAATGGAAATAACTTTCATATTTGGATACAAGAGTTATATCCCTTAGACAACTTACATTATTTGTAAGAGAAAGATGATGGTACACAATCATATTGGAATTCTGTGTCAATTTCTCAATTGACTTAGCTTCACATATTTCATTCTAAGCATTAACATAATTACAATTGCTAAATCACTCAAATGTTGGCATCATTTTTTAATGACAGGTGTTTTATCTTATATCTTATTTAGAAATGTGTATTGAAACTAGCTAGGATACCTGGTATTGCCGAGGGGAGAAATAACTGCTAATATAATACAGGAAAAACATAGTGTCAAACTGTTGTCCAAGTTGGAGTTGACTTCTGCAAACTACTTCGAAGTATTACTGGTTCCCTCTGTTATAATGCAGGTATTGGGGTTCAAGAAAGCCAGCCTTATTATAACCAAATAGATATCTATGGGGTGAGTTTGGATAATATTTAAGCGTAGGCAATAGATGATAAAAGGCAAACTTTGTCTTTCTTTTAAAAACTAAGTAAGGTTTAGTGAAAGAACAAAAGTATCCCTTTTTTTTTTGTCAATGAAAAAATGCCATACACTTGTACATGAAAAATTATTTTTAAAAAACTGGTTCCTTTATCTCAAATTTATCTAACAAATAAAGAGTGGGGAAGAAAGGAATACCAGCACAAAATTTGAGCAATGTTAGTCCAAAATGACTATACAGACCCCAAAAGGCACTTTTTTGGAAAAAATACAATTTTGGATGGTACCTAGTGGTGTACTTATGCTAATTTTCAAGGTTGTTGTTCCAAAAATGTGACCAGTAGCACCAGGATACACTGACAAGCAAAGAATCTATAGCCCGCTGGTTGGTTGGTCGGACAGGCCATTTGCAGGGCTACAATGATTCATTAGATTACAAAGTATGCTGAATTTCAGTATTTAAATACAAAATATTCACCTCAGTGCCTTGATCCTTTCAACTTGTAAGCTGCCATGCCTTTACATACCCTATCTGAAGAGTGAGGAGGAAAAGTTCAAATTGATTTTTTTTTCTTTTTAAAAAAATTTTTTTACATTGACTACTGAAATGATTTTGTTTAATTCATTCCATTTTCGATATTTTGTTTGTTGGTTATGCCAAATCTATTTCTCTGGGAGCTGTGTCATCTGTCCTCAAATAGGCTTATGGCATAGCTG
Organism: Thysanoteuthis rhombus; assembly: GCA_963457665.1. Taxonomy (NCBI): domain Eukaryota; kingdom Metazoa; phylum Mollusca; class Cephalopoda; order Oegopsida; family Thysanoteuthidae; genus Thysanoteuthis; species Thysanoteuthis major. Next base: position 39,161,801 of record OY735233.1, on the reverse strand, counting down.
AATAGTGCTGAGCCCAAAATATCTGGCTTATAGGTTCAAAGGGAAATTGTTTTTATTCGCTGTTTCATGAATGAGTGGGTTATGATGTAGGTAAAAATGTTGGGTTCTAGCAACCACCTGCCTTATATTGTGAACCGTGCTATAACAAACAGCATTATATTGCTTGTATTTCGAAAAGTGGAAATATTGATGAATATTCAGATGAAATATTTTGGATTGCAGAGAGAAGAATAAATATTATTGTTAGAAAACAGCTGAATATTGCAAAGAAATTGAGTCTCCTAATAGAAGTATACTGTTGGTAAATATTGAAAGCTACTTGGTTATTGATTTTGTTGGAGGACATTTTGTATACTTGATAAATTTCTGTGATTGGATTCTTTCTTTTGTTGTGCTTTTGACACATACTTGAGATTTAGCAATAATTTCATTTCATTCATTTGTTTTGGCTTGATAATTTTATGGCTTTTTTTTTTCCTTCCTCTCTTTAACTCCTCCATTTTTACATCCTTGAAAAGACTTTTCTCTCTCTCTCTTTTCATGCTTATCAGAAGAGACAATTTTGTATTTTTTGTTTAATTTATGGTATATTTTGGAACACTTTGGGTTTCAAACTATTGTTTGAAGCTGTTGATAATTTACCATTACCTTGTATCTGTATGTCTGTCTATGATTTAAATTTCAACGGAAGTAACTCAGTAATTGTACATATCGACATAATTGCATTCTCTCCCCCTTTTTTTAATAAACTCTTGGTTCAACAAACTAATATGGGTTGATGGTTGTTTGTTAATTGCAATTGTCCATTAAATCAAATTGAATATAAATCTATTAAATTTACAAAACAAGTCAGTAAAGAAAGAAAGCATCCATCTTTAGTTGTTTGCCACTCAGATATCATTTTTTCAACAAAATTAGTTCTGAACTGCCAAAAATGTTCATTGTAAGAGAAAATTTTACAATGAACTCCTATTTCAGTGCCACATTCAAGTTCACACACTTTCTTTTCAGTTTTATATCAGTTGTCATTTTGAGTTATGAGGATTGTGAAATTATTTAATGAAGTAATTTAATGATCGGAAATCACAGATAATAACAGAATGCAAAACAAAGTGAGCAGAATTACCTAGTTTGTGGAAATTTTCATATCTCAAAAGGAGACAGAATAGATACAAAAATATCATATTTTCCCCAAAAAATTATCTAAAAGGTTATCCAAAAATATTTGGATGTTCCAGGTAATAATCTAAAAATATACTACATCTTGTGTCATCATTCATTGTATGCTATACCAAATTGAAGAAATTAACACCAAAAATTTAAGAACTGTAAAGTAACAAATTTTTTTATGTTTTGAATGATTTTAACGTTATTTTATCAGGAAAATTTTCATTTTTGAGAAATATAAGTAAATAAGTTTGGAATTCACTGTATTGAAATTTAATTTTCCCCACTTTTTTGAAGAAAACAAATTAAAAAGTGTTTTGTTTGTGGTTTTATTTTGCAGTTTTGAGTTTACCTGCAATACTATAAAAAATAGTTCTGAAAAATGTCGCAGAAAATAGCCCAAGGTATGTTATTTCTTTGAACAAATCTTTGTTTGGATTTCTATTTAGCTTGAACATTTATGTGCTGTATTATCAATTGAATTATCATTTCTTTTTGTTTTTCCAGCTGTTCATCTTAATTGTTTTCCTCCCTTTATACAGAACAAAAAAAGGTTTGCTTGTTCAGACTGCAGTTACTACTACCGCTCATGTGCCAAAGCTATTTTCTCTCAAAAGTGATTCACTTGAATTTGCATAGATGTGTAAGAAGAACATTTCTATGAAAAACTGTTGAATGTAAAGGAATTTGTAGCAACATTAGAATTTCAATTTCGAAATGAAAATGAAACTTCAATGACTTATGATATTTTTATATTTGAGTTCTGTTATCTGAAAATTGATTTTCTATCCAACAGTACATTGAGAATGAAAAAAAAATCTATTGAGATGATTTAGAAAGATGAGGTATATTTAATTATTTTCTGCATTTTAGCCCTCTGGAAAATTGCCTTTCTTCTTGCTTTTTGAATAGACAGGTATTTTACTTTTGTGGTTTTCAGTCCATTTTTCTTTCTTATCTTTTCATGGGCCCCACTGTTTCTTCTCTTCAATTACTAATTCAACTATCTTTGACAATGCTTTCATTAATACTTTGCTACAATTTTAATGTCAGGTAACCCTGTTCTAGAAAACAAATGATCCAACTGGACTTCTCTAGCACTTTGCCTCAAACCCTTTTCCAGTTGGTGCTGCCAAATTTTATCCAATTTCTCTGTTAGCTGATATCACTAATATCGTTAATCACCGCTACCCACAACAGATCAGTTTAAACACTGTTGCTGGGTTTAGGTTATTCATGTATTCTGACATATGTATCTAGCTTTCTATCTGAACTTCACTCAGCCCTTACTGTCCATAGTGAAAACTTTGAATTTTGTACTGTAGTGAGCAGGGAAAAGTTTTATTTTTTTTGAAAAATCCCCTCCAAAATATGTTTTTAGTTGGGGTTCAATATGCAATTTAAGTTTATGCTAAATTGGTCACTAGTGAGTGCCTGCTTGTCTTCTGAAAATTCAACCTTTTTTAGTGATCACAGCCCAACAAAAGGTGAAACAAGTAATTTATTCATTGATCGCCCCCAACACGGCTTACATGGGTGGCGGTGATTGATAATTTTCTCTGGAATGTTAGTTTTAGTTGCTACCTTTAACCTAACCAAGCCATTCTCTTCGGCAAAGTAGCTATTGTTAGTATCAAGTGGGGAAAAGAAAAGGTAAGCTTTATTTTGGCTCAACATTTTGGCTACACACTTACTTTTAACCTTTAATTTTTGACTAATAATAACACCCACCAAGAATTAGTCATGGCAAAACGTTGCTGCCGACTGGAGTAGTTTTGTCTGCAATCAGGTTATTGGCCTTCAATATTAGAGGTCGGCTAAATAACACTGAGCAACGCAATTCTTTGTTCCTGGATAGTTGGTGCTATTTACTAATGGTTTATGTGTAAAAAGTATAGAAAAAGGCTATTATTCCTTTCAAACTTTGCTTTTGTGGTAAGGACAGTGATATTCACGTGTAATTGTTTTTCTCAGTTCATTTAATTAAAAATGTGCAAGTTTTCCTGTTTAATTGAAAGTAAGCAGACTTCAAATTGTCACTATCCTGATTGCAAAAACAGTCTGAAGGGAATAATTGACATTTTCTGTATTTTTTAGACCTGATCAATTGGGAAATAACACTTATTACCCAGGAATAGAGGAAAAGTTGATAGCTTCATTATGTCATCAGTAGTTACCTATGTTTTATGTAGAGAATTCTTCTTTTTTTTTTTTTTTTTTCCAACAGTAACTTTTATTGAATGCTAGTTGTTGTGTAGGATTGTTTAAAAGTTTTCTTTTAAAAAATCAGTTTTCTGGGTTTTTTTTTTTTTTTTTTCTTTTTCTTCCAAATGAATTCTGTCAAAATGAAATTTATTTTGAATCCAATTCCAATTGTGTTAATAATCTTTATTCAACATGGGTTTTTCATTCTGATATGTTTTTGTTACGAGCCTTTTAATAGCTTTGGCACATTGCAATAATTAGTGCATGAAAAGGCCTTTCTATTTGCCCAATGAAGGTTTGTGAAGTCCCTAGTTTGTATTTTCACCAATATCAAATCCATAAATTTTATTTCTACTGTTTCATCCTTTATTTTCCAGAATTTTTTTTAGTAGTTTTTTCTCTTAATTCTCTCTACCAGCAGAATTTAGAAATTTGAGATGTTAAAATCCTATCATTTTAAATAAATGGTCATATTTATAGCGACATTTTTATCCCTTTCTTCTGTCATTTAAAGTTTAGATGTTTATTTTCTGCTTAACAATTTTTTCTTATATAGTTAAACAATTGTATCATTGAAAAGCTATTTTTCTCATGATTAAAAGTTGCTTTTTACGATCTCCAAAGTATATTGCTTGGTCTCTTTCTCTCTCTCTCTTCTTTTTTTTTTTTTTCTTTAAGCACCTAATTTGCTTACACTGTATTTGCTTCTGGCCTTGAGTACTCAAGAAAATCCCTTAATAGATTGCTTTTTATTTTCAAGTCATTTTTGTCCATCTTGAATCAAATCTTTCTGGTGTAGTTTTTATCTGATTAGTTTTTGCATTGAGTATTTGTTAGTGATAGGGCATCTTAGACTTTGTTGTGACTCTGTGTGTGTTTGTGTGTGTGCAAATTAGGCACAAACAATTGATATTAGCACTAACGAAATAAAATCTTTAAATAAAACTAGATGTCAGCCATTTGATCAGTTGAAATGATACAAAGGAGTTAAATTACAAAGCTTACTATTCATTTTGACTTTCTACTTCCAAGTTCAAAACATTTGATCATCATCTCCGGGAGAATCATGTAGCCCAAAAATGAGAATTAGTAATTACATTAGAAATAAAAATCAGAACATCTTATTCATTTCAGGAACAATGTCATAAACTTTTTTTAATGTGTTCAATGTAGAGATTTTCAGTTTTTGTTCTTGTGAATTCTGTTATAATTTTATTTATATTTCAAACAGAACAGACCTAAATATTTCAACTCCTCATAGATTTTCCCATCTTCTTGGAACTACTGACCACCTCTATTTTTTATCTCTCCATTGGTGTTTCTCTAGATTTCTAGGTTTCTAACAGTCCTATATTATCATTTCAGATGTGTTTTATATAAAGTAGCCAGTTCTGGTAAGCCTTTCACAAGAATTAAAGAAAAAGCTTCAAATAAACTTTAGCAAAAAGAAATAGATTGATTGGTGTGGTTTATATTAAAACCCATGCTGGTCTGATATTATATAAAATGAACATTTTTATTAATATCAAGACCTGAAATGATTATTTTTCCCCAGTTCTTTTGTTGCCTCTCTTGTCTCATCAAGTCTGCCTTTTTCCTGCATTTCTTTCTACTTCAGCCACAAGTGGCACCTGTGCTGCCAATAAGTGGTACAGGGTTGAAACCTTTCACACGTTATTTAAAATAGTTGGATGAAATATTCTTTTCATAAAATCCATCTAAAACCATGCATTTACTCCTTTTTTTTTTTTTTTTTTTTTTTTTTTTTCTCAAGTATGTGCATAATTTTGTTTTGGTTGGGAACTTTACAATCTTCCTTTTCCACTTTCTCCTCCTCCTTTTTCTTTATATCAATCCAACTTTTTCCACGTTTCTTCTATTCTATTGCATTGTGATTAATTTCTTCAATTGACACACTAGTTATACAGCGACAACAATACATTCTAGTCATACATTAAAACTCAGATAGTTGTGAGCCATGTATTTGCAGGGCTAATGAGTTGGTAAAATTTAAAAATAAAAGAAACTGACAGAAATTGATCCCCCTCCCCCCAGTAGTTGAAACTTTGAAACAAAAATGAATTGATGGATGATATCATAATCAGATGGTTTCAGATAAGAATTCTGTCATCGTATGAAAATCTAGGTATCTGGCATGTTCATCACCAACAATTCATAAGCGTGGATTACAGGAAATTTATCTCCATCCTAGTTTGACAATAAGAATACCAGCTATGAATTGGTCTTTAAATTCCTATATACTATATCTACTATCAGAAACTAAATTTCACTACTCTTATAACTATCTAGTCCAGTTGCTACTGAAATATTTCTCTGAGAATGAGTTTAGCAATTCGATTCCTACAAAAAAATATTTTGGTCGTAACTAGCTAGATGGCACCAATAGTAATGAAATTCATTTTCTTGCAATTTAATGATTAATTAATAGTGGGTATTGTTGAACCAGGTTGGGGATGAATTCTCTGTAATCTATGGCTATGAATTGTTAAGGAGTGAATTGTTGGAGGTGAATTTTCCATAACTGGAAAAATCTGTAAGGATCTGTTCAGATAGATAAGTATTTCTCAAACTTTGTGCCACATACAAAATTTTCATTGTTTATAAAAGGTGATTATGATTCAAAAGTATTTTACTTTTTTTACGATTTTTTTTTTTTTTTTTTTTTTTTTTTTAACTTTGACAAGTTGTTTTGAATTTATTCAAAATGTTAATATTCATTTCTTAATATACAGGATGTCCATAAAGTCTCTATTGTAGGGAAATGGATGGAAATTGCAGGAATACCTTGAATTGTGCTATCTTGATGTATGGTTATGGTATTGTTATACAAATTGATTAAACTAAGAATAAGCTGTCGGGGGGGGGGGAACATTACTTAATAATAAGACTTAGTACAGTGCAGTTGTGAACAGTATGGAAGTTTTGGAACAAATTAAGCCCATTAATCAAGGTATGCTTGTATATAATCACAAAATGATGAAGTAGCAATATTCATTAAATAATCGAGAATCTGGTTCGACATGATGCCCATTAGTATCATTGCATAGCTGAAACCATTTGGCAGTATTTCAAAACCCATCTTGAATGAATGGACTTGTATGGGTCCTCAGTAGAAATTTGATGGACCGAATTCAAGTTATCCTCAGATGTATGTGGCCATTCATTTTTTGTCTTATGTGCAGAACCCTTTCATTTGCATTGGTTCACCAGAGGTATATCTACCTATTTTCTCTTTGCATAAAATCCGAGGGGGGAAAACTTTTTTAATTTTTTAAGTATGCTCCTACTTGGTGAAATTTCTTCCCAGGGGGTTCAAATGTTATTAGTCAGAAAAATCATACTCTAAGTAATAGTTGATTTTTTTTTTTTTCAATTGGTACCTCAAAGGATAGACGGATATATTCCCTTATAATTTCAAAACTATCACTACTAGAGCACTTTCTTTTTTTTTTTTCTTTGCTTTTCACCAACTATGTATGTTGAAAACAAGAAAGGTTTTTAGTACAGGGTATTAAAAGTTATTATCTTATATACACAAGTTTTCTGCATACCTCAAAAGATACAAAGACAGCACTTTTTTGATACTTGGTAACAATGTAATTATTATGAATTATCGGGTTCTGTGCAGATTTTCTATTTAAAGTTGCATTGATGAGATATTTACCTCTAATAAAATACTTGTAAACTTGAATTTTGGTTCTCAAGTTTTAGGAGCTCTTATGTGAAAAATTGTGTTAATTATTAGCATTTTATCCTGAAAGAGATAAACCTTATGAATAAAAAATACCAATCAGTTTTGGATATAATGTTATTTTCAACAATATCATAGAGCAATAAATGTCTTGGTATCTTTTGTAGTACACATAGCTGTAGTTCATGTATTGTCTTATCAGTTGAACCCACTTTATGGAATCTCTTAGTGAATTTATTTCTGGTTTCATTGCATTTCCTTCCTTTTGATTTGCCAAATTACAACTGCCACACTCCTCTGAGTTCATTCTGGAAATGGAAACAGAAATAAATAGGGACTTCATGGACATGCTGAATATTCATCAGCAATAAGCTATATGAGCCTCAAGGGCAAATTTATATTGAGGCAAATTCATGGATGTTTGAGAAAGTAATGACATATTTTCATGTTCAGGAAGTAATTACATATTTTCAAAAAAGAGATAAAAATGCTAATGGAGTTTACATTAGAATGAATATTTAATTAATCACCATCTGATCAATGACAGCAACTCAACAGGAACAAAGATTTCTGATTCCTTGGTAAAAAGATTCTTTTCCTTTTTTTTTCTTCCTGAAAAAAATTTTGAAACAATTTGACTGAACTCTCTAAACGACACATTGCTTGGTAAAAAAAATGGTGAACTAAATCCAGACATTGTTTCATATCAATTAACCCTGGTTTTGCCTTAGTTGGTTGGTTTATGATTTATAGCAGTTAAATACGTAATTACTTTCTGAACATGAAAATATGTAATTACTTTCCGTACACCCTAATAAATACACTTAGTTGCCCAATTTATCTATCTCTTTATTTATTTTTTTTGACCAACCAAATAAGAAATGTCAGCATTGAATCAATTCATTATATGAACGTCCTTCCCTTCCCACCATAAAGAATTTAGTGGAGATAGTGTTTTCCTTGAATATTTTATTTGCACTTTTTTCCCTCATTTTGAAAGTTTTTCTCCTCAGGAAACTTATCATCTAAGATAAAATACGTACAATTTCAGTTTTGAAAAAAACCAACAAATCCTATTTCAGTGTTTCATTTTATGAAAAGAAAAAAAAAAATTATCTCTTAATCTATATGGTAATAGCTATAAAAGTTGAAAAAATATTTTTACCGTTTTATTAAATAATTTTACTTTTTTTTTTTTTTTTGTAATATTCCAAGAACTTGATGCTACAAAATGTCACTGTTCCTTTTTTCTTAATTTAAATTGATTTTATAGACAAATTTAATCAGCTCTGATGTATTAACGAATAATGTTACTTGTTACTAGTCCATCGAAAATACACTTGATATCCCCTAACCTTGGTGGTTAGCTTTCATTTGTTATGACTTTCATCCTGCAACCCGTGTGTTTAGTATATAATTGCTTTCTATTTTCTTCAGCCAGATCGAACAAATAAGGTGAATATATTTTAACTGCAGCTCTTTGTGAAAACCTGTAAAAGAATATATATAGTTATTTTACCATGAGCAATTACATTTACTTCCTCTTTTATGTGGCACTCTTACAAAGAAGACAAATATGGATCCAATTTGTGTGTTATCTTTTACAAACTGCATTGCCTTCATAGGCTTGAACCGTTCTTTAATTCATTGACCCCCGAAGATATTAGCATTATTGAAAAATTCATTATCACATTTAATTAGAAAGACTACTTCCTAACTTGTCATTTTCCATCTTAGCATAGGTTTAACTTTCTAGAAAGCTTCTATCAAATTATTCATATGCAGTCCAGAAAGCAATAATTCTTTCATGATGATATCACAAAATTCAGTCTAAGTTAGTAAGACTTTGCTATGTCAGTTGGTCTTGTAGAGTGTATTTTTCTCCCTAGATAAGAAGCTTGTGTGGTGTTCATTGCTTGTTTTGATTCATGGTTCATCGTGTTTTCGGCCTCTGTTCAAATTATTTATTCAACTTTTTAAACCTGATACTTTATACTGTGTGCAGCAACTGTATTCTGAAGAAAGAAAAAAAAGGAAACCCTGATCAAGTGAGGCCAGGGAGTTGATATCCTCTTCATATTATATCTCAACATTCTATTTAAATATCTTTTGATTCTATCAGGAATAATCTCAAATTAAAACATTTCCACTCTAAATTGCTAAAATGAAGTACAGCCAATTTGCAAAGTAATACTTTTATTTTCTTGCTTGTCCTGCTGCTGCCCAAAAATCTTTAATGTCTTAAAACCAGACTTGATTTCCTATGTCTAAATCTCAATTGGATGTTGGGTAACAGCAGAAAGTGACATCAAATTTACTAAAATGCTGTATTGAAGGTTTTGAATATCTATGATTTGTATTGGCTCTGTATTTCAACCTAAGGATTATACTATAAATGTCATCTCAATTAGAAAAAAGTATTTTCTAACAATAAAATTTAATTACTTTCTGTATTTTTGGAAAATACTTTTGAATTCAATTGGATCTTGATCTTTTCTGAATATTATGCTCTTAGAAAGTTTGGAACTCTATATTCTCGAATAATTCTGCTGATGTCTTACCATTTAGCCATTTTGAATAGCCTTCAAGCCAAATCAACTGAACATTAGCCTTCATTGTTGCACTGATAAAAAGCTGTTTCTTACTGGGAATACCCAGCAGAGATTTGGCTGAGGAAATAAAAGGCTTCTTTCAGATTTTCATTTCTCTTGAGAAAATTTGAAATGATTTTTTTTGTGCTGTTTTTCACTTGGCTGATTCTTGTGTGATGTGAATTTTAGCAGAATCTATCTTGAGCATTGTGAATTAAGATATCAACTTACCTAGTCTGTACATTATGAATTATAAAGGAGACTTTAACTGATGCAACTCTTCCTGTTTTGGTACTAAAGATCCTTTTAAAAAAAACTCCTCTCTCAATAGAATTTTGATGCCTCCTCTTCTATTTATTCTAAGCCGATTTCTCCCTCAAACGTTTTTATCTGATTTTGGTTCCTGTTTTTGTGGCAGATGTTTCCACTGGCTTTTTTTTTTCTTTTTTTCTATTTGATTGAAAAAAATTTGCTTCGGAGAAAAAAAACAAATTAAATGTACTTTTTGGCTCTAAGCAAAGCCATGCTTTACATTTCTGTTGGAATTTAAGTAAACTTGATTTCTGGATTGCATTTAAAAATTAGTCATAAATTTGTGTTATCAGGTTTTGAATGTAGCAAAAAATGTTGCCTCTTTAGTTGCATGTTATTTTTAAGAAAACCATTTTGAAGGTGTGTCTTTCAAGTTGGTATTTATGATCCATAATTTTCTACGTTAAACAAGACCCTTGTAAGATGTTTTTATTTTTATTTATTTGGGTTTTTTTATAAAACATGAAATGGCTTACAAGACTATAAAACGTTATTTGTTGGTATGTCAATAATTGATTTTAATTAGTCATTAACTCATTGTCTTTGAAAGGTGCCTCAAAGTGCAAATTAAGCAGCTAATTGATATTGAACACTAATTGTCTTTCCTATTGGGCCGAGAAATTTTTCAGTTTATCCACTTGCATTTCCTTGAGTAAAAACAATGTATTTTTATAAATACAATTTCTATAATACATATTTAAATTATGTTTTGATTTAAGGACTTTGATGTTTTTTTCCATCTTTCAATATATACTCAGTAAATTTGATTCCAATATTGCTCAAAGATTTTCTCTACTCTGGAAAATTATTTTTTAAATGAATATAACAAATAGGATTAATACCTGCATAAGATGAGAAAATGATTACTTGAAGTGAGAGGGGGAGCAAAACCCTTTTGCCAAAAGAAAACTGAATCTTTATTAAATTATGATCTTATATTGTTTTTATGTTGGTAGTGGCTTTCTTTATACTTTTTCAAATTTTATTAATCTATTAATTGAATAAAAATGTCTCTATGGGCATCTCCGTGTACAATTTACATTGAAATACACATGAATTCAAGTGATTAAAAAAAAATAGATATAAGCAATGAGATTGACAAGAGTTTCCTTCTTGACATTGTAAACATAGAAAAGAAGTATCAACCCTTTGAATTTGGAGAAAAGGTAGATAAAAAGATATATATTATAGAAAAAAACATGGCATTGTTTTTACTCCTAAATTCATAAACCACTTGGAACTGACAGTGGAACTCTTCTGTGAATTGGATTAAAAAAATTTTAATCACCAAATGGTCAAAGGGAAATAATTTTAATTGGAAGTTATTTTCTTTGGAGGTGATGTTCTACTTTCTTGGTATGAATTTCAGAGTTCATTGATGGAAAGATTTGGGTGTATACATTACTTGCCAATGAAAATTTCTAAGTTCATTGGGAGAAAAAGTTGATTTCTACTCTAGAGGCCAATTCAAAGCGCATTCTGGGTACAATGAGTTAGATGACTTGAAGATCTGGTTTTTCAATTCATCCTGAATTCATTTCAATGACTTGCACAGATTATAACAATCTTAATAACCTTCTCTTTGTGAATTTAGGTATTGATTTATTTTATCTAACCAAATGAATTTTGCATGGTTTTAGAAAAGTAGCACTATTTGGATTGCTTTTACTTGCCAACTTCAGTAAGGTTCTCTTAAAAAGCATGATATACATTTACTAACAACAGGGTGTCATTAGAATCATACTATTCTAGTCTTAACAAGCTGGTTGCTTAGCTAATCTGCCATTTATTTATAAGCTTTCTCTTTTCCAACAGACATAGTTTGTGATAAAACTTCTGGTTTGAAATTAATATTTGTTTTTTAGAAAATTATAAGAGCGGACAATGGAAATTCTAAAATGTATAATGCAACTAACTTGATGTTATTAACAAGTAGTGATTACAGAGAGCTACATCTTTGAAGATGCTAAACTTTTAATAATGTCTCTTTTATTAAATTAACTTAGAAAATGAAACTTTTGCTTTTCAAATAAATGAATTGGTACATTTTCAGCACACAATGCCTGACGTGTTAATGATTTCATAAGAGCTTCAGTTTACTAATCTATTACCGCTGAATCATACATCCAATTGATTCCTGTCTGTGAAATTTACTATTTCTGGTCATTGAAATCAATAACAAAATGCTAGTAAGAATCTTTGTCTTTTTTGAGAGACAAAAAGTTGAATATATACTAGAATAAATTTTGTGTGCCATTTACTCTTAAGCAAGATTCTTGGCTTCTTTTCAACGTAACCTTTTCTTGACTTGTCAGAATTTATTCAAAAAGATGAAGTACAGTCCCAAATTTGGTTGATTTAATTCTAAGTATTTTTAAAGCTTTACATTTTGGAATAATTCATTGAATGTCAGAAGTTTTATCCTAGTCAATATTCAAGGAATACAAATTCATACTTCATTTTCATTTAAATATTCATATTTTTAAAGTTTTCTTCCCTCTAAACAATAAAATTTGTGTTTTTTATCAAATATCCTATAATATGAAAAACAGTTTGAATAGATTAAGTAAATAATCCATTCATCCATTCTAGTGATGAGAGAATAAAACTTCTACATTTTTATACCCTGAAAAGATTTAATCTAACCAACTACATTTCACAAGTGGGAAATTGGTTATTCTTGAGAATAGCGGTAATGATATATTTTCCATCTGTTTTAAGAAAATTGCACATGTCTTTAGCAAATGTTACCCCTTTTTTCAGCAAATGTAAAAGTTGACTAAGAAGGGTAAGTATATATTTGGCAGACACTGCAGTGGGTTACACATATGTAATTGACATTGAATTCAATCAAATTCTGCTCATATGGTGTTGAATGATTTTAAAAAAGAAAAAATGAAACTTTGCAAAGAGTTTCTCTCTTATTCTTTGAATGGCTTCAAAAGGAAGTTGTGATGTGATGACCATCCAACACCATTCATGAGCAGTTCTTCTCTGTAGACATCAATTATCTGCAATTAGCATGGGTGATGCTGGCTTGATATTGTGTGTCAAATGTTCAAATGCCTTGGACATTTCCTACCCAAGCATTCTCATACAATTTCTTTTCTTTAAAATCATTTATAGACATTTTTCAGTCAAAAACTTATCGGTTTTTTCCAAATTTAGATTTGTTTTTTCTTTTTTGCATTGAGATCATTTTTCAACTTTTTCAAGTAAGTTAAGTAATCCCCAGTCAGATTGAGATAAAACCCCTCTATATAACATCGTAATAACCCCTAAAATCCCCAATTTTGTATACCAAAATTATTTCTTCTTGATTCGATCCCACTGCACTTGGAAAACCTTCAGTTTTATTTCTTCACAAAAAGGTTGGCCTAAAGGAATTTTTTGCTTCGGTAAATAGCAAAAGAGCCACTTCAACCAAAACAAAAATATTTTTAAAGAAATCTTCCGGTTGAAAATTTACATTTAGATTATTTTTTCTTTTCTTTTTTTCATCATCAAACAATAGTTCTGATACATATGCCAATAACGGGAATAATTAATTGAATAGGCTGAGTTCATCTCATGACCAGCACTTTTTTCCCTTTTTTTTTTTTTTTTTTTTGTAATCCTCCGACCCCAAATAATTATGAAAATTTTTAATAATGCCTTCAATTCTTCATACCAAACACTGTTTAGAGTGTCTTTGCAAGAGCAATTGATGAACTAAGTAATCATGATATATCTATAAAGTGTGCTTTGTGTTCAAGAGAATTTCTTCAAAACATCACAATTAAAAACTCAATATTTTATCAAATTTTGGCATACCTAGTTAGGAATGCCAATAGTTGTTATTGCAGTGGAAGATTTCTTATATACATGACCAACTTGTGAAAGCGCAAGTCTAGACTAGGGGTCGGCAAAGTTTTTAGTAGGCAGTTTGGATTAGAGATATTTTAACATCTGGCTGGCCAAGGCAAAAAAAAATTGGAATGAATTAAAAATGAAACAATGATCATATAAGGCTATGGAAACAGCTGCTTTTTTTTTTTTTCTTTTTTCTTTTCATCATAGTATATAACCTACAGGAACTCTCATGTATCAATCAATGAGAACTATGAAATTTGTGACAAAATAGTGAAATGGTGCTTCAAATTTTGTTCATCATTATAGGACAGCAGGAATGCATTGTTTTTTAGCTATTAGATATTGATTCTTTTTAGGTCACTGCAAAAATGAGGCTCTTTTATTTTCCGATACTGAATTCTATTGTTCAATAACCAAATATAGATTAAGAGAACGAATTTACATACACAATGTCAAATATTCAATGAAATGTGGCCATGGGCTGTAGTTTACCGATTCTTGGTCTAGACAAACCTCAAGGGAAAAGGTATATGACTAATTTAAGACTAAGTACACAAAAATTGGCAATAAATGAAAATATGGTTTGGGATAATTCAGTCATTCAAACCAAGAAAAATGAAAGTCTGCAGAGTTCAGGGATGGCTGCGCTTGCTTTTACCTATTTCCTACACCTGAGGATTTAAACGAATACAAATGTCTCTTAATTGATTTACTATCAAAATACATGATGGTAAATAAATTCCATGGTAAAATCCGAGGGACTGATTGCATTTGTCACTTAAAGCAAGCATTTAAAATACTGAGTAATCAAATTGAGCCTAAAATGTTGGTTTTTAGGTATGACGCCCTTTCACGAGTGCTTAGGGATCATTTCTGAGTTTGACATGAACAGTGGGTTAATGGAACTTCTTTTTTTTTTTTCTCTCTCTCTCTCTCTTTCTCTTTTTTTGTATACTGAAAAAGCAAATGCAACCCCCTTTCTTAGCAATCATAACGAGAACTGATTTTACAGTTTGGGTGGGCAAAAACTTTGTTTGGTTTATCTAGTGGAAGGTGAGAAAAATTTCTTCACTTTCAACGTTAACTTATTGAAGAGCATATTTCATCTTCTGCCACCTTTTGGCCTACTTCATAATTTCATCCTTCCAGAACTTCTTATATTTCTCAGCAAAGAACTGCTCTAAGTGTCTTTTGCAGTCTTCCAGGTAATTGAAATTATTTTCATTAAGAGAATTCAGCAAAAACTGGAATAAATGGTAACCCAAAGGTAAATATTCTTGATGCTTAAGTAGTGATGACACACCGAAATACAATCAGTAGTTTGTTTTTTTTCTTGTTTGGGCAACTAACATAACCAAGTTGTTATGATTGATTTGGATATTTTGAGTATGTTGACTAAATTTTGTGTCATATAATGTTGATCATTCTCAAGTAATATCTTGATTTGATAGCTGTCAGCCTAAACTCATCTTGCTGTCCATGGAGCATTGTTCAATGCAAAACTTCTCAAACCACTGACATGTTTGATCATTCGAATTACATTTTCCATAAACATTTTTAACTTTCTTGAAGATGAAGAAGTATTTGCCATTAATGTTGCTCATTTTCTTTCGCTTTTTAATGATAGATCAATTTTTTCTAAAAATATGCCAATTTGGACATTTTTTGAACAAAGCCTACTGATATGTCCGCTGTCAGAATACAATCAAAAGCTATCTTTTTAAATGAAGTTAGTTAGATTTAAGGCTCATAATGCCATCTAATGAAAACATTTTAGGCTACCTGATGATTGTTCAAATTTAGTGATAGCTCGCGTATCAAACCATTGAAGTTCTCAGAAATTTCAAGATTTTAGTGAAAATGAAAACCTTCTTGAGATTTTATAAGTTTTATCTGTATGAGGTATTTTCCAAAATGTTCACATTCTCTATTTGTTTTAATAACTCTAATTATTCTTTAAATCTTCCCATAACATTTTCCAACTGTCCACTTTTCGGATTAGTTTGTCGAGATAGTTGCTGGGTTAACCAGGAATGAGGGTCGTAGCTGTCTTTAAAGCTTTCCTCTTCCTCCTTGGATCTTTTGAGCCCTTATCTTGGTTTACATATGCAGAAGGAAAAATAGATTGTATTATTACAGCAATATTTGATTTTCATTGCATTCATAGGTCTCTCCTTATCTGCTGGATACTGCTAAGTGATTGAAGAGGAATGTGACTTGTTCTTAAACTGGGGGTAGTAACAATCTTTATATCCAGATAAAATAAAGGAATGAGATGTGCCTCTGCCCCTTTGGTTAGACATCAGCGTTAAGTCGATCAGTATCTGAGTATGGCAAATTTACAACTCCAAGTTGCAGTTGTTCTATTGAGCAGATTTTGTGAATATTGAGCTTCAGACTTGAGCCACAAAAATGTTCTCCTTGTATAAGAAAATCTGACAGAGGTAGTTGATCATCAAGTCCGTAGTTCAACACATTGCCTTTCCTAGGTCTTTCTCCAACCCTTATCTTTTCCTAAATTTCCGATATTTAAAATCTTTTCTATTTTCTCCGTGTTCAACATTTTGCTATTTTTGTAAACTCTCACCCACATTTTCAGTGTTTGATTTCTTATCTCGGAAGGAATTCCAATGTTTAGCTTTTCCATTTACCTTACACGCCAGGATGGATGATTTAGAACCATTTATTCATTCATTTATTTTTTTTTTTCCTTAAGAATTTGAGTGTTTGTCTCTTCAGCTGACATATTTCTTTCTATATTTCAAATAGATTTACTTGTCGGGATCCAAAGTCTGACTCCTTAGTCAAGCTGCGTAGCACTGGGTTGCTGGTATAGGAAAGGCTGTCTTGAGTTGAGAAACACCTAACCAGTAGTTAACTACTCGGTTTGCTTAACTACAACTGGTTACTACCGTTTATCTTGACACAAATATTTGTATATATCTGAAGGTGGTTCTCTAAAATAGAAATCAAAGTAACACTTGTAATTGTTTTATTAAATTTTTTATATCTATTCACATTATTCTTTATAATGGTGCTAGCGTGTCTTCAAACGTTTGCAAATATTTCAATTTCTGATCAAGAGTCTTAAAATCCCAATAATTGAATTCCATTTGTTAAAAAAAAAAATTCAATAGATGATGATGCATACTATCATTATTGAAAAATCAAAATTAAGCTCCTGTATCTCTGAAAATATCATCATCCTCAGCTCAAGTAGCCAAGAAATCACTGCCCTGTGAAATTAGTGATCCAGTTTTACCTCATAAAAGGTCGCACATTTTTTCTTTTTAAATTTTAATCATTTTGCTTGAGAAGTGATATGGTTGAGAAGAAAAGGACTTGGTCATGGTCCAAAGTTTGATAATTTCCCATTATTATGAAAAGTTTCTTTTCTTAATATTGCTTCATTTATTTCTTTTTGCTATATTTTGATTTCTGATTCTGTAATAGAAACCTGCTTTATTTTTCCTCTTGAAATATTGTTCTATATTTCTGGAAGTGAATTGGCTTTAATCCAATAGAATTAAATGAACGGTGAATGCTTGCTGGGAAATTTCCTTGGTATCTATTGAAAGGCATGAAGCCAACCTAGTGATGATGAAAGGTGTGGAATCTAAAACCTCTCTTGCTGTTGCTGGTCTGC
Organism: Thysanoteuthis rhombus; assembly: GCA_963457665.1. Classification (NCBI taxonomy): domain Eukaryota; kingdom Metazoa; phylum Mollusca; class Cephalopoda; order Oegopsida; family Thysanoteuthidae; genus Thysanoteuthis; species Thysanoteuthis major. The sequence goes on along the minus strand of OY735233.1, from coordinate 39,144,316 downwards.
ATTTGAAAATTCCTTTCTCTCCTGATTGTCTTACAGAGGGACATGACTTTCATACAATCAGTGGACATTCCTTGGTGGTTTCACAATTTGTGAAAATAAGCAACCAATTGGCATCCAAATATGTCTCCAATTCTTGACAACAAGAATTCATGGCAGGATTTGGCTTTTATATTGAGCGAACTGGAAATGAAACTTTTCTGTGCCTTTATTTTTTTTTCATCTATTCCATTGCAGACTGGCTCAGCTGGAAAGCCTTTACTAAAAATGCTGTTTTCTTTTTTCATTATTATGACTAACAATTTGAAATAATCCATGCTTTACTGTAGGCAAAGACACCAGCATTTTCGCACTATGCTATTTGTCTGTAGCTATGATTATATTTCATAGTTTTGCATGTTTCTGTTCCATATTGCATTTTTTCTTCTGCATGACTGTTTGCTGTAACTTTTTCTTCTTCTTTCAAACAGGTCTTAAAGTTTTGAAGGTACCTTTTGTGTGTAAATAAATATTAATGAGTATTGTGTTATAGATTTCCTTTGGAGAATTTCTATTGAACAACAAATTCTTCTCACTTTTCCTCTCCTTGGATCATTCAGAATCTCTGCTTCCAGTTGGCCAAAAAAGACCGAAAGTTTGAATTTAGTACTACAAAGAATTTCTGTAGTCAAAATAGTGAACCCATTTTATCAAAAACTTCATTTTAGGCTGGCTGTTTCAATTCACTCCTCTAGATCATTTAACCATCTTTCCAATCTTGGTTCTACTATGTGAATATTTCACTTTTGCAAAATAATAAATATATATCTCTTCAACTTATGGGGGTAGAAGAGAATTTCATTAGTAGTTAAACCTTTTACACTCTGTCGCCGAATTCATTTGCTGAGCAAAAAGTTTGTTCTGCTATTGCAGATGACTCTGATCGTGAACAATTGTGTGTTTGAATTTTGCGTTTGTGTTGTCATGTCAGTACCATGTCAATTTAAGTTATACATTAACAAACACAGTTACCAATTGCACAAAATCTTGGCGCCCTTATTACAGAATGCAGAGTGCTAAAGATTAAATGCATGAAACTAAGGTTTGTAGTGTTCGGATTTATTCAGAAATAACCTTTCATTGCACAAAATCTATCTATACTAGTTGTATTAATTGATTTGATTTACAGAGATTGAAATTATATCTATGATTTTTGTTATTCCTAGATTTTCTATGTAATTTTCATTTTGAATATTTTTAATGATATAATGATGATTGTTTTTTATGATGAGAACCCAACTTATTTGAATCTTATGGAAGAACTTTCTAATTATGTGTAAAGGTGAAATGCTATTAGACTCTCTCCTCTTGCCTGACCTTAACTATGTTTCTTTCCAATATGGGTTGGGATACAATCTTTCCTTTCTTGTTTGGCTTCAAATTTTTAACCAATCGTTGACTTGCCTAATGCTTGTACAAAAATGTTTTCAAATTTGCTTGTGTTCCAATTTTTTTTTAAATTTTTTTTTTTATATCTTCAAATGATTTTTCACTGTAGCCACGTAAGAACAAGGTGAATCTGATTGGTACCAAACATAATTTTTGGAATTTTGTTTTGGTTACAATTTAAGAATAACGGTTATGAATTTTTATTAAATCTACAGATATCACCTGTTATTTGTTATTTACTAATACTTTACCGATGGCTTTCCTAATTTACCTCTTCCTATTGAGATTTTAAGCTCTCTATGAAATATTTTCTGATCTTGAAATTTCCAATCCTGTTTATAAACTGCAGTCTTTGATGACAAGTGAGATTCACTGATAAAATGATTACTGTTTTCCTACTGCAGCTAAAGAGATTAAAAAGGTTCTGTTTTTATTGATTCAAAAGCCATTTGATGACTGAAAAAGTGAATGTATTTTCCATTTGCATTGAATGAAATGAATCCTTTTTGGTCACTGAAACAGTTTTAGAAGTATAGCACTTTCTTGACAATTGCTTTTTTTTGTTTTTGTTTTTTTTATTAAAACGCTGTTTGTTTTGATAAAAAAAACAAAAAACAAACAAATTCTATTCATTTTATACAACTCTCTCATGGAGGTTGTAATTCTGTCTGAAGATGGGAATTTATCCTTGACCAAATTTTGCGGTGCAAAGTGTTTAAATATTTTGACCATTTTTAGCATCTTTTGAGTGTTCTTTGGCCATTTTTTTTATTTAACGCTTATTGCCGTCAAACTAGCGCAAAAACATTTTTTCATTTGTCAACACTGAGTTTCAGTCTTGACAATTTTTTCTGCTAATTAAGATGCACTTATGTCTTTATGAAAAAAAAATATATCTCGATGTACATCATAAAGGTGTACTTTGAATTGGAGACCAACCGTCAGATGCTCTAGCCATACTGTTTGATGAATTGAGGTAAACAGTATCCCAAGAAATGTCCTTGTAAAATATAAGCTATCAAATGCAGTAGATGTGTCACTCTCTCTTTCTATTCATATATGCACATACACATTTTACTTACCTAATCTCAAGCATTGTGAAGATATTTGTGAGAATCACTTTAATTGTTCTGTTCTTGTTATTATTACGTTCAACTAGAAGATATATTTGTATGTTTTACCAATTGATACATCTGGAAAAAATGTGATCGTTTCTTTGAGGATTGTTTCTGAGAAGATACAATGAAAAGTCTTTTCAAATGAGGCTTCAACTGTTTTCTTTCACCCAACATCTTTCATTTGCTTTAATAATTCTAAAAGCTACTTTTCTTTATTTTGTTTTGTTTTTTTTTAAATTCATTTCATTTTGGTTAAAATGCTAATTTCAATAGATTTATCCATTATGAAATGAGTGCCTGCATTTGTATGACTGTTTTCACTGAATCTCTTCACGTTTCACGTCAACACATCAATAAGTGTTTTTTTTTTTTTTTGTCATTTTACTGAAATAAATGTGATTAAAGATGTTTTACTCATAGCAGGGGAAAACCATCAGGGTTGCACTTCCATTCCTGGTTTTTCCATTTCTATTAAAACTTTTTTTTTTTTTCTTTTTTTTTTCCCCCCCTTCCAAATTTTTGTTGAAATATTCAGACTGTTTCAATGGCAAACAAATTATTTTTGCGATGGATTCTTGCTAATCAGCAATGGGATTATCATTTCAGCGTCCAGTTTAGAATTTATATATCTATGGGGGGGAAGAAGAAAGACTGCTTGCCATATGCTTTGCATATAAGCCCAAAATGATATATGGTCACTTTGAGCAACTCAGCAGAGCTATAGTTAGCAAGCTCATTGTCTCAGATTAATTAACTAGTGTAATGACTTTGATTCTCACTGAGTGATCCACCCTCCATTGTGGTCTTATGCCAGACTAACTCTAGCCCTTACTGTTGATCAACTAGTCTCTCATGGTTCATTTCCCTCTCAATATTCCTCTATTATTAAGATTTTCTCATTCTTGAAGAATCTTACCATTTAATAACTTTTCAGGTTGAATGGACAAAGATTTGTTTTGATTTCTTTATTTTTCCCTATAGACAGTTGCTAAATTATCATCTTGTCTCTAAACTGGGAATAATAAAAGCTGTTGTTACTTTTATGTTTGTTGGTTTCCAATACACTGAAGCTAACAGTTCATTTTGGAACCAAATTGAGACAGCATTCAGAAATGCTAGGCACAGTTTGAAGCAAACAGAACAAATAACAGCAGGTACATGAATAATAAAAAATAAGTATGAATTCACTTGATTTTTACCTCACTTCCTTACCACACTAATTAGATTTTAATTTTTTTACCCCACCCCCTCCCATTAATTAGATTTTTTTTTTCATCACCCCTTTATTATTTGGTACTCAAGAGTACTATATTCAGCTGGAATAGCTCTTGCTGTTTACATTTTACTCATTCACCTGCCCCCAGTTTTGTTTACATCCAGAATATAAAGGATTATTGCTATAAATACATTTATACCAAAATATATGTTTGTATTATTTATCCATTTGTAAATGATACTGTTGTTTTTTAAGGATACCATGCTAGTACAAGGATGAATTCTTTCTTCCCTCTAGGAATGTATACTAGCAGTAAGTGATTTAATTGTCAAAAGTTAACATCTCTCTCTTGAAGAAAGAAGAAAACTAAACTTAGCAAGATGATATAGATTAAGCCAGTTTTTTCAGGAATAGATTTGGTTTGAATGTAGAATCTTGATTCCTTTAGGAGTTTTATCTTAAACCTTTTGGCTGTTGCTATCTGACTAGATAGATATCATCATGTTCTATATTTTGTAGACTGTCAGAAGATTTCCCTCTTTTACAACTGGAGATTCAAATATATGATTGTACATTGTTAATTTCTTTTCTTTGATCAAATATCTACTTATGTAAGAGTGTGACTTCTCTATTTTTCTCTCCATAACAATGAGCTCTTCCACTTGATGGGAACAGTTTTGCTGATGGGGATATCCACTATTTGAAACAAAGGGTTCTCCTACTGAAACCAGTTTAGTAATTTCTTTTCTAAAGATACAACCTCATAGAAATTTAGATATATCCAAATTTTTTCAAAATGTTTGTTAGATGAATGATCCTGGGTGTTCCAAAAAGATTTGCCCATTAGAAATTTTGAATAACTTTTTATTGCATTGAGATTTTGAACTGTATTTCACAAATGAGTTCTTAAGAACGATTTGAAAAAACTTGGTTTGAAACCAAAATTCAAGTGGTTCTTTCTACCTGCTTGTTGATACACAATTGAGATAGAGCAACTCTTTTCTGCCTTTGGATTGAATATTGCAAACAGTTCAAGAATATGCTGTTGGATTTTTTTTTTTTTTTTTTTTTTTTTTGAGGGACCAACCTTTTTCAAATGGTTTGTCACAAAATAGAAATGCAAATTCTAGCACATCTGCAGTTTCCACAGTAGAAATTCCTGTTCAAAATTCCGATGCAATAAAAAGTTATTGTAAATTTCAATCAACTAAAATCAGATTTTTTTTATTTGATCTGAAATATGTTTGATAATTAATGTTCAATGAATAGTTAAAACTACCATCATTATCATAGCTTTTTACAATATCAGTACCTTGCGTAAATGAACCACCGTAGTCGGTGCATGTACCAGGACTGATTATCTAAAAGAAAATACCAGCACAAGATTTGGACATTGTTGTTCTCTAAATGACTAGAGACCCCAAAACAATTAAAAAAAACTTCTAGAGATGGTGCCTAGTGGTGGACTCCTGCAAATTTTCATGGTAGTAGTCCCAAAAATGTAACCAGGGGTGCTTTGAGACATACACGCATGAGCAAAGAGATGAGAATCTGTAGCTCAATTGGCTGGTTGGCCGGCTGGTTGGTCGGGTGGGCCATTTGTGGTGCTATGTGATTCGATGAGAATAGTTGTTTGATTTGGACAGTTTTATTAACCTCCCTGCTTGCCACTCACTTTTTGCTTCATTTTAATCTTCTATTTCCAAATATTTCTTTATCTCGTCTAATATCACAAATGTAAAGCCTTCATTAAGATCAGGTAAGCTAAAGTGAAAAATAGTCAGGCGACTAATATAAGTATTATTTTGTATGATCATGCTTTCCACTTTGTTTATTTGTTATTTCTAATTACCCTGATTCTACATATCACCAGTGATAGGCACAGCTAATGAAAACACTAAATTGATAAAAATGTAGTGGATGCAAGGATAATCGCTAACTATTATTGTAAGAATTCGCCATAATTCCATTTTTTTTTTTTTTGCTTCAAAACCTTTGAAAACAGACTTGGAGTGTAGTTTAAAATCTGTTTGTTGTATGTTCAGTTTCATTTGGTCATTTATATACTCCTTGGTCATCATATGCTATTGATATGTTACATCTTTTGGTAAGCTCTATGTTCAAGCTACAACATATTGAAATTTCAGCTCTCTAGTCTGTTTTCAAGGGTTTTAGAGCAAAACAAAAAATGAACAGAAGTTAAATCCATATAATAATAGTGGTTATCTTAGCTTTCACTAAGTTTTTACCAGTTTATTGTTTTCGTTAACTGTGCTCACCACTGCGTATGGCATATCAGATATGAAATCCTTGAATATTGTCATTTATGAGCAGCAGTTTATATTTTGAACTTATGTATGTGTGTGTGTGTGTGTGTAAAATACATATTAAATATAATTAGTTGGTGGATATGATATATTGGACAGTATATATTAAGTTAATAATGAGGAAAATAGTTGTATTTGAACTAAATTTATTTTACTGGCATGTTTCAGTTTTATCAAAGTGGCGATATCCACTGAAATAATGTCTCACGCTATTGAAACGCAAGTGGCATGCGTCAAGTATTTTTAAAATTGCAAAGAAACTGTAATGCACAAATAAATCCATATATTCAAAAAATCAAAATTAGTAGGCACAAATAAATCGCCACTTTGATAAAAGTGAAACAACTTAGTAGAATACATTTTATTTCAGAAACAATTGTTTTCCCTATTGTCAACTTGATATATATATATATATATAGCTAACCTACTTATTTTTCCTGCCAGGATAGAGAAATATCCATGTGTTCATTTGATCTCCATTACTAAGTTGTTAGCATGTGTTTTTGTTTTTTCCTTAGATGATTGTATGTGATCGTAATTCATTAGAACTGTGGCTTTCTCTTCATTGTTTATCATTTCTCTCTCTTTATTGTCAGTGTGATTCTGTCCAACGCTTAACTCTTGTTTTGCTGCTTTTCTTACCTTTCGAAATGGTCCTTCCCTTCCCCAGCATGAAGCTTATACTTAGTTAGGGGCTGCCTATCATTTTCTTACTTTTTAGAAAAAAACAAACTCCATTTTAGTCTTGTGGAAGGTAGGGAAGAAGAAATGCCATCATATAATACCAGAAAAATGATCAACTACTTGTAAAACTATATGCAAGCTGTCATCTCAGTGATTTTTACCACACATCTGAAATGCTCTGGCTATTTTGTAGCTCTTCATTAGGAAAATTTTCTCATTGCAATCATTAAGTAATAGCATGATCAATTAATAATGTGAAGATTGTATGAGTATGAGTGCAGGATAAGCGCCTAACGAACCATTTTTTCTTTCAAGTTGACATTTTCGTTATTTTTGTGCTACAATGATAATTTTTTTCTTATTTTGAAACTTGAACATTCTACGTTACAATTCATAAAGTGTTCAAGATTGAAAATAAAATGAAAATGCAAAATTGTAGCTCTTGAAGAATGAAAATATCAAAAAATGGTCCGTTTGTCACTTATCATGCATGGCCACTTGTATATACTGAGATCAAGTAACAATTTTCAAAACATTAGAATTTTTGTTTGAAATACGCAAATAATCTCTAGTCTCTAAAATCCAGTTCTTGGCCAACTGTCCCTTTGATAATGGCACAGCAAGGCCAGAGTTGAAGTTGGTGGAAATTGAGTCGTTGGCTATGTAAATGACCACCCCCATGGGGAAATTTTGTGTGCATGTGGGAGAGGGCAATTGTTAAGTCATTCATCTAGGGGCAACAGTTGTCTTGATAATAGTATTGCTAACCATCCTGTATTTCAATGAATTGTCCTATATCCTATATTGACTTGTAAATGTAGCATAGTCCCTCGGTTTTCATAAGGTGGGGGGCAGGGCACAGACTCTTCATGAAATATGAATTCTGTGAATAATTTGTCTGCCCCCTCTTACTCCGACACTTTGCCACATAGTTATGAAAATTGCTCACTATCAAGACACGAACTGATTAATATAATCAAACCAAATGATGATCATTTAATTGTTTATTTAGTGGATTGAGAAAATAGGAAGAAATATAAATAACAAAATAATCCAGGAAGGGAAAAATTTTAAGCGTTTTCAAGTCATTATTCAGATCCCCCGAAACACTGGGGTGCTTCGCAACCTTCCCTCCTTGACCTATATTTCTCTCTCCAAAAGTTGGCAACCCTACTTGAGACCCTAAAATCCATCTGGGTTTCTACACTGAATTGTCTGATTATCTAGTAACTCTTCAACTAGTGCTATGAATGAAATACTTGGTGAATATTTGAATCTAAGCTTTTTGTCTCCAAAGTGTGGCCTTAGATGTGACCTTTTGCAATGGATGATATGTGCTGTTAGAATAGAGCAGATTAATGATCTTCTCTTGTTCACAAATGTTAATTCACTTGCTTTTATTAACTCGGTGAAATCTGCTGCTGTTTCCTCTTTCTGAGTAGATGACACCATTTAGAATGCACATATCTCTGGCATATTGCAGTCAGCACATAGACTTACTGATATAATAGCTTCTTCTTTTACACAGTATTTTTGAGAATTCACTTGATCATCTTGCATGGTTATTTTTCTTTGTTTTGAAGCCTTTTATTCTGATTTGTATTATAAAACAAATAGCCTTTCTTTTTGTCATATTACTTCTGAAATTGATTTCTTGCTATTGAATATTTTTGTCAATTCTGAGGGATACAAATCATCAAAATTAATATGCAGTGATTCAGTGTATCTAGTGATGTAAAAATATCTACTATAATACACAACGAGCATATATATATATACATATATATATATATATATATATATTTTTTTTTTTAATCTGTAAACCCTAAATCAGGATTGTTACCATATGTATGTAACCTGCTTGAAGAATTGGGACCTTTGCATAATTTTTCCATTTTCCACATTTGTAAAATGCAATGTGTATTCATGTATTTCATATAAACTGTCATTTTAATGGTACGAGTACACTATTTTTTAGTGTCTTAAGTTGAGCTTATTTCCAAATGATATTGTTAAGAGAAATTACTCAATCCAGAGCACACTGATACCTTGTTTTACATTTCCTCTGTTAATGAAACCTCATTATAATTATTTATCTATAAAATAAAAATGCCTCTGCAGGCATCTCCATAAACAATTTACACTAGAAATTCCCATTGGACATTAAAATATACATTACTTGATGAAAAAAATTTTTTCAACTTACCAGTACAAAGAAACATATACTGGGTACATTTTATTTATTTTTCCTAAATTCTTTTATATATTTCAGCTGATAACTTCCCAAATTGTCCTATCAATTAATTTTCTATCCTATATGATCTGAATTTATCTTAGTCATTCATAAAATTATCTATACTTGTACTAGTTAATTTACATAAGATGGTAACCAGTATTTCAAAATTCTTTGAGAATGAAAATTGATATTGCAGTAACTTATTTCACATCAAGCACCAATATATTTTGAAAGAAACAAAATTAGTCTGGAAATAAAAATCTTCTGACAAAACCAGTGGTACTATATTTATTTGTTTCATATTTTTTACTTGTTGCATGATCTAAAAAAAGTGTATATATTTTTTTGATGGAATTACATATAATTTTCTTCAAAGGATTTTTTCCATATATGCAGGCCTGCTGTATTTTAAATGAGTGTATTTCTTTCAATAATTGAAGTAATTTATCTCCATAAAAAATGACAACAAAGTTTCTAATAGTTAAATTGAAAAGTGGTACATAATCATTGTTAATCAAGGTATTGGTGTATTAGATTGCACCACAAGAAATGTCAGATTTCGACAGGGTAAAAAGTAAACTTATATTTTAACCAAAGGAACTTTTTTTAACTCAAGTTTGTATTCATTATAGTAAAGGATCATTTTTCATCATAATAAATTTCAGGAATAGTTCATTGTTGTTAGCAAGTAGGGAAGAGTAAACCTCAAAACAATGTACTTTCTGATTTTCAATCAATTTGTGTGGAATCTATTTGTTTGATTTCTTCTCCTTCCCTCTTGTGGCCAAATGACTAGATACAGTCATCGGAGAAACTGTATTATTTTTAAAAGAGTTAAAATTGTTGTTCTAGAGATATCTTCTGGAATTTTTCTCAATCGGTCATCATTGGTGATGTACAAAGATCTTCTCCAAGGCTCATGTAGCAAATTTTAAAAATCATCGTATTGTATGTATTTGTTCTTTCAGTAAATGCGAAATCGATATTTCTTTCTACTTCAGCTGTATCCTCTCTTACAAAACTTGCTAGTTTCACTATTTTCAAGAGTGAAGAAACAAAGTTTATGAACAGAGCATGTAAAATGTAAACTACAACAGTAGATTTGCCAGATTTATATTGACAAAATACTATATAATATGCACCAAATCAAGAATAATCGTCAGTCTGACACTTCATGTGGTACAACCTAATATGAGTTGTACATTTTTAAATAATCATTCAAATTTTTTTTATTGATACAATTTGCCCTTTTTTTTATTTTTATTTATTTATTTATTTTTTTTTTTTTTAGAAATCTAGGATAATGACAGATTTGTAAGAATTCTTTTGACTAATATAATCAATTTATAAAAGGATCTTGAAAAAGAATTGTTACATCAAGATTGATTGCAGAACTTGTATCTATGGAGCTGAGATTATTGATACAATTCCAATCTTCGTAGTTCCTGTTTCTTGACTGTAATATTTAGTGACTCATTTGAAATATAAGTGATGATTTCCATGTACATAAGTGGAATGTTTGCTTGAAAGATAGATTTAATACTCAAGTGATTTTTTTATGCCTCAAAAAATGATTTGAGTTTTGTTCAAGTTATTGTGAAAACAGTAGCTGTAAGATACTTCTCATAACATTGCAGCAAAAATATAACTTTTGGAAACCTTGGTTTTTTGTTTTTTTTCTTTTTCTTTGTTCATTTCACATATTTCTTTTGTAATTCTCCTTTTTTTAATGGATATGGTTTATTACATTTTCAATTTATCTCAAAAAAAGTTTTTTCAATTATTTTTTTTTCTATTCACACTATCTGTAATGGGGAAATTTTGCAGCTTTTTTTAATGAAAACATTTATTGAAACTTTCCTTGTTTGAAGGTAAAAATGTTAGCTTGATTTCCTGCTGTTGTGGAATGTTTTTTTTTTTTTTTTTTTTCTTTTTTTTTCTTTTGGCTTTAGCTTAATACCACTCGGTATCTTCGTTCTCGCTTCAGCCATTACTAACTGCATCAGAAATGATTCACGTCTTGATTTCTTTTATGGCTTGAATTTCCAGCTTTCTTTGTTTTATTGTATCTAAACAATGGATGCATTTTTCCTTTCATTTATTCTATGAAGACTTGATCACTTTTATCTATTGAAATTGACTGCTCTAATTACTTTAAGTTTGTATGAAGTCTCCCCACCCACACACATACATACAACTCATGCCAAATGATAATTATCTGATATATGATTGTGCAAGCCCTTAGATTTATTGAGTGAATGCTATGCACATTTGTGTAATCTCGAAATTTTTTTGCATCTTGTATCTGAATCAGAGCCGGCCTGATGCATAAGCAAACTTGGCAGCCACTTGTGGCCACAAAGGGGATCCCATGCCTCAAAATGGCTTGGGCTGGCCATTATTTTGATCTCTAATAAATGAAATTTAACTTAATAAATTGTAGGCACTTTATAACACGGAGATCAGGGTCCATAATTCTCTACTACTTAACAAGTGAGTACACACTGTAACAAATTTTTATACCAATCTTACTGAGACGGTCTCTTGTTATAGAGCTCTATGCCAAATAGCTTCTCTTATTGAGGCAATATTTTTTTATTTTAGGGATATTCTTTAGTGCAAATGTATCGGTTTATATTTCAGTTCTGCTTTAAAATTAGTGTAAATGCTTTTCATTCTGAGGAAAAGATATTTTTGAAACCATAATTATTGTTTATTAAAAATTGTTTCAACTATAATCAAACTTGCAATAAATTACTAGGTACCTAATTTCAGTATGGCCATTAAATGTTAGGCTTGCCTATAGTGTATGATTTTGTCTAAATTTTAACTAAGTTCAACTAAATAATCATAATAGAGTGGGGAAGTGACGTCATCAGCCAACTTCCAGTTCCAAACAAACATTTCGCACTAGTGTTCTTACATAGATATTTACATAGTTTCAGTTTGTCACTATAGGACATCCAGTTTATACTGGATAAGAAATTTTTATAAAAGAAACTAGCAAGATTTTCTCTATGGGTCATTCCATATCAAGTGAACCACTGGTCCACATTAGACCATCTTCGATTTTGCTCTCGCGGGCTCTAAAGGGTCTGAAATGGAAAAATTTTTGAATTTTAGCTTAATATTCTTTACTCATTCAGTCACTATGGATCCAAGAAAAAGGATTACTTTGGTCTGTGTGATGGCAACCAAATTATTTATTTTCAACTAGCCAGGATCCTAATACGCAACTTCTGCACTGAAAATTTGTCCTCAAGGTCAGCTTTTCATTAGTGTTTGAAAATGTTATCAGCCCAGCTTTAGAAAATATTTCGCCCAGATGTCAAAGTGGGCTCCAAATTTCACTGATATTTCCAAGCAATCATAATTCAGGAACTGGCCCATTTCGTGAGCTTTGGCAGGGAAGACATTAGTCTCAATGCACTGCTAAATGTCAAAATCTGAATCTTTCACCAAAGTGGGATATTTTCCCAAAATTGGTCCACTTAGAATGACCCCCATGTGAAAACACTGGTGTAAAATGTTTGTTTTGTATAGTAAATCAGCTAATAATTTGTCCCTTTTTTTGAAAATTTACTTCATTGCGTAGAATCCATGCAAAATCAATCAAAGTTTGTGTTGGTAAGCATCATGTTTCTCGTTTGCACTGTGTAACTGAGATTTGTTAAAATTTTACATAGAAATTTCATCACTAGTTTACTCAGTACATTTTTTATTGGTAATTGGAATAAATGTCTTTTGCTTTATCATCATTTGATGTAGCATTGGATACTTGTGGAAGACTATTGTATAACTCACTTCTATTTAGCTTTTTAATTTGTTTATTACAATACATGGGTTGGTACGTTTTAGTTGCTTTACTTTAAGATGCTTTAAAGCAAAGATTTGAGACCTCTTGTGTGTCTTGATAACCAATAATGAATCCATTTTTCTATTGGCTCCGTGAGAAAAACATTTGGAACTGGGTTCTGCGGGATGGTTGGAAACCGAGACTCCGGTTTCTTTTTTTTTTTTTTTTATGGTCAAATATTAAATAGTACTTGAATAGATGAATTTGCAATTTTATATAGCCTATATTTTGTTTATAGTATTCCTCTGTGTGTCTGAAGGTAGGAAAAAAAAAACTCCATAAGTATTTCATTAATTCTGTATAATATCCGATATTGTTTTTCTATGTAATTTGAACTGGACTTAATGCTTCTATTGCTCAAACTTATCGAGGCCAACAGCACCTTTTTTTATAGTTGATTCTGGTGCAGCTTAGAAATAGTTCTGTCTAGCATTTTTATTTATTTCATTATATATATATATATATATATATATATATATATATATATATATATATATATATATATATATGATTATACACACACACACACTCTTCACAATGTGATCATCTTTTCTCATTGATTTAGATTTAAGTCTTATGGATTTCAACTTAGACAAGGGAAAATTGGGATAACTTTCTAGGTGCTACCATTGGGATAAGGTTTAAGGTCTTAGATAAGTTGTCAGTTTCATTATGATGGTAAAGTAAACTTGATTGCATCATATTTTTCAAAATACCAATTGTATATTCATCAAATTTCATATTTTTTTTACTTTTATGTTTTTAATTACTTATTAGATTGACCATCGATTTCTTTTATATGCCTCAACTTGATAGAAACAATCCAATAAATGAATAATTTTTTTTCTCATCAATAATTATTTGGAGGTAGTAATGTGGAAGGACTATTGAAACATCTAAATAAACAACTCTGATAGTTGATTTGATTTGTATAGAATTTTCATTTGGACGGGGGGAATCTCTTTAATTGAAAAAACAAGAATCATAAGTCCAATGATGTGTCCACCATCCTTATGTCCATATTTGTGAGTTTTAATTTCGAAGGAAACTTGAACAAAGTAGTAGCATTACTAGTTGTGATATTAGTAGAGGGAGAGAAAGGGGAAAGTGATGTTGGTTTACTGTAAAATTTGGCTATTTGAAAAAAAAACAAAAAAAACTAATGAGTTGAAATTGAAGTAAGAGTACAATGTAGACAATTTTAGCTATTTTTTATGACAGTTCTAGTTATTGGTAACAAACGATATTTGGCACAACTAAAAGAAAAATCCCAAATATTTGATCAGAATAAATGTTCATTCAATGATGTCACTCGTTCTCTTCCTTCCTCTTTCTGTAGTTCAACATAACTGGAACAGTCCAACCACATAAAAAGGGAAATATTGAGATGTGTGGACACATCTAAAAACATCTTTTTGTTGCTAATGTTTAAAGAACTTTGTCCATCTTTTGTTTAATATATTTCTTAACAGCTCAAGATAATTTTTCACTTTCTTTTACTCAATTATCAGCCATCCTATGTGTTTCTGTCAGTTAACATTGTCTGGCATTGATTTACTTATCTCTAATGCTTACATAATGAGCATTTTGAGCTTCTTTCATCTTTTCTGATGAAAATGATTCCCATTTCATTTGTTTTTGCCTCTTTTATTCCAAGTGGAAAATTTAGACGAAAAAGTTACATTAATGCTGTGATTATTTGGATATAAGTGAATGCAACAAGATGGTGGTTGTAATAGGACAATGTTGAAGTGAAAGATTTGAGAAAAAGTGTTACATATCACAAATTTATATCATCGTGAAGATACGGTTTGATGAATTTTGCTGAAATTCCTTGATTGAAAGCGTCTCTTAATTTATTTCATAAACCACTTGATACCGCTCCTAATTGACAGTGGAACTCTTCTGGGAATAAAAGGGGAAAAAAATAATGAAACTATAATGTGAATAGAATTATTTACTATACAGTAGAAGGGAGGCAACTTTGGTCATTACTCATTCTCCTTGATAATAACATTCAATTTTTCTCCTATGAATTTAAGAGATAATTGTTTTTACTTACTTGAAAAAAAAATTTCGTTATTTTATTGAGGTCTGCATGTTCTTTTGATAGATATATGTAATAATCTTTTATCTGCATGATTATCAAAGCAGAGTTAATGTGTGGCTCTCCTTAATGCTTAATCTTAGTCACTCACTTTCTTGAGAATTCTTCGATCAGGATTTGTTGTATTGAATGTTGTTGTCTTCCGTTATTCTCTTTTGTCACTGTTCACTTCATTGTGCTGTCCTATGTGTGCGTGTGAGAGTAAATCTACAATATCCTTTTTCTGTCTGTTGAATGTCAATCGATTCTGTGACCCTTGATAGTAATTTCATGCACTTTAGATAAGCCTTCCTTTGTTTTTCAATTTCAATGTGTCAAATGTGCTTGTTCTTTTATTGTTGGTCTTTATACCATCCTAACCCTCCCTCCGTGAACAGATCGGGAAAGAAACTTGAACTTCGGATTCTAATAACTATTAGTTTCATCAACAGTCTTGTACGAATTTTGATTTTTTTTTTTTTTTTTTTTTTTTTTTTTTCCTTCCTTTTTTCCTTGAATTAACTGGGGAAAATGCAGTATTCTATTTTCTGCCAATATTTTTTTCTTGTATTTCAAAGAATAAATCCGATTCGTTTTTCAAGATAAGGGAAGTAACTTAGTATTCTTATTATTCAAACCTTAATTATTTCCCCTTATATTCTAAAGTAAATGAGAACACTTTGGAAGTGGTATTTCATTAATATTTACATTAAATCTTTCCTAGCGTATTCTTTTAATTATACATAATCTAAACTTGCAACTGTAACATGATCCTATAATTTTTTAATGTTTTGTTGAAAGTATTTACAAACCATTACAAATGTTTTAAAAGTTTTAGTGCTTAAATCATTGCATGACAACTTTTAGTTTCTGATAATTATTCCTTATACTAACCCTTTATCATGTACCATTTCTATTATTTTTATTTCTTATTTTGTTGCTATGATTAATTCATTTGCATGCCCATAAAAATCTTGAGTGAAACTAAAAGCCTAGCAAAAACCACACACTTCTTCCCAGTTGAAAATCTTGTTTGATAATTCATGGAATCATCAATCACATGTCGATTTATTTGTCAGGCGAAATCTCGGCTTGTCTCATTGCATCCTTCCCAGTTCAGGTATATATGCAGCAGGCTTATTATGATCATTTCTTATTTCTTACTATTCTAACTTTTTGCTTATTGTTTTTCTTTGCAATTTTGCCTGTTTTTATTTGTATACTTGACTGTTTTTAATGTAACTTATAGGGTTATTAAAAAAAAAAAGTGCAACTTTGTTAATATCTCCAAGCTCTTATTTCCCCCCTTGATGTTACTAATGTCACTTTTCGTTTGCACCTGCACTGCTTCTTCGTATCTCATATTGCAGAAAATTGTTTCACTTCATGTTATTTGTGTGGTATGTATATATATATATATATATATATATATATATGTATATGTGGTATATATATAATATATAATATATATATATATATGTATATATATACACTTACCTCCAGGTACAAATGCATGTGTATGTATTTTGTAATTTTTTCCTCTGCCTATCAATTGTTTTTCCAGTTCTCAACTCCCATTTTCCACTCATTAAGCTTTCTAAACTATTTTTGATTTTATGCTTCCCCTCCCTTCAAATCTATCAATTCATTCACAATGAAAGAATGCCAGTAACTGACATCCACCCCCCCACCCCCTTTGTGGCTGTCTATTGTTACTAATATAAATTCCCTCCTCATATCTGCATGTATTACTATTTGTAGTTGCTAGTTCTTATTGTTCAACTGCTGTTACCAACCTATATTTAGTATTATGGACAGCTATGTTATCTTAGCAGATAAGGCAACTACCAATGCATTTTACTTTGCTAGATGACTAGTTTGTCCTTTACAAAAAATCACTTGTGTTGTAGAGTTGGTTTTTGTTCAGCATGCCGTTGTACCTATTTTTTCATGTATGTATGTATGTGTGCGTGTGTGTGTGTGTTTTACTTGAATGATATCACTCAAGTATCCAGTTGTTTTAAGTCTCACATGCTCTCTTTGTGTTTATTGTATGCTTCAGTTATCAAAACTAAGATTTAACATGCTTCTATAGAATCATGTGTTTGAAAACTTTACCCTTTGGTTGAAAGATCTCATTACAGATATGATTTATACTCAATGCATTATTTGCACTTCCTTACTTGGTGGTATCCAACATTCACAAATACTTTTACTTTACAGAAGGAAGAAAGTGTTTGCTCACCTATAACAGAAATATTTTGATTTCTGTGGTGTCCAAAGATATTTTTAACGGAATGGGAAATGTCTCGTATTTCTTTTTAAACCTGCATTCGTATTCCAATAGAAAAAAAAGAAGTGTCTTAACTTCGAGCAGTTAGCTAAGAATTGAGATTTTTATATCTTGAAAATGTGGCTCAGGGTTGCCAGGTTTGGTCTGAAGGGGAAATAATCTAAGCTTTATCTTCGGGATTTATCCTACTCAGGCATCTGAATTGTATCAAATTTGGAATTCAAATAAGTCTGGAGGCAGAGGTTCAATACCTGACTCTTGAAGTCTCCGAGATGAATCTTGGATCATCTCCCCTTACAAATTTGGCAACCCTGATCTGGAGGACAGCTTTTATTTCTACTCAATGCTGCGAAAGATTTGAATCTGACTTTTCCTGAGTTATAAAACAGCACATCCAGTAGAACTTTGATATCTCTGGATATTATCAAATCTTTTAATTAACACAACAGCAATTAAACATCTAATCACAAAGTAGGATTTCTGTGCCCTTACAAATTGAGGCATTCCTTATCAAGTAGAATGTCACCTATAGCTAACTTTTCCCATTATAATTAACCTGTGATTTCCACTTTTTATTTTTTCTCCAAACTCGAGGCATTGATATTTCAGATTTTTTCTAGAAAAGGAGAAATTTTCATATAAGTTAAGACGAACACCTTTCTTGATTGTTTTTATTTTAGATTGAATATATTCCATACATGATATGAATACTTTGATGACTGTAAGAAATTCATTTGAAACGGCTCATATTTTTGTGTTGGAAGAAGAGCAATATATCTGGATATTAAATATCTGAATATATATATCTTCTTTCTGCTATTGGCTCATCAATATAAAGATCTTTTTTTTTTTGTTTTTGCTTGGGCTTGTTTTTCTTTTATTTACTTGTAACACATTATCCAAAATCTGATTTTTTTTCTTCCCATTCATATAAATAATGGAGATATTACCTTAGTAGGTTTCATGCTGACATTTTTCTTTTTAAAAATAAGTTTAAACTTTACAGCTTTGTTTTTAAATAAAATTTGATTCAAAATTGTAATTGGTGACAAATTGAAACCTTTTATATGTTGTCTTTTGTGTTGACATGCTATAAACAAGCTATACCATGTACTGTATTTATATTATGTACCGTATTATGATGATTTGAGTTGTTTAAATGCATGTTAGACATGACCATCATTTTTTGATACTGTCTTAGACCTTCACTGCTCAGTATTATTTCAGTTTATGCATGTCCCAGCTTTCAAGTTGGTCTTTAAGTTATTCCTTGTACTAATCAGCAAATTGTTTTTATTATTACAATCTACTGCCACCAATCCCACTGAGCAACTCCCATTTGACCCTAAAGTATTTTTCTGTGTCCTTAGTATCCCCCCAACCCCACCTGCTTGGTAGCCACTTGGTAAATTCCTTAATTGCTTTCGAAACACTCTAGCTTTCTTTTTCTTTTTTCTTTTTCTTTTTTCTTTTTTTTTTTTCTTTTTTTTCTTTTTTTTCTTTTTTCCTCTTATTTTTACAAAATAAAATTTGGGTTTCTTGACCTTTGCTTAAATTTGCTCTCCACTCTTGAGACCTGATTTTTAAAAGATTGTTTCCACAGACAATATTTTAAAAACTTTTGGAGAACTCTTTGCAAGACCCATTTCTTACTTTCAAAGAGGCTGCTCTGTTTTTCTTCTTATTGGCACTAATATCCTCATCCTTTCTTCACATTAGCAAACCATTTGTTTTTTGTACTCAAATTGGGTTGTCTTTCCAACAGCTTGAAAACTAAACCTTACTGCAACTAATCTTCTCCATTTTTACATTTTTAAAAAAGAATATTTATTTAATGAAAAAAAACCCCTTTTCTTCATTTCTAACTTTTTTTTTTTTTTTTTGCATGCCTCTTGGATTATTCCCCCAGTGTTTGTTTTTTTTTTTTTTTTTTTTTTTTTTTTTTTTTTTTTTTGTGCTCTTCTCACTAACAACGTCTCTAGGTGTGGCACTGTATGTAAGTACTCCATGCCTGTATGCAACAAACAACAAGCAGGTTGCTGCAGTGGCATAGCCTTTATGTTGTATAGCTTGTCTTCACTTTAATTCTTTCTTGATTCTTCTTCCTTCATGCAGGTAAATATGTTGGTAGCTTTCCCAAACTGGTATCGGGCACCTCCTAACATTACTAGCAGTGTTAATCAACTTATCAAACTATGACCCTTAAAAAGTTTTTTCTTCTTCTTCTCTAGGTAAAGCTGGCATTGTTGCAACTAAAAAGTCAGATCCAGTAACTGTTAGCAATGCATTGCTTGCAGATTCACAAGTAAGTTATCAGTTCATATATTAAAAACTGTCAAAATAGGTTTCTTCAGTTTTCAAGTTGCTGGCTATGTCTTTATGTATTATGTGTATAGGGTAGGCCTATGTAACTAGAAGGCTAAAATTTTCAACTTGTACTTTTCATCTCTAGAAAAAAAAAAAAGTTTATCTATTTTTTTTATTACTCCCCCCTCGCTCAAATTTTTGTGGAGGGTTCAATTCACAATGTAAGATTATGCCATATTGATCCTCTTGTTTGTGTCCAGCAGCTTTCACGTTGGTTTTTCAAAAACTCAGGTGTTTTTAGTGATCATTAGCCTGCAAATGGTGAGAAGAGTAATTTATCCATTGCAACACAGTATGCTGCCTAAAGATGTTAGTCATATGACAGTTTCTTTTGATTGACTAAGCAGACCTGTCTTTTTGCTAATATCAATGCTGTTTTTAGCCCTCTGAGGGGGGGACTTCATACGCCAAGAAAAAAGTTTGTCTTTACTCTGCAGATGACTCTTATCGCAGCTTAGCCATACTTGATCAGACACACAAGTTAGAGGTTTGAATGTTATTGGGTGCACAAAATCTTGACACACTTGAAAAAGAATGTAGAGTTCTAAAGTTTAATCACCTGAAGATTATTTATCCTATATAACAGTTCTCGAATTGAAAACACTCTCCTGATACTGAAACTGAACAACTTCAGTATGCAATCTCTCTTATTTGCTTCAAGTCTAAAATGTGCAATATTTTTGCTCTTTGGTAAGCATAACAGTTATCTAAATCAGATTAAGTTTTTTATCAACTTTGAGTAACTATCTAAAACTGCTCAATGTAGGGTAACTTATTAGAAACTGTCAACATTGGTTTCTTCAGTTTTCGAATTGATCCAGCTGGTTTGCTGCATATATATATATATATATATATATATATATATATATATATATATATATATATATATATATATATATATATATATATCACGCATACAGGCAGCTCCATTGAAGCTAGAGGACTGAACATTAAAATTCCTATATAAATCTACAAAAAACTTCCCTCCTTTTTTTTTTCTTAACACCTCCCCCTAGGGTTTTTTTGTTTTTTTTAAATCTAAATTTAGATCATTTAAAAGAGTGGAAGTCATTTGTAGAAACTGGTGGAAGATCAATAATTTTTTTTTTTTTTTTTTTAATTCAAGTACCGTTGATCCAAACAACTTCAGACACTACTTACCTTGTGTGCTGACTAATATATCTGGTGAATGTTGAGTTAGCACAATGGTTAGACAGATTTCTTCAGATGTAGTTAGATGCTTAATCTATTTTAACTATTTCTGTTATCGTATTTTTCTCAACATCAGAATGTATAACTTAGTTGAAACTAGTATAACAAAAGAATTCTCAAATATTGTTTTGAATAAATGTTCATCTTTTTATTATTTATTTTTTTCTGTACTTCAAATTATTCCTCTTCATTAATGTCTAATTCATCTGATGAAATTAATTGGAAGAAAAAGTTCATCGAATATTTCTTGCTAGGAGCTGGATATATTTCTTTATGGTCTTTATCAAACTTCATGATATTGCCACCTCTACCTAAAAATGAATCCCCATGGCCAAATTGTTTCATTTTTCTCACAATATCCGCTCTCTGTGAGTTCCTATCTCTATCACCCAAGACATTACTAATCCACCTGACCCATCCTGACTCTTCAGACAGTGGTTCAAAGTTATGAAGAGTAATACAAGACTCGACAAGATCAGAGGCACTGACTAAGTAGAGTTGTCAGTTTCAAGTGAGCCGGTTTAACAAAACCAATAAGAGCCCCCAAAAGATATAATTTACATCATGAAAAAATTAGGATTTAACCATGTACTCTCTCTTATTAATTTAAAAAGACATAATGTGTGTGTTTGCATTCATTGGAAAAAAATATGTAGCCCAGTCTGAATACACCAAGACATTGAATTTTTATCAGGAATTTTTTAAAAAATGACTTGGTTTATGTATTTTTAAAAAAATTCTTGGTAAAAATTTGGAATCTCAACATCTTCTGACGGGGCTAGGTATTTTTTTTTTTTTTTTCTTTTTTCAAAGTGATGGGTTTTGAAACACTGATCGGTCTGAGTTTATATTGTTAACAGAAGTAACTTCCACTCAAACACTTTCTGTTATCATTCTTCTTGATAAGATTTATTACAAAGAATTTTCTAACGTTTGGATTTTTGTTGTCCAATAAGGTTGTGGTTGCTAAATAAAGTCCATCGTATGTCAGGCATTTCTGTAATATTACCTGGCTCTATAGAAAATCTTAAAACATGAAATAATTGACTGAACTTGTAAGGAAAAAAAAAATTTTGTTCTAACATTTATTTATTTATGACTCCTTTTAATCTAACGTATACTTAACATAGGCCCTTATTAGCTTGAATATACAACCAACTAGGTGGTTTTATTGTTGTTATAACCCAGAAAAGGTCCTATCTCGGCCTAAAATTATTTCTTTAGAGTTCTAAGAAAGTATAATCGGTGCTTTCCAACATCATCTCTCGTCATAAGGTAAACTGTAATATTTGTAACAGTAATGATCGGATCTTTGATAGCAATTGGGAACAAAACATTGAACCATGATGGTTGTGTGCTTGCTTTGTTATGCCCTTGTCCTCTTGACTTCTAATGGGAAAAAAACGCATAAATCCATAAAAATCACTTAATGTTATCAAATTTTTTTATCCAGTATAAAATGGAGGTCTTATCTGACAAAACATGTAAAATTATGGTTGAAATAACCAAGAAAACAACAAAAAAAAGAAATGAGCAGAATTTCCTCTAGTACTATTTTAGTTTGAATTCTATCCCAGCTGGAACTGGGAATTTATCAAGACGTCAGATTTTACCACTCTATTGAACTCTTCAATGAATATTATAAAAAAAATAGTGGATCTCTTCTGTGAATTGAATTTTTTTTTCTTTTTCAAATCACCAATCGGAAGTTATATCCCTTGAAATTGACTTTCTATTTTCCTTGTACAAAATTAAGAGTTGAATTTTAATTGGCTCTTTTTTTGGAATCAACTGCTTAGTTTCTTGACATTATTTACTCTTTATTTTAGACCCAAATATTTTAACCACTGCGCATTAGTTGTTGTCATTCGTTGACAGTCCCAATCTTGAGATATTGAACTTTTATCTACACAAGTAAATGCCTTTTGCTTTGCCAACGGTATACTTGAAACTATATTTTCTATCAGTTTGTTTATACAGTAATTTGAAAAGTTAACACAAAGTATTAACCACTAGAATTCTTGTATTCATTTTGAACATAGCAGTAGCAATAATAATAATAATAATGGTAGTTTAATTATCGGCAACCAACGAAATTAACATATTGCTCTTACTGACAGCAAAACGGCCAAATTTGTTCCCATGTATTCACTTTATCCTATTCCTCTCTTTCTGTTTGTATCAGCAGCCAGTGGAACAAACACACACACATGTACAGCAGAACAACCAATATTGTGTTGGCTTTATTCCCTTCCTCTCTTTCTGTTTGTTGTCACAGACAGATAGTCTGCAAATTATGTTCAGGATTGTTTTCTTCTTGGTGTTACATTGAAATAGTTATTTTCCTAATATTGACTCTTAATTAATTGTGAAGATAGAGAGAGCAGGATACATTTTTCAAGAGGTCACTACTGTATCCTGAAATTTTTTTTTATTCAAAACAATAATGATAATAGTGAATTATATTAGAATATGAAGAAAAAAATTACCACGTTTATTACTCCTCTTTGCTGTATGTATATGAATTCCTTCATAAATTTGTTCATTTGGGGTTTTATATCTTTCAAGATTGGTAATATTATACAAGAAGATTAAAAGACAATTTGTATTGTCACTCAACAGGCTGAGAAGTAGAACTTGGCCAAATATCATTCACTGACTGATAAGTATAAGTTTGTACCCTGTGTGGTCAAGACATCTGAGTTGATGGGTCCCAAAGTTTTGATGCTTCTCCGCCAAATATGTTCCAAAGCAGCTCATGGGTGTGATAAAACACATGAGATCTGGCAGTTGTCTGTGATGACACGTTCTTCATAATGATTGAAGGAATGGACGGAAAATACTTCAAAACTGAAGTAGTTCCTGCTTTTACTCATATTTGGTAAAAAAAGCAGTCGAATATTTTCAGATGATAAAATTTCAGAGCTGAACAATTCCATTCAGACATTTTCTTCCTATGTCATCACTTAACTTGGTGCATTGTTTTGTTTTTTTTTAACATTTTTTTTTAAATTTTCATTGTTTATTTTCTGAATGTTCTAATAAACCATTTACAATTGGAATAGAATTGAGATTAAAATATCAAATACTTATATTTTATTCAGCAAAAAAAGCTGCATTTCATATTTTGTATGTTGTTAAATTCCTTCTCAGGAATTAACTCAATGACAACAAATATGACCTTCACCAAAATTACAACTCATCAAGGCTGCTGATGAAGCTGAAATTTAGCATGTAATCTTGTTTCAAAACTGGGGTCTGCAGACCCCTGGGTGTCTGTCAAATAATTCCTAGGCTTTTCAGTAATTTTCCCTTTTGATTTAGCATTGTGAATCTAGTGGCAAAGAAACATCATCATCGATCGCACAGCTAAAAACATGATTATTGTTCACATCCCAGTATTTTACATTAGAATTTGAATAAATGTAATCTATTTAAAATAGATATGATTTTTCTCCATGTCAAAAATTGCTTTTTTTAGTTTAATAATTAGTCTTAAAAACTAAATGCTAAAAATTGGGTCCACCAGAAAATTTTCTCTATAAAAGGGGTCCTTGAGTTTTCAAAGTTCCAAAACTACTGCTCTAGAAGATTTGAAAAGAGAAATTTGGGTCTTCCCCGACAGGCCACCTTATTTTATTTTCATCTTATATCTGGAATTATTATTATTAATTTTATCATGCTATTTATGTAGAAAAATATGTAGAAACTATTTTTAGTCCCCTTCCATGGCCGGATTCAAAGATCTTTTTTAGTTAAGGAAAACTGTTTTCAAAAGGTTGAAATATTTTCAGAACTTTTCCAAGTTACAGTCAGAGTGAAGTTGGACACCTGAAGCAACCAGTCTTGTTGCTCTCCATCTTCAAGCAAGTCTATCTCATAGCAGTCCCAGTCTCATTGTTGACATAACTTCATAAATATGTTGATTATTCGTGGCATAAGATATGAGCAGTATTTCCTCTTTATGTCACTCATTATGTTTGTTGAAATAAATTGATGATGTTGCATTTCTGATGTTTCTGAATGTTAAAACAGTTGCCAAACTCTGGTAGAAAATGAATTTAGATTCCCTGCTTGACTGACACGGGTGATCCATGCCATCTCTCAGTACCATTAAATTGAAGGGAACACGTGTTATCTCAGCTAGAAATAGGACTTGCTTAGCTGATTTAAATCATCAAATACTAGATTAAATATTTGTCACAATAGTCCATATAGATTGCTATCAAAAAAAAATGAATAAAATTGATCGATATCTAATTTCTTTTTGAAAATTGGTATTCGTGACTTTGTTTTCTAAGAAAAAATTTAAACATGTATACACTCAGCTGAAAATGAACTGTCAGTCTTCTTTTCACTCTCACCTCTATAAATGATACCAAAAGAAGAGCAGCTGATAGTCATTTTCCCTCTCACTCTCCCCTCCTCTCTATAAACAAAAGTTTCCACTCCAATTAGCTGAAAATAAACATTCATTCTCTCTTACTATCCCTTCGTCTCTGTGAAAGATATAAAGTCCCCCTGCTTATTTTTATTTGCACCAAGTTGTCCATCTTAGCATTAATTTACATTGTGGATCACCATCCTCCCCTCTCCACAAAAAAAAAAAACAAACATATTCTAGGGTTTGATTTTCAATAACTAATATGCTAATGACCTTTCGTGGGGTTATTTTTATGGTAGGCTGTCATATACACTTGGCTGAACGAACAGATTCTTGGTGAAATACAATGAGGCAGAAGTTAGTATCTTCTTATAGACAGAACTTGGGAATTCAGTTCTTGTGAGAAATCATTGTCTGTAGCATTTAGAATGAATCATCTGAAACATGCTTGGAAAAAAAAACAAAAACAAGGTATTCAATCGTCCAAAAAAACTTATTGACATGTAAGACATGTTTTGTTCTGTCATTGGAAATTGAATGAAAAAAGAACATACTTGAGTGGTGGAAAAAACTTGTACAAAAGTTGATTTTTATCATCATAATCTTTGTGCTATTTAGAATAAAAATGGTGAAAATTCTAGTATAAAACTCATTTGCCTATGTTTTATACAACTTGTGGTATTGAAAAGTTGTTTATGTAACATAAAACAGGTAGCAGTAACTTGCATTAAGAAATTTTAGACAAAAGATATTTTAAAATCTACTGAAAATCAATCGATTATAGGATTCCAAAATTTTCCACACTTTTTTATTCAATGACAAAAATTATCAGTTTCCTTCTCCTGAATATCAAATAATGTAGGAGAAAATTTATTTTCTTTCATGCGAATACACCTCTAATTCTGCAAATAATTTGATATTTTTACCTAACAAAATCAGGCTTCTTTTGATTCTTTACATGAAAAAATCATTTAAAATCACTTACCAGGAAAATGAAGTCTTTACCTTCTAAGAAATATTCTAGATGTCTTTGGAAAGTAAAAAAAAAAAGAAAGAAATTGAATTAAGATGTTGCCTTTGGCAATTTCTATTTTCATATGCTAAATTATGCTCTAGTCTTATAGTTTACGAAAAGAAAAGAAATATATCATTTGTCTAAATAGAATGTTTCAAGATATTTTTATTGAATATTTTGATTATTTCAATATCAGTGAAAATTTCTTTTATTCTTTCATTCATCATCATCAGTCTTTTAACGTCCATTATTGGACATAGACTTTCCCCGGGATCTGCAACATTTCTCTATCATGGGCATCCCGGAGCCAGTATTTTCTTAACTTGTTCAGTTCATCTCTCCATCTTGTATTCTGTTGGCTTCAGTTTTGCTTGTGATACTGTGCTTCAATTGATTTTTCAACCCATTAACTGCAATAGATGGCTAATACTGATAGTAATCCATGGTAAGGAAAAGAAACCTTTGTCTGGTATTATAATCCATTGCAGGATGATAGCCCTGACTCAGAAAGAACTGAGTTGCCATGAATCAATTAAACAGAAATTCTGCTGAGTTTGCTATAGAACTGCAACGAAGGAAATTTCCATTGTTTAAAGTTGAATGGTTAAAAAGTAACAGTGTGTTGATTAATTAAGTAGGACTTATATGATGGAAAGCATTTGTAGAATTATTTCTAGTAGTTTGAAGGAACACGTTCCTTTGAAATTATCAACTCAAGGCAGTTAGTGCCTTAGTTGTTGTCAAGTCATGTATTGCTCTATGTAACCTTGTATCATTGTCCAAATAGTCTGGTGGAGTAAGTGGGTTAGTAAAGTCTTAGTTGACAGAGAGAGAACTTACAGAGTGTGAGTCTTATGAAACAATTGAAGCAACTTCTCTGCAGTGATTCATTTTTACGCAGAGGTAGTCAGAATATTTATTTATTTTTTAAATTTTATTTTTATAAATTTATCAATCTGGCTGCCTGACTGAGCATTCTTCTGTTATGGAAACAAGTCACAATTCTTGTTGAAGCATAGGGTTGCCAGATTTGGCCAGAAAAAGAGATAATCAATGCTTTATGATACACTTGGCCATCACAGATATTGGAATGATGTTGAATTTGGAAATTGAGGAGAATCTAGAAGCAAAGGTTCCATAGAAGACTCCTAAGGCCATACTCGGGACACTGCTTTTGAACCTCAGTTTTGGGTAAGTCTCTGAGATAATTTGAGCTTTATCTCCCCTTCTGGCCAAACCTGACAACCCTGATATGCTTTCTTCAAGTGAAGGTTTTCAAACTACAAAACCAAAATATTGTGATTAAAAAAAAAAGATTTTAAAATGTTATAGAATATTGGTGTGTTTTGTGCTAATATTAATTTTCATGGGTGTTCCTGAAAAGTTAGTGGAAGCAATTTGTATCACTTTTGTTATCTTTTGATCAAAAAAATCAACGGTTTTACTCTTTTGTATGGTATACGAATTTAATGATTGATAGAAATTACTGATTTTCCTTTTCATCTTCATGGCTTGTGAAAGTTTATCTATTTCTGTGATATTGGAAACGGTCAACCAAAACTGTCACCATTGGTTCTTCAGTTTTTAATCTGGTCTGGCTGTATCATGTGTACAGATTCCATCAATGGAGTTAGAGAGCTGAAAATTTGAACTTTTACTCCTTATGTCAAGGAAAAATGAGTTTTTTTAAATTTTTTTTTTTGATACCCCCCAATAGGTTCTCAATAGGGGGTTTTGTTTGCATTGTAAGTTGATGCTATATTGATCCCTCATTATGTGTCCAGCAGCATTCAAGCTTGTTTTTGAAAATTCTAAATTTTTCAGTGATCATGGCCCAACAAAAGACAAGAGAAGTAATTTATTCATTGATCACTCCCTTTTCCAATTTTTTTTAATCACCCCCCTCCCCCCCCATTAGTTATGCTGCCAAAAGACATTGGTCTTGTGACGGTTTCTATCAAGTGACTATCCAAACCTGTTTCTATAACAAATCCGTAGTATTTCAAGGTCAATATGAAAGGTACATTTAATAGGGCCCCAAAACAACATCCTGCTTCAAGCTGTTTTAGAAAATTAACCTGTAACAGATGGTTTGAGTGCTCAGGCAAGATATAACATTTAAAGGAAAAAGAAAACTAATTATAACCTTTTTTTTTGACCACCACATTGTATAGTGTAAGGAACAGTAACTTCAGCTGTCACCAACTATTAAATCTATCATCAACTGACTTCGAAAGGGGCTGAGACCCACTCACACACACACATTGAAAAAATGTACAGGAATACCTTGAATAGTGCAGATTTTAATGTAGTACAGTGAAGGCATTGCTGTACAAATTAATATTAGTATAAGCTGGATAAAAAAGTTGTTGTATATATTAGTAACAAACAATACTTTGCAACACTATGAAAGTAAAAAAAAACGTGAATCTCTTGAGATAACACGCAATACTGAGACCAACAGAATACCAGTTGGAGATTGTGACGGATCCTGGAGAAGGTCTATGTCCAATGATGGACGATAAAAAACTGATGATGATGTCAGCTGATGATGACATAACACACATCATGATTTAATTGCTGGTAAATCAAACACAAAATCTTTTCTCCCTTCTTCTGTTGTTTAACTTAAATGGGACCAACCGGAAAGTGTCTTACAGAGGTGTGTACACATATCTAAAAAAGTAATTTATGGGTAGAAACCTTTGATAATATTTGCTTTCCTTGTGTTTTTTGGTAATTTCTTTTTTTTTTCTCCCTTCATTTTCACTAGAAATCAATTTTGTTTTTTTTCCAACCCTATTCATTGTAGAGTTCCAAAAAGGTTAAAAGCAGTTTAGGAATCTATGAGTTAAGTCATGAACTTGGAGAATTTTCATAGAACGTGTTATTGGTAAATGATTTACTTACAATAAAATTGTGATTGCAACCTTCAAGTGTAATGGTAATGAATTAAGTAATTTTGAATAACATGCTTTTTAGACAAAATTTTGAACTAACTAGAAATTACTCTGAGAGTGCATACATCCGCCAATGCCTCTACACTAACTAGAAACTTGATGAAAATCAGTTCATGTATAGCTACGATGCAGGATTGATAACTGAATTTTTATTTTCTATTTATCAGACGAATGTTCTAATATATGAAAAAATCTCGATCAAAGAAATTCCTGCATCTACTCCAACATGTAATCAATTCTCCCTTAGTTGATAGCCCACCCTTCCATAGTTGATGGGAGGTAAACCTGTACCTATCAGAGTTACCCACCCCCAATTGTTATTGGAAGGAGTGAGTAGATATTTCAATCTTTCTCTCATTGCCTGATGATTGATGAGGAGGCAGAATTTCAAGTAAAACAGATTCCATTATCATGTTCAGTTTCTTCTCACATTTTCTCCTGATCATCAAGCAGACAGGCCTCTCAGCCATTGGAGAAAAACTTGCTAACCAGTTTGAGCCAAAGAATATTATCCTCTCCCTTTATAACTTTCAAGTTGTCGAAACACTTGATATGTATATGAGTGGCCTCACATGAAAAGTGCCCAATGCAACATTTTCAATAAGCTGATATTTATATTATTTTAAGGCTTATGCAAACTGCATTATGATTCATTATGTTCAAGCTTCAAAATCAAATAAGAGTGAACACTTCAGCTCTAAAAATGAAGAAAATATCAATATTTTTGAATGAAACGTTGAATTATTCAGAAAGCAGGCATTCTATCTTTGAAAAGGAAAGTCTTATTGCCAATACCAGTATGAGAACGATGTGGAAAATGTGATCAATGATTCGTCCTTTCTTGAGAACATGCTATTCTGTACTATTATACAAGGATACCTTTACATGGGGTTTAATTTCTTAGCTTTATCAATCTAAATTTTGCCACAAAAGTAAGAGTTGTTTGACTGGCAAAAAGCTGTTTTATTGAGAAATTCAGATTATTTTTGCTATCTTCGCCAGTTTTTTGGTCTTTGATAACCTGAGTGGATTCTGTATTAAAGTATTAAGTGGGGAGAATGCTAAGTGAGTTGTCCTGAGCTGAAAAGGTATTCTTCACACTTATCAGTTCCCATGTGTAACAGCTGTCACATCAATTACAAGATGCTTTTGTTTCATCTAACAGAATAAAACCATTTTTCTTGTCTCCATCCCCTGTCTGTCTCACCAACAGTTTGTTAATCTACCATGATACATCTGGTCTCTTGGCTCTGCTAGCATGTCAACAAATAGAATAAGATGATGATGATGCTTATCTTCTCTGGTCCAGCTTGTATGTTAATGATCATAGAATATTTTTAAATTCCTCTCCCAATCACTTTATCCACCAGGTAATCATGAAAGCAGTTTAAAGTATTTCTCACTCTTGAATTCGTACGAAGAAAAATAGAATGTTAATTTCAAGGTAGATACATTCTGATTGAAATTATCTCCCTTTTACTTCATGGAAATTTTTTATTTTTCATCTTATGCAATTCACAGATTACCTTTTTTTTTTATGCTGTTCTCCGAAGAGTTCCATTGTAAATCTCAAGCAGATTATGAATTTTGGAGTTTTTTTTATATGAGAAGGACACAAGGTTATGTTTAGTGATCTGCACAAATATTGATTTTTCTGTGCATTTATATATATATACATACTTCTTATCCAATGCTTGGTGTCTTGTAAATATAAAGCATCATGACTTACAGTTTCATTAACTAATTAATAATAAGGGAATAGAAATACCTGACCTCGCTGATTCAGTGCTCATAGGGGTTTCGTTTTTAATACTTGAATGTGTGCACTTGGATATTGTCACCAAAACTGTCAATATGGGTATCTTCAGTTTTCAGATGGGTCAGACTGGCCGTATGTATCAACCCTAGAAGGTTGAAAATGAAAACATTTATTCATGTCTAGAAAATGCTTTAGCGATTCCCCCCCCCCCAATGTTTTTATTGGGGGGGGGTTCTATTTGCAATGTAAGTTTATGCTAAATCGATCACTAATTTGTACCAGCTTAGTTGTTTTCTGTTCTTTTTTTTTTTATTCATACTTTTTAGTGAGCACTGTCCAACAAAAGTCAAGAGAAGGAACTTATTCTTTGATTAAAAGAAAATTGAAACTTTTGTGAAAATTTCAAATATTTGCCTTCACTTGTGTATTGATCTGCATCTATTATTTTAAGTATCTTCTGATGTATTAATTTTGTTTTGATTTTCTAATTTCAGAATAAATCTGTCTCTAATGAATCTTTGGCCAGTGAGATGGAAACGGTGATTATTCAAGGCACAGATTTTGCCAAAGAATTTGAAAAACCTAATGATCGAGCGAGCCACATCAAAATTGGCCGTGCTAAGCAGGTATGATTGATTATTACTCATTTTTAATGAAAATAGTCTTTACCTAGCCATTACACTTGAAGATGGCTATCAGATGGCAAAGAAATATTAGGATTTAGCTCATTTTTTCTTTTCCTTTTTTTTTTTTTAACCTAATGAAAACAGTCAATCTATGGCTTGCCCTTTTCAGCTGCAGTTAAATACCTGTATTTACTTTGGATCGATCACATGATTCCATTAAAATGTAAGTTTGATTTTCCATATAACAAAACCAAAACTACAAAGTGTATACATACTTCAAGTAAAATGCATGCTTTTTTGTGGGACGTGTTGTCATCAGCATAAAAGGGACTGCATGGTATTCTTGATGGTACAGAAACATTGTTTCAGCCTATTATTCTTCCTTTCACCATTTTCAATTAGCACAGTCTCACTCCATCAATAATTTCCCTCTTTAAAGATTTGCAGTCAAACTAATTACAAAAATGCTTTTCCCAAAAAAGAAACATCTCCTTCCGCCTTCTGCCTCTATCAAGATAGAACAATATCAACTTATGCCAAGATGTTTTACAACAGAAAATAAACTAATTATCTTTTATTGGAAAAAATCTGTTCAAAAATGTTGATCACTTTGGACTTGATTTTTGTTTTTGTATGAATAAGAATTTGGTCTTTATTTTGCTATGGGAAGTATTAGAAATTTCCCAAGATTATTTTTTTTTTGAATTTTTATTTCATAAATTTCCTCACTTAAGTGGAAACAATTATCCCCCATTTGATATATTTTGAAACTATATTATTTTAGAGTAGAGAAGCCCAGCCGTTTGATGTAATTGTTTAGAAATCAAATTTTTTTCTATTTTTTTTTCCCCCCAATTTGTTCGCATTTCGTTTTGTTACGATGTTAGGAATGTTCTGTTTTCTACTCTGCTTTTACTTTTCAGGCCTAAAAACCTTGTGCAGAATTTTTCTCTTTTAATCCTCTTTCCCTATTAACTTATCTGCTCACTAGGAATAAACGTTTGGTCTCACAATCTCTCTTTAGAAAGAAAGACAATGTTAGCTTGACTCTATACAATCAGATGACTCTATACAATCAGATGACTCCCACATTGGAAAAAAGGATCGTATCGGCAGTCTTATTGTTTTCAATTTTCAGTGATCATATTAATCACTGCATCACTCTGCTTATTTCTATCATTCATCATCAACACTAGGACAATAGTCAACAAGTCTTTAAAAAAAAAAAAAGAAAAAAATCCGCCCTTTTTGAACTTAGTTAGAAAAACATTTCAGTTTTTCTTCTGATGAAGCAAATTACTAGAATACATGCTACATAACCCATCCTGCATTGTTCCATTTATATCTAATCTTGTTGCTCTTAGATAAAAGATCAGGCCCTGAGTACCACTTTCTGTTGATCTCCACAACTTTTATTCCTGCTTCTATAGCATGTCCTATTCAATCATGAATTTTTCCCATTGATGTTTTCTGAACATAGACTATTAATTAGAATGAATAATAACTTTCTGTCAGTGAATGAAACCATGTTTGCAGTAACAGGGATTGCATCGTCTTTGTCTTCCCTATAAAAATCTGCATTTGATTACTGCACGTTTCAAAGACATCGACGAGTTCAAAGAATTTGTTTTCCGACACTTGCTTGTTCAGATGGAATTCTGGGCCATTATATGCTATATTCAACAATTTCTTGAACATTCTATGGTCATCGTCACCAAATGCTGACTGCCACTACTTTTTATACCACGTACACCAGCCACCAAACCCTTTGCAAAAAGTGACTAGAAAAAAATAGTATTTATCTTCCTACCTCTCTAAAATCAGCAGCAGCAGACACAAGCCAGTACTGATTTCTCTGCAATTCTATTACTTCTACTATCAGCCATGGTTATAATTACGGACTATCTGGTTTACATTTATTTCATTTCCTCTATTTCGAAAGTGAGTAATTAGTTTAATGAAAATTATAACAAGGTAGGGTTAAGTTGAGGTAATCAAAGAAGTCAGATATAATCAGACTTAATTGATTTAATCCCACTTCATTTCAAGGTGGGGTTTTTTCAAAGACTAAAATTTCCTGTTCTGAAAAAAAAAACAAAAAACATCCTTTTTAGGTAAAAAAATTCTCCATTTATTCTTATGAATGGGGTGAATACTTGTATAATTTGTATAAGTTTTGAATGTTTTTTCACATCACGTATGACATTTTTGTCCAAGATTCACTGCTGGTGGTGGCGGAGGCTGGTGTGGGTCATATGAAAAGTAGCGCTGAAGTACATGTTTAAACTAGATAGATTAGGGATGCCTTTATCAACTTTGTAAAAAAAATATCTTTCCTGTTTGTTTTTTTTAAAACTATTTGCACTAAATGCATCTAAGTTATTCATTAATCTACCTTATTGATTTCTTCAGATTACCATTTTTATCTTTGTTGTTATTCTCACTTCTGCATGTTAATCCTGTAAGTCTACTATCATCAGAGATTTGGTCTCTTTTGGTGACTAACTTTTCATTTCTATTTACAATTCTCCAGGTCAGATTTTTTAAGGAGAAATATTGCCTGAAGACTAAGTGATCAGTTGCTTGAGAATAACAACAGTGGTGAAAATGTTAATGTGAAGAAATCACTGCATAATAAGAATTGTTAATCAGAAACTGCATTATCAATAAATATGTTCAATACATTTGAACAAGGATACTCAAACATGGAATTGAAACAATTTAGGCTGATAATGTTGATTTCATTTTTTTTTTTTTTTTTTTTTTTTTTTTTTTTTTGAGATGTGGTGGTTAAGCAATGAATGACAATTGTTTGCAATTCCAACCATGTATATTTGTTGACTCCTGAACTTTGGATTAATAATCTTCTAAAATCTAAACTTGATGAACCGAATTAAGTCATTATTTTAAAGATCTCCCATTCTGACTTGGCTATTCTCAAACCACCATTATATGCTTATGACGTACAATTTGTGATTTTTTTTTTTTTTTTCCTTACTACCTGTATTAAAAGTGAGATTTTAGGAGTTAGTGTTGTGTAACTGTCTAAGGATGTTGACATCAATGTCAGGCTGATGAAGAAATATCTTGTCACTGCGATAAGTGTCAAGACTCCATGATGTGCCTGAACCCCAGAATCCGAATTTGCATGCTGTAAATTCTTGAAATCATTTCAAAAGTGATTGCTGAATTTAGTTGTAGAAATAAAATTGAAAAAAAAAAAAAAAAAATTGATTATGCATGTGCATGTAACTTTATTCATTCATTCTTTTATTTATTCTAAAAAAGATTACCTTTTTTTTTTTCCTTTTTTTTTTTTTCTATTTTTGCTTTTTTCAGGGGGTGTTTTTTTTTTTGTTTTGTTATCACCCCCATACTTTAGACCAATGATGTACTTTTTTCTTTCTTTCTTTTTTTTTTTTTTTTTTCCTTTCCTCGAGGTATGTCTCCTGTTTCCAAATCAAGGTTTTTAAGGCTGAAATTGTTACAGATGCATTACTTCCTGAAGCTTCAATGATAAACTGATTGAGTTATTTTTAAGGAAACCTAAAAACGTATTGAAATTGCATTTGTCTTGAAAAAATAATGAATCAATCCTCTACAGAAGCTGGATAAGCAGAGAAACTTGTGCCTAAAAAATTAATTTCAGCATGGATCAAGTCTAAAAACATTATGTACAGCAATACTTCGATAAATGCAGTTCTGATATCATACTGTTATGGTATTACTGTATAAATTATGTAGTTGGCTAAAAAAAATTGAATTCCTCATTAAATCATAAGATTTTGAACATTGTGA
Source organism: Thysanoteuthis rhombus (assembly GCA_963457665.1). Taxonomy (NCBI): domain Eukaryota; kingdom Metazoa; phylum Mollusca; class Cephalopoda; order Oegopsida; family Thysanoteuthidae; genus Thysanoteuthis; species Thysanoteuthis major. The sequence continues at coordinate 39,108,954 of OY735233.1, read as the reverse complement.
ACAAAGTAACTACACTACTATACTTTTATATATTTTTTTTTTTCACAAACCTTTCCAACAAAATAATTAGTGATTAAAAATTTGTCCGTTAATCCACTACTGATTTTTTTGTTCATTATATTATGTAAGCTTGGAAAGAATTTGTTCATTTGGTGTTGACACACATAGTACAAAATATTAATCATTTTTAGTTTCTATTTCAAGATCAATGGAATTTCAACTAAGTTTCTTAGGTATCTCTGTACATAGTAAATTCCTTGGGTTTTGTTTTTTTTTTGTTTTTTTTAATGTATTTTTGAGTATTCTCTATTTTACTGTCTGAAACGTCCCCAAAAATTTTCAGACTTATTTATCTCCCTCGAATTCCTTTACCTGGCCTTGTATTCTAATCACATTTTATGCACAACTTTTTTTTTTTTTTTTTTTTAAGCATTCAAAAATAGAAGAATAATACCACCATACATTTTCTTTACCTGTTCTATCAGATATTTTTAAGGCTTAACTTTTCTTTTCTTTTTTTTTCCTTTTTTTTTTTTTTTTTCTTTGAGGCATCCAGCTTCTGTGAGCTTATTTGACTCAAATATCAATTTTTTGTAACAAATTGTTATAATATAGATTAAATAAATTACATCTAATTTCGGACACTATTTTTATTTCTCATGCAAGACTTTTCAAATCCAAAGGAGGTAAGTCCGAATGATATTTTTTTTATTTTTGATGCTGCAAATAATGCTGTTCGAATGACTTTCCCCAAAATTTTGACTGAAAACTAAAAAAAAAACAAGTTAAGCTTTTAGGATGTATGATTAGAATATAAGATAGGGTAAAGAAATCCAAGGGAGGTAATTGAGTCCGAATTCTGTTTAGAACATTTTGGACGCTAGAATAACGAATACCCTGGTTTTGATAGTATCTTCAAATATCTACCTTTTCTTCTTTCCAAATGATCCAATGATGGAGGCATACCTCCCCAACTTTGGGATTGCAACTCTTGTATGAATTTACTTTTTTTTTCTCTGCATGATCACAATTTTTGTTGCTGCTTTTTACATTTTAAGCATTTACAGAAAGTGTTTTCTTCTTCATATACAATAACAATTTTCGTATTTATTTTCAAGGTCTAAGGAAAGTAAGCATTAATGGAGAGATTCTGTCTTTTTCCAGATTGCTGCAGCTAAGTGGAATTACTTGAAAGATTTATCTTTAATAATTACGCCACATGTATTTGTACATTTATTTTTTGTCTGTAACTCTCCGTCAAACCACAAAAGAATTTCAAGACGTTCACAGTATCCATGATATTAAGGCATAGGCAAAGAGCAAAAAGATAGTGATTAGTGTAATCAGTTTCATATTTGTGCTGTCATTTTTGACTGCTCAATCTCATTTCTGCGATCATTTCCTGAATCCTTTAGATTATGATTCCCTGTAGTATCTTTATCCAATTCGAACTGCCTCTTTTCGTGATTTTGAGTGAGAAAAGATTGTGACCTGAAACCATTTTTGCACCTTCGTAATAGAATAGTGTCTTTTGGAAAATGGTTCAAGAACGACTGATCCGTGGATAATTGCCCCCTCACAATAGCATAGCCACTGTAATATTAGATTGTGGGAAAGATGTAGCAGGTCATGTAAATGATTATACCCATGGGGAAATAGTCAAGAGTCATTTGTCTGGGAGGCAGTTGTCCTATGGAGGCAATTGTTCCTGGGGCAGTTGTCCTGATACCTTAGAAAATAAGACTTTATCATTTTATTTGAAGATCTATTAACTTCAAGGCATGTTAACTTTTGGTAATCTTTCATCGACATTGACAAAGTATTTATTTAGATGTATCTATCAACAAATCTTTTACACAATTAGATTTTAAAATCTGAGGTCCCGAGTAATTCAGAAATTTTTCATGTAAATTATAAGATTGGCTACAATTCAATGTTAGATATATTTTGGTGGGCCACATAGGTGTGGCCGCAATCCCACTTGTTGAAATGCCAAGCAAAATACCTGACAGCCTATAAGGCTAAAAAAAAAAGATCTTTACTGAAAATATTGCTGATACTTATCTTTGTTTTGATTGTAAAACTATTCAGCTTATGCTGAGTAAAATGTTTAAACTTGATGGATTTTACTCCTTTTTAGCAAAAATCAACTAACTTAAGTACAAACATAGTTTTATAGCAAAGTATAAAACAATTATTTTTTTTGGTATTGCTATTTCCGCCCTCTCCTGATGAGTTCAACTGATTTCAAGCAAATGTCTCAAATGATCTACTTTATCCCTCAAAAGTTAGATATTTGAACTGCTTAAAACAATCTGAGTACAGTTTATCCATAAGCTTTGAGAAAAATGAAAATGAACATTAGTTACATTTCAAATCTCCACATTTTCAAATGTGTAGAAATTCAAATAGGTGATTAGTATTTTTAAGTAATGGAAAAGTCATAACACAGAAACTCTTCATTAATTCTTAGATTTCTTTATTCCTCCTCCTCAAGATCATTGCTTACACGTTCTTTGATGAGTATTCTGTAAGCAAGAAAAATCCAAAGAATTTTGGCTCTATCATAAATATCAGATTAATTATACATTCTAAGAATAAACATGTTTAAACTATCACCAAGTGTAGATGTTTCTTTTGTATTTCCAAGTTCACTTGAGTAGACATTATTTTACTTACCTGCTTAAAACATTCGTCAGCCCTATACCTTTTCATTTCCTAATCATTTATTTATTTGAACTTTGGATTTGATAAAAATTTCATTATTTGCAATATAATTGAGTTTAGATCGTACAATGCGAACCATTTGCCTCATCTGTTTTAGATGTTTGTTTTTTTTTTCAAAATATTTGAGTGGTAAGTAATATACTTGATAAGAAATTAAACCATAATTAATTTTGAAGTACTGATTTTAGATAATCATTTATAGTAAAATAAGTGGATGTGATTTTTAGTTCAGCAATCATAAGAGTAGTGTGGATATGGAAATTTGCCAAAAATAAATCCTTGTATAACAAAACCTGTCTCAATTAATTTAAGCTTATATTAAACCTAAAAACCTTTTTCAACAATGTTTGTACAAACAAAAAATGAAGCAAAACAAATATAACAGGCCTGACTGTTGTGGGGTCAAATACAAATCTTACTTCTATTCTAACTGGGGATGCTTCCTGCAACTTCTGTATTGTATATGAAATAAATGAATCTGTAAATATATAAGACTTGTCAGTTTGGCTCATTCTGTTGGTAAGAGAGCCTTGGTCATAATTTCAAATCACTGTAAGGAGACATTTATTTTATATATCCGCTTAGTTCAACGTGACTGGATAAACTCACAGTGAAGAGTTTACTCCCCTAAATTAGATGAGGGTTGTTGTTTCTGGGAAAACTAAAAATAAAGCTGAGAGGGTAAGGATAATCTTCATTTTTCTTAACCTTTGTCAAGAAGCTAGTTTCTCTGCAAGTTACTTCATCATGCAGAAACATTTCATTTCATGGTTGCAGCAAGCCATCAATCATTTTTTCTTCTTTTTTCTCAAGTTTAGTTGTTGTTTGCCAGTAGCAAGAAACCTCAAAAATACTCTGACTAATCATCATCAGTGTAGTAATTTTATTTATCAGAACTTACTATACAAGTAATTGTACAACTTTATTTACAACTATACTATTTATTTATCAGAACCTACTATACAACTAAAAGGATTTCCAGTGAAAGAACTGTACAAAATATCTTTGTATTGTTTTGGCTTAAACTTTTATTCTGAAAGGATCTAATTTTGAGCTGATTAGTTGAAGGTTAATTTATTCTTTTTTTAAAAAGTCAGGTATGAGAGAAATGTTTTATATTGATAATTGGAGTATATTGTTAATGAACTGATAATATGTGAACTAAAATGGTGGTATCTTATTTGTAGTGACTTGTTTCAACAGACATTAAACTATTCTTTTGTCTGCATAGCAAGGAAAGAAAACTGGCATCTAACTCCTGCAGTCAGAGACTTAAATCATTAGATCAGACATGCTATGGTTCTAGAGAAAATGATGGTAAAAATGAACCAAGTAATTTATATCAAAATAACTGAATTTCTACCCGAAAATAATATTCTGTCTATTAACTGTAATGGATCAGAATGAATTTGAGAAGAAAAATGATAGAAATCTATTTTTAAAAAATCATTTGGGTAAGGTCTGAAAACTTAATTGTGTGCCCAAAAGATTCTGTAGATAGCTTACTGAGTCTTTATTTTAAAAAATATTGCTTCACTATGTCATTCAAAAGAGGGCACATATTTCTATCACTGGACAAAAGTTGGCCCTATGTAAGATTTTCTAACTACTAAAAATTAGGGGGAACATTGCCTTCAACCCTACAAGAATATGTAGGGAAATATTCCCTAATCTTTCCTATTTAAAATAACGGACTTTTTAAAAAAGAGACTCCTTTAGATGCAGGGTCAAGGTGTTTTTTTTTTTTTTTCCAATTTCATATCCATGCCTCTTAAGAGCAATAAATGGTTGATTCCTTCTAATTCGGCATATTAACTCATTCATTGTGGATGACGGGAATTTCTATGGCTAACTTGGGGAAATTCCCATCTTATTGTGATTAATGGTAAATAGGTTCTCTCTCGCAATGGACAAAGGCTTCTATACAGCAATAGTGGTTTCGAAACTTTGAAATCTCAAGGACCCATTCTCTTTGGGAAATATTTTGGCAGATCCCTATTTTTAGCATTCAGTTTTAGGCTAATTAAAGAACTACAAAAAAAAAAGCAAACAATTTTTTTACCTTTTAAAAATCATATCTATTCAAAGTGGATTACATTTATTTGATTCCTAATATATGGTACTGGTCTATGTACAATTATTTTTTCAAAAGCTATGCAATGGAAGATGTTTCTTTACCACAAAATTCACAATGTCATGTTCAGAGGGTACCCTGCTGCGGACACCCGAGCATTATTTGATGGACACTCAGTGGTCCTCGGACCTCAGTTTCGAAACCACTGCAATAGATAACTGTACCACCTATAGCAGTTAATGGGTTAAATAGAATGATTCGCTTGTGTATATTTTTCTAGTGTAGTTTATTCTCAGTTACTCTAGACTAAACGAATTATATTGCTACAATTGTTATTGTCAATAATGATATATATGTATTCTTGCAATAAAGGATTACTTGCTACGGGGTTCTCTGTGGGTGGTTTTTAAATAGGAAACTCCTAATCAGATGGGATTGAGTTTCCCAAATCCCTGATGAGGAACCACAAAGCTCTCCTTCTAACCTTGTTTGCAGAATACTCATCAGATGTTTTTAATGAATGCTGTTTGTGCCTCCAAACTTGATTGTGGTGCACTAAGTTCAATATCAGCCGTTAGCCTCGGTATTTCTGTTACCCTTTGTAAACATGTCTATTTGCTACATGTTAAGTAACTTCCTTTTTTATTTCTACATTATTTTTTATATTGAAAGAAAAAAAAATGACATGCAACAGATGTTTCTGGGATTTTTCCTTTTATTACATTTTTAAGTTAGTGGTTTGAAAAAAAAAATAGTCTTGCTTCTAACTTGATTATCCAAACATTGAGAATCCTGTTGGTTTTTCATACAGTTTATTCTACAAGTGAGAGTATTTAACGGACATTTGATGAGTAAGATTCCAGGTAATGCCTATTGGGTTGCATTGTTACTGTTTGGGTGTAGTCTGCTCAGACAGTGCTTTTTGACACAGACTTTCTCCACTGCATACTGGAGAACTATCAGCGCTTGTACCACTTCTCCTTCCTCCTTCCTCCTCCTTCCTCCTCCTCTTCACTCCCACTCTGCTTAGTTGCTGGTGTTGGCATGATTTATTTTGAACTTCTCCATTTTCTTTTTATTACTTCCTCATTCTTGTCCTGCTGCGATATATATCTAATCACCTTCATCATTAACTTTGATGTAAGCAGTTGAACATGCTTCAACTAACAACATTTGATTGTAGTGTCATGTTTATTAATCTTCTTCCAAGTAACAAACAAACAAACAAACCGTGTTGGTGGAATTGTAACGACCACTTGTTCCATCTTCTATTTTCCCATTATTTAATGATAGATTTGTTGTTTACATTTTTCCATTGCATGCGTTTTACTTTCTGGCATATCAACTTTTATACGAACCCCTGAAATAATGATTCTTTTATTATGCCTGGGAGTGTGCTGTGCTTACAGAATAACAGTTAATTTCCTGTAGATTGACTAGAGAAATTTTGGTGTTAGGACATTGCAGTCTATTGGGTGTCATTCGAAACTTGGAGCTTTGTTCAGATGAAATTTGGAAATTATTTGGACTGAAATAGATTTGTGCTTCGATTGATACAGGTTTCCCCACACTAAATCCAAAAGATTTTATCCAAGCTATTCGACCTGAATTTTCTTAGGATCATTGTCTGAAAAATCAATTTGAGTGTTTGATTGATTGATATTTTGACCTTTTATTGCATTATTCTGTCAATATTACATTGACCTGTAGATTTACTTTTGAAAGGTTCAACAAAAAACAGCTCCTTGGTGGAGATTGATGTTATTTTGCCAATTGGTTGTGCAGTAATTCCATGGTGAACACTGTTTTCATCATTTTTTCTTGATGCACTGAAGGTCTCTTGAAATTGTTTTGCCTGTTTTCTTTTTTTGACAATTCCTGTTGAATGCTGCCAGATATGGCTACCTGCTCTGTCAGTAATTACTTGAAATTTCAATCAGAGAAAAGGTTTTGCATTATTTGTAGTAAATTCTATAATAGAAAAAGTTTTTAAGGGTTGAATATATTTGACCATTAAAGTTCCATATTCAAGATAGAGTTCATTATTTGGGGATCTTGGGTAAATCATTTAATGTGATGTATATGTGTGGCATTGAATCACATTCTACATCTAAAAGAATTCAATATTCTTGCTTTTAAAATAAACATCAACTTTTTGCAGTTGTAACCATTTGTGTGTATGTGTAAACTAATTTGACTGCTTCAAGCATAAAACACTTAGTCTTACCTCAAAGAACTTATGTTTTCTGTACTGTTCAAATTTCGAGGGGGAAATTGTTACATTTGGATATATATCCCATTTTTTTCCCTTTTCAAGATTCTTCTCTCTCTTTGGATATTGATTTGGTATTATCTTGTTTGAATAATTTTTTTAGAATTTTCAGTTCTGACCTTTGGAAATTTCACTTTCTATTATTTGCTATTTTGAATAATATAATTCTAAAGTAGTATTGCGATATGAAATGGTTTTCTTCCTTCTGTAATCATTATAAAAATAACTACCGATAGTTTACCTTCATTTTTAAATCTGCATGTTACCATAGATCTGGTAAGGATTTGATTTCCGTTCCACCAAATCTGCTACATAAAAGTCTTCTCAACAGAGAAAGGGTTTCCAATTCAAAATTCAACATCTGACCAACAGATGAATGCTATTCATCTATTTCAGGGGTTCTTATTAAATGCCATGCCAAAATTGCTCCTTCCAAAACGTTTTTAAATGCTGGATATCTCTACTCAGTCTGTGTCACTTGCCAAAAATGTCAGCAAAATCTTTGATAACCCCTTGTTTTTTTTTTTTTGTTTCTTTTTTTTTTTTTTTTCTCTTAGCTAACTGTAGAAAGCATTCAATCTACTACCACTCTCACTGACTGATTGCTTGACTGTGTGGTATCATTTGAATTGGTAGCACTGTTGCATGCTAACAGATATAAGCATTGATATATGGAAGTAAGCTTGTATTTGTTGGTCCTCATGGTTGCATGTGTCAAAGTATGGACTATTTCAGCTAGAACATTTTTTAATCTAAATTTAACTGACATAGACTCATTGGACCAAAATTTATTTTTATTAGAAACTATTAAGATAATAATTTAGAGATGAAAAAATAAGATTTTTGGGGTAGACTTAACACAAACACTATATTACTCAACTGAATCTGATTGAAACACCTTTAGCCAGTTTTTGTTGAATACTGACAAATTAAATTGGGTAAATGTTTAAATTAATTGTCTTTTTAAAAGAAATTTAGAATTGAAGCAGAGTCTCAACTTTCGATTTTGATATTCTTTACCTTCTCCCTCCTTTATTTCAAAGTCACGATTTCCACAAGAATTAAGTGACCCTCATTTGAAAAAACAAACTTGGTTTGGACTTGCAAATGGATCCACACGACTAGCATACAGTGTTTGTGATTGATATTATTGAATTTGACATGAATCAAATACCTATAAATTAACAATCTAGAATGAGACTTTTATTAAATAAACTTGTGATTATACAGTCTGAGTATTTCTGTAGAAACTAAAATTCCACACCAATTATTTTTTTCCATTTCATTGCATTCTACTCACCAAACTCCACACCGATATCATTTCTTCCCATTATTCTTGTGCTGCTTTTCTTTTACTAATCATTTCTATGTTCTAAACCAACTTTTATTTCACTTCATTCAAAGACTGTTTGTGTGAGTGTGTTTACTATATGCCAGCCAGATATTATTGCTTTTTCCTGGTCTACAAATGTCTTGCAAACTGTGTTTATATGCCAATATGCTTTTAGTTTTTTTTTTCCTTTTCAAAAACTAAATGGTTATAATTTTTTAAATGAAAATAATATTTCAGTAATCACTGACATTACTGGAAACCCTCTTGTGATAGCTTACGAAAGATTTCATGCTATAATTGTAAACCGATATTTTGATTTCTTCTATATCCATTGAAAACCAATAATGTGAAGTGAAAAAAGCTGAATTGTTCACACTGCTTTGCCCCTGGTGGCCATACTTTTTATTTCTGCTTGGCAAGCAGTCGGGAACAGTTTGGTGATAATGCCGATTGCTGTACACATCTTCCTCCCCACAATAGACATGAAAGTATTTCTTTAGCTTTTAAAATCTGAGAAAGGTTTCAACTGGTAATTCCTGACTGTTGTCTCAGTGAGAAATTGCAAATGGATAGTGCATAATCTCAGTGGCTACTGTGGGTTTCTATCGAAAATTATATTCTAATCAAGAACTTGGTATCAATTTTCTAGCTTTCTCAAGATACCGCAAGTGTCTTTTCAGATCAGTATCTGAATTTTGTCTATTTTCATTACATTTCAACCCGACTATCTGTATTTTTATGATAAAATAGTCGATTAAGCATTTTATACCATATGAATAAACCTGAATCTGTTATGGTTTTTTTTTTAATGAGCCACTGAAGATGATCTGGAAATTTGCAAATGAAAGAGGAGAACGTGATTTTGCATTTAGTTTATTTTAGTGATAATTTTTCAAGTAAATATTTGAGAAAATGTCCTCTTTGGAATTTCTCATTTAGACTTCAGTTGAGATTCCTAAAAACTAGTTTTGCCCAAAATTGTTAATTCATTTAGCAAAACCTTATTCATTTGTAACCTTTCTCTATTGTCCTAATGCTTGAGGCTTTATCACTTTTCCTCACAGATAGAAATGAAAATAATTTGTTTCATTTTGTAAATAAAATTTAGATCCTCATGAATCTTTTAATGAAAGTAGATTCTGTAAAATGCAAGTTCTCGATTGCGACATCTACTGTAATTATACATCACTTGTATTTGTACATCTATCTTCTGTCTTTAACGCCCCAAATCAGTGAAATAAACTTTGTTACCGAAGGGACAAAACCTACTCAATGATAATATAGAGTTGCGTCCCTTGCATTAGTTTTTATAATACCCATATATATGAAATATGATGTATATCCATCTATGCTATCTTTTTTTTTTTTTTTTTCGGTATTGGTACACTAATAGAATATAAAGCATAGTTGTAATAGTTATTCTCCCTTCCATTTGAAAATTGAAAGATTGGTTCTTTTCTGAAATGAGAAATTGACTCGTGGTAGTTTTACTTGGAACTACATTTTAGTTATTTTTTGTTTTTTGTTGTTTTTTTTTGTTTGTTTTTTTTCAAATCTTTTAGGATAATTTGGAAAAAAAAATATTTCCCATGATAGCAACATGAGTTTTGATCACATCTTGTTTAAGTGGAAAATCACCAAGAAATATAAAAGCTCAACTCCTGTTGCAGTCAAAATATTTCCTCATCTAGCTTTAAGCTATGAATTCTTCTTCTCACAACCAAACTCAGCTTGGCCAATTGATCGTAAATAGTGTTTAGGGTTTGTTTTTGTTTTTTTAATAAATATTATGTCGGAATTATTGAAATTAAAAACTAATACTTAATGTATTGGAGTTGATCATTTTCATTCCTTGATGAATTTCTTATATTTTACTTTATGTTTAATCCTTTCTCTTCTGTTTATCACTCGTGACCTGTTACTTATGCAAACATACCACCGAACCATTCACTCCATCACCATGTTGCTAAACAATGATGGAATCATTAGAATTGATATGTTGTTTTTTTTTTCTTCATATTTTGTTTTTCTTATTCTTATTTTCTCTATCATATATATATATATATATATATATATATATATATATATATGACCATGGTCTCGTTTTATAATGGGGTTCTTCTTCCCCACCAGTCTTGAATAATTTTCCTCTTTCATCCACCTTTCCCCCCTCCTGCTTTCCCCCCATTTTCCAATCAATTTGTTTTTGATTTTTTGTTCTAATGTTTCAGCCTTTGGCTGGCACGATGCTCGTTGTGTGCTGGTTGTATGTTTATTTTCAGGAATTTCACTTTTGAAACAATTATTTTATTTATTTTTTTTTTAAACTCTGAACAAAACTGCCCAACTCTTTGTCTCACACTGATAAGGTACTGCAGCGCATAATCTCTGTACAGACTTACTATTCCGACTAATGCACCAACCCACTTTATTGTTTTGCCATGGTATTATAGGTAGCTTCACCTCAATAAAAATGAAACCAGTAGATGGTAAGAGATGCATCGAAATGATTTGCATGGCTTATATGGTTGTAATGTCCCTTTTCTATTAGCAGTTTTCAATCAATTCCTTATGGCCTGATATAGTTGTGTAGGAAAGTAGGACACTTTTTCATGCACATTTTGAAGTGAGTTGTGATGTGATATGTACCGGGCCCAAACTTGTCTATCATCATGATATAGTTGTTCATAAATGAAGAGGATTACTTGCATTGTATTAGATGTTTACTATATCTCAAGCAATCGGTTGCGACATTCCAACATAATTTATCAATTAAAGAACATAATTCAATTAGTAATTCAATTTACCATATTATTTATTCTTTAAAATCATTTCACTGTGATATCTTAGTTTCCATAAATGTGTTGAGTTTTATTGTATTGTTTGTTATTTTGATGACTATTTGCAATGTAAGTAATCAAATTAAAACGTCTCTCCGTGCATTTGGCTAGAGTAAGGCTGAATCTAAGTTCACTTTAAAATCTTGTTAGATAGGAAATATATACTGCATGAATATATATTATCAATAGCCAAGCTGAATGTTCACCTTGTAAATTGGTATTAATGTTCCAACGGTAAGTAGAAAAAAATCTGTTTTTAATATCCTGCTGTGTTTTACTCACCTCTTAACACGTATCTGGGTGTCTTGGTCTAATTTAAAAAAAAAAAAAAAAAAAAAGCATGGGGAAAAATGACTTAGAATAGCCGATATTGGTCTTCACATTTTCAAATTTTCTCCAATCAGGGAACACCCTTAAAAATATACTCCTGAAACCAATTATGTATATATGTATGTATGTATATGTGTATATATATATGTATATATATGTATGTATATATATAATTTTTAAAAACTTTTTTTTAATGTTGGCAATGAAATTCTCTTCGCTAAGAATGGTGATATTATATGGGAGCTTTTGATACCAATAAGTTATAAATATAAAAACAGAAAGCAATTTCTCTCTTTACTTAACAACTTGGTGCCTTTTATTAAAGTTTTTTTTACTAAGTACTGTATCCTGTTCAACAGTTCAATATCAGACTTCGCAACATTTTCGTACCATTTGAAATTTTTATTAATTAAAGATTTGATACCTGAAATTTATGTAGGTTTATTGTTGAAAAGGGTTTGTATGAACTAATAATCTTTCTTCCGTATGATGTTTCTTTTTTTTCCATTTTAAGCAATGGGCTATACAGCAAGTTTTCTAGAAGATTCGGGTTCTGTTTTTTTTTTTTGTTTGTATTTTTTTTTTTTTTTTTTTTTTTTGCACTAACAGTTGTTTTTTTCATTGATAATCAACCAGTGCTTGATACTCTGCTGCTTTTGGTTATTGAACTAAAGTAACTTTTGGAGGATATTTTTAATGGGTTGGTCTGGCAAGCTTTTAGAAATGAGCTTTTCCCATACACATTTTAGGTCTGGTCCTGCTTGGAATTGACCTTTGAACAAATTCATGAACTAGAACTAGCAAATTTCACTTCTCTCTGTGAATCTGTAAAATGAATAAAAACAAAAAAAAAAAAACTTTGTAATTTTTCCCCATTTGTACTAAATGACAGGTTTTCTAATGTTCTACATTTATACACAACACATCTACACCTGCATATATATTTTATCAATTTGCAAGCGCTATATGTATGAATATGCAGATGGTTTTGTGTGATTTTTTAACAGCTGAAAATGCCCTAAGCCTTTTGCTGCCAGAAGGTTGTTAATTGTACTTTGAATGTAGTCTCACTGACCAAGTCTTGTTCTCTGTCTTACTCTTTCCATATGCTGCACACTCTGTTAATGAGCTGCTAAGTTGTGTGGTGGTGTCCCTGCTCAAAATGCATGTCTTCTTGTTGTCTCTCCATTGACAGTAGTGTGGCTAGTAACCATATAACTGTGCCGCCAATGTCACTCATGATGCGTTTACTGAAGGAACTCTGAAGAAATACACTTCACGTGACCGATGGGTGCAAACTAATTGTATAAAGTAATTTTTTTCTTTTTCTTTTTTTTTCTTGTCAATTTATAACGAATTTTCCGAAATAATGCAAGATGGTTAAACAATACTTATAGATTCTTAATTGGCTGACTCCAAATGATCTGACAATATGTAGAAGTTCTTTCATCAGTCTCTCTACTCTTCCAGAATTTTTTAAAAAATCACTACTGAAGTTCTGCAAGAATATTGAATAAATTATCTTTAATTATTCAAATAATTTCAATCTTTCAGCATTTATGTAATTGTAAAATTTAGTATTTCTCTTTTTTTTTCTTTTTTTTTCTTTTTTTCCTTTTTTTTATAATCCTGTTTGAAAATCCTTCTTCAAAGAGAAAGCTTTGAAATTCATTGTATCTTATGATGGTCACTTTACTTTCTCCATTGTTTTCTTGGTAACAAATTTGATCATTTGTGACATTCCTTTTCTATGGTAGGTTGCTTCTAGATGAACTTTTGTTCTGTTTTGTTTGAGATCTCTCTCTTTCTCTCTCTTTTTTTTCTTTTTCTTTTTTAATTTCAAAGCTTGGTTGTTAACTTTTCAAATTATGCTCTTCCAAAATAGCTAAAAAAAAATTTTCATTATTTTTTTTTCCCCCCATCTTTCTCCTTTCCAACTTTTAAAAACTGATCTTTCCAACCTCTCTCCTCACTTGCTAACACTTGATATGCTTACCAACTTGTGGGTAGAGCAGCTAACCATGAACATCACCTGTAATTCAAGGTCAACTTCATTTGTTGCTTGCTTATAAAAAGATTATTTATCATAAGATATGTTTATTTAGGGAACTTTCTTTCCTTTGAAGTCAATACTAAAAACTTTGTAGTGTTTTAAAGAAACCACTTTTCTCTCTTGAATTCAGCCCTTGGCAACTTAGTCTGACTTTTGAACATTCTTATTTAAATTATGTTTATATATATATACAGAGAGATTATATCAGTTTTTTGCTGCATATGCCTTCTTTATTTTAACTATGTTATACTGTTAAGATTGAAGATATGATTCAAGATTTATCAGTCTGATATTTTAGAATAAGCAATATAATTTCATATTTTATGATGTAAATTAAAAAGTGATATTAAAATCAATTTCTATGGGTCTTTATTTGAACTGTTAGCTTTCCTCCTTAATACCTTGTGATGAAATTCTCAAGCTATGAGTAGCTTAAGACTTTGTATTTGTTGTACTCAGTGAGGAACTTTCTCAGCTATTGTCACTCAGTGAAACATTAAAGCTGAAAGGAGAATTTAAAAAAGATATTGTAATGCATGATGCAATAATTTCTTTAGATGAGAGAATTTCAAACAAGACCCGAGTCATACTATTCTTCTTGACTTGAATCCTTACTGAACTCGATTTCTCGCAAATGTTTCTCTAATCTGATGTTTTACTTTGAATTTTGTTCCAAGTTGAACATGAAGGAGCATTCTAGTAAGTAAATTATGTTCATTTTTGACTTCTTGTAACACTAACCTATAAGTTTAGGTTCTTTTTTTTTCTTTTTTTTCCTTCCTTTTTTTCTTCCTTGCCTCAACTGAACAAATATAGTTTCAAAAACTCCGCTCATTTTCAAATATTAGTTGAGAGGAGAGATAATCGTAAATTCTGTAAAGGATGTATCTTGTTCTATACTAAAAATGACTATTGCAATGGATTTTTTGATGGATACTATTTGTGTACTTTATTTTACAGTGCTGATGCCAACCATATTCTAAGTACTTGAATTACTTTCTATATTTATATGCATTTTATTGCATACTCTTGTTATCATGATTGCATGTCTTCATTTTCCCACCCCTCGACTATAGACTAGTCGCTTCATACGTACCGAGATACAATCTGACTACAGAAAATGAAAACAAAAATGACTTGTCAAAATTTAGTGTTGGAATATCAATTTGAATTTCATCCATCTATCAAGGATCGATAAACTTTTTTTTTTTGTGGCTGCCTCTGTTTCATTGTTTTAAAAATCCCGATTTTAAGCTTCCCATGCATTTCTATTTTGTGCTGAATCTAGCAAAAGAAATAAGGAACTATGGGTCATTTGAAAAGGTTGTCTGTCTATTAACTGACCTCTTCATCCAAATCCAAATAGCGTTAGGCCTTTTTGATTGAAAGATTTGCTTCCCTTAGAAAGTTTACCATAAAGCGTCATCGTGCTGTGATCGAGTACTTTACATACAGATAAAATGACTGAAGACCCAATTAATGGTTTGCAAGAAATAAAACTGGTCATAAACAACTCCTTTTTTGTTTTCTGCTTTTCCTATCGTTACCCCCTCCCCTTGCTTGACTGACAGGTTATTTTTAGATTTAAAAATCATTTTAAATTGTGTCTTTAGTTTTGAGAAGAGTCATTTACATTCAAAGAGTTTCTCGAACAATTAAACTGATTCTTATGATTTTTGCTGTTCCCACAACATTTCTGTTTAGAAGTCTTTGTCTAACAAAGAGAGGATTTGAAAACATCTGCAACTTTACAAATATTGCTGCAAATGAAAAAAAAATTCTGTTTGCAACCATTTTTTACTTGGTATTAAAAAAAAAAAAATATCCTTCTTTTTACGGACATATGAAACAGCTGAAGAGATCAGCCAAAATGTTGCGAGAACAACAAAAATAACGTATGAGTTGAATTGTTTAAAGAACTCTTTGAATAATTTTAAATCCTTGAATGTTTAGCAGACAATAAGTAGGTGTCCCCTTTCTGTAAGTTTTCACCTAGTAGATGATCACTTGTGCTACCAATTTTTATATCTGCATAGCCTCTACCTTCTAAATGGTCGATGCTCTTTATACAGCTTTCTATTTTGCCATATGTCATTCTGGGCTTAAGTCTCCCTTCCAAACAGCTTTAAGTACAATGTAAATTGTTGGAAAATAGATTCTATGAGGAAATTTATGTTTTCTCAGTACGAGAATCCTTTTTTTTTTTTTTCTTTTTTTTTTTTTTTCCTTTTTTTTTTCCTTTTTTTTTCTTTTCACTTTGCAAGTAAATTTTAAATTGTTTGAAAAGTAAGCCATTATTTTTGCCGGTATTTTAGTTATTGAAAATAACATTGATACTTAATTCGAAAGCTTTTGTTTCCTTGCTGTTCAACATGTCTTCTATTTTCACTTGAGAGCTTTTTGTTCAAAATACTTTCAAGATGATGAAACAAATGTATTTGGGGTTTGTTTGTCAATAAGTGCAATCTTATGTGACCAATTAACCCAGATTTTTTATACATTTGCAAATAAAGATAGACTGCTCTATAATTAGCATTAAATAGTTATCTCCCTTGACAAATTTGTCATAATATAGTCAGCACAAGCAGAACCCACACGATTATTATTCAGTTGCAAATCACCCAAACTTTTTGGAATTCTTGAAGTTTGTGCATTTTAGAGGTACCTCACTTCATTACCTCAGACTATGATGCTCTATTTTAGCTACTTGAAGGTCACATACAGATAAAGATAATCAGACTTTTCAAGTTTTTAATTTGGTTCTTTAGTTTTTTATCTGACTGCACATTGCAATTTTGTGGCACGAAGCTGTGTGTGTGAACATGCACACTCAGTTCATTCAAAATTCTACTCCATGCTGTCTAGTCTCTTGTGTGTGTGCGTGTAAGCAAATGCATTGGCATGTGCCATCTCACATGATCTTACTCAACACATTTTTCTCAATTATTGCTGTATAAGTAGATATATATTTTTTTGAGTGGTGTGACAGAATTGTTCTCTATCTCTGCTTTCAGCTAAGATTTTGTTATGAGATCTTTGATGTGATTATATAAAAGCCAATATCGCTTCCTTGCCTTTCTTTAATGTTTTTGTTATTTTGAATTTCTTCTTTTATCTACCCTCAACAAGAATTGAAATGTCCTTTTGGCATTCTTAGAACTCTTTAAGACTTCCAAGAAATGATGACTGCCTTAATATTAAGCAGCCTTGATTTCACTTAATGCCTTTTGTTGTTGATACAACGTTTGTGTTTGTTTTGTTTTTGTTTTTTTTTTTTTTCTTTTCCCCTTTTTTTTTTGCATACTGATTGATGGAAGTATCAGAATTTCAAGAAAGATTGCCGGCCTAGACTTTTGTTGAAATTAGTTCATAATATGAACACTATGTTCATGCTAACAGTCAGCATGAACATTTTGCTCTATGTATGAATAACAATTTTTTTTATCATCCTTTTTACTAAATTAGTTTCCTTTCAAGAAATGTTTCTAGCATGAAAAGTGACCTTTTTCTTTCTCTTCTCTTTTTTTTCCCCCCCTTTCCTCTACACCTTTCTAATCGTTTCTAAATTTTCTATTAGCTTCTAGAGTTAAAGCAATGCATCAGTTCTGGGTGACTGTGTTTTGTTTTCACTCTTAACAACCCCTGAATGTTTTTGAGTCCAAATTGTTCTTGGTATTTGTCATTGATCTGTTGGTAATTGTTGTTGTCCTAATTGTATGTGCGTATGTATGTGTGCACTTGTGCATGTGTTATTATGAGATGTCGGTCTGTCATTTATTATTTCTTTTGTGTGCGTGAGTGTGCGTGTGTTTGTATCGTTCTTATTATTGATGAATGAGAGGTGCATGAATGTTATCATAGAAAAGTGCAGAAATGCATCAGATTTAAAATGACTTTTTAGCTCTCCAATCTTTGAAATCCTTAATTTCACTATCAAACTTATTCATACAAATTAGAAAAGAAATTTCTTCTATAACCAAATTTTAAAAATGATAATGATTAAATAAATCATTTCAACAATTTTTCTTTAATTTTTTTCTATTATAAATGTTCTATTTCCACTGTTAAAACCTATTTTCTTTTGCGTCACTGCTGAAACTGTAAGTTAGTCATTTCTCTAAAAATGTGTCAATACTCCATGAAATAACTTTAGCCAGTTATTGTTCTGAGTAAATGAATTTTGACAATTCTTGCTTTGCTTTCTCCTCCTCCTCGTTTTCTATTTGCCACATTAGGTTTTTTAGGCTCTACACCCTGAGAATATATCTGGATGTGCTTAGTATTTCTCTCTCAAATAAATATTGTCTGTCTTCATGGAAAAGCATTCATGTTTTTGTGACTTGCAATGCATGTACATATACGTGTGGTCTTTCTGTGACACATTTATTGTACTTAACATTTTACTCTTGTAGACAATTAGATATTGTCTTATTTGTCCTGTGAAAACATTTCACTTCAGTTGCTGTACTAAGTTTTCTGAATAAATTTCAAAAAAGAATTTTTTTCTTTCTTAATCAAAAATTAATTTTGATGATAATTAGCTAAAATAGTATTAATTTATTGTATAAATTATTTTAAAATCGCACTTTTATTATTAGTATTTTTAGAATGACTCTTTTTTTTTTTCGAATATAACTTATACTTTTGATGTAATTTTTAGTTCATTCATGTAATCAATAGATTGCCTAGAATAGAAATAACTCCATTTTCCTAATATATCAATAGTTTAATAAATACTGTGTAATATTGTAGCTACCTGTTGTCAGTTGTGTGATTTGATTCACATATAATGTGTAATACGTTTACAATATTCTTGTAGAGCTTTTCATTGAGGTGGTCTCGAAGCATTTTTGCTTTGATAACCACCTTGTCATGACTCGGTAAGCGATGATCTAATTTCTGACCAGTTCTTCTTCTGCTTTAGCTATTCTGACTTCTTCTTTCTACCCTCTCCTCTCAAGGCCATTGCATTCCATTGACTTGCTTAGAAAATAAATTGTGCCATCACTTTTGTCATCTTCAGGTTGCTGCCATTGCCTCTCCTTTTTCTTCTATCAGCCATTTTCACTTAACTGCTTATTCACCTTCTTGTTATGTGATCTACATGCAACCCAGCCACATCTTGCAAGTGGTTGTTGTTGGTCCTTGTTGTATTTTCACTATATGCTGCAATTTCTTTGCATCTTTTAAACCTTCTCCCATGCCTGTGTTGTGGTAGAATTTGTTCCAACTGGATTTTCAAATTCCTTTTTGTTGTTCATATGGGTTCATTATACCACTGAAAACTATCGTTTTTACTGGATATGAACTTGTAGACAAGTTACTAGAATTCTAATTTTTTTTCCCTCCCCAATATTTTAACTTGAAATTAATGCTGCACCGGTGAATTGTCCTTTGTCTATTTTAGACCTTTTAATCTTTTGTGTGCGTGTGTGTGTCTGTTTGTGTTTTGCACTTAAACAAGCCAAGGATATGTTTTATGTTTTGTTGTTTTTTTTTTTTTTCTGTTTTTTTTTTTTTCTGTTTTGTTTTGGTTTTTTCTTTCTGATTGATCCTTTCCTAGGGATGATGGGAATGGGCAGACTCTAAGTCAAACTACATAGTGATCGTTTCATCTCATTCCAACAGGCTTTAAATTCCAGTCCACTTTGGAATAGAATCATTGTTGAGCCAATTTTGTTGTTCACAAAGAAATTATTAAAAAAAATAAAGAACATTTATCAGAAAAATGTTTGCATTTTGGCGTAGATTTTGTGTTAATTTCCTTTAATTGTAGCCGAAACAATGAAGACTTTGAAAGAATTGAACTAAGAAAATGTCTTAGTAATATCAAGTATTCAATTGTGCTAAGTGTTCATCTTTTAGAATTAGTGTTTTCAGTTGGATATGATTTTGTCTAGTCGTTACAAAGAAAAGTTCCTGTACTATTCCCATCTTGCAATATAGCTTACTGCCAATTATTCATGTAGATTTTGCTAGAGCACATATAATTGTTGTAAATATTGTTTTATTCCTATAGTTCCAAGATTTAATATAATATTGTATGTATATTTTCATTTCGGAAAAAACAAATTTATGACCAAAATAATTTGGCCACAACTTCTATAACTTGTTTGGGTGTAGGGGTTGGCAGAACAATCTGGCTTGTATTATGTTCTCCTGTTTATGATATATATTGGAACTTTTTTTTCTCTTCTAATGATGAAATTATGACTTAGAAAATCAAATGAATAGTTCCTCCCCTGCCTTTTTACTATTTCCCCCCTCCCCAGGTTGAAAGAAAAAAAAAATTGGAAAAAATTTTTTAAAGATTTTTTTTAATGTCAATTGATAGTTGATGCTTATGAAGGAACCATGCAAATCATAAATTTTACTCTTTTGGTAAAAATATGTTGAATCCTTTTCACCAAATGGTAATTGACTTATAGATAGTTTTAGTCTTATTAGCATCTTAATGCATTGCTAGTAAAGTACTTACAAACTGATTAATTGTTCATTTATTCTATAACAAAATTTAACCTTTTCTTTAAATTTTCATTCTATCTTCTAATATTGTTTTCTTTATTTTGTTTATGTATTATAAAACCATTATATATTAATGTTTATTATTATTATTATTATGCTCTCCCCTTTGTTTAATTGTAAAATTTGTTCGTGGCTCTTCAAATTGTATATTTCGAATAACTATTTGGAGATTGCTTGGATACCTACACATTATCCTTTTTCCCTTAATAAAATTAGACTCTACAATATTCACCAACCAACTTGCTCATATTGGATTGAAATATGAATGCTGTGTGTGTGTGTGTGTGTGTGTGTGTGTATATATATATATATATATATATATATATATATATATATATATATATATATATATATATACTGTGATTAGATAACAACAGATGAATTATATTTCCTTCTTTTTTTTTTTTTCATAATTTTACAAATTACACAATATTATAAACTATATATATATATATATATATATATATATATATATATATATATATAATTTGTCAACAATCTTTGGTAGCAAAAATAGATATTTTTTCATCAGTGTGATTCAGTATGGCTATTTAAAACTAGATTTAATGAAACCTTTCATACATTTATATACATTTTTTTTTTTTTCTTTTCTGAAATTTTAATTGCCAGGTTTCATATTGCAAATGTGAGCCTTTATATATTGAGTTCTATGATGTTGTAAGCATGAATTTGTTTTGTAAATTTCAGGATCTCTTTGAATATCTATTTATTTACTTACCTACGTAACCCCTTCTCCTTTTCTACTACAATTACTGCCACACCTTGCATGTCATATGAAAAGGTGTCATCTAACCTTTCTCCATTAATGTTGGTGCATGTACACATTCAAGCCCTCTATTTTTATAATCTCATGCTTTGAAACTTTTGTCAATTAAAAAAAAGTAAATAATAATTATAATAATAATAATAGCAACAGCAATAATAATAATAATAGTTTCCATAGATACCAAACTTTTCTCTCAAAAAGTCACTGTCCTAACCTAATATCTTTGTTGCTCATTATTTTTATTAAATTTGACTTGTTTTTAACTTAAATCTCGAAGACTTTAGTCATTTTATGCTACCTTCAATTCTGTCAACTATTTCTATGACAGCAAATAACAGCACGATCAAAAAAAGAGAATGATCCTTGGGTTGGAATAGGATCCACATTTTCATTACCAAAGAGATCACACTGTTATTCGTTGCTATAGAAACAGTGGCCCAAAATGAAAGGTGTATAAAGCACTTAACAGTAAAGATGAGGATAAAAACTGGTCTGATTTAATTTTTAAAAATAATGTGCCGTATTTCTTCATTTAATAATAATAATAATGATAATAATAATTATAACCTCTGGTAGCCTAAACATTAAAATGGGGAAAAAAAACTGATTAACCTGTAAATTAAAAATCAAGTTGTTTTCATTCATGATTTTTTTTTTTCCCTATTTATTCAAGTAACTATTTTTGTTTCAAAATTCTCAAACCTGAATATATCTTTTAGTCGAGAACCCCACTTGTATGATGATCTGATGTTAATTAGCTTCAATTTTCTTTTTCTTTTTCTTTTTTTTTTTCCCTTGTTAACTTTGAGGAATTTGACTGCTTATTCTTGTCCAACATGACTCTCATCCTCCTCCTCCTCTTTTAGACAGGTCTCTGAGGTAGCCTGGTAGATATTACTCTACTGGAGCCCCAAAGTAAGCTGTATTGTCTTGTGAAATCTATTTGATTCTTATTATAACACTCACTAAAGGCACAGTCTGCTGCCGCCGCTGCTGCTGCTGAGGAATATGTTTTTCTTGCTCACTCATAATACAAACTGCCTTAATAAAAGCATGGGATAATTATAGATTACAAAACTACCTCTCTATATTACTTTCATCAAGTCCAGCTAAGGTTCCATAACACAATTGTGAAATAAAACCTGCCCCCTTTTTTTCATTGATTTCTATTAATCATTTCCATCCCAAACTTTTTTTTTTTTTTTTTTCGGCAGGGGTTCTAAAATTAACACTCTTCAATATGAAGTTGTTATTTTTGATTCACCATTTCTTTGTTTTGCTTCCTTATAATGCTTCAGTAGTTGATATCTTGTTGAAAGAAATCTATCTGACCCCCGAGGACAATGCAAAAATCAAAACAAAAGGTGGTTACTCCTTTGTAGGAGGACACTGGCAATGATCATAATTCAAACGAGCCACTTTCTCTTTAGGATGATGTATTTCTGTTTGATGTAAACAACCGCATGCAATAACTGTTGTCGTCTTTTTGATTCCCTTGAATATAAAGAAAATCTCTTTGCACAGCCGGCCTGCCTTCAGATTCTTCCCGAAAGACTGACGATCTGGGAATAAATATATTTGCCTCATTTTGATGCTAATATGAAGTGCTTGCAGCCTTCAAATTGCCTATAGAACTGATTTTGGAGCCTTCATATCTAAAATATTTGTTTCCTATCTAGCTTATTAGAACTGTGAATGGATATGGAGTTGACTGCTTGAAGAACTCATAGAATACATAATTTTCCTTGGAATTGCAAAATTAGCTTTCTGAAATAAATTTGGTTTCTATTTGAGTACGAAAACACTTTAAATATAAACATTCCTTGATTTATTTATAAAATGAAACAGTTTTTGTGTGAGCTTTTGATGTTCTTTCTTTCTTTCTTTTTTTTTTTCTTTTCTTTTTGGAGTATAATGTTCATCTTTGTTTTTCTGAATTTTTAATCCACTCCATTCTGCCCTCCCCTCCCCCCAATCATCAGGTAACTCCCAAATAGTTTTTATTATTCTCTATGTAATATGAAGATGAGAAAACTGCAAAGAGAAGCAAAGATGATGTCAATGTTCCAAAAAGAAAAAGACCCAGCCCCTCATAAATGTTCACTTTTTGTTATGGTCTATTTCATCTTTTGTCTTTCAATTGAAACAATGTATTTCTCATGTAAGTTAAAGTAGATAGGAATAAATACATAACTCATTACGAATTTAAAAAAAAAAAATCATCAGTTTTTAAGCTTAGAACTGAGGCATTTCTCTAGAAAAGGAAATATATATATATATATATATATATATATATATATATATATATATATATATATGCACCCCAACTGCAATGTTGAAATTGCTGTGCTTGCGTGTCTCATTTGTTGGGGATTATCCTGTGCTCCATTGTTGCTGATTAGGTTCAACATTCCTGCCAGAAAGCTTGTACCATGTTTGTTTTTCCCTCTTGACTGCATGTCAACTTCTCCTCCGTGCGTCTCCAAGCGTTGCCATCTGGAGCCTTTGGAAAAATGGCTGCTCCAATGCCATCTGAACACTACTCCCTTCCACCCACAAATCAAGACAGCCCCACCCTCCTTTGTTTTTAACCTGTCCATACTCATTCAGAATGTGTTCCACTTATTTCTTTCTCTTCTTCATGTTGCTGATATCTAGTTAATATTTGCTTGCTCTTCTTGTCTCCTTCATAGATCTTTGGGCTTTTACATACTAATCAGTGTTTGAGTTGAATACTAAAACTCTTGAGACTTTTTTTTTTTCTCTTTTTCTTTTGATAGTAAATCATGCTAAATGGTGAGAAATGTATCAGCATGATATTTTTCACTTCTAGTCAATCACAGTTGGGTTTGATTCTTTTTTCATTTTTTTTTTTTTTTATTTGTTTCTAGGATTCGTTGTTTTATACTTGCTCCTCTTATCGAAGCCTGATCTCCCCAGGCCAACCGTAGAGGTTAGCTAATTGTACCAAGATAGTTTCAATCTGTACTTTCCATCTAATGTACATTGAAACCATCTTTTGCTTGGCTATTTCTTACTGGTGCTTAAAAACAGGAAAAAAAACTTGATGTTTTTTTTTTAAATTTTTCTGTTTCATATTTGTCACTATTTGCTATTTATTTAAAACAAACATTATGCTTTTTAGAATCCTGTTCCTATTGTCCAGATTGATTTTGAAATATCCTTTTATGACAACTTGCCACACAGTAAAACCAAATTCTTTTACATTCTCCCAAGTTATGAAGATTTCAGAAAGTTCACCTCTTTACTGTTAGCCTGACTAATGTGAACCGATATTTTAAAGATGCAAGATGAGCTTTTGATTTTGTTGTCATCGAAGGCTATTATCAAAAATTAAACTGATCTCACTTCCGATAATAGACTGTCTGCTTGTAAAATATAAACAATCTTCATATGACCCTTTGAAAATGACCCTTTAAATGTGGAAGCATTAATTTTGTTGGCAAAAACTTATCTTCAGCATGATGTTCTATTATCTTGTGATTTCAGTCAATGTCATTATAAATATTGAAATGTATCAAATTGTTTTCAAAATTCTATTCTTTTGTTTTCAAATCCAAAGTTGTGAAACCTAACTACGATGTTGTTTTTCTTTTCTTCAGAAAGTTATCAGTGGTGGTCAAGGCTCTATCCTCCAGTGCACAAGTGTGAGTGGTGTGGCCAGTGGCAATGCAGGCAAGCCGACAGCAACTCCTCAAAAGACTGCAGCAAAGCCTCCTGATGGGCCTTGCCGAACAAGTGACCTAGAAGGAAGTGCTGGCAATACTGTGAAAAGTGCATTGAAGAAAGTTACCCCAACTGGCACTGCTTCCGTTACTGCTCCTGCCCCCATCAAAACTGGACATGTGGTGGCAGCGTCAAAAGCAAATGTTAATGTTTCTCCCAAGGCTGGGAACATTACAAATGCTAGCAAACCTAACAACATGCTTTCCAGACCGATTCCTCCTACGGCAGTTCCTGGCAGACCAGTTGAGGTGGCTGCCAACATCAGCCATCGCCCAAACTTTCCCAACATGAGATCAACGATTCAAGCTCCCGGCGCTGTTTTCTCAAGTGCTGTGCAACCTCGTGGACGGGGACCTGGAGCAAACTTCAATCCCCAAAGACCTGCGAGCCGTATGCCTGCTAATTTATTCAATGCTGGACGTCCTGGTGTCCAGGTTATGAACGTGAGAAATCCTCGGCCAATGACTCCTCCTGGTGGATTCAATGCCGTTAGGCCATCCCTCGGCATAACAAGTCGACCTACTGGACCAATGCCCGTACGGTTAGCCAGTGGCTGCCCAGTGAATAAACTGGATGTACGAAGACCAAATGCTGCTAATTCTGCTGTGCGACAGAGACCACCGTTAGTCCCTGAGAAACCAGGTGTGAAACCCTGTTTGAATACCCCAACCAAACCAGCTGCATCGGAGGCCATCAAAGTCAACAGCATTAACGATGCAGTCAATGAGAGTGGTAGGAAGGGTACAGATAAACCGAGCCCAGCCATCAAAACAAGCCCTCAACTTGTGACCACCAAGACAGGGAGTGTGGTTGCTGTAGCTGCTAAACCCATCGAGGAAGCAGCAGTGAAAGCATGCAACCATGCAACAGCCAAACCAGTTGACAATGTTTCACTTGGTGGTAACAAGACTTGTGCTCTTCCAGGTACAAGTATTAGTAATACTGTGAAGACAGCAGGGAAACCTCTTGCTACGAAAGCCCCACAATCTGGTGGCAGTCAAGTTTTCAAAGTTAGCAGCAATAATACAACTGGCAATAAAACTGTGAAACCAACAACCCCAGAGGGATCTTTAACCAAACAACCACACCCAAATAATACATGTGATAACATTGATGCTGTGAAACAGAATCAACCTTCAGCAACAACTGAAAAGTGAGCAGGTTTTCTTTTATCTTTGTTATGAAAAAAAAAAAAAAAAAAAGAATTAGAATCATTAGAATTCCAAAACTACGTTTTAAATTAAAAGGTGATTTTAAAATAACCATGTAGAAGAAAAACTATATTTTTCTAAGGCATTAATTGTTTTTCCTGTTATAATTGTCATTTTCCAATTATATCTATGCAACACAAATGAATCTCTTTTCATATTTAATGTTGCTACGTTAAGAATTGCCTTTCACATCTATCCTGTGAATGGTTGAATAAGGTGTCTGCCAGAATTTTTGAAAATAGATACAGTGGACCCTCATTAAAACAACTAATAGGGGGTACAAGGTGTCTGTTTTAACCGATTATTTGAATTGACCAATGGTAGGGGCTAACATTGTATATACCTACAATATTAGGAAGTATGTTCACTGTACACAATATGTTGTGTAACAAACTACCAGAGTGAATGACACAGCAGCTAAAATAGTAGGACCTGCGGATTGTGTGTCTGCAGTCAATACAAAAAGTAGCAGAGATGGAAAAAAAAGGAGAAAAGTGTGTGGTAACAATTTAGTAGCTTCGTTTCACCTTTTTCTCAACCTCAGGGTTCCACTGCTTACAGAAATTGTCCATAAACAACACGGCAAGTGCAAGGTATAAAGCAAGGAAAACTGACAGGACAGAAAATAACTGGCTGGGGGTGCGAATGACTTTTTTCCTCTCCAGGTGAAACTAACGACTGCTGCTAAACTGTCAATCTCTGTCTTGACCACAGCTGTGAAAGGCCCCTCGATTAGGATGTAGATAACATGCATAGTGTATCTAAATCAATTCAGCCGGGAAAATTAACAAATGTTGTTTTTGGCGATGAACACCACTTGAAAACAATCATTTTGTCTGAAAGGATTTCCGGGTCTGAAAAAAATCTTATTCTTTAACCTATGGTGACTTATCACTTGACTTCTGTGGTCCGTGAAAACGTTCATCATTCTTGAGTGACCTGTCATTATTGTCCACCCTAAATCCATGCAGTGCACACCCACATTATCCAACAAATATACGATATAACTGTATAAAACATATTTTTCATGAAATTTTTCACTATAAAACATGATTGATTTGTTTATATCTAATTAATTGAAGATTTGACTCCTCTGAATATTCATACACCGTTGTGTTCGTTCACTTCCAATTGTGGAGAAATAAGTGTAGCAGTATGTGATCCATGAATGAGTGTGATATTCTCTCCGGTCAGTCTCGTAATTCAGATTTTGTTTGTTTCATCTAATATCCAGCTCAATGAGGTTCCATTTTAACAAAATTTGAAATTGATAATTCCTGGAGCTGACTTGACAGCTGACAAGATATTTTCAATTTACCTTTTAAGATACATCTATGCTGAAGATAATTAGCAAGATATTTATACTTGTAAATTATTCAACTACATTCAGTTACTTTATTCTTTCACAGATTTTGAATGTACCAATTCCTGCTAAGTATGTTGTAAATGTTGGAACCCTTCATTTTTTTTTTTTTTTTTTTAATAGATTCCTTGGTGGTTTGTTAAATTTAAAGCAAGTTCATTCACCACAAATAAAATGAATCTTACTACCATAGTACTCATCAAAAATGGCTGTATATTTTAGAATATCATTGTTTTTAAACATCATTTTCAAGGAGTGTCTCACTCTCTCCCTCTCTTTGATCAGCTTTGAAGAGAGTAAAACTTATGCCTTCACCGTGACGTACATAGACAAACAAACAAATGAATAAACGATCAAGAGAACTTGGTGAATATGGTCTTCATATGTATAGAGTGAAAGCAATTGTTTGCCTTCTGAAATAGAGCTTTTAGATTCAGAATTCTGTCTACAAATTATTAGAGCTTTTAAGAGTTTCAAGATTTCCATTTTTTTCTTTTTCTTTTAGGGAGCAGAATCCAGCAGAATCTGCAACAGGTCCGTGTGATAACAGTGATGCATTAGATGATGGCTCAAAAGGTGGTATCTCTTTTTCCTTTAACCGTAAACTGGGACAAAAACTGGCTTCATCGGTCCCATTTGGTAAAGAAGAGGAGAAAGCTCTTAACTCACTTAATGCTGAGAAGGATTCAAAGACTGATGCTGCAAAAGAAGACTCTTGTGTAGAGAAGAGCCAAGACAGCAATAAGGAAATGCCTTCTGCAGGAATGTCCTTCTTGAAAGTTCAGAATAAAGAACAAACATTAGAATTAGACTGGCCCGTCGAAATGATCCAATATACAAAAACTCTGCCTTCAATTAGTTTCAGCTGTAATCCTCTCTACTTTGATTTTAAAGAGTTGTTATCAAAGGACAAGAGTCAAAAAGAGGATCAGATGAAAACAAAGTCAGATGGAGACGCTAGCATTTCAACAACCCATACTAACAATGCCGGCGAGAAGGACGAAAAAGAATCCAAAAACCAATTAAATGCTGACGTCTCCAAATCTGAAAAGCTTTCCGTGAGAAAATCACGAAAGAAAAAACGTAAATTGTCCTCTCAACGGCATCCTGACGAAGACGAGTCAAAAGGTAAAAAGAAGAAGAAAAAGAAACATAGCAGCAAAAAAAGAGAAGGAAAAAGTGAAGGAGGAATCTCTGAAAAGGAAGATGATAAAAATGCAGTTGATGCGTCCAAAAAGAGACGCAAGAAGAAGAAAAAGAGATCGCACCACTCGGCTCCTAAATCAGACATGGAGCAAGGTCATGGTGAAGGTGGTGATGGTGATGGTGTTATAAAAAGTAAAACTTCTCATAAGAGCAAGCATAAAAAACGTAAGTCTAGGAAATCGAAAAAGAAAAGACATAAGCATGATGAGTTTGAGAAGGATACCAACAGTGGGCATGAGAGTGAGGAAGACCTTGCTGCAAGTGCTGTCGCCGAACAAAAGAATAAAAATAAACACAAGAAAAGGAAACCTTCACAACCAGGCAAAGAATCGTGTAACTTTTCTTCGGATGACGAAGTTTCCAAAGTTCAGAAAGCCAAGCCAAAACTGGCGTCAAGTGGGACGGCGGGTGAAAAAGTAGTTGCGGCTACAACAGCAGGGGAGGCAGATGCCAAACTTACGACTTCGGTTGTTTGTGACGAGGAAAAAGATGTCTCAAAGAAACGGAATGTTGCCGCTAACAATCCTACCCAAACGCTTGAATCTGTTGACGAATCCAAGAAAAAGAAAGATGAAGCTGGTGCTTCTAAGCCTGGTTCCTGCACTGAACGGAAGCGTTCCACAGGGGAGGTGGATTCTCCTGTTGGTTGCAAGAAGAAGAAACTGTCGTCGAAAAACCCGTGCCTGAAGAGTGAGGATACCTGGAGTAAGATGGAAACCATTTTTGAGGCTCGCTCCGATCCCGACGGCAATAAAGCATCTTGGGATACTAGCAGTGACAGTGATGTGGCATCTCACGAAAACAAACCTAACGTTAAATCTAAATCTGCAGATGCTGGTAAGCGGAAGAAATTGGCTAATCCGTCTCAACCGTCTGAGAAACAGGAGAACAACCATAATCCTACATCCAAGACTAGTGGCAGTGGCTCTGCCGTCAAAGTTGAACCAAAAGCAGAAACTTTTCATAACAGTTCTGGAAGTGATTCTGACCGCCCAGCTTCTGCAAAGCAAGCGTATAAACGCAAAAAGTCATATTCTGGTGAAAGCCATCATAGTGATAGTCATTGTAGGAGCAGAGACCGCTCTTATAGTTCATCTTACAGTGACAGAGATTCCCATTATTCTGACAAATCAAAACATAGGCATTCAAGATCACATTCTTCTAGTCGGTCAAGGTCGCGGTCAAGGTCTGCATCATACGAAAGGCATAGTTCTCGCAGAGGCAGGCGGTATTCATATAGTAGCTACTCTGATGAAGACTATCGATATCGGCGTGGACATTCCCGATCGCGATCTTGCAGTAGACGCCGATCGAGAACTCGTTCCAGATCGTACAGCCGATCTAGGCGATATCGCTCATACTCGAGTGAACATCATCGGTCTTATTCAAGCAGTAGTAGCCGATCCAGAAGTCGATCTGAATCAAGAGGTCGATCTCGGTCTTATTCCTATTCACGATCACACTCCAAATCGACGTCTTATTCCAGATCTCGGTCTAGGTCCAGATCATACCATAAATCTCATTCTCGCTCTAGATCACCCCACAAATCTTCTTCCAAGCAGGACTACAGACACAAGAGCAGTCCTGAGCGTAGTAGGTATTACTCGTCGTCAAAAAAGAATTCCAAACACGTGTCTGGGGGGAAAGGTGA
Organism: Thysanoteuthis rhombus; assembly: GCA_963457665.1. NCBI lineage: Eukaryota > Metazoa > Mollusca > Cephalopoda > Oegopsida > Thysanoteuthidae > Thysanoteuthis > Thysanoteuthis major. Next base: position 39,078,835 of record OY735233.1, on the reverse strand, counting down.
AAATGAAAAGGGGGGGAGCAAATTAGACCCAGCCAAAATTCCCTTACCGATTATGCCTGGGGATGTCAAAGAGGAACCCGGGGATCCTATGCTTGAAAAAAGTAAAGATAATAAAACGTTATTTGTTGCAGATGCTACAAAAGCAGCGACTCCTACTGCAGTTGCTGTTGCCGCTACCGCTACGGGGCCTGAAGTTGTACCCAACCTCCATGCGGTCAGAAAAGATCTCACTGTAGCTGGTGGTACTACAGGGGAACCTGAAGCTAAAAGCGGCCTAATAGACATACCTCTTCCACCTTTTCAAGTTGCCGAAAATGTTGCTCAACTTGGCAAAGTGGATAGTGTTGATGGCCAGTTACGGCCTCCTCCGCCTCCACCGCACATGTTGTCTCTGCCTCATTATTCTAATGCTGGGGATGTCCTCATGCACCACCCAATTCCAGACCTTTCACAACCCCCACCGTCGACATCTCTCATGACAAATTGTCCTCCTCCACCTCCACCACCCCCTCCACCCATGCTTAACAACAACGGCAACATCCCTGGTATGCCTGCTACACGTCTGGGTGCACCATCTCTCTATGGCCATCTCAGCATTCCTCCGACGGATGTGCCTCGCATGAATGCGCCCCCTCCGCCTCCACCTCCCAAATGCGGGGTCGTCGACTCCTCCATGAGAACGCCATTGCCCTTCACCCCTAGGTCTGTCACTAGACTCGAACAGTCCGGTAAAGAAAATCCGGGCATGTCCAAGTCTCCCATAGAAGCTACTTTACAGCAGGCCCTACCTGCCGCTGCTGCCACTGTTGAGACAGAGAAAGAAATGACTCCGCCTCTGCCTCCTCCTAAGTCTCCCCCACCCCAGCCACCTCCTCCCCCTAAAAAAGAAGATGAGAAAAAGAACTGTGACGAGATTTCCCCCATGCAGCCCATCATCCCCCCAGAACAGGTCGAACAGTATAAGCATTTGCAAGAGATGGCACAGAAGCATGCCATGAAGCAGCAGCGGCGCCAACGCCTGAAAGACACGGGACAGCCCGAGGAAAGTGATGACGATGAGTCAATGGAAATGGAAGGTCAGGTTTCCACAATGGTGTCTGATGAAGAATGCGACGAGCAACCAGGTATCCTAGCTCTTCCGGAACCCGAACCTCAGCACTTGCAGCAGCAGATCTTGCTGCCCCATGCCCAACATGCTGGCAGTCCGGTCATTGCTCAACACATGGTCCCGTTCAGCCAGCAACAAATAATCATCCCTCCAAGCTCTTTACTTCAGTCTCAAGGGGCAGCATTCCCGATCCAGACTGGTGGCCCCATGATTGCCATTCCGCACACAGCAGCAGCCCATCACCACCATCACCACCACCACCATCCTTTGGCCGGTCATCATCATGCAGCAGCGCTTCATCATGCTTTCCATCCTGCCGCAGCGGCCGCTGCTGCTGGAATGCCTCTGGCCGCTGCTGCTGCTGCTGCATCACATCCATTTCATCACCAGTTGATTGCCGCTGCTCCTGGCCAACTGTTGCCATATTCGTCTCCCCAGCCAATCCTTACTCAGTTACATCCTCCTGGCCCAATCATCATCGGTCATCAAGTATTGATACCAAGGTTCCCTAGGACACCTATGTAAAAAGAAAACTTTGAAGAGAACGAAAAAGACACTTATATAAATAAATGTATGTATATTAATAAAATTTGAAAAATTGTTTTTAAAGATGAAAAAAGAATATTCAGCAAAAATACTTGTTGAAATGCTGATTGATAAAAGATTCTTATTTATAATTGAAATGTGTATTGGAACATTGAGCCAATGAAGTGATTTCTCAGCAACTCTGCTGAAAAATGTTGCCTCCTCCTCCTCCTCCTCCTCCCCCTTTCATCCTCAATTGGTTAATATCCAAAATTTTATGAGACAAAATTTCTTTTATTAATTGAATTAATTAATCATGCTAGGAATGATGTAAAACAACTCTTCCTCCCCTGCATATAAATTGGATCCAATCATGTCATCAGTCATTTGTAGAATCCATATGGATCTATTCAATCCGACATTGTTTTGCCAAAATAAATATTGTATGTGTGCTATTTGCTTCAACATACATATTCTAAGATGCGAGGAAGATGTCAGCCTTTCAAAAAAAAGGGAAACAAATTGATCAAGATTGCTAAAATTCTCAAGCCTGATTGTTAACTACATTTGTTATTCCAGAACTGGGGAGATGAGATTCACTGCAAATAGCATTGAGAAAAGACAACCTCCATCAAAGTGTGCAACTGAGGACTAGCACCAAGTTGACCTCTGACTGTTCCCTGTGGTTTAGTCCATAAGAGTTTTGTTTGTTTGTTTAGTTTTTTTGGGGTTTTTTTTTTTTTTGTTTTTTGTTTTTTTGGAGCCTGGCCCTTGGTGTTGTCAAATCAGTCCCCTCGCTTACCAAATTGTCAGTTTTGTGGGTCACCAAAAGAGCAGACCTCCATCAGTGTGCATCCATGAAAGTTGCATATCATTTTCAAATCCTTTGCCCAATCATTAATCAAATAGATGGGAACAAGAGGCCCTCCTCAGAAATCATCTGAATTGGTTTTCTTTCAGATTGTTAGAATGATCTCAGTTGCAAGTTAGAAATTCTGATGAAGACCAGAGAGTGTACTGGTCAAATCCTGATAAAAACAACAAAGATAAGGATGCTGCTCTGTAAGAAATTCCATTCTACTTGTTCACATCCTTCCTATGTATTTATGACTTCATTTGGTATTTTGCCTCCATCCAATAAGTAGCTATGCAATTCAACCAATAGATATGAAATACTGCCATCTCTGGTGCCCCCTCCTTCTTTGAGTCACTCTTCATCTTCAAGAAACAGCAATTTCTAAATTCCATTAACTCATTCAAGTGGAAAATTTTTTTTTTTTTTTTTTTTTTGTTTACCCCCCAATGAGGCTTGATGCTGCATACTTCTCATTCTTCAGTGTGTGACTTAGTGACTAGATATAGTGTGGTCATACTTATCGGTCTACTTTGCTGACTGTAACAGTAGAGATATCTAGATTTATACATTTTTACTGGTTGGGTCTTTTGGATATACCTGTAGACATTACTCCCCCTCCCCTCCCTCCTTGAGCCCCCCCCCCGACCCCTATCTGCTGTTCTATCGGGTGTATATAATCTTTATACAGATGGAAGAAATCAACACTGCGATTAGGAGGACAGTGTTGAATTCATGATGAATATTTATTATATTCATAAGTCAGAGATAACCCTCTTTTATTTTACGTTCACGTTGTTCAACCTGCAGAATCTACAAGCTGGAGAAATCGCTGCTTTGGCTGGTGACACTGTTACTATTTCTGCTTATTTAATTTCAATTTATAGCAAAAAATTGCTTTAAAAATGGGGAAAAAAAAGATCAAGATAGATTTTTTTTTATTCATTTTTATGCCCTGTTCATACCAGGTTTCATGTTGGACCTGTGAAAAGAAAACATCTCCAGTCTCAGTTGTTCTTAGGATTTGCTTTTGCTTTGATGACTGACTTTGTCTCTCTGTTCTCTTCTACCAGTGATAGAACTGCCAAGGTTTGAAGAACATGAAGATCATCATCGTCTGTGATTCAGTCGAGTCTTTCATCAAATGAATTTCTTCATTTAGCAACTGACTGGCTATAAAAGACATGTAATTGTTTTGTCGGTTTTTATTTGGCATATTGCCATTCACCTCTGTGAAAAAAAAATCAACTTCCCTGTCAAATAAAACCTTTTGATTAGAAACTTTGTTCCACGTGTTATTCCTTGTCGGCACAACAATCTCTTGGATTCATCACAATCGCTCCCGAGAGATTGGCCTTGGACCAAAATGTTTGTTAGCTTTTATGTTACATTGATCTCCCAAAATGGCAACTTGTCCTTTTATTTTATTTTTTCTTTGCAATTTATTTTCAGTGGCTGATAATAAACAAAAAAAAATCCTACTACGATTCATCAAATGTCTGTCTGTCTGTGACAGCTTAACTCGGAAACCACACAAGATGTCTCCATGAAATTTTTTAAATGTGCTAATGAGATTTCCAGGCATGTTTTTTGTGTTTTTTTTTTTTTTTTTTTTTTTTTTTGCAAATTTTTTTTGTTAATTCTAAAAAAGTATTGTTTGGTCCTGTGTTCATGCTCACACCAATAATAATAATGATCTGATTTCCAGCTTGCCAACTATACTCTTATGATTCATTTATCTTCTGTGAATCCACCCCTCTATATACATACATATAATCCAAGAGTACATGAAGGTGATGATTTTCAAAAAAGGGATGATGAATTAAATATATTGTTCAAATCCATGATCTCTTACTTATGGGGCCCAAAGGCCTCATGTAGGCCTTCCAGAAGAGCTCGCTGAAAATCCAATGCATATGGCCTGGTTTTCAGAGGCCTTCATTTTTGGCACCAAAGTTGGTTCAAGTTAGGTGAAAAGAATAATTCAAGAATCACTTGAAAGAGAGGGGAAAAAAATGCTTGAAACGCTTCCTAAAAGCAACTGGAAATTGAAATATCAAGAAATCTATTGGAAAATCTCCTTCTGAAGACACAGACTCCAACTCGACATTTTCAGGTGCTTTTTATTATCAATCCAGTACACGTTTGACCAGTTTTGCAAATGACTACTGTTCATCAATTCATAACTCCTTTGTATTTTTCATTTTTTTGAACTCAAAATTACCTTTTAAAATAAAATCATCTTCATCGTAACACATATTCTTCATTATGAAATCATCACATTTAAGGAAAAGAAAGTATTTTTTTTTTTTTTTCAAGTATATATACATTCCTGTGTTTCATCCACAAACAAAAGTCAAGTTTATTTTCTCGAATTTGAATCCACTCATTATTTCCCCATTGAATGATTTTAGCTTGTTTTAATAAAGCTTTGCATAAAATACTCTCTTTGCAAATATTCAAGGTAAGTTTCATTTTTCTCTACTTGACAAAAGTGTATTTATGCAGACTTTCATGAAAGGAAAGTAATTTTCTACTTGAAAACCATCAAGTTTTAAAATTGTGATTTTGACTGGGGAAATTTCGAAAATCCGACTAGCCCTTAAGAAATTTTTATAAAATGTTCAAATTTGGTTTGAATTATGAAAAAAATTGGGAAATCCTCTCAAAGGAGGTTCCTCTTATGCTTAACCTGCTTCATTGTCCTTGTTCCTTTCATTCTGTTTGGATCAAATAATTCAAACGTTGCCATTCAGTGCTAATAAACAAAGCTAACAAGGAATAAGCCTGATATTGCCATCCTTACCATATCCAGGGCATCACAAAATAAGATTTCAGTTTAGCAGTTATTTACATTATAAATCAAATATCTAGTGTCAGGAAGACACACAAAGTAAGTTTCCTATTTTGCACTGTACATACAACCCGCAATTTGAGCCAATTCATTTGCTACCACTTATTATTACTGAATCTTACTATTCTTCAAAAACATTCAGAAATGAAGACCAGATTCAGTGAAAGTTAATCTACTCAGAAAAATATGATTTGGTAATAAAATTTACTCTTTGGCTATGTTGAATCTTTTGAACAATATATTTGTTCAATCTGCGACCATTGTTGTAGCTTTTGAAGATGCTGGTAACCTAAGATTGTTTCCACACCATTTCAAAAAGCAAGAATGTAAACTTTCATAGCAGTCAATTCTTATGTACTGGTGCAGCACCCATTTATGAATACATTTCAAAAGTGTTGGATTAACAATTTTGGGGTGACAAGTTAAAAAGGGAGCTTGCTACTGATTTCTGCTCTGTGGTATTACTGTTTCAAAAGTTTTCTCCTGCTCATTAATCCTTGGAATCTCACTCTCTTACTCTCTAAAAATGTACATACAAGGGATTAGAACTCCAGTAGATATTATCATGGCATTTTAGAGTTTTCTTACTTTTGATCTATTAACTTTATTAAGGTCGTTGATTTCACATTTTCTGTTTGGTTTTACGTGATTGGACAAACAAACATGGTGAGGGTTGTTGTTGTTACGGTAGAAAAATATGCGCGTTTTTGACTGATTTTCAACAAAACAACATTACCCAATCACCGCCTCCACAAAACTGAAAACTTTGCATTTTCTCAAAAAAAATGCATGGAAAGATGAATTGCCCACTGTTCAAATTCCATTGTAGACAGTTTATGTTCACTACACGCTAACGCTCTTGGGGAAAGACGTGTCAGGGATAAGCAGTTCAGTTTTTCAGCCGTTCAACTCTTCTCATGAATAGATCTAATTGAAATTCTGCTCTTCCTATTCGCATCTTTGTAAGAATCAAATTTTACTAAGGTTCGTTGTAAAGCAAATAAGACAGGTTTGGTTAGTCACCCAATAGAAACCGTCACGTGACCATCGTCTTTTGGCAACTTGCTGTGTTGTTGGTGATCAATCAAGCTACTTCTTATACCTTTTTGTTGGGCTGCAATCACTAAAAACATTTGAATTTTCAACAAAAATAGCCAACTGGTGATCAATTTAGCTAAACTTGCATTGCAGATTAAACCCCCTAATGAAAAAAAACTAGATGGGTAATTTTAAAGGTGTGTAGTAGACTACTGATGTAAATTTTGAAGGCAACTTTGCTCTACGGCTTCCACGTTCTTGAAACCCTAAATAAAAAGGGTGTATTTTGGACACGAGCAAAAAAAGCACTTCCAATAAGCGTATTCAGAGGAGGTCTAATAGCGTACTGATGCAAATTGTCTGCCTTATAGGTTGGTTGGCGCCGTCTTTTGACGTTCCATATATATATATACGTACATGAATATAATCAGGTTTGCCAATTTTTATGTCATTTTTCGATTCCGGAAGTCATTCTCCCATTCGAAAAATTACGAAGAAAAACGTCAATAGGCAGCATGTGTAAAAGATGACTATTTTTCTCTGAATATCCTAATACTATCGACACTTGACTCGAAAAGGCAAAAACTAAAAAAAAAAACAACACGTAAATCGGCAACACTTGGCAGAATGCAGTAAAAACTGAAAGAAACCTATGTTTTTTAACATTTTCAGTTGACAATTTATTCAGCACCTACAATGGTCAGATAGTCACTTAGATATGAAATTTCCTCTTTACTTTGCCCAGTCTGATTTTTAAAAACAAATTATGTGTGTTCTAACTACGATAATCAACATAGGTCGATGTCCTTGACCGAGATCCCACCCCAAGGGCTGTTCAAATCAGGATCTTGCGGCTCAGTTTGTGAATTCTTTCTTATCGATCGTGGTCTATTTTTTGATAACCAACACTCCAGAGTAGAAATAGCCGATTGCGAGTGAATTCGCGTTTACCACCGTTTGCTTATCGTCACTTTAATCAAGGCTGAACAAACCCGGTGAGTGATGTGTAGGAAGGAGACTGATTGGGAAGGGGAACCCTTGGCCACAGAGGTAGGATGACGACCAGGAAGTGAATGGTTCAGGTGGATGTCGACACTGGAAACACGTGGGGTAAATAGTTGATTTTTTTTTTTTTTTTTTTTTTTTTTTGACATTCTCTGCAAGTGTCAACTGCCAAGGGAACCGACACGGGGTATTTTTTTAGCAAACACTGTCTATGGGGCATCGATTTTTGACGCCTTGGGGTCAATTTGTCACGGTTATTTTTCAGTTCTCGCCTGTGATCCAAAAGACGTGTACACACTGGTTTGTCGGTTCTAAGTTAAATGACGTAATCAAAGAACCGTAATTTACACTTTTTTCAATCAATTCTCGTGTTATAAAATCACCTCATCGGCGTTCGCAAACATGGGATTATAGATTAATTGTTTTGTTTTTTTTTAATAATATAGACTAATAGTTTCCCTTCCAGCGGTACCCCATATCCGCGTTTTTTTTATTCCAATACCCCCTTATCCGCGGGTTACCTCTCAGATCCCCATCATTGTCTTTCCAGTACATCTATACGTAAAAAATTCCGTTCTTATTATTTCAGTTGCTTGAAGATGAAAAGCGTTGAATAAAAATACGCTAATAAACTGAATGCCGATCATCTAAATTAATAGAAATACTTTCCAACCCTTGGTTGAGACATTTGGAATAACAGCTACACTTTATTCTGTGTTTTTCTGCTCTGGGAGAATTTACCTAACGTTTTGAAGGGTGGCCACTCATACAAACTGTCTCTACAGACAATAGAACTTCCCCTCCAGGGCGCATGCATAGCCGAAGCGTATGGGGTCTCCTTCTCAGCCTCGACGGTCCGGTGTAGTCCCAAGTGAGGCAGAGAACGATAATATGGAATCTGCTTGGCTACTGGAGCTGTTGGAAGGATATCAAACCCTCTTAAGGGGGACCCACTCTCTGATTCGAATTCAGAGTTGTCATTCTCCTAGACTGGTTGACTTCCCAAAGCTGGACAGATCAGTCTGCCCAGCTATTTCACCCATGGATATATGAGAAGAGATGGACTCATGCCTTTATTAAGGGCATTAGTACGGAGTCAGCATAAACAGTCTGAAGTTTGAACTTAGTCGCCGATTCCATTGTCCAACTGTTACTGATCACGCCAATCGCACGTTCAGTTTTTATCGTTTCCTTCAAATTAGTCTCCTGGGCCTTGTATTCAACTATCTTACAAAGGATAAATTTCCTGAACGACCGTATAGCATATTGTAATACTCTTCTGATTAATTCTTGCAAGTTGGGTGTGAGAAGTATGGCTATAATGATCGTTTGACATTAGCGAGCGTACCTATGGACAAAGGCGTTAACATTATGAGGGAAATAGGATTTACATCTTATCCAGGCACCAGGAGTAATAATTCCGAACGCACAAGAGGACACTGAGATTCAATCGGACCGCTGACGTGCGGAGAGCCAATCTCAAGGAACTAGCATAGTTGTTTTGAACTTTCTGAGAATTGAGGTAATCATTTGCCCACGCTTCAAGACATCTGGAATTTTCCTTGTTCCGGGAATCCAGGGATCAGATAACGGATTGATGAATGTCCCACTTTTTAATCATCAAGTTCATGCGTTTTACAGTTTTTTACAGGACGTTTTCATTACTGTAGGGATAAAACAACATCATATCTATAACCCAAAGATCGTTCTTTCATCATTTTGCCTGGGAAATGCTCTAGTTATAAACCAAGTCCGAACAATTTGCTTTCCAGACTTCAGATGTTTATTTAACATGTTTCGAAAGGAAGCACCTTTTGAAATTGTTTGTTTTTCATAACATAATCCTGTATAAACAGCTTTCTAGGGAAACACAGATAGACTCTCGGAAAAGCCTTCATAGCGTTTATCACTGAATGATCCTAGTTAGCCCGTGGTTAATTCTGAGTTCAAATTCTGGAGGTACTTCTCACCGATTAATTTATTTAAAATCTAAACCCTTACTATTCTGGCTGTCGTACAGGACTTTTCGTGTTATACTAGCATCATTATCTTGATTGTTTGTTAAAATCCAGTTCAAGTTTTCAGAATTAGTTTTTCTACCGTAACAACAAAAACAATCCTCACCTTATTCAGGGGAGTCCACTCTCCACTGTTAGTCCCGTCATGTTAAACCAAACCGATATATAAAATTAAGGTTCTTCTACTGTGTTCTGAAATCCTGATCAAGTGATTGGTTGGAGACAAGTCTTATACATCAGAAAAAAAAAACAAACGATGTAACAAATATGCCAAGGTTTATTTTATTCTAAAAATAGTTTCATTTATACTAAGAAAAAAAGTATTTTTGATAATGTTCTATTTATTGTATGATCTGCACAAAAGTTGCCGTAATCATCTTCGGTCGGGTTTGAAGTTGGATTGGAGTCTGACTCTACTGCAGCCAGGCTTGTGTGTTTTGGCCACCGTACTCTCGGGCCTTCTCTGAGTAACTGGACTAGACGGTAGAAAACTATCGGCTCAGTGGAGGAACCAAAGCGGTACCACAAAGAGAAAAGTACGAGACCTGCAATATCTGGTCAAGTATGAAAACAATACGCCCCAACTCGAATGAAATGAAGACAATAGAGATGAGGATGATCGTCCAAACCATCGTCAAATAATAACAATGACAAAATGAAAAAGGGAAGCGTAAACCAAGCCACTTGGAAATCCCATTAGTCCTAAAGAGGAAGGATATGCAACCAATACATCCTACCGATAGTCACCTGTGGAGCTGAAACATGGAACTTAACCAAAAGATTGACCCTTAAACTGAGAAACATGCAGCGTGTGCTGCATCACATGGAAAGATCATAAGACAACACAGTATATTTTAGAAAAAACAGGAGTCAGAGATATAGAGTCCATCAGAAAACTGAAATGGTAACGGGCTGGCCATGTTGCTAGTACGCCATAAAACTGCTGGACATCATGACATCGTTGATCCCCAGATATCATATGCGAAACCGTGGACGGCAACAATAAGATGGCGTGACAAACTAGACGAGTTCAGAACGTGCAGGCTCCGCTTATAACCTCATCGAGGATGTCGCTGGGTTAGGTGCACATGGGCGATTGTTAGTGATGCCCCCTTCGGGCTTGCGAGGCCTGTCGAAGTGTCGTTCTACTTACGGTGCCTTATATTTCAAATATATATCGTCCATCTCGGTAATAACCAGACTCGACGTTGCTTAACTTACGTGATCTTACGAGAACCGGTGTATCAAATGTAATTAGGTCGTTCCTCGGCGTTAATCCTAGTGCTGAGTGCCTTTTTTAGTCCTTTGGTATGATTCGGTGGTGAATTGAACAATGGCATACAGAGCCGAATGCAATCAATCTATCACTGGGCCACAGTGACCGGTCTAAATCAGATGAATCTATTAAAACTTCGCTTCGCATCTATCCATGCAAAATTCATATTTGGAAATTGATATGTTTTATTATATAATTGGTTGCATGTCTTGTCTGATTTCTGTTATTATCTAAAAGTTATAATGAATTGATTCATGTGAAATAGATTAACATGGCTAATAAAATCAATAAAAGGGTTGTAAAAATATGAGATCGTCTGTTATGACACAACAATGAATAATACGAACAGAATCACTGGACGTTTGAAACTAAAATAAAATTACAAAGGAGTGTGTAAGTCTATTTAATCACTGTCCCACCACAGCAATATGTGACACAAGGTCGGGCTTAACGTGGGAAGAAATAGTACCTTACCGCCAAAAATTGGCTCCAGCCGACGCAGTTACCTGCGAAAGCTGGGCCGAGTAATGATGAGAGTGCCTAAGGACGAGTCCAAAGGCCTCCCGTTGCGCTTAGCAAACGCAGCCTCAGTGTAACATCATTGGCCAACGTTTGCACCGGCGCACTCGGTCTTTGATACCCTGCACACGATCTCCGGCCCATTCAACGGGCAAGTGTCAGTACCGATTCCTCGGTCTATGCCGTGGAACAGATATTACACTTTGATCCCGAAGATTGGGCCAGAAAGAAAGGAGTGTGTAAGTGAATGAAAAATGTTTAATGTTGAGTTGAGACTCTGAAATTGAAATCAGGATACTTGAATTATTAAAAAGAAATTACCAAATAAAATAGCATTAGGCTTCTTACTGTCGATCCATACTTGAATAATCACGTCATTTTTTACGGGTATTATGCTAGTTTTTGTTATAAAAGCTGAAAGATTATTTTGTTTCATGAAGTGCTGTTTACAGGTATGTAAAAATTCAACAGAATGAGAGGAATTTTTCAGCAAACATCTGAAACAGTTTTAAATTCTGTCGCGAATAACAGAATTAACCAAAACAGCACTATTTCTACCAAGTTCAGACAAAAGCAGCTCGGCGGGGTGACCAGTTCGTTGCACATCAGGCTGGGTTTACGTCAATTTAAGTATTTCAATATTTTTATTTTCCGAATTCGCGTGTTGCCAATTTCAATGTTTTTTCTTTTAATTTTCGAATTTGGGAGCCTAGTCTTGCCGATTTAACAGTTATTTTCTGAGAGTTTTTTGATTTGGAAATGGTTTCCACATTCGAAAAATTGGGGAAAAAATATCTAAATTGGAAAGCCTGCAAGCTAATGTCACCTTTTTTAAACCTTTCAAAACAATTTTCCAGCTTAAAGAATATATCTCATTAACACTTTGGATGCTTCAGGTTTGCCTCTTCAACATAATTGCTTTTTCTATATTCATAGAGCATTACACGTCTAATTTCCTCTATAAGACACTTCCATCTCTAGGATTAGTCAATTTGAATTGCAGTGTGACGATGTAACTCACTCATTTAACCCGTTCAGTCTTCATTTTTCTAATTCTGAATTATTTTTGTAATTAAATGTTCTTATCTATATTTGGAGGGCATATAAAGACAACTAACATTGAATGGTAAAGAATCAGTTTAGTAAACAATAATCTTTAATGAAATATAAAAAAATTGATTTACAAGAACCAGCATGATACGCAAGTCTCAAATTAATAGACAAAACATGTAGTACTTAAAAGTACCATTAGTACCAACATATGCAACTATGTTTTGCTTTCATTTAGGCATTTTATAATAGCAGAAGTCTCATCCAATCTAGTACCATAAGATTCCGGACATTACCTACGGGATGACTTGATATATCATCATTTGTTGATATTACCTTCAATCACTGAAGTCACTGTTTACCTGTGCCAATGAAGTTGGAAGTGATGTATATATTCACTCATGTTTGTGTGTCCAGACAATACATCCAAAGGTTCTCAATAAATATCAATGATATTTTGTGTTAGGGTGTGAGATGGGCGAAGAAAGAATAGATTTAAATTTTTGAGGCGGATCCTGTAATTTATTTCAAACAATATATATTTTTCATTTTTTTTTCATCGATTTGTATGTATTACTATTCACTCGTCTTTTTTATTTATCCACACAATATCCCTAAAAGTTCTCAATGAATTTCTATTGCATGTTGTGGAGTGTTGGACCATGGGCTGAAGAAAACTTGATTAGATTTGGGAGTGGATCTAATAATTTATTTCAAACGAGATATATATTTTTTTAAATTCCCATCTATGTGTAAAGATAACCATTCAATCAGGTTTTTATATTCGCCCACACAATATCTCCAAAAGTTCGTAATGAATTTCTATGACATTTTGTGATAGGTTGTGGGATGTGCTAAAGAAAAATATTACAGTTATCCTCACTGCATTGTAACTGTACACGAACTGATTTTGATTCAGTTTTTTGTTACATTATAAGGCGTTGGCAGAGATAAGCGGTCTCTGAGTGCTCTCTTATTTTTTTCCATATTTTTCTGTCACAAATACAGGTATATCTTGATTAGTGCGGTTAATTTATCCCAAAACGGTACTACATCAAAATCAGTGGTGCATAAGTCTTCATAATTTTGCTTCGTAAGGTTCCAGTAACCGTTTTGGGATTTTTGAAATTACGAATAATTACATCCACACACACACACACACACACACACACACACACAGAGGAGAAAGAAAAGACTTATGACAATACATTGCCTTTGTTGTATTACGCCGGCGTTCAAGTCGTATCGTGAGACATCGAATGTGTTGCTCTCCAGATTGTATCATAGGAAACTTTTTATCGTTCAACATTTGCTTACAGTGACCAAGAGATACGATTATCAACGAATAATTGGTTTATCACAGTGATGATGTTTGTCTATTCGAAGCCTTACGCACACACACACACAACGAAAGAGCTGTCTGTGGATGACAGAATAATTAACGCTCCTCTATTCAGGGTTGAGCACTCTTTAAGTGAGGTAACTCGTTCATTGTAAGCTTATGCAATGCTCTTCCATAAGAATAGAGCATTCTGGTGGATGGGGAATATATATACTAAATAAATTTATCGCTTATATTCAACCTTACTGACCGTCCACTTCCGTGGTGCAGATGTAGGATACCGGTCTCCGGGTCTGAAGCGAAGGTTTCAATCCTACCTCGTGGCACTGGATGGGATAATGGATAGTCTATAGCCACACTGAAGAGTTGTAATACAACGAAGCAGCTGTCTGTGGATGACACACTAATATATATATATATATATATATATATATATATATATATCGTGGATTCCACTTAAGCACATCACATCGAGACCACACTCTTCCCATACCACGGAGGAAACAATGTGTCCCTAGAGCCTTTTAGGAAGGAGACTGAAAGATAATCATTTAGTTATCCTCTGGTACTTATCTTCTGTTCAATTCCAGCTTATCTTTGCAGATTTTCGTATTTGCCCCTGCCTGCTTCTATCCCCGAAAATATCAAGTGATAAGTGTTTTTCCTAAACATTATGAATGCTTTATTCCCAGGGTTTCAATACTTTGTGTGTTTCCTGACAGGTTCGCTAGAACTACTTTAAAATGGGCAAACAATTCTGAGCGTGTCACCAAAAAAACGTCGATTGCAGATTTTATCATCAGATGTTTTTGTAGCTGATTTTGTTTGAGGACTGGGTTAGAGTTCGGGTTAGGGTGGGCAAACGACCTTCTCCAATCAGCAAACTTAGTAAAAGGCGTCAGTGTCAGGTCTTTAAATAATTTTTCGTCGACAATGTTTCCTTATGTCAATTTGCCTGCCCAGAATTTACCATGAACAATAATGTTTTGTTTTTCTCTCAACTTTTCTGATTTCTTCGTAATATTCCCCAAATCACGTGTGACCTTCGCACAGGGCAGGATCAGCCAACACATTAACTACGCCACGGTATAGAACCCAACATATTGAATGGGCCCACCAAAAACAGCAGCATAGAACTTTATCTCTATTCCTTTGGGAGAAAGATCGATCATAAATAAAACCAGCATTCCAAGGGAAATGATCGATCTCCACCACTAATATATGCTACTTTTTATCTAGTAAATTAAGCCATGGTGGTATAAAAATCACGTTACCTTGATGAAAATACTACCAGTATGGTTTGAACCATGAATTTATGATTAGAAAAAAATTTGAAAAAGGGAACCAATTTGTCATAGATTTTTATTGCAAATTGAGCTTTCCAATAAAAACCTATTTAGGGGTGGGGATTTAAAAAATAAAAGACATTTCCCTACTCATTGAGGGGTGTATGAGTGCATAATTTCTTGTTTCTGCCATGAATTGTTAGGACTGGGTGAAGTCCGAATAGATAGATGGATAGATATATACATGGATAGATACATATAACTGTAAGAACACATGAATAACCTAAACCCACCAACAGTGATTAAACCGGTCTGTTGTGGGTAGCGGTGATTCATCATCATGATCATCATCAGTCTTTTATCGTCCGTTTTTGGACATACACCTTCATTGAGATTCGCCAGACCTTTCTATCATGGGCGTCGCGGAGCCAAATACTCTCTAAATTTGTCTAAATGTCTCTCCATCTTGTATTTTGTCAGACTCGGTTTCGCATATGATGTTAGGGTATCTATGTTGTGAGTTGTGATGTCTATCAATTGTCTGCCATTCTTGCAACATAACTAGCCCATTGCCATTTGAGTTTTTTTAATAGATTCTATGATGTCTCGGATCCCCGTTTTCTTCCTGATATATTATGCTGTTTTGTGATCTCTCCATGTGTCGTTGAACATGATTCTTTCATGTGCACGTTGACTGGTTCTCGGTTTGAGGGTCAATCTTTTGGCTAGGTTCCATGTTTCAGCTCCATAGGTGACTATCGGAGGGATGCATTGGTTGTATACTCTTCTAAAAAGTCTTAAAAGGACTGAAGGGATTTTCTTGTTCTTGAAGGTTGAGCTTTTACTACCGAAGGCTTGATTCTTCTTTTGATTTCTTTTTTGTGAACGTTAATAAAAATATTTTTTCATGGGTAAAATAACCCCTTAAATAGTTTATTCCATCAGACGCCTTATTTTAACACTTATGAATAACTGTTATCACTATTTTTGTAATTCATTGCTTATATCTGGCACTTTTTCTGGTATTTTTCACATTGTCTTATAAGGAGCTTTCAAAATGTATGAATATTTGTTTCTCTTTCTTTTACATTTTTCAAAATATCTGCTAATGTTTCGATATAAATTTCACAACCAATAAATCATTTGTACCAGTTGCGTATGGTACTATGTATCACGGGTACGCTCTGTGCACAAAATGCAAAAATATTTCAGTGTCTAGTACAGAATATAAGGAAGGAAACGGGTGTCCGTGACATCATAGAAACTATTAAAAAACTCAAATGGCAATGGGCAGGCCATGTTGCAAGACTGAAAGACAACTGAAGGACATCACGTCTCACAACATGGATCCCCAGAGATCACATAAGAAACCAAAGCCGATAGAAAATGGAAGAGAAGATTGAGAGACAGAAGATGGAGAGATGAAGTGGACAGATTCAGGAAGTACTGGCTCTGTGACGCCCATGATAGGGAATTGTGGCGAATCCTGGGGAAGGTCTATGTCCAACGACGGACGTTGAAAGACTGATGATGATGATGATGATGATGATGATGATGATGATGATGATGATGATGATGATGATGATGATGATGATGAAACATCCCCTAAATATGCAACTTATAGAAATTTTGTTCCAATAAAAGACTTTTCTTACTTCTTTTTATTCGCTCGCTGTTTGTAACAACGAATGTGGCAGGATGTGCAACTTTACAATCTAAATTGGGATCATTCTCCCTACACTGTACCAAGAAGCTTTCATTATCAATCACTTATTACAGACACTAAAATATTTTTGTGTTTTTGTGCATCCGTAGCCCTGGGCACATTCACAATACAAAGCACCATACGCCACTGATGTGTGCTATGTTTATGTTTTAATATCAACTTACTATTCAGATCACATTTAATTTTAGGTTCGAGCAAAATTTAGTTCCTAAAACTGTCTTTCCTTATTTATATAGTGGGATACTAATATCCATAACTTTATATATATATATATATATATATATATATATATATATATATATATATATATATATATATATATATATATGTATAGAGAGAGAGAGAGAGAGAGAGAGAGGGAGGGAGAGAGAGAGAGATATATATATATATATATATATATATATAGAGATACATACATACATACATACATACATACATGAAATAAACATAGCAGTTATTAACAACCTATATATATATATATATATATATATATATATATATATATATACATTGTCGAGCATCTCAGAATGATTAATTGGTCGATATCAATAACTGTTTTGTCTGAGATGATCGAGGAAAGAGGAAAAAAAATTATGCAGGCTTTTGATTTTCACTAAAAGCAACAAGTTATTGATGATATTCGAATTATAATAGTGGGCGGTTATTGATTAATTGAGATTTTGGCTGGAAAACTTATCGAACAGATTTCATTTGTCTCGACTGAAACGCTCATTGAGTCAGTGACATGAAAACACTTGAAACTTCACACTCTTCAAAAAGAGAGAAAAAAAAGAAATTTCAAAAGAGTGAAAGGCTGGAGAAGAAAGAAAGAAGAAAAGGAAGGAAGGAAGGAAGGAAGGAAGGGAGGGAGGGAGGGAGGGAGGGAGGGATGGATGAGGAAAGGAATGAAAAAAGAGGAAAGAATGAAAAGGAAGGAAGAAGGAAGGGAAGGAGGAAAGAGGGGAGAGACATAAAGAATGAGGGGGACGTTGGAAAGGAAGAAAGAACAAGGGTGAAAGAAAGAAAGAAAGAAGGAGAGAAAGGGAGAAAGAAAGAAAGAGTGGGAGGCTGGAAAGAAATAATTGAAGGAAGAAAGAAGAGAAAGAATGGAGAAAGAAAAAGAAAGAAAGAAAGAAAGGGTAGAAAGAAGGAAGGTGTGAAGCTGGAAAGAAAGAAAAAAGAAAGAAAGAAAGCGGAAGCAAGAAAGAATGAAAGAAAGGAAGGAAGAATGAGGGGAGGGTTTGAAAAGAAAACAGGAAGAGAAAGTGTTGAAGGCTGGAAAGAAAGGAAGAAAGAAAGACTAGAAAGAAAGAAAGAAGGGAAGAAAGGACGGGAGGAAGGGAGAAAGAAAGACAGAAAGAAAAGGAGAAAGAAAAGAGAGTGAGAGGCTGAAAAGAAAGAAAGAGGAAATCGCTGGGAAAAAACATAGAAACAAATAAAATAACAACAGAAAAAGGAAAGAAATATTGGAGCCAAAATTGATTTCAATTGAAACCAAATTTGTCAGAAATGTCAGAATTTCAAATAAAAGGTCGAGTCAAAAGACTTGATTGAATAGACATTTTGTTCAACAAAAAACACAAAAAGAACTCTTATTGCAAATCAGCATCAAACTTGATAAAAAATAATCTACTCATTTAACGGGCCACGTGATGGACTGTATTTACTGTCTGCAATATTTGCCAAGGGAGATACCTATTAAATGCTATAACTGTAAAGTTGTCGCCCTTACTTATCTTATTTATTGTTGTTTTTTTTTTTTTGCAAGAGCGTAAAAAATCGGGTTCGCTTTTGTTGAATGCAAACAAGATAATATAGAGGAACGTTATGTTTTTTTATATTTATTCTAGTACAATGCAATTGCAAAATTATTTGAATACTGATGTCATTTTTTGACGGCATGGATGAAGTAGTTCAAATTATTTACTACTGATCCAGGTTTTATAGAACCGCCAATACTTACGATCAACGTTACTTTTACATTTCTATCATATATTACTACATTTTAGAGCATTCATATCCTTTTCTAGTGATGGTTCTAATTTTGGATTCGCATTACAGACTGGGTGCGAACGAAGACCCCACACTTATAAACATCGTATTTGAGTGTCAACATTACCAGAGTGCAATGGTAAGTATGAGATTTTTTAGGGAAACTTTCAATTATTGGATTTAATTTCCCCCTCTACACCAATACTCCTTTCGCTTTTCTACGTTGATCCCAATTTATAGAAAAAAATTGTAATCCATACAATCCATTCTAAGTAGTCAATTATCAAATACTACTCTTGGGAATCTTTGATTAGCATTCACTGGATACATAATTACTTTGCGGTTATTGGTGGAAGCTAACCAAGAGACTGACCCGCTAACTTAGAACAATGCAACGTGCACACAAGAAAATCATTCGACCAATAACATGGAGAGACCACAAGACAGAATAGTATGTTAGGGGAAAAGACAAGAGTCCGAGACATCATAGAAACCATAAGGAAACTCAAATGGCAATGGGCTGGTCATGTTGCAAGAATGGCAAACAACCGATGGACATCACAACTCGCCACATGGAACCCCACAGATCACTTGCGGAACTGAGGCTGGCAGAATATGAAATGGCGAGACGAACTAGACAAATTCAGAAAATATTGGCTCAACGATGCCCACGATAGGGAGGTCTGGCGAATCCCGGGGAGGGTCTATGTCCAATGACGCACGATAAAAAAATTAAAAAAATGATGATGATGATGATGATGATTTGAATTCAACACCAGAAAATTTACATGCAGACATTTTCTCCAAGGTCGGAGACCAAAGACAAAAAGCCACAAGTCTGTGGGTCACAACAAAATCATCTCCCCTTGACATCCACGTGTAACGGCAAGAACAACGCGCACACGTGGTTCGTCAAAAGATCCTTAAAAATGTTCCTGCTTCCAATTACCTCCTGGAAACTTCACATCATTTTACAAACGCCAATATTTAAAGAAGCATCAAGTATCATGTTAAACTGGACCCTTGTTTCGGTACGCTAAAAAATTTCGTATCAGGAAAAATTGTGACAACGACTTATAAAGTTGATGTCATTCTTTATTATGAGAATGAAGTCAGTCCTGTTTTTTTAGGTGGGGGGATCGAATATTGGGGAAGGTTTTGACTCGACCTGACGCCTTCGGGACACTATTCTCGAGGGTTGGATAATTTTAGTCCCTGCCGATACATACGCGTGCAGGCTTAAATGCTAAACCTACCTTGAGTCTAAATTTGCCCCCGGAGTAAAAGAATCCCTTGTCTGTAGATCAGAATCTTATAAAACGAGATTTAAAAGAGCATCATTTTTCTGCTCTGCTATGATTCAAATCTGAATTAATCGTAAAAAAAAATGGCAGGAAGACTACAAAGAAAAGAGATGGAATGGTTTCTCCAAATAAAAAGGAAAAAAAATTCTCTGATTCGGTTAGAAATGTCATAAATCCTCGGGTCTCCTCCCTCTAATCTCCCTTCACTCACTGGAATCGGCATAAAACTCGATTTCTAGTCAGTCTTCCATCACCAGAGCCATCTAACCAGACTAACAACACAATGGAAGAAATAAACATACAGCCAGCAACGAATCCCCCACTCTCCCCCTACAGAAGAAATACAGCCGTTTGCATGTCAACCACCGAAGAAGGCCGTAGATGTATTGTGGAACAAATGGTTGGGGGGAAATGAATAAAGCTCACTTGGCAATTACCAGTTCAAATTTTCGGGTGTCGTTGGTTTATTTTGCACCCCTTAAAAACAACCGAAGCCGACAGAATACAAGTTGGAAAGATGAACCAGACAAATTTAGAAAATACTGGCTCTGCGACGCCCACGATAGAGAAGTATGCTGAATCCTGGGGAAGGTCTATGTCCAACGACAAACGTTAAAAGACTAATGATGGCGATGAAAAACAGAAATTGTTTTTTCGATCTCAAATTTGAAGCTAAAAACCCTGATGATGGTAATGTTTTACAATATAGGCCTAATGATATAGAATTTGATCTCGATTTTGATTGAGTATTCAACAAATTGGATTCTATTCAATGAACAGTGTGGATTTTCAGTTTATTTCTCTATCTGCAACAGTGGACTCTTTCACTTAATGGTAACGATTTTGTTAATAAAGGTATGTCCTGCCCACTAATCGTAGCAATGGGTTTTCCACTTGAACGAATTGATTTACTTTTTAATAAAACTCAGGTGAACTTGACAAGACGTAAACATTTATTTACGCTATAAACAGCTCTGAATTAGTGAAGTTAAAGTTGAACGAGTTGGGTCACTTTTTGATAAAACTTCAAATGAAATTGATAAAATGTAAAATGTTTACTCAAACTATTAACAGCTTTGAAGTAGTGAACTCTAGAATCTCAGAGTTATTCGTGTTGAGTTGCTTTTTTATGTAACCTCAAATGGAATTGATAAAACGTAAATATTTATTTACACCATTAATAGCTTTGAAGTAGTGAACTCTTCAGTCTTAAAGTTAGAGAAAAGGAGAAGAAAAGAACCCACAAGGACAAACAAGAGTTTGACGTCAATTAATGACTGAATAAATAAAAAAATTGACAACAACAGTCCTCTAAAGAATCGAATAGAAATAGTGCATTGTTACAGACAGAGAGACAAACTGAAAAAGTCAGATTGTTCATTATATAAATAGATTGACGTCAGACTCTTGAACTATAAGAAATGCAAAAAGAAGGCACCTCTTTGTTTCTTGGATTAAGACAAAAATCTCCTTACGGATGATTCACCTCAATGATGACGTCATCATCTGTTTCGACCATTCTCAACAAACCGACATTTGTGTTAAAAAATCAGATCAACTGCATTTATTTAGGAAATATGCGTCCAGTAAGAAGAAAGAAGAAGGAGAAGCGAATATTGAAGGATTATGTGTTAATATTGTCTTTTGAATGGTAAATACTCTAGTCAAACAGTCCTAGCGTGAGGGCAGCGGCTGCATTGTAGAAAAATGTCCATCATAACACGACTCTCGTCTGGCGTAGAGGCCAACCCAGAATACCTTGGATTCTACCCGCTCGAGATTCTTTCCAGTCCCTAGCAATATCTCCGTTGACAAACTGGACTAAAACATTTGGTCAGGTGGCCCTCAGCCTGTGATGGCTACCACCCAGGACCCTCAAGTTGAGCTTTGGTAAAGCTTCTCCTTCCCCATCCTTTGTTGAATAGAATAAAGTGATGTCAAGTCACTGAATAACTTATATCAAACTAAATATAATTTACTACTTGAATAACATTTATGAAAAAATCATTCAAAATACTGAAACGATTTTTTTTTCGCTGGGCACCTTATTCTTGAACTACTAAGTATAAGCCTACTCAGCCGAATTGTTAATCCACCACTGGTCACAGCCCGCAATTATTGATGTAAAAAGATATGCAGTACGTATGTATATATTTGTGTGTATATTAGTGTATTTAGGTATACTTATAGGTATGTGTGTATGCGTATCTATGTGTATGCCGGTCTGATTAGTCCCTCAATAGAAACCGTTAGGTCTCCAATTTTTTCCCCCACAAAGTGTTGTAAGTGATAACATTGGAAAAAGGGATGATCATTGAATAAGTTATTGTTCTCGACTTTTGTTGGCCAGTGATCACTAAAAAGTATGAATTTTCAAAAAACAAGTGTGATACAACCTAAGAAATCAATTAAGCATAAAATTGAAAAAAACTATTTCGGGGGGGGGGATTTAAAAAAAAAGTACTTTCTTAATATAATAAGAAGTAAATTTTTGATTTTCAGCCCTTTAGCTCCAGTGGTGCGGCCTGTGCGCATGATACATACTTAGATAGCCAGCCAGCTATCCGGACCAGCTTAAAAACTAAAGAAACCTATGTTTTCAGTTTTGGTGACTGTTTTGTTTGTTGATAGCTCAGAGGTGGAACCGAGTTCCCTTTTCCTATGCAGATCGATTCTACCAAGATTGATTTGTGTCTCTGTCGACCATTTAAAGCAAATTGAATTGCGAAAATTAAAAAAAAAATGTTTGTTCCTGGGTAGTAAGTGTTATTTTCTGATCTTGTCTAAAAAGTACAGAAAATGTCCGTGTTTTCCTTCAAAACTGTGGATTTGCAAACAAGACAGAGATAATTTGAAATCTACTCATTTCCAATCGGACAACGGACAAACTTGCACTTTTTTAATCACATAAAGTAAGAAAAACAATTATATATGAATATCTCTATCCTGGTCACAAGAACAAAATTTGAAGGGAATAACGGCTATTTTCTATACTTTTTACACTAGCAATCAGAAAATAACACTCACTGAGCAGGAATGAAATCGCGTCTCCCTATGTGACAACCAAAGTTATGAGTATTGAATTTCGCTCGTCCCAGTCGATTTGTTATTTTAGATCATATAGAAAAAGTGTCTTCAATCAATCCATAACAGTGACTAGCATCGCAGCTTTGATTTTATCAAGTCTTAATTATCCAAATATCTAGATTGCTTTTATATAAAAGTTTCCTTCATCGGAAGTTAAATGTTTTTGTCTAATTCATTTCATTTTTACCATACGCCGACTCAGAGAGTACTCTTTCATTATTACCTCAAGCTTTACTGCTTTGTTGAAACGGGATCGTGATTAAACAGTGAAACATGTCCCCTGCGATATCCATGTCTTTATATTTTAAAGGGGTGAAGAGTTAGTGTGCCACAAATCAGTCAATAATGTTTCTTACTTTACCTTCATGCAATAAACTTCGAGGACCACTAATTCAAAAAGCCGGTCATTGAAGAGTCAAGAGAAATCTGTCATGAATGTTGGTTATGATCGATGGGAGTCAGCCGGGTCTATCTCCCAACGAAGACAATAGACACGGAGGTCGTCAGACGTGTCACACGAAGATGGTAATCATAATGACTGATGAGAACTATTTCGATTAAAACATTGACTCGGATGGTTCTAGAACAACTGCCCCCCTGGACACGAAGAATGAAATCGGCAGACCGTGTTCTGACTCCGGCTGAAACAGTTCACTCTGCACTTATGCCCCTGAAAATAGCATAGCAATTGTAAAGCCAAATGTGAAGTTTGTGGAAATGAAGTCGTTGGCCATGTAAATGATGACACCCATTGGGCAATTTCCGGGGGGGGGGGGCGATTATCAAGATCCATTTATCTATGGGGGCGGGCAGTTATCCAGGGGACAGTTGTCCTATGGGGACAATTGTTCTGGGGTCAGCTATCTTGATACCATGATGAAAACAATTTCGATTAAAATATTGACTCTTATGATTACTAAGGAATCATCTTCCAGGATATTTAATAGACAATTTTTTTTAGTTGTTTAGAGATTGTGAGGAGCTGAGTGACCGGGCGGTTAACGACAAGGAGAATGAAATCGGCGAGCCGAGTTCAAACTCCAGTAGTTCGTGTTCGCTTCGTACTAATGCCCTTGGGAAAGATAAAAGTCTATCTCTTCTCCCATAGCTACGCTAAACAGCTGAGCAGACTGCCCCCTAGCCATGGTTGACAATCAGCCTAGGAGACAGACAACTTTGATTCACAAACCTGCTCGAACAGGGATAGGCTCAATCAGACTCTCTCGCCCTTGACACACCAATGATGAACTGATTGGTGGTACTCCAACGATCCCATACTGGTTTACTGATTAGGTGAAGGTAAAAGCGATTACCGAGAGATTGACGAAAGTGAGTGACTTTCTTGAGTTTACCAAGAAAAAAAAGAAAATATAACCAAAATATGATGAGCTGATTTACTTGATAAAACGATTGGTTTGCTAAGATTTAAAACATGGAGTCGAAGTGTGATTTTCTAAGCCTTTTTATCCCAGCTTTTCTCACGAGGTGACAACTTAAACTTTGTTCATGACTAAACTAAACCATTTCCAGATAATGCTATAGTTAAAAAGTTGATCTCTCTTCATACAAAACTCATCTCTTGGTTTAGAGACTCCTAAACCAAAAGAAGAAGAAAAAAAAAACAGATCGTATGAAAACGTTTAAAATTATCGAATCGATCACGGTAAAATTTATTTGTCTGTATGTCGATTGACTAAATTTATCTCAAAACTTTGTTCTGCTGCAAAAAAAAGAAAGAAGAAATCGAATGAAATAAACGAGGAGAGATATACAAGCAAAAGGAAGGTTCACTTGTTTACTCTTTGAATTTGAACAAAAGCAGACGATACAGGTTTGTCTTTCTTTCCTGTCTCTTCTCACGTGACCCTGGAAAAAAAACAACAATACTTCAAATAAATTATTCGTCTCTGTGGCATGGAAACATTCCTTAGTGGATAAACACAGTTCAAGGGCGAAATTTGAGCTGTTTTAGAAAGTGAATATTTCCTGGTCTTTCCTCCTTCTTCTTTCACCCGAATATTTGAGAGTCGTCCTTTCCTCCCCGTGGATCCTACAAGCCGGAACTTCCCTGATATGCAAACAAAAGACCCCACCATTGTTTACAAAGACAAAATCAATAAACTGGAAATGAAGGGAAATGCACAGAAAGACAAAATAGGTCGTTATTTCGGGATTTTTCAACTCCAAACCTCCCACACACCACACCATTTTTTCTAGCTGATCTGATTTGCATAATTCGCAAATGATTTGTTCTTTGGCCTACCCCTGTATCTTCCGAGGGAGATTAAAACTTCTCGCACCCTTGGAGTTTCAACCTTTACTCCATATACGACTGTAGGAGACGCACGGCCCTGACGAAGCCGGAATATCAGTTTCTGGAGGATTTCACACTGAATCTTTTTTTGCTTGTCTCATTCCTTTATTTTACAAAAGAGCCATAGCCCAAGGCGATTTATAATTTCTGTCGAGGTAAGTATAAAGATACTTTCACCTTTTCTAAGTTTTGGAATTTAAAAAGAAACTTAATGAAGTTTTGAAATTCTATTAATCATGATTTTCACATTTATTTTTTTTTTAGTAATAGAGTTAGTTTTTCTTTCTTTGTCATGTCTGGAAAGATTTACATTAATTTATCACATATGAAAATTCGTTTGTTTTTTTTTTTAATAGTGCGATGAAAGATATCAACGAATGAAAACGGTAATCAAAGTATGACCCATTTGAAGCAGTAACCTTTCTCCAACGACCCTCATTTGATAAATCATTTCTGTTTCTGGGCAATAAGTGTTATTTCCTGATCGATTCTATATGAAACGTATAGAAAATGCCAATGATCCCAGTCGAACGTTGCTTTTATGACCAGAACAGTGATAATTTTTTATCTACTTTTTTTCAAATAAATAACAGGCAGATTTGCACTATTTCAGATAAACTAAGAAAAGCAATTACTTATGAATACCACTATCCTGGTCACAAAAGCAATGTTTGAAGGGAAATATATAATAATTGAAATCTCCTATACTTTTCTACTCTAAGCAATCAGAAGATAACACTAACTACCCAGAAAGAAAAATCTCATTGCACGGTGTTATTATATATTCACCATAAAAGTCTGCAAATGAATCAGGAAGAAATATCTTGTTTCAGGATTCCTGGTTTTGCAGCTACTTCTGTTAGAGACATGTAATATTGTCGTTACAGAATTCGTGATATAGTTGCCATATTTAACTGCCTTTGTAACAGTTAATAACTGATGAGAAAAACAGTTACATATGAATATCACTAACCTGGCTGCAAAGGTTTGAAGGGAGTACCTAATTGACATTTTCTATACTTTTCACGCATAAGTAATCAGAAAATAGCACTTACTACCCAGGAACAAAAATCGCATTGTACGGTGTCATACGCCATCTCCATAAAATTCTTTAGGTTTATTGGTCACAAATCCAGTAGAAGTGCGAGTTATGCCTTCACGCCTCTTCAGACTGAATTATCTATCTATGTAAGGAACAACGTGACATTCTTTTTGTTTCTCTGTACGTATTTTCTGCCAGAGTTACACAGATACTAGACTTTGATCCGTATTTACATGCTTCCCCACGAGAGTAAGATGTCACATAAGATCGTTTTTAATGTGGGGTTGCAGTTACGGGAAAACTAAAAAAAAATGCTCCAGTCCCTGCAACTGATGTTGCGAAGGTGCCACGGCAAACCCGACCCTTGCCTTCATAGTGCCCCGTGGCTTACTGATCCCCCGAGACTGGGCAGATTTATTTTTTGAGTCCACAGGACGAATCTTAGGCCTCTTGCACTGCACCAGTGCAAAGCCACCAAAGAGTGTATAGTAAGCAGATACTAGACTTTGATCCTTGGCAGAGGGCCAGGAAGCGACCCTATGATCCTGGGCGAAGCGAACAGATAATCTGGTTCTAAGCAGAAGTGCCAACCCATACGTAAATAATTCCGTCAATTTTTACTTACCCATGATAACATTGGAATGGCGCCGAATTCTGAAATTAGGCAAATCTTGAGACAGATTTAATACCAGCCTCTTAAGGTTGGTATTGAACCTCTCTCTCAATTGGCTGGTATTAAACCCCTGTCTCAACAGGCTCGCACTGAGTCTCTCTCTCAACAGGCTTGTATTAAACATCTGCTTGAACAGGCTCGTATTGAAGCTCTGCCTAAACAGGCTCGTATTACACCTCTGCTCAACAGGGTAGTATGAAGCCTCTGCTCAACAGGCTGGTATTAAACCGCTGCCCTACAAGCTGGCGCCGTATCCCTGCCCCCAGAATCATCTGATCTCCTAATTCAATGCTATTCCAATGTTTCCCTTTCGTAAGTCTCTGAGATAAAGCTTAGATCAGATGAAGAATCTGGCCAAATCCAGCAACTTTGATCCAAGTCTCTTATCTTGAGTCAAATGGAAAGTGAAGCAAAAACAGTTCTAGGAATGGAATAACACGGAAATAAAACAGAAAGCACAGAGAGTTTATATCTCTGCCAATGCCATAAACGTACTAGAAACTGAATGACAACGATGTAGGGGATGTAACTGTGTAAGTTTCGATTTTCCATGTTTCGAGCTTCTGTCATAATATATTTTCGAAAATGCGTCTCAATCGAAAAAAAATCCCTGGATCCACTCTAAAATTTAATCAATTACTCTTCACCCTATGACCCACCCTGCCCATTCTTTTTTATATTATCTGAAACCGTCAACCAAAACTGTCACCAAAAAAGTCAACATAGGTTGCTTCAACTTTTACGTTGGTCTAGCTGGCTGGCTGGCTGGCTTTGTATGTATGCCAATGGAGCAGGAAGATTCAAAATTCAAACATTTACACTGTGTTGTTTGGAATGTAAGTTTAAGCTAAACTGATCCCTGTTTTTGTGCCCAGTAACGTTCACGCTTGTTTTATGAAAATTCGAACTTTTTTTAGTGACTTCTGCCAAACAGACGGTGAGTGAATTAACTTTTTGATTTTCCATTATTTTTATTATTGATCTTTTACCACACGGCATTCTGCCGAAAGACGTCGGTCATGTTACGGTTTTTGTTGAGTGATTAACCAGACATACTATTATTATTATTACTATCATTATTATTATTATTATTATTATTATTTGCAATCTCACACCAGTTGCCTGGTGGTTATTGCTAGAGTTTGAGTGACAGCAAATCTCCTTAAGTCTCCAGCCCTTCTCTCCTAGTACTCATAAGTTGCAGTAATACTGCAGTTTACAGTTTCTCACCGGTTGCCCCGTGGTCATTGTTGAAGGCAGAGTGACAATAAGTCTCCTCAGGTCATCAGCCAACGTCTCTTCTCTCTTTCGCCTATCATGTCAGTGCTGCGGTTTGCAATTCCGCTTTCATTTCCCTTCCTCTGTTGGGTCACTGTGGACAATTAACGTTGCAGTCTTTATATTTCTAGCACTTTCCTCAGTATCCGTGCAGTTCCTAGTAGTGCTGTGATCTGTACAGTCTCAATCCTCCCCCTTATCTCGATCTCCTCCAGTCTCGCCCTCAGTGTCTTTGGGACAGTTATTATTATTATTATTTACTTGATTTGCTCTTTGATACAATCCTTTACCAAGTCTTTCATCTGAGACCTAATATAAACGAAGGTTTATTTTAGGAAGTTATGAAGCATTTTAAAGATATATTATTCGTTTGCCTTCTGCTCATCGATCAAAACGCGCATAGATCTAAAATGTTAGTATATTTTGAAAAAAAGACTTTTGAACAAATACAGAATTAAAGAAAAGAAATAGAGTGTTTCACATAAGGACACATACAAGTTAGCTATCAATTTTAGGCAGCGAGATATTGGATTGTGAGAGTTTTTTCTAAGTACGTTGGTAGTGCTCATAAGCATGACTTTCTGTATACTAGATAAAGATGGTTTTTTTTCCAATGTGTGCATAAGTTTTATCCTTAATCACTTGTGGTGCTCCTACGAGAATAGCAGTCGTGTTCAAATGCCACATTCAAACCCTTATATTTTTTAAAAGTTTTTCAAATTCTTTTCCCGAGATTTTTTTATCAGACGGGATGGTCATGTTAGTAAGATAGCACGTGCTCTTTTATTTTTTTTTTATTGCTATAACTGGACTATTGGCTCAGTGCTATCGGTATGTGTGGCGTAGTCGCAGGACAAAGTGACACCTTCACTTTCCTGCACTGGTTTCCTGTATGGGGTTGATGTTGGCATATCTTTCAGTGGAGATATTGTCCTACCTGATCACGCCTATTTTGAAATCCATTCGGGGCTTGGGTATAACAGACTAATATCAGGTGGCCTATAGTCCCCTCAGCGTGTGTATAGAAACGACACTTTGGATCCGTCCCGTTCTTTAAAGTATGTGCCTGGTAAGATCTTGTTAACAAGCTTCGGTCGAGCCACTAAACCCCTATGTCTCTGGTTTCAACCCAGAGCTCCACCACCACTGATGGGGCTGTCTTGCACTCGCAGTGAGTATCGATCATGAAAGGTTTTTTTCTTTCCAGTTTTCTCTCAGAATGGGTAGGCCCTTGTTTGTTTGTTTTTTCATTGAGAGGTATTTTCCCCGTCTTTTCAATACATTTATCTACACGCTCATATCGATTTACGTGATGTCCCCGTAAGTTCTTGATGAATTCCAATGAAAGATTGTGGAAGAGTGAATAATAAGCAATGAGAGGAGCGATTGGATTCTAGCACGGATCTATTCACAATTATCTCCCTTGTGTCGTAGTTATATGTCCACACCGTATAATATCGCTAACAGTTCTTGTCTGACCACGTGATATCTCCAAAAGTTCTCAATGAATTTCGATGAAATTTTGTGGCAGGACAATAGGCTACAAAAGAGGTGATCAAATTTTTGAGCAGATCAACGCACAATTTCTTATCCTGACACTGAAGTTTTCAGAAGTATGCGCTCTCTGGGTGCTTGTTGCTTTCTGTTATTTTGGGTGTCATCATAGTTATCATCATTGATTTATCAAACTTTCGTTCGAACAAGCGTGTTACAAGTGACACATTTTTACTTTTGAGACAATCTTCTCTATCTATTGATAAATGAGTCCCTTCTGTATGATAGACATATAGATTATTTGTCAGTGACATTCAAAGAGTTTTACGGGCAATTAAACTCGCTCTTTTTGTTCTTTCTGTTGTTCACACAGCGTTCCGGTCGATCCATTCTACGGCCTTCGTCAGGGGTACTATCCTTATTTAAAGAGAGGATTCTCTTTTCCGCTAGTGTCAAGTAAAAAACAGTAGGAAACAGATATTAAAAAATGGCAACGCATGTAGCGTTGTTTGCAGATTTTTAAACACCTTTCTTTGTCAGGTATTTATCTATTGACATACTCACCTGGCACAGGAATTACGGCTCCTGTCGCCTGTTGGTTCTGACCAGGTGCCTATTAATGTTTACTGAGGCGTGATATGGCTCTGCGTTACCAAACTTGGGAAAGACTCGTCCTGTGATTAAGTCAAGCTTGCTCTAATATCTCCACCAACAAGCCCCAGTTTTTTAAGGCCAGCCAGGTTTCCCCACCCAAACTCAACTTCGTGTCAAACTTGCTGCTGTGGTGAAGAATGTAAACAACCTTTCCTTGTTAGGCATTTGTGTTTGCTCAATTTACTTGACACTACTGGACAAAGAGTCCCTTTTCTTACTCCGGAAGAAGGCCGTGTAGGTTCAATTGTATGAAAAAAACCTCTTTGACTTTTCTCATAGATTACACGCAGACGATATTTTGTTCAGTCGTAGTGTATCTTATATATTCCCAGGTTCAACGAATCCGCCAACTTCGCTATTTCGACCGAAAATTTTCACCAAAGATGATCGACTTTGATTTCAACAGATTCATATTTTTATTTCTATTTTCTGTGTTTTGTGCCAACCGTCGCAGCGATGCAAAGCCAATTAATTCAACAGGTAGGGCATTTTGTTTTTTCATATTTTCCGTACGAAATAAGTGAATAAGAGACAGAGACAGAGACAGAGAGAGGCAGTGTGTGTGTGTGCACCAACTAATTCTTAGAAATGTCTTCACATGATACGACGAAAGTAATGTTCGACAATAATGTCCCAAAAACAGCAAAAGGAAAAGAAGAACGGGATTTAAAAAAGGTTTGCGGAATACATTTACTTTGGTCTGTTTATAAATCCATAGAAAGACCCCGAAGGCGAAATAAAATGACTTCTAACGATTGGTTTGAAAGCATCTATTCAAACACGGAGACATACTGAGAAGCACCTTGCCAATATGCTTGAAACGTAAAATGTACGATGAATGTATGATACCAGCTACAGCATATGGGTGTGAAATAGTGACACTAACGAACTAGCCCGAAAACGAACTCTGGGTCACACAAAGATCAATGGAAAGAGCAATGTTTGGAATAACTCAAAGAAATAAGAAAAAAATCAATATGGATCCGAGAATAGACAAAAATAGAAGACATCATAGAAGTGAGTAGGCGACAAAAATGGAGCTGAGCTGGACACATGGTAAGAAGGAAGGATAACATGTGATGCTAAAGTTTTGACGGTTGGTGTCCAAATGGACTTTTTTTCCTAGTTTAGTTATTAGATAAACAAGTCTTACAATCCGACATTTCTTAATCCTTTTATATATTTGATAAAGAAACCTTTATATATTTGATAATTTTTCTATGTATTTATTAAAAAACCCTTTCATTAACATTTACTGTTTGCGTTTCAACCGATCAATTTTACAAGTCCTGTAGTCCGACCTTCTTTTAATCCGATGAAACCAATAAAACGATCGATTCGTGGAGGTCGGACAAGAGGAATTGAACATGCATAATTTTGATATTTAGAAAATAATTCCTGTATTCCTTCTGTTTGATAGAGTCATCCTATAAAAGAGTCTGCTACTACACGAATTGGTCGCAGTACCGGAAGCCACCCGGAAAATTTCTACCCCACCATATCCACCCGTTTCTCTGCACTCACATTATATTTGCTTTTGCTAAACTGAATTCCCAAAAGCACTTGGCTCCTTATGAATGGAATGACATTGACTATCCACGTAAGTCATGTTTGTCTTATCATTTATTAGATGGGCCCACACGCATCTCGATAATAGGGTCTGTAGGTCGACCAGTCCCTCCCCAATAGATTCGAAATCGATTTTCGGTACATGATAGGAAGAATCTTCTTAACGCTATTTCTCCAGCATGCCCCATCTTGAAGAATGAAACTAAGGGGCGTTCAATTTAATATACAATTACATCATTCAGAGGATTAAAGATATCGTGAAATTTCGACCAAGAAAACGATCTGATCAGGCATTCTTTCTTTAGGAAGTTTTTTTTTTACCTGATCTCATATTGAATTTGATTCTCCTCAGACTATTACAGAAGAGTAACGTCAGTAGAAAAAACTTATTGCATCGTAATAATGGCTGGTAGAATATGGACACATAGTTGAACTAGTGTCCTTGTTATTCTATTTTGGAGTTTAAAAGGTAATATTTTATTCCTCTCGATTATGACGCTCCTGGTACCTAGTCAAAGTAGCTGGCCATAAACCAGGCCTCTCTAAGACAAGTGGGGCGTGAGGTCGAATCTAACTGGGAGCTTCCTCTTTATGTCCGATCCATGCTATTTTCTCGCAGCTGTAGAGTGACAGCTTGTGTTGTGATAAAAAAAACAACTCGAGATTAAGATGAAAGTAAAAATCAGTCAAAACTAATACCAGTTTCATATTTTAATGAACATTTGACTGTTTTTCTATGTTTGGATTATTTAGAATTCTCTAATATTCGATAAGTCACTGCAGACATCATGAAATACATAGAAGCTTTCATTTTGGTGCAATGGAAGTGGTGTATGGAGAGACAAGCCTCCGGTGCCAACGCAAATGATTGACAGAACATGAAGGCCAAGATATTATACCAGCCTCTAATATATATGTGTGTGTGAGAGTGTGTGTCTATATATGTATATATATATATATATATATGTACATATATATATATATATATGTGTGTGTGTGTGTGTGTGTGTGTGTGTGTGTGTGTTTGTGTGTGTGCGTAAGAAAAATAGATATAGACCCGACAAGATGATGTGGAAAAAGTTGATGATTTGGAAAA
This sequence comes from Thysanoteuthis rhombus, assembly GCA_963457665.1. NCBI lineage: Eukaryota > Metazoa > Mollusca > Cephalopoda > Oegopsida > Thysanoteuthidae > Thysanoteuthis > Thysanoteuthis major. The sequence goes on along the minus strand of OY735233.1, from coordinate 39,045,732 downwards.
GAGAAGAGTTGAGGCTGATTGGTACATCTGAGGAATTTCAAATTTTGAACGAAACGTCAGAAATCATAACCAATAAAGAATTAGAGATGAACTAATCAACCTCAAGACTTTTCTCTTCCAATTATCACCTTTCTTCACACACACGCACACAACATATATATATATATATATATATATATATATATATATATATATATATATATATATATATATATATATAATATTACTAAATCTCTGTTAGTCAACATGAAACAATACCAATAAATCATAAAGTAAAGTAGACAACTCATCCCCATGTCCATCATCCCAAAAACTTCCCATTACCAGCTTTTACCTTCAAACATACCCAAACACATTATAAATTAAACATCTCCAGGAATGACCCCTATATGGAGTTCAAATCCCTTTGACAAAATGAATATCCCCGCACCACCCACTACCACACTCACAACATTCTCACCAAAATTCCCAATAAATAGACCCAAAAAAAACATATACAATCATTCGCCTGAAGAGGCCTAGAGAGGGCTGAAACATGAGCTAGTTTGAGTAGCGAATCCACAACATACTATATATATATATATATATATATATATATATATATATATATATATATATATATATATATATATACGGTTTTGAGTTTCTAACAAGTAACCAAGAAAGTTGCAAGTAATTCAGCATAAAAAACGAAGGACTGATTTCGAAATTCGTCTGTTTATATTCACCCTACAGTAATGCCCTTGACAAAGATACGAATCCATTTATCTTTACACTCCACCCCGCCCCAAGAATAACTGCTGAAAAGATGTCCTATTGCCTGTCTTCTCGACTAAAGAACTACCTTGTGGCTGTGATGGTTGTGACTATTCCTCCCTAACAAGTAGTCAGTTTGGGGGCACATCTAAAAGCCAGGATTTTGAACACTGATTTTTGAGCTAAAATTATCACTTCGGGGAAACTTGCAACACAAACTTTCCATTTCCTAGCTGTTTGTAAATCCATGCTCTTATTGAATCTGCAATACCTACGTATTTTCATGTTCGGTATAGATATGTACAAGCAATTCACCGGTTTGAAGAAGAAGAACCCGGCCTTGAAGACCCTTTTGGCTGTTGGTGGTTGGAGTATGGCATCTCGTCCTTTTACAAAGATGGTAAGAAGCAAGGAATCGCGAAGGGACTTCATCACTCATGCGATTAGCTATTTGAGAAAACACAATTTCGATGGACTTGACTTGGATTGGGAATATCCAGCCAACAGAGGAAGTCCACCGGAAGATAAACAGAGATTCGTAGAATTAGTCAAGGTAAGAATATCGAATCACCTTAGCTCCACAATGGCCCACCCGACCAACCAGTCTAGTGGGCTTCACATTCTTCTCTCTTTGCTTATCTGTGTCTATGTGCCTATGTGTGTGAGTGTCTCCAGGAGCTCCTGGTCATATTTTTTGGGCTACAACCTCGAAAGTGTGCCATTAGGCTCAATCTAAAAAAAAAAACCTGTTTTATTTCTTTTTTATTTTACAAGTGCTTTTGGGAGTTTTTATTGTCATCTTGGACTAACAATGTCCAAATCTTGTGCAGATATTTTTCTCAAATGATTTTAGATAAAAGATCCATTTTTTCAAAAACAATTCAGATCAAAGATCTATTTTCTTTGGATAATTTTAGATAACATTTCGATAGATAGTTCTGATACACGTGCGAGCTATGGTGATTTATTCATGCAAAGTGCGCTTAAGCCGATTCTTTGTATCTGTTAGTGATCATTAATTAGCCAAAACGGTGCATTCTAGAACTGATGGAGTGTGTTACCCTTAAAATGCGTTTAATTAACAAATACAAAAAATCATCCCGATGATATGCAGCAGTAATAATAGTGTGGCGTAAACATTCGCGCTCACCTCTTATGTATTATAACCATCGATTCTGGTAAATCACGAACTTTGTTTCTATTCTCTCATCATTATTAATTATAGCTGAACAATGAACTTCCGTTTGTTTTGGCCAAAGTTTGGATTGCATCATCTTTCTTCTTCTTCTTCTTCTTCTTCTTCTTCTTCTTCTTCTTCTTCTTCTTCTTCTTCTTCTTCTTTCAACACTATACCTCCAAAAGTTGCCATTGAATTTCAATGACATTTTCTGGAAGGGTGGGTCATGGGATTCGGAGTAATTGGTTGATTGGTTTGGAACCAGTAATTCTTCACCGATCTTTTTCACTTTTTTTTCATATATCGATGTATTCACTCATGATTATTCACACAATATCTCCAAAAGTCTTCTTCTTTCCTATTCTTCTTCTTCTTCTTCTTCTTCTTCTTCTTATTATTATTATTATTATTATTATTATTATTATTATTATTATTATTATTATTATTATTATTATTATTATTATTATTATTATTATTATTATTATTATTATTATTATTATTATTATTATTATTATTACCAGGAATTACGGTTGGCATTCGTGAGGGAGGCAGTCGAGACCAACGTCCCTCGTTTGCTTCTTTCAGCGGCGGTTGGGTGTGGAGAAAAGACCATCAAATCGGCCTACAATGTGAAGGAGCTTTCAAAGTGAGTTAACTATATCTTGATCAATAAAGCTTTTAATGGTACGAGCTGTTTTGCAGACAAATGTAGGGCTTACACTTTAGCAGGCAGATGGTCATAATGTTTTGGCTCATCACTGTATGCACATATATCTAAATACGTAAAAATCGAGCATGTGTGTGTCATCGTTTTCTACTAAGCTGCAGGCGTGTGTGCGCGCACACTCACGTTTTGCATCGAGGCAGTTGTGTCCAATCCAAATTTTCTTTTTCTATCATTAATTATCCTATTTCATTTTATTTGTTCGACGTTTGTAACATCAAATGAGCGTTGATGTGGAACATTACATTTTACATTCGAGGCAATCTTCTCTACATTGTACCAGGAACGTTTCAACAGTCAGTTTTACAGACACTAATATATTTTTGCCTGTTTTTGCATCTGTAGCTCACAACGTAATCAACATACAAAGCACCATACGCCACTGACGCGCACAAAAACACAGACTCGTATGTATACGTGTGTGTTTTTTAGGAATCCTTCTTCTTCAACCTGTCACTATTACATAGAGAAAAGCGATACTTAACTTCCCATTTACACTTAACGCATAAAAACATGGAAAAATCCCAAATCAAACCAACTCGGGAAACTTATCCGAGATGTTCTGCAATTGGCAACGATAAGAAATCAAGCGAAGAATCACACTAGGATGGCAAGCCTTTGGCAGAGCTAGCTCAACCTTAAAAAATAATGAGATCCCATTAATCCTAAAGAGAAGGGTGTATAACCAATGCATCCTCCCAATAGTCACTTATGGAGCTGAAACATGGAACTTAACCAAGAGACAGACCCGTAAGCTGAGAACCATGCAACGTGCACATGAAAGAATAATGCTGGGCCTCACATGGAGAGACCACAAAACAGCACAGTACATCCAGGAAAAAAATCTCAAATGGCGGTGGGCTGGCCATGTTGCAAGAATGGTAGACAATCGATGGACATCACGACTCACAACATGGATTCCCCGAGACCACATGCGCAACCGAGGCCGGCAAAATGTTAGATGGAGAGACGAGCTAGACAAGTTCAGGAAGTACTGGCTCGGTGACGCCCATGATAGAGAGGTGTGGCAAATCCTGGAGAAGGTCTATGTCCAACGACGGACGCTAAAAGACTGATGATGATGATGATGATGATGATGACAGGAGTATACATTGAAAAAAATTTGTTTGGATTATTTCAGCTAATTTTATGTATATTCGGTAGCTGAATTTAAAAATGGAAAACATTTTCTCCAGCACACACGATTTTCTTAGGAGACATTTCATTACTTTATTTATATACCCCGTAACTGGTGGTTTAAACATGGATTTTAATATTAGAAAGTATTAAATTCAAACATTGTTTTCAAAACAATTTATCCATATGTATAGTACATGTACGAAAAACTATAATTGAAAAGTTAAAAAAAAACGTATTTAGTGAAAAAAATATTACATGGAGGAGAAAATGATTTTCAATTTTCAATTTTCAATTCAGCACCAAAAAATGAATGAAAATCGTCTTGAATAGTCGAAATAATTTTCTCAATGCATCCATATTTATAAGTCAAAGTTATGCGAAAACCTAAAGGTGAAGACGTGTTCCCTGAGAAAATAGCAAGTGATAGAAAAAAAGTGGTTTTCTTTTTTTTTTAATTCAGCGACCAAAAATACATCAAAATCTGCTGAAATAATCCAAACTATGTTAATGGCCTAAATTTTGTAGACCTGTATTATTAATCGACGCCACTGTTTATCACGTCTATTTAAGGACGTGCTTGTGCAACGCGCCCCCAGGAGGCCAGAGGGCATATCTTAGGCCACCGACAGGTCTATATAATCAAATCCTCACATCGAGGCTTGCACACGATTATTGTCTACAAAAGCAATGTTCACTGTCGAATCGATATTCGTTTCGGCTGTGGGTCGATAACATAATGGAGGCCGATGTATATTTTCAGGTTCCAATGGTGGCAATTGGCCAAAAGGTCCTTTTTTCAACAGATTTGTTTTGTCTTTTCACATTATATGAGCCAAATTTCAAGATGAGTAGATGCATGAGTAAAACACTAGAAATTTTAGCTTAACATTATGTACATATTAACACACACACATACACGTGCGCGCGCACACACACACACACACACACACACACACATATATATATATATATATATATATATATATATATATATATGCAATGCTCTTCTAACATGGAATGGAGCATTCTGGTGGATGAGGAATATATACGATAAATAAATATATCGCTTGAATTCAACCTCACTGACCGTCCAGTTCCGTGGAGGAGAGGGAGGATACCAGCCTCCTGGTCTGAAGCTAAGGTTTCGATCCTGCCTCGTAGTACTGGATGGGATAATGAATAGTCTATACCCACACTGAAGTGTTGTTATATAACGAAACAGCTGGCTGTAGATGAAACATATATATATATATATATATATATATATATATATAATTGGGCTGCAGAGTCTTCTTTCTTTGCTCGTCTGTATGTCTCCTGGCGTTTCTGTTTACATTTCTGGTGCTACAGCTTTGAAAATTTGCTTGGTCATTTCAGACCAACAATGCGAAAATCTTGTGCGGGTATCTTTTTAGATAATTTCAGATAAAAGATCTTTTTTTTTCTTTTTAGATAATTGTTTTTTATTAATTAGTTCTTGAACACGCGCGTGCTACGGTGATTCATTTATACGAGGTCTCCATTAATGACTAGTGTTTGTATATCGTATGTGTGCTTGTGAGAGTTTATAATCTTGATTATTTGTAATCAATGTCTGCACAAAAAATATTTCAATGACATTTGAATGTCCGTTGACAATGCTCGACCACGTGTAATGATCCCCTCACATTTTTCAAAACTTCAGTGAATAAAAAACGCATTACAGAAAATCTGTCTGTAATCATTATGACTCACTTGTTCTTCCATATTATCTGAATCTTAAGATATCGATTTGCATTAATTACGTTAGCCCCGTTAAAAAAAATATGAAAGACTCAACAATTGCACGTTTCAATCACACGAAGCAAACACACACCCGATTACAGCATAGCGTAGTGGTTCCCGAACTTTATTGTATAACGGCACACTAAGAAATATGTTTGACTCACATGGTACGCTAACTCTAACAAAATCTAGTGATAAACACTCACAAAAAAATCTGTGGCGGAAGAAGGACAGGCATGTTACCTGATTCTGGATACGTTCATGATTTGTAATACATGTTTGTGCTTTTGGAAAGATCAACGCAGCACACTTGGGAGATAGTTACGGCACACAGTTTGGTAACCTCCGGCTTAGTGCTTACTCAGACGTTTTGCTGCAGGAATCAACGAGAAAAAAAAAGCCTCAGACAAGAAAATGTTTCAAATTCTTTTTGTTTGTGCTCGAAGTCATTTGAGAGATGAAGAATAAAGAGACAAAAAACGAGAGGAGAACGAAGAATAATCAGTTTAAATCTCAGCTTTTAGCTGATTTCGTCTCGACTTAGAATATTTTTTGACATCAAACGTTCGTTGATGTTTTATCATTTTTTTTTTATTGAGAGAAAGGCAGTTTATTGCCATATCTGATAATTCTGTATTTTATCGGTCAGTGACATCACAAATTGATAATACTTGGTTCATCTCTTATTTACCAGCTCATCCGTGCTGTCAAAAAAGACGGCGTATATGAAATATACAGATATACACATCGCATTTTATAGACGTGGATAATAGAGATTTGCCTTGCAGTGAGCTTGGAGAATAGCCTTCTGTACATATTGTATTTTATAGACGTGGGTAATAGAGATTTGCATTGCAGTGAGCTTGGAGAATAGCCTTCTATACATATTGTATTTTATAGACGTGGATAATAGAGATTTGCCTTGCAGTGAGCTTGGAGAATAGTCCTCTGTACATATTGTATTTTATAGACGTGGATAATAGAGATTTGCATTGCAGTGAGCTCGGAGAGAGGTGTTCTGTCGATCAAAAATAGATTTTTTATTCTTTTTTATTTTCATTTCTTTTTCTATTTTCATAATATTCTTTAAATTCATCATTTTTATTACATCTTTAGAACATGAATGAAATTCTTTTCTAATACGTCAGTTACACGAATTAAATTTTCTTTCACTATACCATTTGCATCCTTTAGAGCGACAGAAGACATCTGCTCATTGCTAATTATCATACGTGTGAACTAGGTTACCCTTTGCCGTCAGAACATGACAGCAATAATTAAGTAATTTTGCTGTTGCATTGTACTCCTGAAATATCAAAGACATTATCTTGCGCAACATTTTCTTGTTTATCTTCAATATTTCCTGAATATTGAACTAATCTGATGGTAAAATTAAGTGAAGATACAATCTATCTCGTTTAACGTACCAAAAAATTATAATTTAAGTTACGTCACTTGACGTCATTGATGACGTAAGCGTGACAGACGACAAATGCACATTGGTAATTATCATGAGTAGATTTATTTCGGCAGAAATTTGTTGATGCTAATCTTCTCCTTGTTGTAATTTCATTTCATTAACGAATTCTCTAATCAGACACCGTCAACCAAAACTGTCACAAAGATTATCAACATAGGTTTCTCTCATTTTTTTAAAGCTGTACCGGCTAGCCACGTATTATTACACGTACACGCCTCGCAAATGTAGCTAAAGGGCTGAAATTCTGAACATTCACTCCTTATCATTATTCGAAATTGTTTTTGTTTTCCCCCCATTAAAAATTATTTCTAATGGGGTATTCAATTTGCAATGTAGGCTTATGCTAAATTGATCCTTTAGTTTGCGTCCACCTATCAAGACTTTTTCCCCCCGTTTTTCAATTTTTTCAAGTGATCACTCCCAACAAGGCATAGATAGTGCCAAAAGACATTGATTGAATTATGGTCTCTATTGAGTGACTAACCAGACTTGTATCTCTTTGAAAAAAAAACTCCATTGGGCTTGGGTCATTTTAAACAGGAAGTCTGCTCGGGTCTAACATTTTTACACACTCCTTGTATTTTAATGACTTATCTTTTCAGATATCTTGATTTTATCAATTTAATGACCTACGACCTCCATGGGGGCTGGGAATCAACACTACAGATCAACGCCCCCCTTTACCCACGAAAAGATGTCATCGGAAAAGCAGACGAAAAGGCAACAGTGGTAAGTTTTCAAAAACGGTATCAGGGCAACTGCCTCCGGAACAGTTGCCCCATAGGACAACTGCCTCCCAGATAAATAACTCTTGACAACCGACGCCAGGGGAATCTCCCTTTGAGAGTGATCATTTACGTGGCCAACAACTGCAATTTCGACGAATATGAACGTTGGCTTTACAGTTGTCATGCTATTGTACCGTGGGCAATTATCCGTGGGGCAATCGTCCTCGAACCATCAAAAATGACGGAGAACCATTTTTTGGTGGGTGAGACCTAAAATCACATGCATGCGCGTACTCACATACGGTTGTCTGTCTGTCTGTCTGTCTGTCTCTCTCTATATATATATATATATATATGTGTGTGTGTGTGTGTGTGTGTGTATATATATATATATGTGTGTGTGTGTGTATGTGTGTATGTATGTGTATAATTTAGAAAGCTTTACAGCTTTAAACACTAAACACAAGCTTTTTTTTTCAAATTCTTTTCGTGTCACGTCAGTCAATTAATTTTTAATATCTGTTAATGTGATTCATGTAATATTCTTGAGTGTTTTTTTTTTAATGTATTTCACATATTTTGATATGATGTCACTATGTGTAATTTTTTTCCTGTTGGGATCATCAGTTGTTCCCCATGTCACGGTTTCGGGGATTCAAAAGCAAAGCAGTTATGTTAACATGGCACCCAGCAGTACTGATCAAACACTGTTTCCTATATATATATATATATATATATATATATATTGTGTCATCCACAGACAACTGTTTCGAAGTATTACATCTCTTCAGTGTGGCTATAGACTTCGTCCCAGAAGTGCGTGTGTGTGTGTGTGTGTGTGATGCCGAAAAATAATTTTTTTATATCTCCCCAAAGTATTCACTATTATCCAACTTGCCAGTCATTTTTAACCCAATCAGTGTTATTTCGACGTGTTATCTCATAGCTATTCAATTATTTAATCTTCGGATCTTGTTGCATGTAATTCATTTCTATTTGGATTTCATTTCCGTAATTGTATCCTTTGTTATGGAGTTCGTCAGCTGATTTACCATAGCCCTGTTTCAGATATGTACGTATGTGCGTGTGTGAGTGCATATATGTGTGTGTGTGTGTGTGTGTGTGTGTGTGTGTGTATGTATGTGTGTGTGTGTTCACGTGTGAGTGTACATGAGATCGAGATTTTATAAATCTATACCTATCAAGCGGATGTTTTTGTAATACTATTCCATAATCAGTGATATTTCCGTCTTTATCGTTTTCTATATAAAGATGTTGAGAAGTGGGACTCGCATAGGTGTAGTGTCATTTGACCTACCCGTTCATTTAGATCGAGAGGCATCACGCGAACACCTTGTGATCAAGGGTTGGGATCAAGCAGGTGTCTCAAGTCACGTCAGGGCACTTGAGGTTCTATAAAAAGATATCACCGATCGAGGAGAACGATTTGAACGGGAGAAGAAAGGTGATTCTGCCAGCTCCATCTATCGGATCGACATCGTATTAAATGAATACATATGAGGGATGTTCAAAAATAAGTGAGATAAGCAGTCATATGAGATTCAACCACGGTCACATCATTGGAAAGAGACTGTCGATCATTTCGAACTGATTCCCTCAAATTAAACTGCCGATCATTTCGAACTGATTCTCTCAAAATAAACTGCCGATCATTTCGAACTGATTCCCTCAAGTAGTGGCACACATTCAAACAATTGTTTTTCTTCGGTCCTCTTTAGAGTAAAGGAGGCACGAATTTAGCGGAAACTCGTTAATTTCGTCTTGTTAAAAGTCGGACAGATCGTGATTGGTCATCAATTGACATTTCAACACATTTGAAACGCAAATACCACTCGTACACTTGAGTTCTGCCTGAAGTACCCGTCTGGAAAGCTCCTCAAATCATTTCGACAGTTTCTGCGGCAGTTTTTTCAAGAAAAAGAATAAATGTCGCCCACATCTTATATTTTTTCATCAGCCATCGCGAAAATCTCAAAACCTGCCAGCTAACGACATAAAATGCCCCAGGACATCAGTCAGGAGAGATCCACGCCCCGTGGTTGACTGGCTCAGCAATAGTGTCGGTTCATGACTCCTTGCATCGCAGATTGCGACTGTGTTCGATTCACGTGACCCATTCGAATTTCGTTTTTTTCTGGGTGGGTATATTCTCTCGTATATCGCCTGTAAGTGTGTTCGGTAGTTATATGGAAATACAGCATTCAACAAGATAGGAAAGAGTACACGATACAGACTGACAAGATGACATGAATAAACAGAAAGGCGCTTGTTTAATTTATTGGACCCAAATTTGACTCGTTTCAAAACGTCCTTTTTCTGTTACACTGGGGGACGTCGATTGTTTTAATTGAATCAACACTACGTATTTATATATTTTGTCTGAAAAAGAGGGTACGTTGAAGCGAATGTGATACCAATTGTAGATAGTAAAGTACCAAACACTCGCTCACTCAATATTAAAAACTGCTCACGATTTTTGTTCACCATTTTTTAACACTGAATGAGTAAGTGTGAGGTTGATTCATGGAAAGAAAGTGAGGTAAGTACATTAATTAAATCCTCATTGCTCTGAAAAATCAAATTGTCTATATCTGTAGAAAAATGAGCTAGTAATGTATATTGTATATCTGACATCAGTCGGTGTAACAGAAAAAAGTGACATTGTAAAACGAGTCAAATTTGGGTCCAATTAAGGTAACTGGGGCCAGCAGGAAAAATAAAACCTTAACGTGAACATCTTGATGTGGATTGATCATTCTTTTGAAAAACATTTCAGGATTGGGTGGTCCAAAAATGGATCAGTCTCGGTGCCGACACGAAGAAACTTATTCTGGGAATTCCGATGTATGGACGAGGATTTACCTTCTGCACACAGCAGGTGACGCCAGGCTCATCAAACTGCGGCATGTCGAAGCCAGGGCGTTTCACAAGAGAAAGAGGATTTTTGTCCTTCTATGAGGTAAATATTCTGCGGGTAGATTGAACGTATACAGTCATCCTTTGCCATTTGCAGGGTTAGGGGCGTCAGGGAGCTGCGAATGCAGAAAATCCTCGAATAATTTTTGCCGCCCCCTCCAATCCTTCTGCCCCCCCCCAATAACTTTTGATTTACAAACACTTTTCCATTCCAAAATTTTAAATATACCAATGAACAAATAATAAAATATGTACATTAAATCAACGAAAACCATAAATTTCTTAAAACTAAAGTACAGTGAATTGGAGAAAAATGTCTAAAATACCGTCCGACTATCCGGGTTGTGAGTGTGAACAAGTTCAAGTTTTCAGCCACGATCATCACTGGGTCTACATAGATAATTTTTAGCTGATGATTTTCAACAGTCTCCCTGCTTATTAATAGCACAAAGATTATTACCTTAGAATTGATAGATTATATGTTCCAGTCGTTTTTATCGACATTTGTCACTTTTTGTGAAAAGTCCCCGGTAGTTGCTATACTATAGATATACATGCATTTATGATTTTCTAAACTTTCTACGTTTTGTGTGTACTGTACGGCCTATTTTCTATGATGCAGTTTCTCACCGGATGCCCCCCCCAATATTTCCATTAAATAATTCAAGTCTGTATCGCGAATTATCGAAACCGCTGATTATTGAAACCGCGAATGGTAAAGGATAACTGTACATCTCTCTCTCTCTCTCTCTCTCTCTCTCTCTCTATATATATATATATATATATATATATATATATATATATATATATATATATATATATACGTCCCTTCATATCTATCTATCTATCTATCTATCTATCTATCTATCTATCTCCTTCTGTTCATATCTATCTATCTATCTATCCATCCCAACTGAAAACGTGTCAGTGCTATATTTTTTATTTGAGAAAGAAGGTATTATTTTGAAGCTTCCATTTGCTTTTTAAAATGTGTTTTCCTATTCCCAGATAAACCTGAATCTCGAAAGAGGCTGGAAAAGAGAATGGGACCCACAACAGGGAGTTCCTTACGCCTACAGCCTTGCCGAGAAGCAATGGGTCGGCTACGATGATGAAGACAGCATTCGCCTTAAGGTAGTACAAGTGAACATCACAGTATCTATGTGTTATTGGGGGGCGAGGCAATGAGCCCGAGTTAATAAAGCAGACGACAACAAGGATCTGATTGAAATCCACGGTTCAGATATTTTTAGATGTTTCTCGTCTAGATTTGAATGTCTTATGATGCGCCTAGATGTCAAACATCGACGTTTGGATAATTTTTGATGAAATATTCTTTTTCAATCCTATACCAATCTAGATCAATCCTATTTTTTTCTTCATCTTATACCATAATAAATTCAGTATCAAATCTAAACATAAATTTGGCACTTTATCTTCGTAATCTTTCGGTTTTTGTGGATTTTTTTCAACTGCGTAATTATTATTCCACAGCTGGAAAACATCACACAGCGAAAATAAATGCCAGTAAGTCAAATTTTTATGCCTAAATAGCAAAAAATTATGTAAAAGTTTATTTATGCTGCTCAGCACTAAGATCAAATATTAAACCACCACAGCTTCATCTACCAACATTCCAGTACGTGGCCTCGCCCCCCCAACGTTTGATATCTGTGTATTTGGACGCCTCCACTTGATCTAGATATGATATTTCATATTCGAGTGTTATTTTGATATAATACAGATTGCTGCTTATATATGTATGTAACATTGATATGAAATAGTTATTTGGTTCATATATTTATACTTATAAGAAGCTATTTCATACAAACATCGTTTGGATGGTAAAAAACTGTTGTTCATAAATATTTTAACAAGCACAAACTGTTCTACTTGCGGTATCCTTTCCGTGATATGTATTGGTCTAGTTTAAGGCTATTCAACTAACTGGTTTGGCAACTCTTCCAAATAGTAATGCTATTTCATTATTTGATTTATCAATGATTTTAGCATGGTGGAAAATTCATTTAACAATTTAATTCTATCAAAAAACGTTTTCCAGATATTTAGCATTCGGAACCACAAAGATAACTAAAAATATACTTTGTTGTGTTGATTGGAATAAGAATTGGTTCATCTTATATAAAGTTCCTGTTTTTCAAAATCAAGCCATATAAGTGAATTATCCAAATACTTATAAGCAGTGTGTATATATATATATATATATATATATATATATATATATATATATATATATATATATATATATATGTATTGTACAAAAGTTGACAATATGGAAAAGGGAAAAGACTTGAGACTACTTCATCATCATTATCAGTCTTTTATCGTCCGTCGTTGGACAAAGACCTTCCCTAGGATTCGCCATATCTCTCTATCGTTGGTATCGTTGAGCCAATATTTTCTGAACGTGTCGACTTTGCCTTACCATCCCATATTCTGCCAATCTCAGTTCTACATGTGATCTCAGGGGATCCATGTTTTGTGTTGTGATATCCATCAGTTCTCCGCCACTCTTGCAACATGACCAGCCCATTGCCATTTGAGTTTTCTAATGGATTCTATGATGTCTTGGATTCATGTTTTTTCCCTAATATACTGTGCTGTCTTGTGGTCTCTCCATGTTTTATTGAGCATGTTGCATGGTTCTCAGTTAGCGGGCAAGTCTCTTGGTTAGGTTCCATGTTTCAGCTCCATTTGGACTATTTGGAGGATGCATTGGTTGTATACCCTTAATTAAGGACTAATGCGATCTTCTTGTTTTTAAAGGTTGAGCTTGCCATCCTAAGTGATTCTCCGCTTGATTTCTTCTTCTTTTGTGGGTTTCATGGAGATATGTTATTCTAAGTAGACATAGTAGTCTACTTTTTGCGTCTTCAATTTTGATCATTATGTTTTTATTTCCGACGTGATTGTTGCACATGGCCTTTGTTTTGTTGAAGTTTATGTGTAGGCTGACTTTTTTGCTTTTTTTCATTTAATTTAGCCATGGTTGAGTAGTTTCTTCTAAAGCTAGCTTGTTCCCGTAATTGGTTTTCATCTAGTGATTTTGTTATTTGGTTGGTGATGATTTTTGTGAAAAGTTTGTAGATTCAGTTTAGTAAGCTTATAGGTCCGTAGTTGTAGAGTTCTTTCGGGTTTCCTTTATATATATATATATATATATAAAAGCATTATGATTGCCGTGTTCCAGTCCTCTGGGACTTTGCTTTGTTTTAGGCATGATGAATAGAATAGCTAGTTTCTTAGTGACGATCTTACCAGCTTTTTTGGTAGATCGATGGTGATGTTATCTGGTCCAAGGGCTTTTCCTTTCTTTGTTTGATGGCTTGCTTCACCTCTTATTAATTTCACCTGTTTTGCTTGAGCTTTGGAAGCGAAAGTTGGTTCGTGACAAATATTGAAAATTGAGGGAATGACCGGATGGTAGTTGGGATAAAAAAATAGTTGGGTATAGGAGGAGACAAATAGGTTCATTATTACTCTGTATCAGAGGGGAAGTTGTTTTTTTTTTTCTGATACATGGAAGTTGGATCTCTAGGCAAGTGGATGTCCTTTTTAGCAGATAAGGTTGTTCAGGGATATCCTTTCCCTCACACACACAGACACACAGAACACTTATATATATGTCTTCTTTTTCACTCTCTATGTATTTCATTGCTGAATATTTCGGTTCCCGCCTTTCTTTGACGATCTCGTCTGTTTCAGTCATTTCTCTTTATGGTTAAACTAGAAACAAAATGTCAGCCAAGTTGTCTGCATCAGCCGACAACTGAAAGGAGACCTTACAAATTATCGACACGGGGAAATGTCTATCTCGAAGTTGTTTTCCCCTCAGGACAAAGGATAGCACTCGGTCTTATTAGAGAACGAACCATTACAAGCAGGAAATTGTTGCGAAGCACTTAACTCAGTGTCTTCGCTGATTTCCCCTGCAAAGAGATTCAAAGTTGCTTTGTTGACGATTTGAAGTCGAGATTTCTTTGCTTAATGGAAAATAGGCAGAAGAAAGGAAGGTGAGATAGTTCGATCAACGGCGTCTGTTGGTGGACATTCCTTTATTTTGATCATTCTTTCTTTACTTTTTTCTTTCTTTCTGTCTTTCTAGTAACCGTCTATCAAAACTGTCCATGTTGGTTTCGACAGTTTTTAAGTTGGTCTATCTGACTAACTATGTATGTATCGCGCGTACAGATTGAACCAATGGAACTAGAGAGCTGAAAATCTAAGCATTCACACCATATCATGTCTTGTTTTTTTTCCATCAAATCCCCTCAAGTGGGCTTTTTTATAATGCAAATTTATGCTAAATTATTCCCTTATTTTGTGTCCGGCAGCATTCACGCTTCTTTTTTGAAAATCTAGTGATCACTGCACAGCAAAATGCGAGAGAAGTAACTTATTCATTAACCACCCCTTCTACTAATCTTTTAACTGATTATCCCCAACACGGCATTCTGCCAAAAAACGTTGGTCACGAGACGGCTCCTACAGAGTTTCTTTCTCTTCATCGTTTTCTTCTTTTTTTTTCTTTCGTGTTCTTTTTCTTTCCCGTCTTCTTTCTTTTTCGTCGAAAAAATATAATACCAATACCTCGTATAAATGAATCACCGTAGACCATGAGTGTAACAGAACTTATTGTATGGAAAATATCTAAAATTACCTTTAAAATAGATCTTTTATCTAAAATTATGTAAAAAAAACAAAACAAGAGTGAGACATTGTTGGACAAAAATGGCCACAGAGACTCCCCCCCCCACGCACTTTTTGGAAAAATACAAAAAAGTTTTTAGATCTGCCTAGTGGCGTCCTCTTGTCAATTTTTAAGGTTGTAGCCTCATTTAAATCCTTCTTTTGGACTCGAAGTTTCGGTGGTTGTACTCTACGGTCTTCTTCTGGTGGATGTCGCAAATGATATGGATTCGGAATGTTTGGACGAGTCTATTTTCCGTAGGAGAACATTGCAAACCCTCGCAAATACAGCACCTGAAGAAGCCAGTAAGGTACGACGGCTGAAACGTTGAGTCCAAAAGAAGATGAGGACAACAGCATCCCCCCCCAATCTTTTTAGAATTGTTGAATTACGCACTTACTGTTTTTTTTTTAAATTTTAGTTTAGTTTCAAACGTCCAGCAATTCTGTGACGTCATCTTCATAGTTATGTCAATTCATTTTCTTACAACCCTTTGATTGCTTTACAGGAACTGTTAATCTATTCCATCGGACCAATCCATTATAATTTTGAGGTGATAATAGGAACGTGAATACTGCACATAAACCAAATGAATGAAGTAATTTGCATATATGCCTATCATATGTTTTGATTTTGAAATATGTTTTTTTTGAGATTGTGTCCGTCTAGGTTAGTAAAGCTTAACGATAGTCTCGTTATCCCGGAGATTTCATACGTGATCCATTGTTATGACCAATCAAAACTATTCTTGAGACATCATTTCTGATAAAGTCTCCATTCAAAAACTCCTGGTAACTCAACTTTTCGTCTCTCGTTCTCGGATAAGAGTCATAAAATTTTGTCCTCAAGGGCGGGAATATAGCATTCCTTAGGGTCTGTAGCTGAGACCTGACTTGTCTCCGTCAAAACGCCGTTTAAAGTACCAGTTTATCAATCACATGAATAAATAATCCCTCAACCGCTTACGGAAAGCATCGTCTGCTTCTTTCATTCTATTCTGTCGCGCGAAGAAGAACTATTATAAAATGGCGTCAATAAAACTAAACAATGTAATCGTCATGTTGTCTTTTCTTTCATAGGTTGAATACCTGAAAAAATATAAACTAGGTGGTGCTATGACGTGGTCACTTCCTTTGGACGATTTTGACAACATTGTGACCCAAGGGAATAAGTTTACTTTACATTCCCTCATCAAAAAACTCCTTGAAAACACAGACTCGTCCATTTCGTTACCGACTGACCAGAAACCGCAGCAACCAACCTTTAAGGTAAGATGATAGATTTCTTAAATTTTGCCGTTGTATTTAATTTTTCCCAGGGGGCGAAACTGAGGCGTTTGGCTCATAGAGTACCCCCTCGACCATTTAGTGCAGAAGAACCTATATTGAGGTCGCGGACACCGGAGGGTACACTAGGGGTCTGTGGAAAGATTTTTCAAAAACCCAGGGTTCGTGAGCTTGTTGAGTAGACAGACCTTTCAAAAGTCTGGGGTCCATACGGAAATTCATTCCAATAAACGGGGTTCTTGGTATTGAAAAGATTGATTTAGTGAAATTTAGTGTTGTATAAAGTTTGTAGAAATGCAATAGATGAACTACTATTCATAAAGCTTTTGTGGGGTCACCCTATCGGGGCCCCGAGCGCGATTTTAAATCGCCTCACGCCCCTAGCTACACCACATAAAAATGATAAAGTTGAAGTCTATTTTTTGTTCACCCTGTTCTCAAGAGGATAGCCCTCTGAAGGTGTGTGGTTCTTCCAACTTTTCCCAATTCACTTATTATGTAGAGCCATCGATACATGACTCGCTATTACAGTCAACAATTGAACAACCATAGCGTCAAAATTTGACGACATGTAAAAAGAATTCCATCGAAGAATAGATATGGGCAGAAAAAATCCTATTTATGAAATTATTGGCGTTTTCTATTGAAAAATATCCAAAATAGTGTAAAAAGTATATAGTAACATCTACATTTTGGAGAGTTTAAATGTTATTAATAAAACTGTCAAAATAAGGTCTCCAAAAGGTCAAAAAGCTTTTTCCAAAATAATTTTTTTTTAGAAGAGCTGATGCAAATTTTGTAGTCTGTAGACCAAACGGTTCAATTCCGCCTTTAGTTTTCGTATAATCTAAAAAATATTACATTTTAAAAACTAAGTTGATAACTAAAAATAACGTAAGAATAACGTTTGGCGATATATTCCATCGCGATGGAATAACCTTGCGATGAATTTACCAAGCGATAAATTTTCCGGCAATGAATTCACCGGAAACGAGGCCATCAATGTTTGATATTTGACATGATGATTTTTAAAAAATTAAATCTCTGCAATGAATATATTTTTCTTTTAATTGATTTTTAGATATCAAATAATTCACTTTTACATGGAGCTAAGCATCTTCCACCTTATATGCACGACGGCGGAACTTTTTCGACAGCCTCACGTTCAGCACGACCATCACCATCACCATCATCATCATCACCATTTGCATCATCATCATCGACATTGTCGTCTCCGTCATTATTTTCTCTAAAGCAATCATCGTCGACATTCCGACCGTCTCTCTCTTTTTCCCAACCTTCTCGTCCTCTGCTAATCTCTTCTCTCCCAGCCAAAAATATTCCGATGACTACGCCCTCATCATTATCAGCAAAAATTACAACAACAAACTCGATATTCTCCTCTGCCAAACCGTCCAACGCCTCCACAACGAAACCACGGTTAACGATTCAGAATGAAACCATTTCTCTACTCCTAAATTCAATTTCGAGACAAACCGTGAAACCCGTTGATCATTCTGTCAAGAAGCCAACAAAAACGGAATCTGAAAGATCCAGAAATTCAATTCTACCCAGACTCACAAACACACTTCCTCTTCCCACAAGAGTACCACAATCGACTACGACCCTAGGATTTTTATTCAAGGCCCACGAAAATCGTGTTGGTCTCCCTATATTGAAAATTCTCTTTCCTCCCAAGAATAAGCAGAAACCTATCCACGCAGTGACGCCCAAAATTCCAAATTATGTTGTACAGGGCGAAACAGACACGAGGCATCATACTTCTCAAAGAGAGAAGACGTTGTCAGTTGGAGGAAAGACGGCAAGAGAGACTGCCGCAACGCTGTCTTCGTTATTTCAAGAGAAGACCACACCACGATCACAAGTTCAATTGATCAACCAAGACCACCAAGACCCCCCTTGTGAGGAAAACAACATGGATGAGGAAAATGATAGTCAAGCCACGGAGTATCTTGTTCCAGAAGGTGAGAAACAGTTTGTTTATCTCTCTCTCTCTCTCTCTCTCTCTCTCTCTCTCTCTCTCTCTCTCTCTCTCTCTCTCTCTCTCTCTGTTGCCATTCATTTTCTAATGGAAATCAAGAGGATGCTCTTGCCCGTCATTTTCAAAGCAAGCTGTATGAAAAAAGATGCTGCCAACTCATACAGTATACCATTGACTAACATAATCAATAAAACAAAGGGTTGTAAAAACATGAAATCGTCTGTTGTGACATAAAAATGAAGTTTACCTCATAGAAACTCTCAAGACTTTATGTCTGATCATTCATTAAAAGGAGATGAGTTGAGTCGAGACCAAAAAAAAAACAACAACATAAGATTATGATACTTGAATTATTAGAAAAAAAAAAACTAATAATATAGTTCTAGGCTCCTGAGTGCCGATTCATTCATAAATAACATTGAAATTTTTTACGGGTATATGCTAATACATATGTAATAAGAAGTGGATATGTATGATCCGACAGAATGATTATAAATTGTGTCATATATTGAAACTCTTATTTGAAATGATCTCCTGTCATTACACGATCAATGTGTCATTTGGCCTAGACAACGTATATACAATAAACAATTAAAGAAAATTGGGCTGCTGCAGGAATGGAACATGTGACCAATAGGGTAGCTGTTTCAATTTAGCGTTGCTCATACAATTACTGGCAGCTGTTTAGCTCAATGGTAAGAGCAACGCTACGTTGAAGCGGCTACCCTATCGGTTCGATTACTGAAGCAGTCCCATTTACTTCAATCGTTTATTCCATTTACGTTGTCACGGCCAAGTGATACATAAACCATGTAATGATGGGAGATCATTTCAAATAAGTTTCTATATAAAATAATGCAATATATATACATAAGAGAAAAATAATAAATCTACAACAAGTATGTGTATATGTATTAATGTATTAAGTAGATCTTTGTTCAAAAAAGGGTCCAACGCCATAACTTATAAAATGGGTGAAGATTTTTTTCAATGATTCATATCAGATTGTACATTCTGTTTCACTTCAGAAAGGTTCATTTGAAAATATTTTTCGAGTGAAACAAAATGTACAATCTGTAATTATTCATTGAAAAGATCCTTACTCATTATATATGTATATATATGTGTGTGTATGTATTTTCGTATGTGTGTGTGTGTTGTTTTCTCTGAAAGAGATATATTTACAAATAACATTCAATTGGCCCTAGAATAATTATGGCGTTATATTTACCACGTTTGATATAACATGAAATTCTATTTTTACTCGGTCATCTCAAGAGTTCACAGCGTGCAGATGGCAATTCACCACTATGTAGTGGATTATTCTGGTGACGTAAAAAAACTGTTACACTCAAGAAATATATGGACACAAATGCTATTAATTGATGTTTTTTTTACAGAGTTCACCTGTCCTACGATGTTTGGCCTATACCCCGATTGGGTAGATTGTACCCGTTTCTACCAATGTGTCTGGATGGTACCATTCAGTTACAATTGTGCACCCGGCACGGCTTGGAACCAAAGAATCAAGGCCTGCGATTGGCCAAATCAATTCGGCTGTGCAGTATGACACGGAGGGGTGCTCTAGATATTCTGGTAATGCACACCAGAAGCATACAGTTCTCAAATGAATGCTACAAGAAAAACCCTGTGAATCAGGCTTTCCATATTTCGCCAGAAAAGTAGATGATCCAAGATTTATCTCAGAGACTTTCCAAAACAGTCATTGGAATAGCATCCAATTTAGAAATCCAGCTAAGTCACGAGGCAGAAGTTCAATAACAGCCTCTTTGCCCCCAGACTCGCCTGATTTCCAAATACGATACTATTCCAATGCCTGTGTTGGGTAAGTATGAGTTCGAATTATACCCCTTTCTGGCTAAATCTGGCAAACCTTAATATAAAATACAGCTGCTCAATGACTTTGGAGATTTTGTAGAAAATAGCCCCACCGTTCCTCCTCCTCCTCCTCCTCCACCTCCTCCTCCTCCTTCTTCTTCTTCTTCTTCTTCTTCTTCTTCTTCTTCAACACAATATCTCCCAAAGTTCTCATTGAATCATTATTAATGACATCTTCAGGCTATGGGATAAGGAAGAAATGGTTATATTTTGGGTTCGACCTCGTAATTGTCTGCCGATTTTCCCATTTTCCCAATATATACATATATATATGCATATATTCACTTAAGTCTGTCTTCACAATACCCAGCTCAAGTTCTCAATGAATTTCAGTGGCATTTCGTGGAAGGGTGGGCCATGGTCTAAGAAAAATTGATCAACTTTGGGGGTCAATACAGCAATTTGTTTTTGATCAAGATCTAGTTTACGATATTCCAAGAACAGGTGAACAAATTTCTCCTGTTACAAAAGTATGGGAGCACTTTTGAATTTGACGGAGTGAATCAATATTTTTTCTATAAAAACCCAGTAAACTATCCACAGATATTGGAATCTTTTGTGTGCACATTAATTTCCTTTGTGTGCTGGTTGCACAGCACTCTCCCCAGTATTTCTGATTTTTGTAATGCTTTCGTCTAAATATTTTCAATTCTTCTCCCATTTTTTTGCGAGGCTTTTCGGTACTCTTTCAAGTGCACCAGTAATGATGGGTACAACTGTGACCTTCATACTTTTCTCACGTTTATTACTATTATCCTATATTCTAACTGGAATTTCATGGGTGTTGACAGCTAAGCTTAACCATTATCTCATGCCTCTGCACTTCTCTCACTTTTTGCCAGTATCTTCTCTCCCTTATCCCTTCCAGGCTTGTCCATGTTTTTTTTTATCTAAATGTTATTCAAACATAGATCAATTTCAGATGTAAAGAATATGCGTGTGTGTGTGTGTGCACGTGTGTGTGTGTGCACGTGTGTGTGCGTGTGCGCGCGCGCACGTGAATGTGTCTTTGCGCGCACGCACGTATTGTAAAACCCATCCTAGTCATCCGAATATTATCGGAATTCCAGTTTCTGAAATTTTCTGGAGTTGGACAGACAGTCTGTACTATTTTTCTTCTTCATTTTCATCCCACGAATGTCGGCTTCATCTGCAATAACATGTCTTCTTTTCTTTGTCAACGATGATTAATTCATTTCATTATTATTTAAGAAATACGATCAATTATATAAACTTGTGAAACTCACACCGAAACAAACAGTAATTTTATTTATTGTAAATAAGTTTTTTCTTTCCAAAATGGTTGGATGTTAATCCTACCGTTGATGTTTACGTTTAATAAATCAAAAAAAGGCGTAATATTGCGATTTCGTGGATATTTATGAGATACATGTATCCCCCGCTATCCGAAAGTTGAGCGGTCCTATGAAACCGTTCGTAAGCTGAAATGGCGCAAAGCGAAGAAGTAGTTACCATTAATTTATGTGGGGAAAAAGTTTTGAACGTTGCCGGACGCCCCAAAAATAAACTTCTTCAATGTCAATTTTACGAACTCCGCTAAGCATTTTTGATACCTGAAGGCACATCTTGCTAGCGGATGCACAGAATGAATCGAGATGAAGTACAGATGCTCACAGATACAGTTCAAAGTTATATTTCGAAAAAGCGGCGTAAGGCGAACTTTCGTAAAGCTGGGAACATCTGTAATTATTGTAAATATCTGTACAGAATTGTAAAGTATTTGAATAAATGTTTTTTAGTCCCACTTCTCTGTTATTGTGTCTTTATTGCGGGAGATGATCAATTAAAGAATGTTTTTTGGGGATGATCAATTAGGAAAAATTTGAAAGAGTGGTGATCAACAGTTACTTACCTCACCTTTTGCTGGGAAGTAATCACTAAAAAGTCTGAATTTTCAAAAACAAAAACAAAAACAAAACATTACAAAAACAAGCCAAGCATGAATGCTAGTGAACACAAAGTAGGGACCAATTCAGCATACATTTACATTGCAAATTATGACCCCCCCCCAAAAAAAAATTATTTAAGGGAGGAATTTCCAAAAAAATACAAAAACAGAATAAACAAACAAACCCAAAAACAAATTTTTTTCTAGACATAATAAGGAGTAAATTCTAATTTTTTCCATCCCTTTAGCTCCCTGAGTGTGCCTTGTAAGCGCAATACATACATACATACATAGCTAGCCGACGAGATAGTCAGACAGACCTATTTGAAAACTGAAGAAACCCTTGTTAACAGTTTCGATTAACAAAATTTGAAATTTGTTAATATTTCAGACTTAATTCCCATCAAACGGGTTGATAAAATACGAGAAAGATCTCGACAGGCCGAGGAGCAACGAGAAGCAATGTTGATGTAATTTTTACAAGAATCTTTTATACAGAGGTTTGGGGTGATCAATCAAGGAATTTAGGTTTAGGGTTATTCATTGATTAAAGCATTTTTTTTACAGGTGATAAATTATGACTTCATCTTTCTTACATTTAATCCTGTAGTCCGACTTATACGATATCTTTCTCTTTATTCAGGCATCTAAAAGTCTCCACAATCATTAGCGAAACAAATGGAAGGTTTAATTTACACAATTCATAAGATCTGGGTTAGGGACTAACCAGCTGTTTAGATTTAAGTTTTGGACAAGGTCCATGTAAAATTACATGAAGTTATGAAAAGGGAGTGTATTTTACAAAGAAGAAAAAACAACTTTTATACCGAAAAATTATGATTATTTTAAGAATTCTGGGTTATATGGTGGATTTATTGATTAGAGTAATTGCTGCTGGTTATAAATGATATATTTGCTTCGCTTATCGTATTTTACCACAGCCCGCATGAAGAGACATTTAGTCATTTACAAAACAGAATAAAATAAATCAAAAAATAATAATATAAAAATATTCAAATGACAAAAAAAAAAGAAAAAAAAAAGAAAAAGAAGAGACGAACCAAAGAGTAAATTGGGAACAAGACATTGACGAGTCCTATATAATCAAAAAATTCCGAAAAAAAATTAGAGCTGGAATAAGGAAGCAGTCAACGAGGATCGAACCCGCCCTCCTAGTAATGGTCCGTGGGTTTACTATCGTCACTCTACAGTAGGTCTTGAGTTGAGGAAAAAAACTGACTGGAAAATATCTCTGTCCCCACACACTAGCAACAAGAATAATTTAGATGAACGCAGGTCATCTGGGATAGAAAATAAATTAATTGATCAATTTAGGGAGTTATAAACTGAAATATATTGAAGAATTCAGGGAAAATGAACAAAGGAAATGTTCCAAGTAAAATTTTATCTGTATTAATAACTGTAATTATTTATTAAGTTCCATACATCTTTACAACTTGAATTAATCTATATTTTAATGTTGAATACGTATTCAGATGTAAATTGTGAACAGAGATACCCACAGAGGTATTTTTATTTAATAGATAAATAAACAGGACACTTCCAGGTTCGTTTTGTGAGCAGGCAAATTCTGAGGAGTTACCCAAATCACCCCAATTTGAAAAAACAAAATCAACCCTCAATGATTTTTTAAATTACAGAAAAAAAGGAAAATTGAAAAAACGAATTCTCCTAGGTTAAAGGGAAATAACTCTGATAATTGTTTCGGGGATTATCTCCCTTGGCTAGGAATCTCTCAATCATTCATAATTGATTTTAAGTTAAAAAAAAAAAAATGTTTTCCATATGTGAATATACGTCAGGAAAAGACGTTTTTTTTATATCAAAAACTTGAAAACAAATCAATTGAGAATCAAACCCTGAGAAATTATCCGATGATCCATTGAAATAAATGATTTGTCATCGAAAGTATCCTATTCTTTTATTGATTTTAAGTAATTTAAAATGTGAAATATCTTGATTTTCTAAAGTACCCAAGGGAGGTAATCTTTCAAATTTATACACAGTTAGTTCCCTTGCTTAAACAACACTCGAAATCCATCTTAAATTTATATATTGTAACTAAATATGTTAATCCCTCGTTGGGGAATTCACTTACTTATTTGAATCTCCATGAGTTTTTTTCCGGGAGAAAAGCAGACACTGAACTTGTTTCAGTGAAAGATCCCATTGCCGTAGATTCATCACTTCTTTAGTGGAAGAGTTCATTCTTTCGAACAAATCAAACATCATCATTCAAGTAAAGTTTTTGTTAGAAAACTGATAAATAATTCCAACTGTTTTGGAATACTTAGTTATTCCCCTTGCATTAGATGAAAGATTTAAAATTCATTTTTTAAAATTTATATTTATGACCATATCCAATAATTTTAGCACTTGCTGGCACAGCGCTACCTGGTGGTGGTGGTGGGGGGGGTAAGTTGAAATCAATCTTAATCTTTTAAGATTGTGCAGCACCCAACTTACGTTCAAAGGGGTCTCTTCCCAATTACTTATATATATATATATATATATATATATATATATATATATATATATATATATATATATATATATATATATATATATATATATATATATATATATAGAGAGAGAGAGAGAGAGAGAGAGAGAGAGAGAGATTGCAATATAGAAAATATAAGGTAGTGGAGAGAGGGGCTAGTTGTATACAGGGGCAAATTGATACATTCTGATCAGTTTCATTGAATAATAACAGTTTCTTGTTGTGTACAGGCGTTACGATCGATCTTGTTGTGAGAGAATGGAAGCCTCGTCGGATAATGCTCACCAAAACTTTAAAAAAAACAACAAAAAAAACCCACCAAAAGACAACAAAAATGATAATAAAAAAAAAGGTTTTGAGCACCTTGAATTCGTATATTAGACTCTAAGAGATTTTTTATAGACCTTGTAGAAACTAAAGGTCACGAAACCCGCTTGATAATCTCGAAACGACTGTCTTCATACTTGATTTGTATGGAAACTTCGTTTTCTGAATTCGATTGTATGGTCTAAATTAAGTCGGAAAACAAAATGGTCGGTTCAGGGTTAGTTGTTACACTTTGGCTGGACCATAAATAACTGATGTAATCGAACCCCCTGGGGTATTGCGACCGTTCAGAAAGGCTAATCCAGGAAAGACGCCACTTGATAACAACAATAACGGCACACAGCTATATTAACTACTGTAATTTCATCTTCTCAGTTGTGTCAACGGAGGAAATGAAATTACAAGTGGACTCAGAAAAAAAAACAAAAAACAAAATCTGCTAAAGGCAATTGGACAATAAACAATTTCCGATGTCTGTTGGATATGGAAGAAAGATAAAGACTACAAAAGATTGTTGGTGTCTTGTATACGGTGTAAACTGACCAAACTCTGCCCCAGGAAAGAAATGGAGGCAGATCATCATCATCATCATCATCATCATCATCATCATCATCATCATCATCATCATCATCATCAGCAGCAGCAGCAGCAGCAGCAGCAGCAGCAGC
>OY735233.1:38979700-39017200 GCA_963457665.1 Thysanoteuthis rhombus | reverse complement strand
CCCCAACAAGGTAAGCTGCAAAACGGAAAAAAAAAAAAAAAAGAGAAAAGAAAAAAGAAAAAGACGTTGATCAAGTGACGGTTTCAACCAAAGGACTAACTAGATCTGATGTAATTTCTTTATTCAGAGAATAGAAACGAATTCAAACAAGGTTCGAGACTATATCTTTAGGAAAAACAGAAAAAAACGAAACTTAGCCATATTTACGCATCTACGATGTACAGGCGCAAAGCAAAAATGACGTCCAGCATTTATTTTTCAGCAAGTCGTGTTTGATGCAGCGCATACTCTCTTCTACAGTCACCTGTTTCTGCCCAAGCCCCAACCTTTGCCTTATAACACCGTGATCACAGTTTTGGGTGTCACAGAACGCTAAGGCATTTTTCCATATAAGTCAATGGTGATTACCTCTTCACTTTACGCCATTTTGGTTTATGAAATATTTTAATAGGAACGTTCGACTTCTAGGTAGAGTGAAAACCTTTACCACACGATTTATCAAGTTATCTGATTTTTAAAGAGTTTCAGAACATTCAACCTTTAACGTTCAAATATTTCGGAAACGCGTCCCTTTAGATCTGGGCAGCGCATTCGCCAGAGTTCAAGGATTCAAATCAGAGTTTTAAGAAACATAAATGTTGAATGGATTTATCAAATTTCAATCGAATCATATCATTAATCGATGAAGTGGATCCGTCAAGAGTCTAGTTCGTTCTGGACATTCGAAACCAGGCGGTTAGTTTCAATAATTTTTGGTGATAACGCCGACGAATGATCTGTAATATTGAAATTTTCTCTTTGTTTGCTTTGTTGTGACTTGTAAGTAGTCAAAACGGCACATTGTAACCAGAGGTGTTAGATAAGGTACCCCTTAAATGTACCAACTTGAAAAATATCAAAACTGAAACAAAAAAACGGGTTTTCAACTTAATGATTAATAGAGTAGGACTCGCATTCGAGATCATTCCTATCTATATCATAATGGCCGATTTGTTAAGGGGGATAAGCATTGAATGCTAAACGTAAAATACGAGACACAGTGGTAAAGAACGAGAAGCAAAGGGAAAGTAAAAAAAAATGTTTTGATTAATTAAAGTATTTCAAATTCTTGATACAGTAGACATTTGCTGATAAGAAAAAATGAATCGTCGTAATTTGGGAAGAAACGTTTCTTACTGGTAATAAATGATATCTTCCCTTATTGAAGCTTCCTGTTGTTTCTTGTATACATCGTTCTGTAGCAATTAATCAAAGAATTCAGGGCTAGGGTTTGGGTTTGTTAGGGGTAATAAATTAAATTTTTGCTTTGTTTATCGTCGCTTCTTCTTATTTCTCGTCAATTCTCGTATTTTACGATAACACAAAACAGAAGGAAAAAAAAAGGAGATAAATAAAGGATTAAACAAAAACAAAGAAGCAATTGTCATCACAAATGTTTCAATAAACCAAAATACAAAATGACAAAATAGAGTTCACAAAATTTCAGTTTCTCGAATTCCCAGAAAACGAAAGGCTGTATTATTCCAAAATGTCCGTCTTTGTAGCTGGCATGGCAATTGCATCTTGTCGGTACAGGTTCGTTAAACTCCGTCACTTTTCATAATTGAGGTGGCATTTCAAGCTAGATACAGGTAGAGCTCCTACCTCGGTAAGATGCGTTTCGAGAAAATGGACAACCTGGGTAACAAATAGTTTTCTATCCAAATTTATTTGCTTTCTTCTCAATGTTGGCCCAAATGCGCATGTGCAAATTTCTCACACATCACATCCGGGCATGGTAATCTATATCAGTAGTTTCGAAACTTTTAGAGCTCAAGGACCCCTTCTATAAAGGAAATATGATGGCTGATCCCTATTTTCAGCAATTAGATTTTTGACTAATTAATGAACTACAATAAGAACAAGCTTGGCTACGCTAGGGCCAAACTTCCACCCTTATTAAAATCTAAAAAAGTAAACAAAAATTACGTATCCCATTTAAAACTCCCTCACCAGTTCGATATTCAATGTTCACCAAAAACATAAATAAATTGAATAAAACACCATTTAATTTTGAAACAAACAAAATAATACAAGGAATACAGTTTTGAAATTAATCATCTTTTCTTAAATCTATCAGTTTTCTTAACTAGGAATAGACATAATAAAATTTGTTTTTGCTTGTTTGGTTGAATGAAATACATTCTATTCTATTCTATTCTATTAATCGTATCAAAGAAATCTGACACAGCCATTCTTGTTGCTTGACTTGTCATCAGTTTTTGTGTACGTCATGGTTTTTATATGTATGACCTATCAGTGTTCGGAAGGAAAGTTTGTGACAATACGAAAACAAAGTGAACTCTAGAGTTTGACAAAGACATTTATGACCTTTACAAATCATATACATTTAAAATGGATTAAATTTATTTGAATTCTAAAACATGGTACAAGTCTGTGTACAATAATTATGTTTCCTGATTGCTGTCTGATGGATGATGTTGTTTCTCTGGTTATGTTAGGTCCAGGGGAAATACTGCCGCAGACTCGGGGCTTTTTTTAACAGATTCTAATTCGGCCAATGATCCCAGTTCCAAAACTACTGATCTAAATAACCAAATTTGATGTTATGATGTAAATGTGAAAATTAGGATTGCAAGTTCAATTTAAGAGCCACGGTTTCAAAAATAAAGGCGAAATAGGAGTCGTCCAAAGTAGGAGATTCACCTGTCCTTGAATTAGAAAAATGTTCATTCGTTTCAAAATTTTTAAATATAAACCTGAATCGTGTTTCATTTTAAATATCGGAGATATTGACTTGGTCAAAAAAAAAAAAAAAAAAAGGAAAGAAAAATGAAACTTGGATCGAAATACGAACAAGATAACATATAGATCTTTTTTTTTATAACATGAATGACTTTAAATTAACCATATAGATGTCAATGTATATACAATCTTTTTTTCAGATTTTAGAACACAGGCCATCGACATGAACTTCGTGATACCCACCCAACTTTACTTAACAAACGACGCCAGTAATCGACATGACATTTCAAACTATATGTCCCATACAGATGTTAGTGTACCAAATATCTTTTCTTCATTAGTTATTTGTTCCGAGGACTGATATTAATCAACATTAGAGATGGATTCCTCGGAACTGGAAGAGCGACGAAGAAGTTTCTTCTTTTTTTTTTTTTAAAGTTTTGGTCATTTGATATTTTTCGTTGAGTTTTCTTTGTAATAGCCGCACTAAATGGTCTGAGAAGAACAGAATGCCCTTCCTTAAAAATGGCCTGGTTATTTTATTTGCAACATTTGTTTTTTTTTTCCTGCTTTATTTTCCAAGGAGAGGATTCAAGTTCCAGAAAAATTCAATGAATTTGTCCAATTGATCATTTTTTTTTTTTTTCGATGTTTCGAAATCTTTGGTTTTCGAGGGTTCGTTTCAGTTACGGATTATTTACCAACCGGGTCCCTAGGGCTGAATTTTAGCTCCCTGTCCCACTATACATGTTTATTCTGTGGATGCAAAGTAATCTGACAAAATGATAGCTGTAAGTGACAGTGTGGGGAATGAAAAATTGAGAAGACGTGTGTTGCATCTCAAAATTTATTTTTAAGATAAAACTTTGTGCATTTCGCCTTATCATAGGCATCATCAATAGTTGCAGTAAATGCAAATGTATGAAGTTTTATCTTAATAATAAATAATTTTGTGATGAAACACACATCTTCTCAATTTTTCATTTTCTACGGTATCATTCACTACTATATATATATATATATATATATATATATATATATATATATATATAATTACGAGGTGTGTCTCGAAAGTACCCAGCTATTTTGGATATCTCAAGAACTGACGGCACAACTTTGATGTAACTTGGCAACCAATTAGGGGAAGGTTTCCTCTGATTGGTTGCCAAATTACATCATGGATGCTCATGTATGAACAGACTCTCTCCCGTGGAGTAACTCAGTCGGCAGTGAGACATCATGTAAACATGTGTTCTGGGGGATCATCGCATTCACAATAAGCTTGGGTATACATTTTTTATGTTTCATTTTTGCAAAACATAGGATCATTAAGATCTGTAAGCCCACGTATAGTTCAGATTTGGCTCCCAGCTTTTTCCCAAAGTGGTTTCAGATCGGAGACGAGATTACGGGGAACACATTGAGACAGCTGATGGCGACCCTGAAAGAGGACTTTGTAGGTTGTTTAAAAGAGTTGGTGACGCTAAGTTAAGAGTGTAAGGTTCCAAGTGGAGTATTTTCAAGCGAACTATGGCGCCCTTGACCCAGGTAGGCATTTTTGTTTATATCAATTAGCTGGATGCTTTCCCGGTAGACCTCGTTTATATATATATATATATATATATATATATATATATATATATATATATATATATATATATATTAACTAATTACATTTCGCTAAATTCAATTGATCAAGATTAAATCGTCTTATCAATTTTCCCAAAGATTTCATTGAAAATTGTCGATTCCGGCGTAATTTATAAATTAAAAAGTTAAAGTCAAAAAATTTAATTTGTTCTTCAAGATAATTTCGGAAAAGGAGTTTGAGATTGAAGAAATTAAAAAGGAATTTTAAAAGGCGACTGTAAAAATATGACATCTTTAAATAAAATGAAAATATCGTATCAGGTTTTATTCACAAATACGTGAAAAGTACGAAATATAGGACTCAAAATGTCTTAGTTCTCCTCTCACCCAGTTGGAAAAATCCTCTTTTCCAAAAGAACTGAGTTGAAGCTCTTTAAAAAAAAAATTGATAATAGAATAAAGATGTATACGTCTTGTACATTCACCAGACTTTCCTTTACAAAAATGTCCAATCCAATATATTTATATATATACATATATATATACTTACATATAAGCATACATTTAAGCTTATATAACATTTTTATACATATATACATGTATACACACACATATATGAGCATACAAGATTTAATACAACGTTTAAATGAATTCACCCATGCTCAACCTTAATCGTCAGCCGGAAGTTGCGATCACTG
Organism: Thysanoteuthis rhombus; assembly: GCA_963457665.1. Lineage (NCBI taxonomy): Eukaryota > Metazoa > Mollusca > Cephalopoda > Oegopsida > Thysanoteuthidae > Thysanoteuthis > Thysanoteuthis major. The sequence continues at coordinate 39,012,167 of OY735233.1, read as the reverse complement.
TGTTTTCAGAAGCTATCTCTGAAAACGCTCACACATTTGCCTTGTTCCTGCCGGTTAACGCGACGTTTCGATGTCAGATTACTTAATTTTCTATATATATATATATATATATATATATAGATACACACACATATATGTATGAAATGAACATGCGAGTGTGTGCATATATATATATATATATACATAATACATATGGAAACCCGTTTGTTACAGTCAAGCGAAGATTTCATGATGAAAAACGTTGTTGTTTTTTGTTTTAAAAATCTGCTCCAAGTATGGTTTTGAGGAGTGGGTGGTGTTAGGTCATTTGAAAGTGGGGAAACGTTTTATTCTAAAATTCCGACGCATATTAAAATAAGAGCTAGAATATATCCCATCAGAATTGGTCGACACGAAGACGTTACACTCGGCGGCGGCTGAAGGGTAGATTGTGACATGTCCTCCCAGGTGGACGTTGGGGAGGATCCAGTCGATGTTGAGGACTCGGGGGACATGGGGGCCTCAGTGGACGGTGCTGGCACCGGCGAGGACACTGGTGGCAACGCTGGTGGAATTGGAGTAGACGACAGGTAAGATACTGATGAGGACGATGGTGATTGTGATGGCTGGAGGGGCGGTGATCTCGACGTCTTCGGCTGTACTTCTGATAATGTTGTCGAGGGTTGTGTTGTTGTTGTTGTTGTTGTCGTCGTTGACGTTGTTGTTGTCGCTGATGGTGTTGTAGCCGTAGTTTTTGTCGTTGTTGTTGTTGGCGGTGGTGGTGGTGGTGGTTCGGTGGGCTCTGGAGATGGTGGAGGTAAGGGTTCAGCCCGAGCAAGCATGGGGGCGATGTTAGCCCAGTCACCACGATTCGGGGCGGGATCAATATCAAGAATTTTGCACATCAGGTTATAAATATCCACAGCATTGACCGCAGGGACAATCTCGTTTTTCCTGAATTCTGGAAATAAATAAAACGTAAAAATCGTCTTAAAATAAAAAACGAATACGTAGCCTATGTCAGATATTTACTACCAAGCGACAAAAATATTGCAGTGAATACCTATGATTTTATGCATTCCTTTCCATCGACAGTATCGCTCATAGATATTTGAGCAAATAGAAATTTTGCATCTGCGGCTTGTTTTTAATAGACAAAACATGAACTTTTTGCAAAAAAACAAATATCATTGCAATCAGTACAATGTGAAATTCAGATTATGTTGAAAACTTAAAAGAATAATGAAAAATTCAGAAAATAATGGAAAATTCATGGATTATGGAAACTAAAGAGAATATTGTAAAATTCAGAGATTAATGTAAACTTCAGCGAATATTAGAAAATTCAGAGAATTATGGAAATTTCAAAAATTATGGAAAATTCAGTGAATATTGGAAAATTTCAGTGAATATTGGAAAATCCAGAAAAAAATGACGGAAAATTCATAGAATATTGGAAAAAAAATTTCTGAACCCACAAGGAAATATATGAAATCATTTAATACCAGTCTGAAAACTTTCAACCATTCTATGACCATTATGTAGAATATGAACTGTAGATGTTACGGACTTGAAATCCGGAAAAGACAGGTTGATCCAACAAGCTCTGGACCTGGCCATTGCCGAACTAATGCCGGATTACATTAATTACACACACACACACACACACACACACACACACACACATATATATATATATATATATATATATATATATATATATATATTATGAAGTAACTATTCGCTACATGTTTATGTTTCTGCCCAGTTCGGGCTTCTTCAGGCGAACGATTCGGTTTATTTCAGAATCCTGTTTAGGAATTATATTATATCATATTGCATTCCTGATTTGAATTATATATATATATATATATATATATATATATATATATATATGTATATATATGTGTGTGTGTGCGCGCGTGTGTGCGCGCGTGTGTGCGCGCACTTGTGTGTGTGTATTTTCAGTTTGTAAGAATGCAAAAAGAAAGAAATAGAAAAGAGATTGAATCTGTTGTTGATGATATTTAATCACAGTGCAAGAACAAAACATATTCCGGTTGTTGATGAGAGCATTGGGCATGGAATGTTGACATTCACCGATTAAATATCCTTGTAATTCTTATATATATATATATATATATATACACATGCATAAATATTGTTCTACATACCCGGTCCACTGGCAGCAAAAATTCCTCTCATATCTGGTAGCGCATTATCGTAACCATGATACCCACCCAACGGTCCACCGCCATTTACTTTAGGGAAGTGCTTGTTTGGCTACAATGGCAGAAAGAAATATTCACGATTTCACAATAAGTTCAAAATGTAGAATAATAAAACAACTTTTTCTAAAATATATTTTTCCATTTATTGATTTTTTCTTTGAGTAACTGTAACTACCAGAAAGTAAACAATCATGGCTACAATCATGGAATGAAAGGTGGATTTAACGGTATTTAAAATTCTGTGTTCAATTGAAATCTTCGTGGCTCAATTTGTAGAGTAAGATGGGCTAATCGGGCCTTTTACTGGTGGCAGGGATGTGGGTAGAAATCCACCCTGAGGCTTATTCTTCATTTTCCTATCAACTATATTTACTTTCTACCGGTGGGTTATCGGCCTGAGCAAAAAGTTGCGATAAAGATAAATTAAAATAGATAAAATAATATCAGGATAAAAATAAAAAGTCGTCAGAGATCTTCAAAATAATAATGGCTTTTTTGATTTTGGAAAAAAAAATTGATTTGCTTCTCCAAATCGACGCTTTTTATTTGAATTTGTGTTCTTGTTTTCTTGAATTGTACTCAATGTGTCGTTTAAACCGTTTGGTTTTTATTATTCCTTTTCATTTGAGCTATGATCCACTTCCGGTTTGCTGGGCCCGTCAACGTTCAATCGTGTATTCCATGAACCAGATCACGACGATCGAAGGAGATTTTTGAAAATTAGAAAAAAAAAAAGAAGCAGTACAGGTTGTTATCAGATAAACGACAACTGATTGGAACTGCCTGACCTGGATTTAGCGTTCGGTAACCTTTACTATAAAATGGAGAGAAAATGATTTATATTTCTCGTCTAAATTTTGTTAGACAGCGTGTTTTAATGATTGCATATGGTTTAATCGGGCTATTTTCAGTGTCTATGTTGCTGGAACGTCGTGAAAATGAGCAAAATATACTAGGAAAACAGTTAGATTTACCAATGAAATATTTCATATTTCGATATATTTTTTTTTCAATTTCATTCTTAATACTGGATGAAGTATTGCGACATCATTATTAATTTTGTTTTTTCTCACTTCATCCTAACTTTCAGTTGCTCTTTATTACAACTTTGACTCGAACCCCACTTAAACGGCAACGATCAAAACACGTAATCAGAAATATAGATTAATCCCACGTATTAAAGACTACCAGGTCTTCTAACGTAAACATCAACAAACGTTGAATATTGGTTGTAAGGAGTTGAGTTTAAGGTGTAAAATCAGCTTCTATGCAGACCCTGTGGCCGAATGGTCAAAAGTAGCCAGGAGGCGTATATATGTTACTCCCACGGACTAGAGGACTTTTTCAGAATACGCTGTTTAATCGTTGGCGTAGGATAACGATCTGAATCAAAGTTATGATAAAGAACAAATGAAAGTTACGATGAAGGTAAAAAAAAAAAAAGAACTAGTTATAAACAATAAAAAAATCTCCGTTTCATACTTACCGGTTTAATGATGTAGTATCCAAGGTCAGCAACGGCCACAATTGGAGGGACGCGGTAATGGTCCTTCAAGTGCCATCGATCAGGAATTTCGTGTTTGTAGTAAATGGTTAAGTTTTTGTGACAATTCTGTAGATCTCCGTAGACCTATTGAAAAAATTGAAGAACTGTATTATCGACAAGAAACACTGAACGGACAGACATATCAAAACGCATTATCATCATTGGGCAACAGAATCATTGATGTAACTACGTACAGGTTGTCCGGAAAAATGTGCACATACTTTAACAAAGAGTTAAGCCCATTGAAATTCAATGGGTGGAGGTAAGCCAGTACTTTTCTGAAAAAAATACGGACTTACCCCATTTGAAATTCAAGGGACTCTTAATTCTTTGTAAAATTGCGTGTACACTTTTGAGACATCCTGTATATGTAGAAAAGTTCATCGAATGATTTTTGTTTTCTTATAAACGATTCCTCCGCTAGGTGGCAGAATGCATAATCCAAGAGGGATTTCGGTTAGCCATAATTTTCCATGTTGGCCAGCCATCTTGGAAGATGAATAAAGGCATGCTCACTTTTCGTCCTGACGAGGACCCGACTGTAAGACCATCGATAAATGCCTTCCACCTCAATCAAACGGTTTGTGAGCGTGCTCAATAAGCCAACTTCACCCCCATGAAGAGTTTTCCACACTCTTCGCTCGTATCGAATTCGAGTCCTTTTGCATGCGAGGCAGACGTTCTAGCCATTACACCAATTTTACAATTCATACGGCCAACTTGTACAAAACTGGGATCGCTGAAAAGAAAAAGCATTGCATCGGGACCTGGGTGCTTAAAGGGGCCCGAAAGTATCTTTGGTCGAGTCGTATATGGAAACTTCGAAGTCGATACTATATATTGATTAATAAAATAGAAGATGAAAACTGGATGGCTAAAGGATGAGGGTGATTGTGCAGTGTGGCAGTGGTAGAGGTCGGGAAGGGCTACGCACTGCCTTCAAAAATCCCTCTCAGAGGCCAAGATGAAATTTGGAAAGAAGATGAGCGGCACTCAAAAATTATCTCATCTATAAACCCGAAGAAGGTCGGAGAACTAATCCGCTGAGATCTTATGTGTTGGTTACTCTTGTTACCACTATGAAATCACCAAGCTGCACTTATTCGATGTGATATTGAGCGGGGCCTTGAGCTTTGAGCCTTGTCTTGGGAAAACTTCGTTCAAGAATCAGGGGTCTTAGATATTACAAACGGAAGTTAGAATTAAGTCGTTCGTAAGTAGGACATTTGTGAACTGGAGTTACGCTTCAAATAACCAGATGTTCTTTGATGCTTTGAGCGACCAGAGAGAAACATAAAGACATTTATAAATGCGAAGTACGATGCTGATACATAGGCGATATGGAAAATTGCAAATGAAACATTGTAGCAAAAACTACAAAAATGGGAATAATAGTTTGATGTCAAACTTCTCTCGAATGAATACATGAGCAGACCCAGAATATTGAGCAGAGGATTGGGTTCCAAATGGAAAATGCATTTTTCATCATCATCATCATCATCATCATCATCATCATCAACATCATCATCATCATCATCATCATTCTCTTAACGTCCGTAGTTGGACATAGACTTTCCCCAGGATCCATCACAATTCTCTATCATGGGTGTCGCAGAGCCAGTATTTTCTGAATTTTCCTAGTTCATCTCTCCATCTTATATTGTGTCGGCCTTGGTTTCGCATGTGGTCTCTGGGGATCCATGTTGTGAGTCGTGATGTCCATCGGTTGTCTTTCATTCTCACAACATGACCAGCCGATCGCCATTTGAGTTTTCTAATAGATTCTATGATGTCTCTGGCCCACGTTTTCTTTCTGATATATTATGCTGTCTTGTGATCTCCCCATGTGAGGTTGAGCATGATTCTCTCATGCGCGCGCTGCATGGTTCTCAGTTTGTGGGTCTGTCTCTTGGTTAGGTTCCATGTCTCAGCTCCATAAGTGACTATCGGAAGGATGCATTGGTTATATACTCTTCTTTAATCAAATACATTTCAAACATCAGAAACAAGAAAATAACATGTGATCCGATATTTTTCATCTGTATTTTGCTCTTTGCTTCTTAGTACTAGAACTTAAAATAGGTAACGAAAAAAAAATCACTTGTTACTGCTGCAAAACCATTAAATAAAAAAATATAAGAAAATAAGGAAAAAAAATTGTTTCTAAGATTAATTTCTGATTAGTTGAGATTATCTGTGTCTTCTATTCATAAAATATCTTTATCTTGATATCAAAAAAAAGATATTGTTTTGAACGAGGGACAGGGGCCCAGACCCCCCTCACCGAACCGTCCGAGGAATGGTTTTAAGTTACTGACCTTTTTAATTTTGGTTTTGTGTGGCCAGACGCTCAAGAAAGTGGCTCCGTAAATGTGGTGTATGTCCTTCATGTCCACGCAACGGTTCAAGTTGATGACCCTTTTAGGGGAGATGTTGGTCATTCCGTGGTCGGAGACTAATAACACATTCACGTTGTCCGTCAAATGCATAATCTTCATTTGAATTAACATCGTCTCAATGGCACTTCCAAGTTTCGTCAGAACATCCTGGAGTTGGAAACTGTCCGGACCAAACATGTGACCCATTTTGTCAGTGAGTTCAAAATAGATAGCTGGAAAAACAAAGGAAAAAAAAATAGGTTAGCGAAATATTCAAGAATTCTTTTTGGCACTAAAATGAGTATCAGGAACAATTACCCCTGTAGGACAACTGCCCACAGGATAACAGCCTCCCAGATGAAAACCTCTTGAGAATTGCCTGATGGACAATTTTGCCTTGGGTGTTATCAGTTATATGGTCTACTGCTTCATTTCCGCTAACTTTATCTTTGGCTTTACAGTTGCTATGTTATGGCGGTGGTGGTGGTGTGATAGTTATCTGGGGTCAATTATCTAGGGGTAAGTTTAACGACACAGGTTTAATCTATGGCAATGAGTAAATAAGTGGATCAGGAATAAAGAACTCTCCCCCTTCAGGCTACAAGGGGGGGGGCTAGGTTTAACGCACCCTCAGCTTAGACTGACGACCTGAGTTAGTTTCTGATGAAAAAAAAAACAAAGATACAAAGAAACTAAAAAAGAAAATGAAAGTAAAAACACCCAACAGCCATTAAGGGAATCACCCTAGTATGTCCGTTGGTGCTGAAACCCTTGTACAAGACCCCCTGAAGACCTCCTATCAAATTTTTAAAAAATATCTAATTTAAAAAAAAAAAAATGTTTCTGCCACCCGCAATAATCTACATGGGATACCCAGAAGTGTCCAGGTCCTAGCTTTGAGAAACCCTATTTACAATACTTAATCTAATGGAAAAGTTTTTAAAAAATTGCAGGTAACTTTTTGACCTGATTTCGCATCCTGCAATACTTGCACCCCCCCATGTTTGTTTTTTTTTTTGCATAAAAGCATTTTTTCCAAAATTTGAAGAAAGTATATTTAAAAGGTGTCAACTAGGTGACCTGTAGTCAAAAGGTAAGTCTGATATCACAGACACAAGATTCTTTTTTAAATCCACGAAAAAACAAACAATAAATACTTGCACTAGGTCATGCCTGTTCAAGAGTTGTTCCAGTTTCACGAAAATCTTCTGGATTTTTAAACTTGAAATAATGAGATGCTGTTTTTTATTTATTCATTATGTCGTTAATAGTAACAGTCAAAACAAAAATATCATCGTCGATCGTTAAAACAATCAAAAATATATATTTTTTAGATGCCATTTAGTCATCTTTCTATAATTCGATTTGACATCGTTCGATATGAAAATTCGACAGAAAAAAATCCTGATTCACTCTCTCTTTCTCTTTCTCTCTCCCCCTCTCTCTCTCTCTTTCTCTTGATTCTATTCCGAAACCACTTTGAAATGATTAGAGACGCACATCAAGTCATAAAAACGTCACTTTCCACGGTCTCAAAATACGTGTTCATTTCAGTATAGATTTTTCTTATTATAAATCGAGGACACCATCATATCGAGAACCGCTGACCCAAACGACTTCAAACTTGACACTACAAGGCCAATATACCTGACGAATATTTACTTCTTACGATGGCCAGTTGTCGATTAATCTCGGTGCACAAACTCACACACACACACACACACAAACACACACACACACACACACACACACACACACATTAGATTATTATAAGGATTGTATGATAAGGAAGTCCACTGTCAAACGCTAAAACGTCCCAGTTTTGAGTCGCGGTACACTTTTCGCTCTTCGAACCCCAAATCCAAATTCGCCTTTTATATATTCAAATTGCGCCCTTATGGGGCGGGGCCCGACGTTTAGAATCACCGGTATAGAGAGAGACTGTCGACCATTTTAGGTCAACAGATTAGAAGATATAATTCTCATGAAATTTCTCTGACAACAGCACTTCCTCTTCCTTCCAATAACGTGAACTGCTTCCAGTCAGCAAATTTTCAAGTGCCGGGGTCGAGTGATTAGTAGCACAGACGTTGGAATCAGAGAGCCCTGTTCAAACTCCGATTGAATTAATCTGCGTTCACTTCAAACTAATGCCCTTCGGAGAGGCATGGATAAGGTTGGTGGTGTTTTATCTCGCTCTATCTTGACTCAAATAGCCTCTCTTTGATTTCGACCAACAAAGATGTAGACCCTCGTGTATTTACGCAGTGCATGAGAATGCAAGCATATCAAACGGCATAACGGACGCCACATTGGGTGATTATAACAATACTTTCTGCAGCTGCATTGAGTGATTATAACAATATTTTCAGTAGTTATATTGGGTGATTATAACAATACTTTCTGCAGCTACATTGGGTGATTATAACAATACTTTTAGAAGCTAAATTGAGTGATTATAACAATACTTTCTGCAGCTACATTGCTGTGACAAATGTACAAGTTGAGCATCTTATTATTTATTCCAATTATTGCTAACTCATATATTTGCATTTATCTAAGGAGTATAAAAACCGGGCAACGCCGGGTATTTCAGCTAGTATTGCATTGCCAGTGGCTCTTTAGCTCAATGATAAGAGGGAAGTCATGTTGAAGCGGCTACCCCATTGGTCGCATTTCGATTCCAACAGCTGCCCCCTCTATCTAATTGTTTATTCTATTTTCGTTGTCGACGCCAAATGTTACATTTATCGTGTTATAACGGGGGATCATTTCAAGTAGAGTTTCGATATAATATAACGCAACTTATAACCATTCTGTAGGGTGATACATCCATTTCTCAACAAGATAATTGTCTGCATTGAAAGAAACTAATAGAGCAGATGTAGACCGTGAATAAACAAAGCAAAAATGATAATTTTGAGTTAAAACAGTTATTCAGTTTTTTTGCCATTGCACACATACACACGCACACACGCATACACGGGGGGGATAAAGAGAGAGAGAGAGACGGATATCTGGCGGAAGTGATCAACCGGAAGAGAGAAGACGAATCGACTGCAACCAATTCCCAAGATTTAATCTTTTCCCCCTCTGATCTCTTCACCAATTTCCTCATCTGTCATCTACTCTTTCCATAATCAGGCCACAGAATCATTCATCTGACCTCAATCAACACGATGTTGATGATAAGGTTCAAATTAGGGTCACAGCCGTTTTCACAACCTTTTCCCCAATATACCGACCCTTGTCACTAGCGTAGAAAGGCGAAAACAAGGCACATAGAAGCTTCCTGCCTGTTGAATTATATTCACAAAATCTAACGTATTCCTGTACGAGGTCGCAATAGAAATGTAACCAGCGACGGTCAAGCTTACCGCAACTAATAGTGAATATACAGACTTGTAGACTAATTGTTTATCTATAAGAAGTACCTTGGAGCATTGGTTTCGAAACTGGACCCTTGGGTGGTCGGACAAATAATGCTTAGTCTGTAGCAGTGTTCCCTCTAAGCCTTGGCACTGCGAAACTTATGGCAGAAAAACATCATCCATCTCACAGTAATCGAAAACATAATTGTACACAGACCTATCTCATATATCAACATTCAAATAAGTGTTATCATCATCATCAGTCTTTTAGCGTCCGCAGGATACGCCACAATTCCCTATCATGGGCATCGCGGAGCCAGTATTTTCTGAATATGTCAAGTTCATCTCTCCATCTTGTGTTCTGTCGGCCTTGGTGTCTTATGTGATCTCTGGGGATCCATGTTGTGAGACGTGATTTTAGAATAAATATGATTTTCAAAGGTCAAAAATTGTTTGTTAGTGTAGTTCAGTGATTACAGTCTGAAAAAAAACTAAATGCTATAAATAAGGGTCTGCCAGAATAATTTCTCTACAGAATGAGTCCTTGCGTTTTCAAAGTTTCCAAACCACTGCCCTATAATAAGTAAGAATGAATTCTGTATCTGTTAGGTAGATCTTGCCTTTACTTGTTTCCAGCAGTTTCGTAATGCTTCGAGAAGTTTTTGAATAAGGAGCTCTGGGTAAACCATAAGTGTACAAGAGGTATTTGGGTTTCAAACGTGTTGAAATGTCACTTGAAGACCAACCACACACTGGCCGATCAAGAAGCCGAAATCACAAAAATGTGTGTGTGTACGTATGTGTGCAGATAGGAGATGTGCACGTGTTTTTGTGGATAAGTTAGCGATTTGCAATACTTGAAACTATCTATCCTGAATACAAACCAAGGACAATTGGAGAGACCCATTTCTGGAAGCTGCCGCTATTAGTTCGGGTGTTTTGGGTCATTACAATATGGTACACAGTCGAAACAAGTTATTATATAAGTTAATCCTTTTTAGCAGCAATATTCCCGATGCAAATAACTTTACCCTTCAAGCTGAGCCTTGAATCAACCTTTTTATTCGATTGCAGAAGGCCGCCCTAGTTTACTTTACGAAATCAGGACCGTGTACAACAGAAGCGAGATTTTCTTTTAATTGTTCAAATCAGTGGTCACCAACATCGGCGATACTGCCCATCAGTGGGCGATAAACCAATCATTGAGTTGCGATGTCGGGTATTATGTCTGTCTTACTTCCGCCACTCAGACAACACGAAAAGTCAGTATGCTAGATTTTAAAGTCGCACAACTTATGACCCAGAACAGAGGCTTTTATTTTCATTATTTTATAAATATATGATAAATACGTTGTATATTTACTCTTTGAAGCCTTTCTGTGGGCTTTTAGGGAGTACGCAGTTGACTATTTACCTGGGAATTAAATCTACGCAATTTTAGCCATTTTTTTTTTTCATTTTTTAAAATTCTATTTTTATTTTTTTTATTTTTATTTATTTCATTTTATTTATTGGGATATCTAGCCACTTTTAGCTATTTGATATTGCTGTATAGTGGCTAACTGGATTTTGAACATTAGTGGGCGGTACGGAAATTTCACTCTCTCGAAAATCGTAGAAGTGTGCATTAGGCAGAAAAAGGTTGGCGATCACTGGTTTAAATATTACGGGGTTTTTTTTTTACCACTGTTAATTTTTTTGTCAATATTTTTGCTTTCATTTTTTAATTCCCCATTTCTATTTACGGCCGACCTTGTTCAGCTCCTTCTGTTTCTAGTCAAATTAAATAATATTTTTCTCATTCACTGCCTCCATCCAAACAATCGACATTTCTTTCTTTCTTCCTTCTAAAAAGACCGATTCACGCTTGCATTTGTCACTGTGTCACAGAGTAGGCCGATTTCTTTCTACAACTGAACCTTATTAATACCAATTATGACGAGATTAGGTAGGTGACGGCCATTGCTATCATGTCTATGACTTAGCTGGTCACGTTAACTGTTCCAACCTTTCTTTATTACTCCTTCCATCATAAGATCGCATTCTGAAAACGTTCATGCCATAATCACATTTGGATCGGTCACTGTGTCAGAGAAGCCAAGTTCTCTCTTTCTTCAACTGGAACTTATTAGTAACAATTAGGGTAAATAATTGTTTGCGTCCTAAAATAAAAGACACAATTTTCAAAAAGGGTTACAGATAGTGAAGAAAAAACAGATGAAAAATGGTCAGATCTTCAGCTTATTGACTGTTAGATCATGGGCGCCCAATACCATTTTCCAGGGAAAGGGGTATATATTCGGAGTGTGGTTGGGCGGAGATATATCCTGATGGTAGTAGTCAGATAAGGGACTACGGAGTGCATAAGCTGTGACTCATCTTGAGCTGTCACTGTTTATAGTGACCCCTTGAACCCTAAGCTTCTATAAGTTCTTCCAAACTTCCCTAGTCCTCGTTGAGAGGGCCTGATCTATGGGAGAGCAAACGCTTGTTGGTTTGCAAATGGTGTACCTAAAGCTGTGTTCTGTGTCAGTGTACTAACACAGTAATTTAAAAGATTGACGTAAGATATTATTAATACCGATGATAGAAATGTTTGGCAAATCTTGGGGAAGGTCTATGTGTGACGACGGACGCAGAAAAACTGTAGCTGCAGATGATTCGCAATATCCCTTTCCTCTCTTTCTGTTTATTGTCACAGAATAGTTGTCAGATAACTTATATCAAGTGTTATGCACCAAGAAAGGAGGTCTATAAGGCGGATTTTCTCTTTGTTATGGTTAACGAGGAGCGAACTTGTGCAAACAGTAATTCTAATTCTATTAGATCGGCAATCATGCAGATAAGAGGTAATTCATCTCTTTGCCTCAGCTGGATTTTATAAGTATATGAAACACCGATGCAAGAGGACAAGGCACGTTTGCCTTGTTTAGGACAAAACAGTTTTCATGAGAAAAGTTCTTCATGAATTTTCTAGTGTAGAATTATCCCACTTCTGTATGTATATACGTCTCTCTCCCTTCTCTCTCCCCTCTCTTTCTCTATCTAGCTAGCTAACTATATATATATAATATATATATATATATATATATATATATATATATATATATATATATATATATATATATATATATATATATATATATATATATAACGTGATAGACAGACGAATAGTGCAGAGTTTGCTCCCCTGAATTAGATGAGGACTGTTATTTGCTGTTATTATGGTTACAGGGGAAAACGAAGTCGATTCCAGACTTGGACTGGAGTTCAACAAAAGCCGCTGTCACTTTTTTTTTAATCAATAAATTGGTGGAACTTCTTTTTAGCCTCTTTTCAGATGTTTCAGATAGATTTTATCAAAATTTGCAACATTCTTGAGGAGTCTCTATGGAGAGACTCTTAAACAAGGAGGATTTGATTCTAATTATCTACTTACGCACACTTATCTACTTATATACACTTGTCTACAACCCGCGGACCCATAGTAAGGCGCCATCGGCCTTACCCCACCGTTTGTTAAGTAACGTTTTCATTATTCACACAAACCAGAGATAAAATAACGTTATCATGATAAAAAAAAAAACAATCCTGGGACTGCAGTTCGAAGCTCAAAAAACATTACTTCTAAATATTTATGTTTGAAACATTTAGAGAACAAAATATCATTTGCAGCATTCCTGACTTGAAAAAGACGAAAGAATACAAGTGTACTTGAATATCATCCAAAACAGAAACCGTCACATGACAAACCTCTTTTGGCAGCATGCTGTGTTGAGGGTGATCATAGATCATACAACCTATGGATATCGCGACTCTCGACATAGATCACCAGAGATCACACGCGAAACCGAGGCCGGCAGAATATTAGATGGAGAGTCGAGCTAGACAAATTCAGAAAGTACTGGCTCCGCGACGCCCACAATAGAAAAGTGTGGCGAATCCTGGGAAAGGTCCATGTCCAACGACGGACGTTGAAAGACTAATGATGATGATGATGATGATCACTTAAAGAGTTCGAATTGTCCAAAAAACAAACATGGATGCTGATGGAAACAAACTAGGGATCAATTTAGCATAAAAGTACATTGCAAATTGAAACCCATTTAGAACCTATGAGGAGACTAAAGAAAACTTTTTTGTAGACGTAAAAAGGAATAAATGTCTAAATGTTCAGCCCTGTAGCTCCATACACATGGTCTAACCGCGTGATACATACATACATACATAGCCAGTCAGCTAGCCGACTGCCCAACCAGTCAACCGGATCAATTTGAAACTGAAGAAACCAATGCTGACAGTTTTGGTTGATGGTCTCTAAAATTCCTGGTATGAAACAGAGGAAAGGATTCTAAGTACTGGAATATAACCCAAAATACACACCTTTGCACTCAATTAAGCCATTTTTTGCTATCGGGGCCCGTCTCCCTCCCAGGCCCTTGGCTTAAGCTCATGCATCGTAATGGTTGATCTGACACTGACGTACGCACATTTATTACACGAGTCTTCAGATTCCAGACATTGAGATTTGCAGGAAGTCGGTCATAAATTGTCTTCATCAGGAATCTCATTCTTTTTGGTTCAACCTGTCAGAGATATGATATTTCCCACCTGTCAGAGATCTCAGAGGAGACTGTTTTTATCTATCTATCTATCTATCTATCTATCTATCTATCTGACCATTTCTCCAAATCTATTCATATATCTATCTCAGACCGTTCATATCTATCTATCTATCTATCTATCTATCTATCTATCTATGACTGTTTATATCTATCTATCCATCTATCTATCAAAGGGTGTTTCTATCTATCTATCTATCTATCTATCAAAGGGTGTTTCTATCTATCTATCTATCTATCTATCTATCTATCTATCTATCTATCTATCTATCTATCAAAGGGTGTTTCTATCTATCTATCGATCTATCTATCTATCTATCTATCTATCTATCTATCAAAGGGTGTTTCTATCTATCTATCTATCTATCTATCTATCTATCAAAGGGTGTTTCTATCTATCTATTTATCTATCTATCTTTCTATCTGGTAAAGGTTCATCACTGATTTAGACTAAAATGTCTAAGGGAGTTAACAAATAACGTGGATTTATGCGGCTGTAACAACTACTAACGTATTAAGAAATGAATGAAAGCAGAAAACCTGTCCATCTAAAATTGTATTTCATCAAATCTAATTATAAAAGATATAATTTAGGGTCAGGTATAGCTTTGAGGTTAGGGGTCAGGGTAAGGGTTAGTTTTAAGGTTGGTATTGCAACAGCAGAAGCAATGAGACATTTTTTTTCAAAATTATAAAATCAAAAGGATTATTCGCTAGCAACTCATAATAAAAATTCGTTAAACAACCCTAAAACTGATTTTGAATTCAGACTTGTTCTTCTCCTAGACTGGTTCCATCCCAAGGCTCGAGAGCAAAGCTATTTTACTCATAGCTGGTTTCGAAATAATTTGAATTCATGACTTTCCCAAGGGGATTAGTTCGAAGCGAACGTAAACAGCATCGACCGTTAATCGTTACACTATTTCACCACCCCAGATAACAACGTTGGATAGAGAGAAATACGAGGGAGCAGGGGCGTAGCTGAGGGGAGGGTGGGGGTGGATTTTGAATCGACCCCGGGACCTCAATGGAGGGATCCCACAAATTTTTATGAATAGTAGTTACCCTACTGTATTTCTACTTACATAATACAATAAGAAATCTCACTAAATGTTGGGGAGGGCTACCCCTCAAAGAGCCACCCCGGCCCCCCAAATATCCAGCACCGCTCCTGTGCGAGAGGTAGAAGTAAATGGAGGTGGAACTGGTGGGAAAAAGCAAAACAAAAACAGATCTGGTTAGTCACTCAACAGAAACCGTAACGTGACCAACGTCATCATACAATGTTAGGGGTGATCAATTGAAAAAATGGAAAAAAGGTGAGAGTATCAATGAAAAATTTACTTCGTTCACGTTTTGTTGGGCAATGATCACTAAAAAGACTGAATGTTCTAAAAACAACAGAATCAATTTAGCATAAATTCACATGGTGAATTGACCTCATCTGAGAAAAACTACTTAAGAAAGGAAAAGAGAATCTTTTGCAGACATAAGGAATAAATGTTTAAATTTTCAGCCCTCAAACTCCATACGTGTGGTTCAGCTGCGTCATACATGCGTACTTAGCCAGTCAATCAGCTGACTGGTCAAGCAGTCAGCCGGACCAACTTGAAAACTGAAGAAACTTGTTTCGACAGTTTGGGTTGACAGTTTCTGACTAAAAAAACCTTTTGTAACAATGAATCGTGTTGAACAATGGTCGACTTATAAGTCAAAATCTGGATGAAAAAAATATGTATACATATAGATACATATATCTTTTTATAACTCGTTTCAAATAACTCTCTCTTTGTTTTCCTTTCCGGAATTCTCAGGCATGCGCACAAAAAACAGATACATCAGACGACGATCCCAAGTGAAACAAATTACCGGCTGTTATTATTTTTAGTCTTTTAACGTAAAAATAACTTGGCTCAATTCCAAACACAGTCTCATCATTGTGTAAGGTTGATTAATAACGTTTGATCCAAGTTCAACTGAACTGAGTCAATTGATCCTTGACTTGTGACCGGAAATCCTCCAAATTCCGAGAATAACTCCTTGCTACCTACGACAGATGATCTATGACCCGAGCCCTTAGGCTGAGATCTCGTAAATACGCTATCTCTGTACAGGAAAGCCTAGTACTGCACGTCATACTTGCACACGCGATTAGCAGTACATGCGTTCTAATACTGGCTACTACACGTTGGTGCCTTATACGCCACGCAGTCCGTGCTTAACTTAGTGTAAACTTAATTCTCTCCGTTATTAGGCAACACTCTTTGCCCTGACCCACGGGTCGCGTCACCGAAGCGACCGTCGTCAGGCAGTTAAATGTGTTTGGGGTCGGACTAAATAGGGGAGGGAAAGGGTTGATGTCACACGGTCGTTTGAGCAAAAAGAAAGTCTTGAGTCTGAGACATCACAGAATCTACTAGAAAACTTAAATGTCAATGGGCCGGCGGACAGAACAGCGGACAACCGATAGACATCACGACTCACAACATGGGTCCACAGAGATCACATGCGAAACCGAGGCCGGCAGAATACAAAATGGAGAGACGGATTAGACAAATTCAGAAAGTACTGGATCTGCGACGCCCACAATAGAGAGATATGGCGAATCCTGGGAAAGGTCTATGTTCAACGACGGACTATTAAAGACTGCTGATGAAAAAAATGACCGTTATAAACGAACAGTTTGCAACTCATCAATAACTAACCAATGAAAAACCTTTGCAGATTGAATACCATTCGACCAATCAGGATTTTTCTTCAAGTGATGCAGATTCGAATAAAAGTGAATTGAGAAGAAAAAATCATTAAAATTTTCCAGAAATAACAGAATACCTTAAAGCGATAACTTCTAAAGTTGAAAGACAATGCAATGCTTTGCGGGCCAACATTGACGGCCTGATGAGTTATTATAAGTTTATACATGACAAATACATGGAACAATGATAAATCTTGTATTCTGTCAAATCTAATTATCTCACTAAAATACTTGTAATGTTTTGATAATTTTCAATATTTTCTGGTTATTGTTTACACAACCCAAGTTCATGTCCATGTTTCCTGACAGCAAAATAGAGTTTTATCTGGCTAAGTGTTCAATTCACATGAAATTTTTAATATTAAAGTTTTTGCAAAAATTAAGAAAGAAATCTAATAACCCATGAAATTATTTCAGTTATTCATGAAAAGATTGGCACTTCGGTTTTCTACAAAATGTCAGTAAAAAATATACCAGGCTATAACACGCATCTCCCTTCCCCACGCACTCGTTATCTGGAACGTATCTTACGTGCAGTACCTGACTTTACACTATATTCATTTCTAAATCATATATCTTATTACTTTCCTCTTTCTTACGTCTTTATATTTGTCAGTAAATAACAATTTATTTACGAGTGGATATTTGCAAGCGCTAGATATATCTGCTACAAGTTCGCAATCGATAGAGCACTAAACAAAGATTGATCTCATTATCCTTGATCAGCGCGCTGAAAGCAATCCGACAGCTATTTTTCCACAAGATCTGTACCGATGAGTTGAACTTTTCGGTCCTTTTGTTGGCAAAGCGCCAACGAAAGGTTGCCCTGGAATCCCACAGAAACTGATATGAAAGATCTGGTTATAATCCACTGGAGCCGATCCCTTCTTAGGGATCAACTCCTCTCATAACAAGAGACAGGTGAGTAATTTTGGGAGTTAAAAAAAAGTATCCGTCATTATATACCCCTGAGAAAGTTCGAATAAAATCCATACAAGTTCTTTAAGACATTAACTGCGGATGACGGGAATTTCAGTCATCGTGGTTCTATTGCTAATTCAGAGGATTTTCCGTTCAATTGTGATTGATGGCAACTCAATTCTGTCTGTAAGCTATCTTACAAGGGATAACTTGTAATTAATCATCTTGCAAAGGCTTTGTGTTTCTTGCAATGGATATCTTCGCCACTTGTCGCAATTATTTGGTTAATTTTCAACATGATGATATCGATCGGAGCGGTCGAACGGTTAACGACACGGAGAATGGAATCGGTGACCCTAGTTCAAACTCCGGCTGAGACAGCTTTTGTTCACTTCTCATCAATGCCCATGGGAAAGGTATGAATCTATCTTTTCATCCTTAGTTATGGGCTGACTGGGCTTTATATCCATGGTTGGCAGCCAGTGTAAATGATGGACTACTCTGGTCCCTAATCAGCCTGAAGAGGGATGGGTTCCATCAATCTATTTCGCCCTTGACATGCCAGTGATGTTGTGCCTCAACATCTGGGGTGCCTTAACTATTCTGCACTGGGTCCCAGGATAGTCTACTGTAAAGGTAGAAATGATTATCACAGTATTACTTGAACGGCCTGTTCGGTGACTGGGAAGGTTGCATAAGTCATGAAGCTAAAAATCAAGATTTAGAAAGCTGATTTTCAAGGCAGATGATTGGTGCAACACAATCTTCGTCATCGTCAACAGCGGGGCTATTGTTGGTCATAGCCGTCAACTGCCAGTACACACATAGGCAACCATAAGATTAGGCCTGCAATAACATTTTTAGTGATCTGCGTCCAATCAAAGCATTTATTTAAAATTTTATATAATTTCTCTCAGAAGGTCATTATTATTTGTACAGTGAAATTATGCTTGTTTGGGCTCCACATATCAATAATATGATAATAGCTATTCAAATATAAGTCTAAAATAGAAATTAAGTAAGCTTCTGTAATGCGATCGGCATTTTTGAAGTGAATGCGTGGCCCGAATAAAGATGAAAAATGTCTTGGCCTGCTAGATCATATAGGATGCTCATATCTGGTTTAGAACGTTCTTCATGTGATGATTTCCATTGGGCCCTGTTGACTGTCAGATCTTTCATAATTGACAGTCAAGTGGTTGGGTTCTTAACCTTCACAACCCATCCAGGGAAGGCACAGCGAATGACAATAGCAAAGGGACAACAGTCTTGAGACACATCTTCTTCAAGTCATGACAAACAAATGCTTCAAATAAGTGTCATCACGCTCACTCGTGGGCATAGATACAAATTTAAAGTTCACCGGGACACAAGAGTTTGTGGTCATTTCTTTCCTGTCCGAGTTATCTCTCAGGCTGGAATAGAATATCGGAGTCTTATGTATCTGCTTAAACGGCAGCTCAGTTCAAGGTGAACCAGACCGACTCTATGTCTGTAGATTTTCTCATTAGCAAACGACCCCTATCTTCACCTTCTAAAGAGCAATAAAAATGTTGGTGGATTCAAAAGGTCAACCCACAAATGACCAAAATAAATCGGAGCTAAACGTTAGCCAGTTTCAAAACACCTTCAACAGGAAATTATTGACCAGATAAATGGAATAAATGAAATAACAGAAGCTCTTCACGTTTTCCTCCATGATGATTTGGGCAAACCCATAAAAGTCAACAGAAGATTCCTGAGAAGGGTAAAAGGTATGAGATATTTAGGGTTCTGACAGTTGTACCCATCATTGCAGGCATGCTCAGCACATTCCCGAAGAGCTTTGCACAACGACTGGAAGAATCGTAATCTGCGGAAGAAGTATCACTAGAACCAGGAAGAATACTGAAGAGAGTACTAGAATATTGAGGAAACTTGCTGTCACTTGATCTTTAGTGTGAAGCATTAGTTCCTACTGGTGTGAAACCCCAACGAATATAACAACTACCGCTACGAATGATAATATAGATAATGATAATAATTACAACAGGTTTCAATAGAAACTGCCAAGCAGCCAATGTCTTTTGGCAGAATACCGTGTTGGGGGTAATCAATTAAAAATGGAAAAAATGGGTGATCAATAAATAAATTACTCTTGTTTTATGATTGGCAGTGATCACTGAAAAAGTATGAATTAAAAAAACAAAACAAGCTGACACAAACGAAAGGATTGATTTAGCGTAGATTTACATTATAAACTGAACCCCCTCTAGAGGGGGATTTAAAGGGGGGGGTAAAAAGAAGTTTTTCCTAGACATAATAAGGAATGAATGTTCAAATTTTCGACCCTTCAGGTCCATTGGTGGGATCTGTACGCATAATACACACATAGCCAGCCAGACCAAGTCGAAAACTGAAAGAGACCTATGTCGATGAATTTCAGTTGCTTTTTATCTCAACTTTGAATCGGACCGTAATCCTACAGCAACGATTATGCAGCACAATTGGAAAATGAATAGCAAGTCCACGGTGAGAATCGAACTCGCACTCCTCTAGACACAAGTGGGTCCAGTATACCCCAAGGCCGCTTTTAACCACTCAGCCACGGTTAGCAACAGTTTCCACGCAGTTCCTTCCCTCCTTGAAACTTTCTCATTTATATTAAATTAATCTCTGCGGGTGTGTACGTATCCATTCGCATAAGATTCGATTGGGTCTTAAGAAAATCCTTAGATGTCACTTGAAGAACTTTGATATAATCCCTAATGATAATCCATCATAATCCCTTTTCTTTGACAGAATAAAGGGAAGCTGTAGTCTGAGTGGGAAAGAGACACGGGTGGACATCTTGTTGAAGACCGATAAGCAGTGACGGATTATCAACCACCGGGACCCCCAGGCTGAGCTTTACTGAGGCCCCTTACCCTGATCTCAGCCTTTGACTGAATAGAATAGACTGATGTCAGTCACGTTAGATAACTTGTATCGTTGAAATATGAATTAAGTACTACTCGTATAACATTATAGAGTTATATGAATCAGTTACATAATTTATAATACTCATGAGAAACCATCTTTATACACTCAATTAAATCATATTTGTTCATTCAATTAAACATTTTTATACTCTCAATTAGACAATTTTTGTTCATTCAATTAAACAATTTTTCTACATTCAATTAAATCATTTTGTCACTCAATTACACCATTTTTGTACACTCAGAAAAAAACATTTTTGTACGCTTGATTAAATCGTGTTTATACACTCAATAAATCTATTTTGAGTGCACTCGATTAAATCATGTTTGTACACTCAATGAAACCAGTTTGTATATACTCAATTGAAGCGTTTTGTACACCCAATTAAACAATTCTGAGTAGTCTCAAACCATTTTTATACACCCAGTCAAACCATTTTTTGTCTACTCAGTTGGACCATTTTGTGTACACTCAAACCAACTGTGTATATCCCATTAAACCATGTTTTTGCTCTTGTGCCCCGTTACTCCCAGGCCTTTAGGCTCAAACCTACTCAGCCTAATGGTTAATCAGCCACTGCAGAAGCAGAAATATTGGGTTGAACAGGGTTCGACTAAGCCAAACTGGTCCATTGGAGATGATATGATTGGATTTGAAAACTTCCGTTGACCCATCTTAGAATCTTCAAGGGGAAGTTTATCAGAAAAATGTCAGTCAAAACTGTCAAAGTAGGTTTCTTCAGCTTTCAACTTGGTCTGGCTGACTTGATAAGTATTTGTGTACTACGTGTACATCCTGCACCAATAGAACATTTGCTCTTCATTATATCTTGTAAAAACTTTTTGTTTTTTGGAAAAATTCCCCCAACAACGACCAAAACTTTGTGTTCAGATAATGAAACAAGATGAGGGGAAACAGTTTAAAAACATATTATTATTATTATTACTATTATTATTATTATTATTATTATTATTATTATTATTATTATTATTATTATTATTATTATTATTATTATTATTATAATAATAATAATGATAATAATAATAATAATAATAATAATAATAATAATAATAATAATAATAATAATAATAATAATGGCATTTCCGCTTTCATTTCCCTTCCTCTGTTAGGCTACTGCTAACAATTAGTGTTGCGATCTTTATATTTCTTGCACTTTCCTCGGATCTATAAGAAATATAAAGATTACAACACTAATTGTTAACAGTGGCCTAACAGAGGAAGGCAAATGAAAGCGGAAATGTCAACCGCAGCACTGGCATGATAGGCGAAGGAGAGAAGAGATGTTGGCTGAAGACCTAAGGAGACTTATTGTCACTCAGCTTTCAGCAATGACCACTGGGCAACCGGTGTGAAACTGTAAACTGCAGTATTACTGTGGCCTATGAGAACTAGGAGAGAAGGGCTGGAGACTTGAGGAGACTTGCGGTCACTCAACCTCCAGCGGTAACCACCAGGCAACTGGTGTGAGATTGCATCATCAAAATAATAATACTTATTATAACAATGATAATAATGATGGTGATGATGATGATGATGATGATAATAATAATAATAATAATAATAATAATAATAATAATAATAATAATAATAATAATAACAACAACAACGACGACGACCAACGGGAACCATTTTTACGAGTGAATATTCAGTTGAATTTGTTTCCTCTTTACTATAAATCTTACATCTTTCAAATTTCAACGTACTAATGAATTCAAGAGTGAGGGCAGAACTGATCATACCTCTAGAACTAGAAGTGGGTCCCAGGCAGCCAGATAGGAAACCCCATTTAACAGAGCTCTAGGGTAGGAATGTTGGAGGCCCGTATAATTCGTCAAAGATCCTTCTTTCATTCATTCTATTTTTTTTTCACTTGACTGACACGATCACTCTCAGACAAACATTGTTTACCCTATCCTCACAGAGAATGATCAGACAATAAGCCAGAAGTAAATGAAAAATTCTCTTGATTCTCTTTAACAACTAACAGAAACTATTTTTACTTGTGAATATTCAATCAAATTTTTTCCTCATTAATGTAAATCTTACACCTTTAAAAGTTCAACGTACTTGTGAGTTCAAGAAGTGGGGCGTAGTACTGATTACAACTCTCAAACATAAAAGGCTAGCTTCTAGTGTGACTCTTACAAAGTCAAAACTTGAGAGAAAAAAAGGAGAAATGGTCATACCAATAACACTTATGTAGTTAAAAGCAAACTCTGAAGCTTCGTGACATAGGTTATGAGTTGGTAGCGGAAGACTATCACCCTGCCGGCCTGTTATATGCTGCACACATCCATTTGCTTTCTCATAGTGAAAAAAGTACTACGGATGTTAAGAGCAGGTGGAGCTCTGAGGTTACTCTGAATTACATCAGTTTTAACCAATTCACCAAAGTCCAGTGCTGCTGCTGTAAAGTACCACAAACTAACCAATCATGACAGTACAACCAAATCAATTTACTGCAAAAAAATGGGGCACAAATTCAAGATTTGTGTGTAATAATCGGCAGGTGCTTCCATGTTAACCACCTGGAGAGGCCCGGTCGTCATACTGCAGCTGCAGGCCAAAACCCCGGCTCGTACACCCTCAATGGACTCCAGGAAGAACACAGTCGTTACCAAGTTTCTGTTGGCCCAAATCCCAGCTCATGTCCCACTAATGGCAAACGGAAGGGACACGGCCATCACCGAACAGCAGTTGAAAAAAACGGACGAAAGAGGACAAGTTAGAAATCTATTGCTACTTCAAAAGCAAACAACCATCTGAACGTTTGCTCAAAATATGGAGAGGAAAATCCATCATGTAGTCCTCAGCCCCTGGCTCATCAAGTGAAACAAACCCTGAAAAACAAATGGTTCTCAGGGATAAAACTACGGGAAATCTGCAATAAAATAGAAAAAGAAGGAAATGGCTCACCCCAAGGGGAACCTCTCAATACATCCAACATATAGAACGACGAAACAGGAACAAATCCAAACAAAGAGGAAAATCCCGGACCAAAGGTCCATGGTTATTGGTTTGAGAAACTCGCCACATTACAAGACAGGTTCATTCATGAACCAAAAGTTGCTTAAATGAAGGTGAGGTCCCAGAATGGATAACCAGAGGCCCTCACTGGAAAGGATCCTGAGAAAGGGAGCCTGGTAAGCAATTATAGACCAATCACGTGCCCACCATCAACGTGGAAAATCCTGACCAAACAGACAGAAGAGAATATATATATATATATATATATATATATATATATATATATGGAAATAGGAGAATACCTTAGGAGGGTACGGAAAATATCAGACGCCAAACTAAATAACAGGAATCTGCTGAAAGGAGTGAACACATGTACTGTATCTGTAGTAAGATACACAAGACCATTCCTTGGATGGACGAAAGATGAACCCAAATCAATGGACCTGTGAACAAGAAAGCTTACGATAATGCATAAGGCCTTATATCCCAGAGATGACAAAGATAGACTGTACGTAAAGAGAAGAGAAGGCGGCAGAGGAATCATTAGCATAGAAGACTGTGTCCAAAAGGCCAGAACAGGACTAAAGTGTGCAGGCAAATTCTGAAGACATTGTTGAGAGCGCCCGAAGCAGTGCAACTAACACTATAGGAGCAGCACGACAAACAAGGAAAGAAAGATGGGGCCAGAAAAAACTATACGGAGAATTCAAAAGACAGAAACAGAATGTCGCAGACGAGAGCTCATAGACATGGCTACGCAAAGGAAACCTGCACAGAGAAACAGAATCGCTCATCATGACAGCCCCAAACAAATGCATCAGAATAGACTATTTCAAAACAGAAATCGACGGAACCAGAACAAACTGCAGGTGCTGCCCATGCAGAGAGAGGAATGGAACCGTAAACAACATAACCGGTGAATGCAGTCAACTAGCCCAGATTGAGTACAAAAACCGTCATAATAGGTTAGCAGAATATGATTTTAAGATTATCAAACTTTGATTTTCACCATTCTGTCACTTTGCTTGGATAATCTGAGTGTAACATGAGGCCGATTTCTAGCTTGCCTTGTAAACAATGTCCCCGATACGAGTAATCGTCTCGACAGCGATTTCCACTGTGGAAATTCTATTCAAATTACACCAAGATCTAAAAATAAATAAAACAAGCCTGGCTGCTGCCGGATCAAACCCTGCTACCATAACTACTTCCTCGTATATTTGTAACATACATTTTCAGTTAGGCCAAGTTGGTTAGAGAACCGCTTCCCGATCACTTGTTCGTGATTTCAAATCCACGTAGTTGATTTTTATGTATCGGGACGAAACAGAACCCCCCCCCCCAAACAGCAAAGAGTTCACTTCCATAAATTTGGTGAGGATAGTTGCTGTTAGGGTAAAAATAATAAGCTTAGGGTTAGGGTTAGAACTGGAGCCTGATAATTAAACTCTGAAGTTTACATACTTTAACAAAAGAACAGGGTATAAACGGGGTGTGATACTTACCGACTAAGTCTGCAGAATCGTCCAGAAAAGCATTGAGTCCATCCCAGATGGCATCACGAAACTCGTTCATGGTTGGAGGTCCTTTGTATTCACGACAATAGTTTGCTTTGTGATTTCGTATGGAAACTCCACAGCCAGGCCAAAAATACATATAACTCTTCTTTCCCTGAAAATGAAAATAAAGAATAAGGATTTGTCAAGATGTTCCTCTTATTTGTATGTACGACCGTTAGGCTCTAATACCTAGGATCAGTGGGTGGTATCTGCTCCATCTAAGGTCCTTCTGGAATGTTACGCTTTCTGACCAGGAAACCTTGATGATATTATTAAGCGGTAAGGAATTGTGGAAAGTTAAAGACGGTGAGAGGGAACAGAGAGCACGAAGGAGGAAAGATACGAGCTAAGAAAGCTAGAGAAAAGCGAAAAGAAAACAAGTTCAAGAATATATATATATATATATATATATATATATATATATATATATATATATATATATATATATATACATACATACACGTGTGTGTGTGTGTGTATGTGAATATATATCGAGTGGGGTAAGGGATGGAAACCAAAGAAAGAGTAAGGCTTGCTTGTTGGATATCTAGAGACAATGAGCGGAAGATTGGGAGGCTGAATCTGGAAAATCTGCCCTCTCTCTTCATGCCCTCTAACTAAACTACCGAGTTTCCTTTTTCTGTCTTCCTTCTTCCTACCCTCTTATTAAACTACCTGTTCTTCCTCATGTTATTACTGAAAGCGTAACATTCAAACGCAGGTAGGAACAAGCAGAATAATATAGATGAGAAATGAAAATCAATCTAAACTGAGTTGCTAACTGGAAAAATATTTTCCCGCTAGTTTGACTGTCAAAAAGCGCTAAAAAGCGGTAACTGAAAATGATGGGTAAGGGTGGCAAAACATGGCCAAAACTCACCATAAACATGCTAAAAATCGTCCAAAGGGGGTTAAAAGTGGCTAAAATGACCGCACTCATTTATCGATTATCGCACAGCATAAACAAAAAAAAGAGAAAGAAAAACGTGCTAGATCTAGAGTGAAGAGTGCTAAATCGGCAACATGGAATCTGAAATTCTACCCTTTCGTTAAAGGAAGATTTTCGAGATGATTTCTTTCACTCCTTTTCCTTGACGCACCTGTTTCCGAGCTGTAATCCAAACCGGTTCACCGTCATCCCACCAATATTTCGCGTAGTATTCGGGGTGGCCACCCATCAGGAATTCCGTGTTGTGTACTGGGTCGTACATTGTGTTATCAATGAAGCCATGATCCTCTGAGTATAACCCTGTCGATTGGAAAGCAAAACAACACGTCAGAGATGAACAATTAGGAGGAACGAAAAAAAAAAGTCATCAGTATTACAAATAAAACTTGATTAATACGGTTAATTTAATGAAACATGCTCCAAACAGTTCAAAACTGCACCATGCAAGGTCTTATCATAATTTAATAATTTTTTTTTTCAGTTTATATAGTACCAGTCCTTTTATCCGGTAAAATTGGAACCAGATTAGACCCACATTTCTGGATTTTCCGGATTACTAGACCAAGGTGTAATATATACTTATGATATAAATTCAACGATGAAAAGTAAAGAGCAAAATTATATTCAACGAAATGGATACACTTCTAAAGCAAAGGGTGTTTGATCTTCATTGATCGAATTATGATTCTAAATATATAGAAAATAAAATATGAGACATGCGATGAAAATTACACGATAGAAAGTAACGAACGAAAATGTTTACACCATATACAAATTAATCCGCTTCAAAAACTCGGTTTGTTTAATCAATATTAATCGACTAATCTTCACCAAAAGAAAATTCAACCACGCAACGAAAATTAAAATGAAGAGCAGCCGACCGGCAAATTACCGTAAAGCCGACCGGATTCAAAACTAATCAGTTAAAAAAATATCCGGTTTTCTGGAAGCTGGATAAATGGTACGGTACTGTACATTGTTACATTAATTTGTACAATTATAACTTAGTATTAGATCATCGCTTTGCCAGCATATCGTTCCTATTCAGTCATGTACTGCAAACTAACTTTCCTGTGGGTTTCATACTATGATGACGTCATTGTCTGCAGTTGTCAGAACTATCTCATTTACGTCATTTTCCATGATACACACAGAACTAATAAAAACGAGATAACGATTCATTCAAATGTAGTTCTTATCAATAATAATTGCCTTTGAAACTTGAAATGTAGAAATTGTAGCTTCCGGTATATATTTCATGTACGGAATAGCTTTTATGTATTTCAATTTTTTGAAATATTCAAGAAAAAATCTTGTTTTGAAGAAAGATGTAGTAGAAAAAAAAAACAGAAAACGGTTTTGTTTTTGTCACGTTCTAGAAATTACTCACAGGCATATGGCAATATTGATTTCACTAAACGATAAGTATTAATGTTCTCAGAGCTGCATCAGCTGCCAGATATGCCAGAATATATCAAAGCCACTGCATCCCTTCGTGAATACTTTGTCAAGATGAAAAATGATAACACGTCTCGCTTTGCAGTTTTGAAGGAGCTGGGCCGTTTCTAGAGTGTAAGTTTGGGAGTTTTGACATTGTACGATGAAAACATGTTTTTTTTGTTTTGTTTTGCAAGAAAAGCCGAACTCCACGTAAGACAAGCTTTAGGGATTACAAGGAAATTAAAAGAAATGTCATGAATGATCCCTTCATCACTGTAGCAGGGATTTCACTGCAATCCCAACAAGGAGATGAGCCTCCGTAGTGTGGTCTGACAATTGAAGGAATTTGTATTTTAAGCTTCTTCTTCAGCTACTGAGTCAATCATAAGTAGAAAGAAGAAGGCTAGACATGAACATGTAAAGGAACATATTGTTTAGAATGATGAAAATTGGTCTGAAGTTCATTTTAGCGATGAAAATAAACTCAGTTTATTTGGATCTGACGACAGACAGTTTTTGACGTCGTACAGGTGAGACTCAAACCAAAGTATGTCAAAAAGTCTGCTACGTTTTTAGAAGGAAGTGTTATGGTATAGGGGATATCCTTCCCTGAAAGTGTTGGACTTATTGTGAGAATAAATCAAAAAAGAAATCTCACTAATTTCATCGCCTTGATTGACCATTCTAACAACCAAAGAAACAATTTTCGGTATAAAATCAATAAATCTAACTCTCATCATCATCAGGATTTATCGTCCGTTGTTGGACATGGACCTTCCACAGGATTCGCTATACTTCTCTATCGTGGGCATCACGGAGCCAGTACTTTCTGAATTTGTCTAGCTCGTCTCTCCATCTAATACTCTGCCGGTGTCGGTTGCGTATGTGATATCTGGGGATCCATGCTGCGAGTCGCAATTTCCATCGATTGTATCACTGTCCAACAAAAGGAAAAAGAAGTTACTTATTCATTGATCACCTTTTTTTCCATATTTTGATTGATCACCCTCAACACGGTATGCTGCCAAAAGACGTTGGTCATGCGACGATTTCTGTTTTAGATGATATTCCAGTACCTTTGTATCCCTTCTTCTTTTTCATGTCGGGAATATGACAAATGATATTTTATTTTCCAAATGTTCCAAACATAAAACATTTAGAAGTAATGTTTTCAAGGCTTCTAGTTGCAGTCACAGGATTGTTTCTACCATCCGAACATCTCATATTCTACCGGCCACGGTTTCGCATGTGATCTCTGGGAATCCATGTCGTGATGTCCTGTGGTTGTCTGACATTCTTGCAACATGACCAGCCCATTGCCACTTGGGTTTTCAACTGGATTCTATGATGTCTCGGACTCATTTTTTCCTCTAATATATTGTACTTTCCGTCTGTATGATACTTTCATATGCCCGTTGCATGGTTCTGTTCGATTGTCAGTCTCTTTGTTAGGTTCCATATTTCAGTTCCTTTGGTGACTATTGGGGGGATGCATTAGTTGTATACCATCCTTTTCGGGACCAGTGATATTTTCCTCTTGGCGGTTGAACCTGATCTACTGAAGGCTTACTAACCTTCGCTTGATTTCCTCTTCTGAGGATTTCATGGAGATTCGTTGTCCCAGGTAGATGTAGTCGTCTACTTTCTCCAGCTCTATGTTTCCAATTTTGAATGTTATGTGTTTGCCTTCAACATGTTTGTTGTACATGACCTTTGTTCTGTTGAAGTTAATGTGAAGGCCAACATTCTTAGAAAGTTTTTTTAATAGCCTTTTTTCTATAATGTTTTTCAATAAAAGCTTTCTCGTACACGAAGTATATAGCAAGAGCTACGATTTCTATAAATTTCAAGATTAAGTGACAATCAGTGTTAATAAGAACTACATTTAAACGAGGTGTGCTCTTACTTTAACCGGTACCGCACGTCGGAGTAAACTTCTAAAAGAGATCAACATGATATATATATTCAAGCTGTCACAGGAACTAGTACTGTAACACTGTGCCGATCTAACCTTAGTAAATCTCTAGAAGGCGCTAACTATAAAACCATGCTGAGCAAGCAACCCCAGCTGATTATAGTAAGTATCAGGAGCTTCATCCTCATCTGGTACCCAATTATAATAACCTTGTGCCAGACCATACTGAGTAAATATCTATCTACTAACAGAGCAGTGACTAATGCACTTCTGTCGCTCGCTATTTCTAATGTGATCGAACCTCACTGGGTGATTCACGAATCTAACTTTGTGTCAGAGATGACTTCACCAATCAAATATCTACTTCATTTAACTAAATTTGCTACCTGGGTGCTAGTAATCAGCTGGTGGCTAGATTTTAAGCTCAAAACTTTCAACCTGGTGCCAATTCATTCTTCCGATGATCACCTACAGAGATTAGACATGGAATTTAACCATGAAATTGGCTCTCAAGCAAAGAACCATTTAACGTGTTAAACATCAAAGGGGAAGATTACAAGTCAGCGAAATATAATAGAGAGCGAACAGGTGTCAGAGATATCGACGAGTACAATCTCGACATTTTTAAATGAAGTACGAGCAAGTGTCTTACCAAAGTTCAGTCTTTTTCGTCTTCATTTTAAACATCTTATGTAACAGCGTTTCCGACTTGACAATTTTAACATCAATAAGATATTTTGACTTTTTTTTTACTATACTTAATTCTGTGGCATAAATAAATCTCTTTTGATGACTCCTTCGATGTGGAAAGTGGCTGAAAGGCCTTACTTAGGGTGACTAAAAGAAAACAAAAAAAATCATAGAAGCCATTAGTGAATTTGAACGACGACGAGCAAGCGATGTTGGAAGTATGTCAGACAACTGCTGGATATTGCGACTTGGAATGTGGATCTTGAGCGAAATCAAAATGTACGTCTGCGAGATGATCTGGACAAGTTTTGAATATTTTGGTACTGTGAGGGTCAAAAATGGATGATGATGATGCTGATAATAATAATGATTAGATGATGATGGGAGAAATGACGCACCCACCAAAGCACCTGGTATTCATTCAGTCCATACGGAACAAATTTCAGCGTAGATGAACATGTATGTCTCACAGATGGGCAATCCCTACCCCCTGCCTTTGCCAGGATTTTGAACAGGGTGAAGTCCAAATGAAAAAAAAAATTCTTACAAATAAATATGTGAAAAAAAGGAAACTAATTTCAAACATCAAAAAACAAAGAAAGCAAAATCTAATCTGGCATTTTTCACATACATTTGAGTCTTGATTTTAAAGAGCCAGAATTGACAAAAGAGTATGGAAAAATAAAAAAGAAGAAAATTCACCACAGAACCAATAAATTGAAAATATATTCTAAAGAAGAAGACGGAACACATTTTACTTATTTTAGATTTAAAAATTGTTTTCAAGGTACATTTATGATTACTTAGGATTATTTGATTTATTAACGGTGATGTAAGACTAGATTTGAATTGGTTAACGGCGTTTGTAAGGAATTAAGTGAATTAAGTGAAAAATCAATTGAAAACAAATGTATTTTTTGATATTATTAATATTTTATTACAGAAACAAATGTTGACAAACGTTGCAAAACGCTGCCAAAATTTATACATTCGACGTTGCTGGTTTTAACAGAGCCTGTTCGTTTTCTTGTTAAGATTGTACTCATTCTAATGGCACTCATTCTAACGGCACAATTTAATAACACGCGCGTTCCAAGGGTACGTTTGTTTTTATATTTTCGCAACAATTGACAGAGAATAGCTGTGTAGCAACTGTGCATGAAGGTTTCAGTAAATTGTTTCAAAAACTAAAATTAGTAAATCCTAAAAATAATGCGATTTAAAGTGAAGCTATATTAATAAAGTGTCATTTCTGTCTGTATGTTCTGGTTTCTCATTAATAATATACTTCGTATAAAATACAACCGTTATATGCGAAGTCTACTCAGCCTCTAAAAACAAATCCCACTAGTCCTTAAAAGAAGGGCCGACATCCAATGAATCCTCTCAAAAGTCACCAATGGAGCTGAAACATGGAACCGGACCAAAAGATTGACTCTCAAACTGAGAACCATGCAACGTACACATGAGAGAATCATGCTCAACATCACAAGATAGTACAGTATGTTAAAGAGAAAAACCAGAAGTCAGAGATGTAGAATCCATTTGAAAACTAAAATGGCAAAGGGCTGATCATGTTGTAAGAATGTCAGACAATCGCTGGACTTCACGACTCACTATGTGGATTCCCAGAGATCATATGGAAAACTGTGACCGGCAAAAATAAGATGGTGTGATGAATTAGACAAGTTCAGAAAGTATTGGCTCCCCGACGCCCGTGATAGAAAGGTCTGGCGAATCATGGGCGAGGACTATGTTCAACGATGGGCGCAAAAAAGGCACTTGATAATGATGATTATAAGGAATTGTTAACCTAAAATGTCAATATCAACACAGGTTTCTTCAGATTTCAAGTGGGTCTGGCTGGCGAGCTGAATGACTGGCTATTTATGTATGTGGCACTCTAATGAAGATCTTGAAAAACTCCTCATTATGCCTAGAAAAAAGTTGGTCTTCTTTGTACACCCAAGACAGTTCTTAGCTGGATGGTGGTTCAATTTACAATGTAAGTTTATCCTAAGTTGTCCCCTGAATTTGAGCCAAACAGGGTTCATGCATTTTTTTTTTGTTTTGTTTTTCTTTTGTTTCTTAAGTAGAAAACTTATCACCCACTTTTCAAATGTTTTAGTTGATTACCCCCAACACGGCACGCTGCCAAAAGA
>OY735233.1:38897200-38974700 GCA_963457665.1 Thysanoteuthis rhombus | reverse complement strand
GACTTCAGTTACGAACGGTCAGTACTCGTTGTAGCTTTGGATTTGGTTAAGTATCCTGAGTTCGGACTTTAGCGGAATTCGCAAACTTTGCCAGTACTTCGTCTCGTAAAGTCAAAGAATCAACAGGTCTATCCGCTACCAGAGACTGTCAGTAACTGCTCTCTAAAGTCATCTCCTGTCGTCTCCTCCTAAGGGTCGATTTCCAAGTGTATTAATCGAGAACCCCTATCGAAGGGTGGGAAACTTCGACCTGCATCCAGTCTGCTATCCTCTGAGTCTATTGTGGTCTCCTTCCACTGTTTCCTGAACGGACAGAAATTCTATTTCCAAGAAAAGTACTTTCATTTATCTTGTAAGCAAATTCTTTTATAGGTCAGAAATCTCTATTTCTCAAAACACAACTTTCTCATTTTCCATCTTACTCTTAACAATTTCAGTGACTGACAAGACCCTTAAGTGTTTTAATGCGAAGCACAATTCAACTTTCTCTCTTCTATGACCACCGTGCATCTGTACCTACACACAATCAAGTCTCAATTTCTACACTCTGATACTTTTGGAACAAAACTTGTCTTTTGACTGACTCTTTTTCTCTGGGAAAATTAGTATCAAGATAAAATCAAGTGTCACTTTTTGACACTCTTGGCTTTATCTCATAATTAAAGAAAAAACATCCGCTTCGAATTATGGTCAATTGAACCGTCTTATTTTAGGAATCAGAATCAGTGTTTTTGTACTAATTTTCTGTTTGGCGTTTGTGCTTTTAAACTAGTTTTCTGTTACAATTTCTTTGAAAATTTTACTTTCTTTTGAAATCTTAATAAAGATTTCCATCGACCATCATTCTTAGATACTTCTAAAATCCATACACCATATCATCAGGTATTATTAATGAACAAGCACTGCTGCATTTGAACTCTCTTGCCAAAAACAGGAATGTATCGCCGTCCAAAAATGAGAAGACTCCAACAAAATATGTTTGGCAACAGAGCCTCAATGCTGTGGGATTTGGTCATAAATTATACTTGATAATATTCGTTTTCATTGTGTAATGTTTGACTACAAACAATAAAACCCAACTATGTTTGGTTTAGGAGAAGATTGACTTTTAATTTCCAAAAAAAGTAATGGGTGCACTCATTTATGGGAGATACTGTATGCTAACCATTACATTAAAACGAGTCACCGTCAGAGAGAAGTTCAGTGTGTGCTAAGATATTCCAAAAGTTGCACTTGTTTGCTTCGAAAAGAACTTGCTCGTCAGGGTCAAGGAGCCTCACCTTCCCGGTGTGGAATTGTTGAACCACAGACCAGAGAAAACGTTTGTTTCCAATTAACCATTTTAATTAATTTCATTTTCCTGCCAAGAAAGTCAGTAACTAAGAATAGTAAAAGACGTGAATTAAGGAAGTGAAAAAAGTATTGGTGAGCCGTAATCAGGAATAATTTGCAAAGAGTCTAAAGAACTTTTAGAGAAAACGCGAAAACCAGGTTGTCTTTGGTAAAAAAAAGGAAGGAATCCTCTTTCTGATCGAGAATGAATGGTCGACAAAACGTCCTCGGTATTCAACTGTCCGAGGACGATGGGCTAATAATACCTGGGTCGACCGAGGCACACACCTGTTTTTTTTTTCAATGTCATTCATTTCGACTCAAATATGTGTTCGTGAGTGTCAGGATTCTTGGAACACAACCAAATTCGGAATTGGAGCCGTTCAGGACATTTCATGATGTCACCAGACGTACCAGTCGGAGAATTTATGACTAATTCTAATCTAAATGGGATGATTGGTTTGCATGGCGATTCAAAGAATTCCTCTATGTTTTTTCTTTTCTTTCTTTTTATGTTTTTTACTAGTAAAATACCTGTTGATTTGCTAACGGTATACCTGGGAGTGGAAATCTGAAGCACTGTAGTACCTGGGAAAACTCATGGGAGTTGGCCAAATTTTCTGCACAGTGACACTCAAAACTTGGTTCAATTCCACCTCATTTCTCGCCTTTTTTTTCTTTTTCCTCAACGGCCGAGTTCAGGCGCTCTCATTTAGTAAATATCTTTATGTTTCACACCAATCCTTTTTGGCACACCTACTCTTGCATTTCTCTTCCTCTCCCACCCAATTCGCAGTCTTTGAGCTGCAGTTCTATTCTCCTCTACATAACCCCTTTAACGTATTTCTTTTATTTTGGAATCATGACAGACAGAAGTGTACAGACACGTTGCTTATTATAATATAGACTTGCCACGCGTCGAAAATGACGGCGTGTATGACATATATTTATATACAAATTGTGTTTTATAAACGTGGATAATAAAGTTTGCAGTGAGCTTGGAGAATAGCATTCTGTTGATCACAAACGGATTTTTTTTTTACCATTCTTTGTTTTTGCTCTTATAACTATTAGGTGCTGAGGATGTCAGAATAAGCAAGGGATGGAAAATATGTTACAATTTGATTAGTAGGATGGGGTTGGGTGGAATAAACCGGGATGTTGGAAATTATGACCATCAACATAATTTACCAGGATCTGAAAAAAAAACAGAGGCATTCAATAAAAGTTCATTGTAAGGACGAGGAAGGCACATGGGGAGTAAAAACGTAGAGTATTGAACAAGTACTGAATAGGAACAAGAAAATTCTTTTCTTTCCGAAGAAAAATCAAGCATAAAGATCTCCTTCTTCTTCTCCCCATTCTTCTTCTTCTTCTTCTAATTATTATTATTATTATTATTATTATTATTATTATTATTATTATTATTATTATTATTATTATTATTATTATTATTATTATTATTATTATATACGTTCAGGATAACTTCATAAGCCATTGTTTGTAAGTTCAGACATCACTGAATGTTTCTACTCTTGTGACCATGTGCCATATCAAACTGAACAAATATCTGCACGTGGATCGGATTTATGGATGATTGTAACAGATGAATTTATTAAGCTGTGGTATTCTCGTGGAAAAAAATGCACCAAGTGACATCCAGAGATCAGTGAATGAAATATAGGGAAGCCCGAGGGTCGTATCGGCCGAAACACGAAGAAAACAAAAAAGATACTAATCCGAATGAATACTAATAGGTAGCAGACGTATGCACTTCCGAAATCAATGGGAATAGACTAATCAGCATTGTACGCAGATGTATTTCGGAGTCATATATACCAAATATGAAAGTCTACATTTGTAGATATGAACAAAAACATAGTTTGACTCGTGTTGTGTCTCACAAAGCAACGAACAATGGTTTGTATACATAAACATTTCGTTTCTACAATTTAGCATAGGTTATTTTGGCCACCATTTTGTATTTTCCTCGTCGTTACGTGAAGACTTTAATGGAACGAGAATGGTGTCGTCTGCACTGAAGGATTCATTTAAAATCATGTTCACTTCAATATGGCGTCAAACATAACAAGAAAATAGTCGCCAAGGCCTTACGCTTCTTTATTGCCATTGTTTCTGTGAATGTAATTGTCTCTTTGGCTGAAGATAAGTGCTCAATTAGCCCGGGTTTCCCATTTGAAATGGAAACGGCACTCAGCCAAATGAAGAACGGTTGGCAACTTTTCACGACTCGATTCTTCTTACATTGTTAGAAAAATTGAAAGATCGCCTCGAAGTGTTTTTCGCTCGTGAATGGCATGAATAAGAGAAATCACACCCATCTTCAGTTGATTGGAGCTGTAGATACTGACTCCAAAAGCTTTGGTGCAAACTTTTTGTTTATTTTGAACTTGGAGTTGTCAGGTCAATGTTTCCTCTACGGAAGTGCCATTGGCAAAGCGGTTAGCAGTACAGGAATAATGGATTCGGCGAGTCGAGTTCAAACTCAGGCTGAGATAATCTGTGTTGAATTCACACCTAAGCATTTGGGAAAACTAATAATCAATCTTATTTCCACACCCGGCTATGGGTAAAAATGCAAAACCGGAAAAGTCAACTTCGTCTGGAACCGTGAGACCCTGGAAGTAGACCGAGTTGAGGAATTAGCGGGTAACGGGGCTATGGTTGAGCTTCGACAGGTCTAGCAAACCACACCGGTAAAAATAAGCCGACGACACCTTCGATGGGTAGAAGCGGATGGATGATTTAAACTAATCCAAATATGATACGCGTTGCTTTTTGCAGAAGTATTTTTTCTGACTTGGCTCATTGTAATGACTTATGCAATGAGAAAGTGGAGAAAGAATTATTTACAGAATTCATTCATAAACAAATCATTGATCTTTAAAGATCAATGCCAATTTAGATTGAATTTTTCAGATGTGGAAATCGCTCCCAAATTTAAAAAAAAAATGAAAAAAAAATCATCAACAGTGGACTCCCAGATTCGAAAAAGTGAAGAGAAAAATTTGAAAATCATTGAAATTTGCAAGATTGGACTTGGTAATCCGAAAAATAAAGATTTTTTCAAAAAAATATCTAAATTGGCAACTCTGGAAAAAATATAGAAAAAAACTGTTGGGTGGATGACGTTAGCTTTGGTACATGGCTATATTTAATATTTTCTTCAAGTTGGTTATTTACATACGTCGCAGGATTCCCTCGGGTGGGATTCTAATTCCTGATTGAAATTCGAGTTATGGATAATATTCTTCAAGACTCCACCTAAAAATGATGCAAACCTTTGGCATTTTCCTTCCTCTCCTCCCATTTGTGTAAATAAAGAGTTACTCATATTTCAGCAAACTGGCAAAAACAGCTTCCGGTAAGGGAAGTAATCCCGTCCTCCCACCAATTTTTTTTTTTATTGCCATAGTACACGACGCCACCCGTTAAGATCATCATCATCATGGCTTGGATTTGTGAACTGAGATTTGGGCGTGTTTTCCATGTTCATGACTGCAAATATTCATATTATTTCTTGTTGAGTAACCTGATAGCTTGGGGGGGGGGGCTTTTAGAAAAGGTGACTTCGTTTTGATATTAACTAAGTACAACACAGCAAAAGAAATTGAGCTGCAGAGTGGCGTGACAGTTACCAGGACAGAAAACGAAGTCGGCGAATCAAGTTCGAGTTTCGGCCAAGGCTACTTTCGTTCACTTTATACTAACGCTTTTGGGAAAGTTGGAGCATTTCAGCCATGTGTGGCAGTCCATCAAGATGTTCCATTGTCAGATTTCTTGTTAGAATAGCTCGTCACTGGCATGTCATGATGTTTGACGAAGAAGAGTGGGCAGATGATCACTTGGATAAACAACATTCTCATGACTACCTTGCCTGGCCAGGAAGCTTCAGCAAAAAGCTGTTACACCCGTCTTTCTGACAAGGATCCAATCAAATATGCACAATACGAAGGCAGAGCTATTTTCTCTTTTGGCCTTTTTTTTTCGTAAAAGTGAAAAAGAGGCAATAATCAAACTTTTGAAGTGCAGGGTATGGATATCTGTACCAAATTTCTAGCCTTAATCTTCCTGGTCAATAAAGTTAATCAAATTTTAGATTGCTCGAATCGCTTTTTCTTAGAGTGGCTTTCAATGCCGTTCCCTAGAAATTGTTTTCCATATTATACGAGACACGTGTTAACATTATCCCTATCTTTATCATCCATCGCCTGATTATATCGTTTTTAGCCCGAAGCTGGACGAACATAAACTAAATATTTACGTTTGATTCTGTTTCATAGCAATGTTTGGATTTTCTCTTCTGGCACGTGCAAGTCGAGCGTGGATTATTTTTCTTGTTATTATTGTAACGGGATCCCAAGGTTTCATTTATTTGACATCATCTTCACAGCGGGGGATTCGTATGCAGCGCTCACTCGTCCTCTGGTTGGGGCCCCTTGCTATGAAGGGGTAATTAGGAATCAAGCCAAATAGAAGTGTCCACCGCTATCTTAACGGTTATCAGCATGAAGGAAGGAAGTGACGGACTGAGTTCAAACTGAGGCGGAGGCAGTTTGCATTCGTATCACGCCAACGCCCTAATGAGTAAATAGCAGGACAGACTGGTCCACCAGGTCTAGGAAGCTGAAAACTCTGATTCGAAACCTTAATGCCAATAGATGCCAACTATGACTTCCTTAGAAAGTTCCTGTAGCCAAGCAGATGTCAAACGAATCGCAACATTTTCCTTTGGACTACATCAGTGTGGCCGAGAAGGGAATCTGTCAATTGGACATCCCAGTATCTCCACTAATTCTACCCAGGCTTGTGCCCTGGAGAAGCTACCAGTGTCATTCAATTGTCTATCGAAGCAAAAGGAGTCCTCTTCCATCTTCTGGACCACAGCTATTTCTTTACCACTCTGAATAACACAATAAGTTGTACTAGGTTAGCTGGTACCATTAGCCAGGAGTTATCAAGGAACGTACTTATTCATGCCATGGCAAAACAACAACAAAAAAAACAAAAACAACAGCAACAACAAAAACAGCAAATGTAAGCGCATATACTTTACAGTACTTACCAACAAAGAACGTAAAGATTACTACATTATTTAAATTACACATTGTCCCTACTGTCTTAACCTTATTAATCACGGATTCATTGATAGTTTTACATTTACCTACGTCACCAATGATACGCGCAAGGTTTTGTAGCATTTCCATGAGGGAATTTGATCATGTATGGCGGGTATCTATGTTAACAATAATAACATGCAAATTTTCAAAAAACACATAATCCCAATGATCCTAAAAAGAAGAGTATACAACCAATGCATTCTCCAGATAGTCACTTGTGGAGCTGAAACATGGAAGCTAACCAAGAGACAGACCAGCAAACTGAGAAGCATGCAACGTGCGCATGAGAGAATCATGCTCAACCTTACATAGAGAGATCACAAAACAGCACAGAATATCAGGAAGACGACGGGAGTCCTAGAATCATAGAATCTATTAAAAAACTTAAATGGTAATGGGTAGGCCATGTTGTAAGAATGGCAGACAACCGATAGACATCGCGACTGACAACATGGATCCCCAGAGATCACATGCGAAGACAAATTCAGAAAATACTGGCTCTGCAACACCCATGATTGAGAATTGTAGTGAATCCTGGTGAAGGTATATATCCAACGACGGACGATAAAAGACTGATGATGATGATGAATATGATGATGAACATGCAAAGTCAGAGGAAACATATACATAGAACTGCCGTAAATACTGTCACAAATGTATCGGTTAATTAAAGGAAAAGTAGATTACAAGCTAAGTAAGATTTGGTGTATTTATCAACTATGCTTTACGCATTACGAAAATCAACAGGTTATTCAAAATGTTTTCCTTTGTGCTTCTCACAAAGCATCAAACGATCGACACATTTACCGATTGCCGTACGCATGATTTCCGTTGGAAGTTTGATAGCAGCTTTCACCAGAGAACGTTTAAGACATCCCAAACTGAGGTGTCTATTGCTGCAAACAATCATCTCTTGCTCTGATCACAATTTTCCAGCTAGAGGATTGAGATCTGAACTTCCAGGAGGTCAATCATCAGACTTAGAACGTTGTTG
The DNA here is from genome assembly GCA_963457665.1 of Thysanoteuthis rhombus. NCBI lineage: Eukaryota > Metazoa > Mollusca > Cephalopoda > Oegopsida > Thysanoteuthidae > Thysanoteuthis > Thysanoteuthis major. The sequence goes on along the minus strand of OY735233.1, from coordinate 38,967,233 downwards.
CTGAGCCACTGTTGAGTCACTATTGTCACGTGAGCTGGATCAGAGACCTGTTATAATGCTCAATTCTCTCCATGGAAGATGGTTTCATTACGATGTTTCACTTGACCTGCGATGATATCGTTCACATACACATGAACAGTTGTTTTGACTCCCTTCTCACAAATATGAAGCTGAATGACTCTTTCGTAACTTAGTCCTCACCGCACAACGGCTGAAGAGGGATAATGGCCTCGCTGCACTTGGTGAGCGAGATCAGAAGCTTCTTTGGAACTATGAGCATAGATTCTATCATTTTGGCAATAAGAATCCCTTTTCGACCTTGAAAATTTTCTCATCAATGAAAAAGATTCTTCCGTGACCATTGCCTGCATACCGCTGAAGCAATATTTTTGATCTCAGTTCTCTGATTTTCATCAGAGCTGGAGTTAGCTCGTGTCAAATCCACGTAGTCCAAGATCACTTTTGATCAGCCTTGACATTGAACTGGTCGACGTATCCATCTCTCTAACCATGATTTTCCGTTTTCTCAAAGGATTCCTCTCAATCCTGTTTGCAAAAGCTTTGAAAGTACTGGAGACCCTTACTCTGCAAGGATGACATAGTCGTTGTACATCTTTGACAGTCAGATGTCCAATGAATCTCTTTATGGTACAATACGCAAATATCCTACAGATCTCTAGTGTTTTACGCAGTTTGAAAATAGCAGAAGGTTTATGACCAGCCATATGAGGACTAATCACCCATTCCCTGTTTAAACTTTACACTTATAAAACCATACGCCCGAACATAAGAAGAAGAGAGAGTTAGCAACTTTTTTTATTGAAAAAAAACCCAACAAAACCATCATATGAGAAACTTTGAAAAATTATGATATGAACTTGTAAGAGTATTTATAACAGTACTAGTTATATTTGTTGCTGTTATTACTTTTGCTACCCATCTATATTCCTTTGGTCTACTACTATCATTTCTTGTTTATTGGCTTTTGACTTACTAGGATTGAGTAATGGATTGATTATGGTTATAGTGAAAATCGAATCATTCAAGCATTAGCACCCCTTTTGAAGATTGCGTCCCATTCAAGCATAAACATTCTCCCATTCTTACCCTTGTTCATTACATTGCAAAGGTAGGTGGAGGGAGAGAAAAGAAATGAGGAGAATGAATAAACGGAAAGCGTAACGGTTTTACTTACGAACAGAATAATAGTATAACATCCGTTCCACTCATTAATGAATCACCGTAGCTCGTGTGTGTACAAAAACTAATTTTCTAAAATAATCTTAAGAAAATGGATATTTTATCTAAAAATATAGATCTTTTTCATCTAAAATTATCTGAAACAAATGCCAGCACGAGATTTGGGCATCGTTAGTCCAAAATCATCATGAATGGCTTGGTTACGCAAGCGAAGATTATTGGGAGGTTTTTACACAGCACTAAGATCATAGACAGCGGGGACTGTGTGGAATAACCCTCAAGTCTGAGCAACTGAGTTTTAAGGTGAAACCAGCTTGCCCAGTGCCAATCTTACCCTTTGAACCAAGGGTTAGTATCCTATGGTCCACCAAATTGGCACGAATAGGAACAGGATTCCAAGGTTGTAGGTTTGACAGGAATGTAATTCTCCTAGCAGATGCGAGCTAGCTATGAGGATCTGCCAAGCTTTTGCAGTAGTATTCTGACTTTAAGGCTGATCTGCAGTTGGTAGACGCCGAGTTGGTTATAGAATTCTACTGTCCCTTTGAGGAAGAATCGGGACAGAAGTCTTGCAAACCCCCCTCTTCTTATCATTTTTTTTTACACTGCAGAGCAATAATTGTCTTGCTAGGGGTTGGGTTTGCTCGTTTTGATCAGTTGTATTTTTCATTTATTTTGTTCTGGTTTTCTGGGGTTTTTTTTCATTGTTTTTTGTGTTTTTTCTATTGTTTTTGGGGTCTTTTTAAAATTGTTTTTTGAGTTTTTTTTTAAATTGTTTTTTAGGGGTGGGTTTTTATTGTTTTTTGGGTTTTTTTTAAGAATTGTTTTTTTTTTAAATTGTATTTTGGGTTTTTTAAATTGTTTTTTGGGGGGTTTTTATTGTTTTTTTTGGGGGGGGATTATTGTTTTCTGGGTTTTTAAAAATTGTTTTTTTTAATTGTTTTGGGTTTTTTTTAATTGATTTCTGGGGGTTTTCTAAAATTGTTTTTTTTTTGTTTTTTTTTTCAAAGAAGTATTCTGAAACCCCTTAAATGGAGTCTTGTTTTCATTATCTAAAACATGAAAAATACCAAAAACCACATTTTTGTGAGCAAAAAAAAAATTGATGGTTTCCAAATGGTGCCTAATGGTGTATTCATGGAAACTTCCATAATTGTAGCCCACCAAATGCGACCAGAATCACTCGATGACTCACACACATCCACACGGTCGAGTAAGAAGAATCTATAGCCCACTTGGCAGGGCGGTCCATTTGTAAGGCTACTTGAATTCGATTTTATATTAGACAGTTGATAATAAGTTAATCATTATTTTGCGCAATTTCTGATTCATTACAACGAAGCCAAATGAAATAAACGACTTTCTCTGATTATTGGGAGTAAAGTGCCTATTTGGAAATATCAACTAAAACTGTCATAAAAACTTTCCACGTAGATTTCTTCATTTTTAGGTTTGTCTGGATGGCTATGTATATATGTGTAGCATGTATAGGGAGCATCAATGTAGCTAGAGGGCTAAAAATTGAAGCATTTACTCCTTATTATGTTTTTTTTTTTTTTGTTAAACATCAGAAATGCTAAGAGAAGTGTCATGCAATGTTAAAATGATCCAGTCTAGCGCTGTTTCATTTAGCGTTACATTTTTAGGAGCATATCTAGAACACTAACTGGGGCATTACTATAACACTATGCAGCTCGGAAAGGTAGACCACTACATCTACCAAGGACAACGAATCTCCATGAGACCCTGAGAGGAGGGAATCAAGCGAAGAAACACACTACGATGGCAAGTCTTCGGGAGAGCTAGCTCAACTTTTAAAAACCAGATGATCCCAATAATCCTATAAAGAAGAGTATACAACCAATCCATTCTCCCAATAGTCACTTATGGAGCTGAAACATGGAACCTAACCAAGAGACACACCTGCAAACTGAGAAGCATGCAACGTGCACGTGAGAGAATCATGCTCAACCTTACATGGAGAGATCACAAGACAGCACAGTATATCAGGAAGAAAACGGAAGTCCGAGACATCATAAAAACTTTTTAAAAATTCAAATGGCAAGCCATCTTGCAAGAACGGCAGACAACCGATAGACATCACGACACACATCATGGATCCCCAGAGATCACTGGCTCCGCGATGCCCATGATAGAGAATTGTGACGAATCCTGGGGAAGGTGTATGTCCAACGGCGGACGATAAAAGACTGATGATGATGATGATGATGATGATGATGATGATGATGATGATGATGATGATGATGATGATGATGATGATGATGATGATGATGATGATGATGATGATGATGATGATGATGATGCAGCTCGATTTTGGTTTCTGGATAATGATTGTTATGCTTTAATTGCTTATTTGTAAGAAGTATAGAAAATGACAATTATTCCCTTCAAACCTTGCATTTGTGTTCAGGACAGTGATATTCATATATCATTGCTTTTCTTACTTTATATTATTAAAAATGTGTGTATATGTCCGTTGACCTATCAGAAAAAAAGTAGATTTCATATTATCACTGTCCTGGTACACAGAAGCACAGTTTGAAGGGAATAGTTGACATTTCTTTAATACCTTTTACACATAATCAATGAGAAAATAACATTTATTACCCAGGAACAAGAAAAAGTAATCACAAGTATGATTAATCGATCATTAGAAACCGTCTCGTGATCAACATCTTTTGGCAGCAAGCCATGTAAGGGGGTTATCAATTAAACAATTGAGAAAAGGGTTGATCAATGAATGAATTTCTTCTCTCGTCTTTTGTTGGGCGGTAATCACTAAGAGAATTCTGAATTGAAAAAAAAAAAAAAAAAAGAACAAGCATAAAGGCTGCCGGACAAAAATTAAGGGATCAATTTAGCTAAAACTTACTTTGCAAATTGAACCCCCACTAAAATTCTATCTAGCAGTGATTTTCAAAAAACAAAAACAAACTCGATTATTCTCGATATAATACGGAGTCAAAGTTTGAATTCTCAACAAACAATCGGTGTGACTTGTACGCGTAATACATACATACATAGCCAGTCAGCCAGAACCATCTAAAAACTGAAGAGACCTCTATTGACAGCTTTGGTAATGGTCTTGGTTGACGGTTTCAAATAACACTTATTAACCCGGAACAAGAAAGTAAAAATGTGTTGTATAGAGTAATTGATATTTTCCTTCAGAATCTCATAAATGGATGTTTTTCTCAACCTGTCTTCGATCTATTCATCTCTTGTGACCTTCATCTCTTGGGGACGTGGGACCCTGATTCAAATAGCGAAAGGAAGTAATTACCCCAAACCCAGAGGTCAAGTTCAATAGGGAGAGAAATAATTTGGCGCAAAACGACGAAAAAAAAGCATTATGAAAAGGAAAGACGTTTTTTCCTGCTTTTTTTCATCATTGGATGAGGTCATGTATTAAGGTCATGTAGTTTTGATGATTTGTTTTAAACGATTGGTACAGAAAGATGTCGCGAATCCTGGGGAAGGTCTATGTCCAACGACGGACGATAAAAAATTGATGATGATGATGATGATGGTAACATCATTTCAGTATGAAGTAAAAAAAAAAAAAAAAAAAGTCAAGCGACAGTCTCTCTAGAGACAGCTCACAGTGAAGTATAAACGGCCGGTCACAGGTTCATTTGCATGCATCGGCTTAGCGATTCATGCAAGTTTCAAGACTGGTTGAGACCAAGGCTCTATTGTCTATATTGGTTCACTAAATTACAGCACTTGGTCAGATCTAGAATTTAAGATGTGATAATTTCAGACATTATTAATACAGAGAGAGAGAGAGAGAGAGAGAGAGAGAAAGAGTGACTCTATGAAGTCATGTCATGTTAATTCGTGTTTCTGAGTTCTCAGTATTCCTTTTTTGTAAACATTGAATCTGTTATGGAAAATATTATTTTTATATAATAGCAAATATCTATATTTTATTCATTTGTTTTTTCGATGAAAATTACCTTACCATTGTAGAGAACTTTTCATTCCGAGGTTCATCGTCAAAAAAGCGAACTATATAAAAGTTGCTACTCTACAGTACGAGTGACAAGTAATGCAATAAATTGCTTGGTGTGTGTTTCAACTTTAATCAATTACAACATTTCAAAGACAATGGGGGAATTTTTTGAAAGAGACACCTATACTCCACGTCCTGACTTCCGTTTGGAAAGCGTTAATTAATGGTATTTATCGCAGGTGGCCAAGTGCGAAAGGCGAACCAGATTTTAGTCAACCGGGAAAACAAACGGGACAAACCTACTTTAATATATTTCAACATTGTGATTTTCTTGGTTCGTTGTCCATAACACTGTTGCCTCCCACTCGGGTTTAGGAGATTACATTTTAGATTTTAAAGAAGCAAGGGAGTTTAACCTTAGCAGGTGGGGTGTTGGGATTATTGCCGATAAAAATGTTTCCTCCCAACCATTTGAAATAATGTCCACTTTAACTGAAACAAATTCACTATTTTATTTTCTTGAAAAATCCATTTTTATAGAAAATCAAATATATCTGTGAATTTTTCTCCCAGGTATTAACTGGTAAGTAGAGGAAAACTCTGTTATGAGAGCTGTCGCAATGAAATCAAAAGCGATCTTTTTGAATGAAGTTAGTTAAAACTAAACGCTCCCGTTTCTCAATGACTTAATTATCCGTGTTGAAAGACAGAAATAGTGCAGATATTTGCCGCGAATAAACGAAATGAGAATTTGGTGTTAGAATAGTTAATGGAGCCTTTGCATATACATATATATATATATATATATATATATATATATATATATATATATATATGTGTGTGTGTGTGTGTGTGTGTCTCTGTGTGTGTGAGTGTCTGTGTGTGTGTATATATATATAGATATATAGATAGATAGATAGATCATGTAATATTATATTGAAACTCTATTTGATATTTGCCGTGAATAAACGAAATGAAAATTCTGTGTTAGAATAGTTAATGGAGCCTTTGCAAATATATATATATATATATATATATATATATATATATATATATATATATATATAAATATATATATATATATATATATGTGTGTGTGTGTGTATAAATATGTATATATACATATATATATAGATAGATAGATAGATCGTGTTATATTATATTGAAACTCCATTTGAAAAGATCTCTAGTTATTATGCAGTCAATGTATCATTTGATATATACAACATGGATATAATAAAAAAATTAAGGAATATGAGGCTGCAGCGGGAGACGAACCTACAACGGATACAGTGGCTGCTTTTACTTAGCATTGCTCTTGCCATTGAGCTAAACAGCTGACGATAATGCAAAGACCCAAACAACTGTTTCAACTCCAAATTCATATTCGAGAATTCCTATTCTCAGTCCCTGCAGCAGTATCATTTTCTTCAATCATTTATTCTATTTACGTTGTCTAGGCCATATGATGCATTCACCATGTAATAATGGGAAATTATTCCAAGTAGAGTTTCAGTATGATATAAATCTATAATCATTGTCAGATCATATATCCATTTAATAACAACGCACACACACGCACGCGTATATGAAATATATTACATATACGTATATTTTATTACATAAATTAAATGAGACGAATCTTTGACAATATTTTTTTCAAAATATCACTTGATTAATTGAAGATAGTGCTTATTTCATTATTATATTTAAATGAGGATATTACTTATTCTATCTCTATAGATTAAGTATGAATATCACTTATTGCATTATCATGAATTAAACAAAAATATCACTTCATTGGAAATCATCTAAATAATTTCTGACACAACCAAAAACATCTATATCTGGATGAAAAATATCTAGATATGGATGAAAAACATCTAGATCTGAGTGAAAAACATCTAATCTGGATGAAAAACAGCTAGTTTTTTTATAGATATGGATGAAAAAACATTTAGATCTGGGTGAAAAACATCTAGATCTGGGTGAAAAACATCTAGATCTGGATGAAAAACATCTAGATCCGGATGAAAAACATCTAAATTTCTAACAGAGCAAGTGACGGAACTAACATCTTGGAATACCGGTCAGTGACGGCAATCGATGCAAGAAATGATGGCACATCTAACAAATTTGTCGTTTGCCCGGGGTACAATTTGAAAGCAGCGAGGTCTTGTTGCCATTCGATATTTTTCATCAGACGAGCATCCACATTTTAGTTGTTTTTATCTCAATAGTTCGCCCGATGCACTTTATCTGAGATGGAATTTTCAATGATTTTTCCCAGGAGAGCATTTTCATCTGTGAAATTTTTTTTAGTTTTTTTTTTATGGAATTACAACCGATATAATCTTCGGTCTTAATCAGGTGAATGTTGCAACTGGTGAAATAGCATTGCTGTGGATGTTAAAACTAAATTCATGCACAACTCTTTGAATAATTACACAGAATTTTTAAATATTCTCCGTTCCAGACAATTGAAAGTTAAGAGTCAGCAATTTTTGAGAAAATAGACGATAATGCCCATCGTGCAGTCATCTGCCACCTGGGTATCAAATCTTGGGTCCCCGAAAATGTTATTGTGCCAATAATCCTTCCAAATAATTGTTGAGAAAAACATTTCTTAACAAATTCAACGCGTGAGCGTCTCTCACGACGATTGCTACTGCTTTCAATCAGTTACTCAAAGGCAAATCTTTGGCAAATTTTATGCATAACAGAGCATTAATTAACCATTTAATTAGTTAATTGCTCTTCTTACCAAATTTAATTCTAATTAGACGGTAGAAAATGAGAATAACTAAAATGTTTACTAAAAGAAAATTTAATTCGTCTGGGATTATTTCAACGTTCCCGTTGGAGATTTGAGATTTGAGTTCAAGATTTTGACCAGAGAAGAGCTTTGCTGTGAATGTTCCAACTAAATCAACGTGCAGTTCAACTCTAAGAATGATTACACAGAAATCTATTGAACAATCGTAGCCACCAAAAGCTCTGAAGGGTTCTTTTTGTGTGTTCCAGGGCTCCTGGTCATACTGTTTTGTCATCGTTACTCCACTAGCCCCTTTCTAAAACTGCTTATTCTGATTTTTAGAAAAAAAGGTCTTATTGAGCCTTATTTATAGTTTATTAATAACACCTATATTCCCCTGAATATAGATTTTTCTAGACGTCATTTTTTACTCTATTTAAGACGTTATTCAGTGTAAAACGCCGGTGATATCATAAATCTTTGATGGAATTTTTTTTAAATGATTTAAAATTTTGACTGTACGGATGTATAATTATTGACTGTACGAGCGAGTTCAGTCTTTTTCTGTCTTAAATAACTGAAACTTGAGAGTCTGCAATTGTTGATCAAATTGGAGAATATTGCCATTGTATAGTCATCTGCTACCTGGGTATCAAAGACATTGGGGTGATACTAAAAAAAAGATATCTCTTCCAACGGCCCTTTATACCGGGATAGTGGAAGCCATATTATACTTTTTCTCAAAAAATTATTGCTGACTCTAAAGTTTTAATTTTTTGTCCCTCAAAATTGAGCACGTATGAAGTTTATTCTTTCTGTGTAATCATTCAAATAGTTGAACAAATACTTAAATCATTCAAATAGTTGAACTGGATGTGAATTCACTTTGAACCACTTGACTCATACTGTTGTACATTAGGCCACGAGCCTGGTAATTATACCTAGTATTTGGGTGGGGAAGATATTCTCATTCGAATTATGCCACACAAGACCTTTAAGTGATAATCAATTGGTTGTGAAACAACTTCCCTGATTTCAAAGTACGGTAGAACTCTTCATGCCTCTTTTGATTGTTCTAATACAGTTAACTTTTGGAATATCCTGGGGCGGGTGCTGAGATCAATAAAGACGAGGTAAGTAGACAAGGGAAACACTTTCACGTTATTAGTAAATCTACCTTCTGGGCCCCAAGAGACTTGCCCAACATATTTGTCAAGCGTAATTCGGTGAGGTCCATTTTCCTGCTGTAATCTCTAAGCGTCTTCGACCCCCGAGAAGAGTAGCTGTGTGTGGGTTGGATTACCAATGAAATTTTAATGATTTGTACGGGAGTTGAATGCATTCTAACCACATAAACATGAGGCAGATCAATCCGTGATTTATCTCCTTCTAACCGGATCAACATGAAATAATTACCAGACTCGTTTCTCACAATTTATCTCTCTCCTTTTAACACATCAGCATTCATGGCCGGAAGCGTTATCGACTCATTTAAAATCACCTAATAAATATTCGATTTGAATTTGTAGCGATTTGATTTAACATTCATTCAGACTTGCCTGATATAAAGTGGTTCGCATCATAACGCAGCAGATAGTGGACCCCAAAAATTTAATATAGCCCCTAAATGTCTAGATATAGCACAAAAATATCTAGATTTATCGCAGCTCGGTTATAACGTGGTTGGCTTTCTTGGACCTTAACTCTCGCATTATAACGGTAGACGCCTGTAAAACTTTTCACTGTGTCCTGCAGTGACTAGAATAAGATTTCATACAGTTTCTGTTACTTCTTGAACAATATATTTTTGGGAAAGACGTTTTCTTGCTATTATATATAGATATCTTCTAATATAAGCTAATACGAGTCAAAATAAATTTAATTAACAACAGAAAATTTAGAATCCGTTAGCGAAATTGTGTGAAGCCGCCAAAACGTGACACTTGTCTACAACTACGTCCGTGCATTTATTATCAAAAGGAAAAATCAGGCGCTAACTTCACTTACTTTACATTAACCATCATGAAATGCCGCCTTTCTGTATATGCAAAGGTTACGATCCTTTTACAACCGGCTTCAAAGCTATTTTCTTAATGTATACATTCTAGTTTTCTTTCTTTTTGCAGATTGCTTCATTAGTTTACTATTTGCTAGGAATATGCTTCACGATTTTTTCTGCATGTAACATGTTCGGACACAGGGTATGTTAAAAGGTAATGTTACTGGTATTGGCCGCCATCCTGGGAAAGGATGAGGTCAATTTTGCTTGAGATAAACTTGGGATCAATCTCAGATTAACAATGGTCAAGTTTTCCTTGTACAGATTACTAGAATGAATACAGAATCCAAAATGCACAAGAAAATGAAATGCTATTTCTATTAATATTCGGACCATCCTCATCTTGGTTGTTTTTCATACAACGTTTCGACCGTTGCACTCTACAGCCTTCATCAGGTATCATCTGGTAGGTGTGGGGAAGTAATGAACCGAACCCTTTATTTTAACCGACGGGGATATATTGACCGCACTCCCCTCTTAGCATTAGTAGAATTATTATCGTCTCACACAACCAAGATGAGGATGGTCCGAATATTAATAGAAATAATAATAATACCTCATCTCAAAAATTCAGAGATACACTAAATGAAATCCTGTTTACATCTTTGTAACTTAAAAAAGAAATAGGCTAATTTTGAAAAAAAGGGCACGATAATTTTGACAGTATTGTGTTTGTTTTATATAAAGAAAAGAGAAAAAAGACACAATGGCGACATAACAATTTCACATCTTCAAATAAATGTAAATGAATTGTATTGTTAGTGTTTGAATAATTTTATTTTCTCTTGTTTAATAAGAAAAATCCGTACAAAGAATCTATTCAGATTTTATTAAAGTTGCTTCGATCAAATCGTACCATTTTAAACAATAACTCGTGCTAAATAATCCACCACAGAACGTGACACTTTACGTCACAACCGGTGTTGCATCAACTTTAAGTCTTTCGGCCCAATCAAATTTTGGGTCCTCGAAAACGTTGCTGTGCCAATTATTCTTTCAAAGAATTGTTAAGAACAACATTTCTTAACAAATTCAGCAAAGTCGTGTCTCTCCCGAAGTTTGCTACGGCTTGCAATCAGTTACTCAAAGACAAATCTTTGGCAAATTTTATGCATAACAGAAAGTTAATTAACCATTTAATTAGTTAACTATTCTTCTTATCAAATTTAATTCTAATTAAATGGTAGAAAATTAGAACAGCTGAAATGTTTACTAAAAGAAAATTTGATTCGTCTGGGATTATTTTGACGTTCTTGTGGGAGATTTGAGTTTAAATTTTTGACCAGAGAAGCGCTTTATTGTTTTGAAAGCTTACTCCAACTGTGGTGATCGTGCTAATTATTTCAAATTCTTTAAATAGAGCCTAAAAAGATTGATAAATTTTGTTGTTAATGATCAGTCTCACGCCATTATGATTGATTGTTATTCGTCAATCGCACAATCTAAATCACTGGCTATTTTTTCAAAAAAATTGTGCAATGAAGGTTATCGATTTAGTAATTTCAAGAAATTCAATTTTGCTTCAGGCATTTGGATTAATATAACAATTTTAAAAACAGTTACTATTCTACAGGTATCCATCGATGTTAGGAACCATCAACCAAAATTATCGTCCAAATTGTCAGCGGAGGTTTCTCTCAGTTTTCAAGCTGGTCTCGCTGGTTATGTATATACCACGCGTTCAGGACGCACTAATGTAGCTAGAGGACTGAAAATTTAAACATTCACTCCTTGTTATACCCAGAAAAAAAACTCTTTTCTGTTTTTTAACCCCCAATCCCGTAGTTTTTTTTTTGGGGGGGGGGGGTGAATTTGCAATGTACGTTTATGCTGAATTAATCACTTGGTCTGTGTTCACCCCCTTTTTGAAAATTCGGACTTTATTAGTGATCACTGTCTCAAAAGGACGAATGAAGTAAATTAGTAATTGATCACCCCTTTTTCGAATTTTCTAATTGATCACCTCCTACAAAAAATTCTGCCAAAAGTCATTGGTCATTGGTTTCTATTGAGTGACTAACCAGACATGTTTTTTAAACTAATCAATACTGATCTGGAAAAACAAATTTACGAATAAAGGAGTGTTTTGACTTTTATTAATTGTATAATTACTTAATTTCAGTCTGCCTTTTCTGCTTCTTAATTTTAGGAGAGCCACCTTGTAATTTCCGAACGCTATTAGCAGAGATCATGGGGTTTAGTCAGTCATTAGAGAAACGAGGTCCGCCTCCATCTGATGGAAGACAAAATTGCTACTAACAAAAGTCCCTCTATCTTTCAGTCTGGGGCAATCTTAACTCTAATTTTATTTGATCGCTAACTGAGTTTTTTTTTTCATTAAAATAAGATATTGATTCACTATGTCGAATTCAAATGTGCAAATACTTTTGTCACAGGAAAAAGTTTTCCTCAGAAATCTTATTTTTTCCTGTAACAAAAGTTTCGAATTCTTTACAACGAATCAATACTTTTTCAAGGAAAACTAAGTAAGCTATCTACAGGATTTGAAATAAGTTGTGCACAAATTGATTTCCCTTGTGCGCGCAGATGTTTTGCAACCAGCGCACAAGGGAAATCAATTTGTGCACAAAGTATTTAAAATCCTGTGGATAGCTTACTTAGTTTTCATTGAAAAGGGAACAATCGCCTGGGGCGTGCGTAATGATCTTCAGCGGTGCGGAGGGGCGCAGACCTCCAATTTGTCGACAAAATGGGTGTGCTGGCCGAATGAGAGAATAAATCAGTTTTGTCAAGTATGCTTTGTTATTTATATCTAAAACTTTCTTTAAGAATGGTTAAAATAGGCTAAATCTTATATATTTTAGTTATTACAAGTATTATATATATATATATATATATATATATATATATATATATATATATATATATATATATATATATATATATATACCTATACTAATTTTATTCCCATTTATCGAATGAAATGACTTTATACCAAAGTTCCTGAATTGATTATTGATAACTTATTTACTTTTATCAAACATACCTGATTATTTCAAGTACTAATGAGAAATGGTCGATAATGACTTGCTTGCAAATACTTTAAAAGAAAGAAGGAAAAAAAGACGATCTTAAATTTGAAAAAAATATGATATAACAATGCTGAAAGTTTTCGATATATTGTATATCTTCGACAGTCAAAATTCTGATGTAAGAAGAAAAAAACTCTCAAAACGAAAATGGTGAATTCTGTAATGAAAACTGAAACCCACGAACCTTGATGTGTTGACGTTCAAATTCTATTTCGGTTTTCATAACAAAATGTACCATTTATGTTTTAAAGATTTTTTTTTTACATTAGAATTTTGACTGACGAAAATATACTAACTATTTCAAGATGGTGTCGGCAGCCTTTCTCTTATGGCTAATGAAACTATATTAGTATGTTTTGATAAACTTAAAGTCTGATTGCATTTACGAAGTAAAGCATTTAGTTGAGATTTTATTCTATATTTTGAGCTACTCTGTTCAGTTTGTTGTTCCATTTAACAGAACATCAATAAGTATCTATTTCAATGTGATGTAATATCTACATAACAGAAACAGTCAGCTGAGAGATTATTTTCAACAAATATAATTATGATATATTATAATATTCAATCATACTTTTGAGTAAAAGTATAATCATGAATAACTGCATTATTTTAGGTAATTAATTCTTAATAGACGAGACTAGGACCGGTTGCAACAAGGGGCAGTTGCAACAAAGGGTGGTTGCAGCAATTCTCATCCCTCCAATTAGAAACAGGTTAGAGTGGTGACACTATTACTGCACCGCTAGGCCAACCCCACCAGGAGAACAGAATAAACTTTCAACATGTGCTCCAGCATTTATTCAGAAAAAAAAAATGTTTTGGGGGTATAAAGTAATTTTTTCTCTCATGAGCCGAATTTTCGTCAAACTATCCTGACCGTCTGCATGAATAAATAAATAAATAAACTCATTTAGTTTGAATCATAGTTTTATTTATTTCTAAGTGGCATGGTTAGCATGTGTCAAAGTCAGTGTGTCTAACTAGCACATGTGTTCTGTCATGGCTGAATAGATTGGGGACGGTTGCAACAAATTTTTAAGAGTTCATTAGCTGTGTCAGTTCGGGATGTCTGAGCGCCTTTCAGGAAACCCAAGGCCGCACTTCACATACACCAAAATTTGACAAAAAACTAGTTTTAAAAGAATTGAAATTTTGCACAATAAAAGCATATTTGATAAAAGTCTGTGGCATTGCAAATTGTCCCATTCTTTCTGTCCAACAAAAATGGAGGGATTGAATATCATCTGTGACATCTCCATATTGACTCAAGGTATGCAAACAAAACTCAATAACTTTTATTTGATAAATAAACAAATGATACCATATTATTATGAAACAATACATATTTTTAGAATACTCAAATGGAGAGATCACAAGACAGCACAATATATCAGGAAAAAAAACAGGGGTCCGAGACATCATAGAATCTATTAGAAAACTCAAATGGCAATGGGCTGGTCATGTTGCAAGAATGACAGACAACCGATGGACATCACGACTAACAACATGGATCCCCAGAAACCACATGCGAAATCGAGGCCGACAAAATACAAGATGGAGAGATGAACAAGATAAATTCAGAAAATACTGGCTCCGCAACGCCCATGATAGAGAAATGTGGCGGATCCTGAGGAAGGTTTACGTTCAACGGCGGACGTTAAAAGACTGATGATGATGATGATTATCATTATCATCATCATCATTGAGACAAAAATCAAAAGTTAGTGAAATTTAATGTATTTTTGATATGTTGCAACCGTCCCTAATAAGTGTTGCAATTGTAGTTTGGATCAGTTGCCAAATCAAACTAATTCTATTCAAATACACGTTGTGAACGATATGTCATATTTAATCATCTTTGAATGACATGAGTAATTAGCAAACAGATGTAAGTTTAATGTATAAAAATTTGGTTGCTCGAATCCAAATAATCCGAGAGTGAGTAAGAGAAATACAAAAAGTGTTCTCCAGTCTCCCCTGCTTTTATTAGTTTCCTTTGTATGCTGGTATCAAAACGTGTATGTACACGCCCACGCACACAGCTCAGAGGGAACTAAGTAATGCCTCTGACCTTCCCTGGACACCATCCTCGCTCATGAGAGACAAGTGAACTTTACGGAAAAAAAACTTGAATAGAAATAATAGATCCTCGGCACAAACAACGTTTTCAAAAGACATAAAACAATCCTTTATTTAACGACTGGTAATTTAACCTGATGATACCCAACAGGAAGGCCCTGGGGGTATCATTTCCACCCTTGCACACTAATTTTCCTTGCTCGAACACACTCATCAACAATCTTACTTTCTGAGCTCAAATTATGAACGTATCAATTGTCCAATGTACACACAAGAAAAGAATCATATTGTCTCTAGGTTTAATCTTTGCCATTCATAGGGTCAGTCGAGTTTAATTCGAAGATCAACATTTGGCTATCCTCCAAGGAGTGTATTTTAGAGGGAGGGCAGGGGCATTTGGAAAGCACCCCCTATGCCCACAATAGAGTGGGGCCCCCAAAAGCTTTATGAATAAAAGTTCACCGACTGCATCTCTACTGGAAATATTGGAGGGGAGCACTTTAGGGACGGGGCCTCTCTTATTAGAAACCGTTAACCAAAACTGTCTAGCTAGGTAAGTATCATACGTACAGGCCGCTTCAATCGAGCTAAGGGACTGAAACGTTCAACATTTAGTCATTATTACGTTTAAAGAAAACGTTTTTTTTTTTTTCGTTATTTTCAATTTGCTCTAGATACGTTTCTAGTGGAGGGGTCAATTTACAATATAAGTTTATGTTTAATTGGTCACTGGTTTGTGCCCGCTTGTTTTTTTGCTTTTTTGAAATTCTAAACTCTTCAACAAAAGGCGAGAAAATTAACTTGTTTATTGATTACCCCTTTCTCCCATTTTTTTTATTGATCATCCTCGACATGGTATGCAGCCAAAAGACGTCAGTCTCATGACGGTTTCTAATGAGTGACCAACCAGACCTATTATTATAATATTTGCATTGGGCTTAGTATAACTGTCTCCAATTAATGTGCACAGGGTTGTTTGGGGAGGGTTGTCGGACATATCTGGCCAAGTTCCCTGTAATTAGGCCATTGACTTGAACGTTTAATATGTCATCCGGCTGTGGCCCACGGATAAGGTCTCCAATGTGTAATCATGTACGTTGAGGGCGTTGTGAATTCGTATCAGCTCTTCATTCGAATGAATTGTAATCAGTCCAAATAGAATTATGTATAAGAATTGAGGCTATTAATGAAATTAGTGCAGCAAAGATACTATCTTAACGAAAATGAGGCTACTTTTCCGGGTGGGGGTAGGGGTGGGGGTGGGGTGGCAAAAGGACACACAGTGGCACCTCTCACAGCGAAGGACTCTTCGAACGAAATTTCACTTAGCGAGAGGTACCGATCACCCTAAAAAATCTACCACCGAAATATTTCCAGTTTGCAAGAAAAAAGAAACTTCGAAATTTCATAAAACTATCCACTATCATCTAGATTTGATTTATAATTACTTAAATTTGTAAGTAGAATCTACGCCCGTTGGTAAATTATTATGAGATCATTTATTTATCAATTACATTATTTATTTGTATGTATAACTTCACAAGAAATCAGTGTACTATACATTATCCTCAAGGTTGTTACTAAGGTTTTAGAACGAATTATCGAAATCCTTTAGGTTTAATTATTCATTTAACTAATTTTTCTAAAAGGAGATGTATTATGGAACGGATCGTCTTCGTTTAGAGAGGTACCAGAGTATATCAGGGTATATCAGCGGCAACACTATTACCAGTGAATAATAATACCATCATTTTATATGTGTACATTATATGGATACACACTTACATACGGGTATGTGTGTGTGTGTGTGCGTGTGTGTGTGTGAATCTCTCATGCCAAATTACCAACATAAACTTTTTTATTATTTTTGTGTTCCTAATTAGTCGGAGACACCCGTCATTTTTCGCTCAGTCTTGCACCAGTCACACAGATGTATACAAAAAACTGACAATCGCTTTCAAGTATGGAAACAGCTGTTCACATCGTAAAAATATATCATAAGCCTTAAATTCACGAACTGCGCTGTATCCCCGGGCGTCGTGTTAGCTCCGAGGGGTACTGCAGGGTATTCGAAAATTTCCTTAGTATCCATGCAATCATAATTCAATGAAAACAAGATTTGCCAAAATGGAATTAACTGAGTTTTAGGTAGTAAGAGATGGATATCCATGTTGAGCGCCGAACCCGGCGAATCCTAATTCCGTTTGTGACGACTTAATCTCTGCAAAGCCTGCTTGTCGGAAACTGTGATGAAAAGCAAGTATCACGGAGTCAACTCAGATGGTGCAATACTTGGCATTTCAGCCTCACACGCTGAAATATCCGGTTTCGATTTCCCGGTATGAGTGAATAAAACGGAAAAATTTCCAGCAGGGCAAATATCCTAGTGCACTCAGCAACTAATTGAGTACACCCTAAGCTGTGTGATTAAGGTGAAAAAAATTCGGAAGGATGGTAGTGAACGAAAAAAAAGCCTCATGCGCCTGCGCAGTATAAGTTTTCGACTTGGACTAACATGCGCTGATCATGTTAAAATCAATGTGGAGCGGAACTGTCATGTTAAAATCAATATGGAGCGGAACTGTCATGTTAAAATCAATATGGAGCGGAACTGTCTTTAATTTGATTCCAAAATTTGAGAAAATTGTTGGGTGAACAACAGACTCACCCACTCCACTAGTAATTATGTTTATCAAAAAGAAACTTTAAAAAAACTCAATCAAAGTTTGTCTTTTGTTTTTTTACCCAGCTAACCAAATCATATAAATGTAAACGCGATTTATTTCTATTAGTATTCGGACCATCCTCATCTTGGTTGTTTTTCATACAACGTTTCGGCCGTTGCACTCTAGGGCCTTCATCAGGTATCAATGAGATGAGGATGGTCCGAATATTAATAGAAATAATAATAATACCTCATCTCAAAAATTCAGAGATATAGTAAACACGATTGTCCAGTATTTTCTGACTTACAGCACTCTGAAAAATCCTTGTACATGAAGAGCGCCGTAATTCGAAAAAGTTTGGGAACCATTGCCTGCTGGGCCAGATTTCTAAAAGATAATAATCCAAATCAATTAAAAAGGGCAGAATGGCCCTAAGTCAAATTTGTGTTGCAGTCCCCTGCCCCTGATGCCGTGGGATACTCGAAAGCCTCATTAATTCCAGGCAATCGTAATTCAATGATAACATAATTTGCCAAAATGGAATTATCTGAGTTTTGGATAACAGTAAAAGCTGAATATCCTCTGATAAATGCTCAAGCCTAGCCAATCCTAATTTCAATTAATGGCGAGGAATTATCACGGCAAAACTGGGTTGTCAGGTGGTAGCTGCGGTACAAAGCAAGTATCGGGCAAAATTTATCGTAGAACAGGACTGAAAAAAAAAAACCAACGTTTTTTTCTATTTGAATTTTCAGCCGTCTAGCTCGACTGCTACGGCCTGTACCTGCGACGCGTAGACAGATAGATCCATGAAAATTTAAATATTCAATCCTTATTATATCAAGAAAAACATGTTTTCTCCCCCACCCCCTCAAATAAATAATAGGGCAGGGGAATATTTACAATGTAAGTTTATGCTAGATTTGTCCGTTAGTTTGTGTCCGGTAATATTCACACTTGTTTTTTTTTTTGTTTTTTGTTTTGTTTTATCAATTAAAACTTTTTAGTAATCCAACGAAAGGCGAGAGAAATAACTTGTTCATTAATCACCCCCTACATGGCATGCAGCAAAAAGATGTCGGTCGCGTGACGGTTTCTAATGAGTGACTAACCAAATCATTTTTTTTTCATATTTTCTCTTCTATTTCTATTGTACTTACTATTTTTTTCCTGTACTCTACTCATCTTTCAGTCAATGTACTCATTGTACTTCCTCTCCTTACTTACTCAGTTGCCTTCCTGAACTATTAACAAATAACAAAAAAAAAAAAAGAAAAAGAAAAACCCTCTCTTCCACCTTTACGATACTCTACAGTTCTTGTTGTACATGTGCCAGGCATCTCCAAGATTTAACAGCTGTGTCAAGGTTAAGCAAACGGAGTAAATTCTTCCCCGAACCCGAAGTCTTCCCTCAATCCATCCGCCACCCATATTAAATGACCGTACGTCTGGCATCTGCTCGTACCCGTCAGCCTGTGACGGATTATCTACCACCCAGCCCCCTACGGTAGGTTTTAGTGAGTTATGACGTCATCAGTTGGTGTTGCTGCTGCAGTAAGCAGTCTTAAAAGCATTACTTCGAAACGTTTATGTTACGACGAATCCGTGAAATTGCCCAAACCGGCTAAATTTCAAGCTTTATAAGAAATAAATACGTGGTCTTGATTGGATTAAAAGTTCAGTTAACCAAAACAAGGTTATAAAACAACTATTTTATTTCTTTACCATTTTGCGGAACCAAACTTTTTTTTTTATCCAAAAATGTAAATTTCGCCAATCAGGCATTTTCACTGATTCGGTGTTACATTTATATGTTTGGAGCTTAATTTAGAAAACAAAATAGTATTTGTTATACTGCAGAGAGGAAAAAATCTATGCAACGGTACTGAAGTATCATACAGGATACTTACGTATTCAGTCAATTGAACCATTTTTAGTTCACTCACTTGAACCAATATTTTGGCTCTTGGGCCGCCCTCGATTCAGGGGCCATCGGCTTAAGACTTTTAAGTTTAATGGTAAATGTCCATGAGCCCGTCTGCTATCCGAGTTTCAGCTTGGTGCTACCCGAGTAAAACATTTGGCTTCCTAAGGCCCTTCACGTAATGAACCTTCAAACTACCTGAGAAAGAGAGAGAGAGAGAGAGAGAGAGAGAGAGAGAGAGAGAGAGAGAGAGAGAGAGAGAGAGAGAGAGAAAGAGAGAGAGAGAGAGAGAGAGAATGCAAGAGGGACGGGTAGGGAGGGGAAGTTTGGAGAATGAGGGAAATAGTGGGTGAGAGAAAGAAAGAGATAAAGGGTTGGAGAGAGAGGAGGAAAGGGGGAGAAAGAGAGAGAAATAGAGGAGGAAGAGAGGGGAGAAGGAGAGTAATGTGAAAAAGGGAGGTAGATGGAGTGAGTATTGTCAAGCAACGAGAGAGAGAGAGCATAGGAGGGACTGGAAGGGAGAGGATGTAGATAAAAAGGGAAAACGTGGGGGGGGAGAAAGAGAGAGGTGGAAGGGTGGAGAGAGAGGAAGACAGTGACAGAGGGAGAGGAGACGAGAGAGAGACGGGAGAGAGAGGGAGGGAGAAGAAGAATAAGAATATCAGAGAGAGAGGGGGTGGAGAGAGAGAGAGAGCAAGAGTGGAAGAGTGCTGTCAAGCAGAGTGACTTGGCCACAAAACGGTCTCTCTGTCGCGCCCCTTTCAGCTGAGAAAACTTTTGTTCGTAAATTTGTTGCTTCATCAACAAAAGCGCTCCAAGAAATTCGGGGTTTATTCAACTCGATTACATAATACAGCGTAGGCGAAAAGTCCTTGAACCATTTTTATTAATATCTGCGAACGAAGTTGGAAGAGGTATATGTATCCACTAGTGTTGTTCTATATGTCTGCCTGTCTGTCCGTTTGTTCGTCTATCTGTCTGTCTGTCTGTCTGTCCGCTTGTTCGTCTAACTGTCTGTCCACACAACGTCGCCATTTTTTTTCGGTTGAGAGATATTTTTATTTCATTTTCCCCATTCTTTTCACTCCCACTTGTTTACGCACCATCTCCAGAAGTTCTAGATGAATTTCAATGATATTTTGTGTATGAATAGCCGTTGGGCAAAGGAAGAAGTGATTAAATTTCGAGGCAGATCCAGGAATTCTTTTCTTTCATTTTTCCTCATACATCCAAATATTCACTCAAGTCTCTTCTCAATGAACTTTCATGATATTTTGTGAAAGGTTGGATCATGGACAAACGAAAAAGTGAATAAATCTTTACATGGATCCATGAATGCTTTACAGATACCTTCCCTGCATCGTGGTTATGTATAAACCGAGTTTCATTCATTTTTTTTTTAGTGACAACGCTGTTGTTAGAAATATGCCGTCTCTGAGTGCTTTCTAGTCATACATTGTTTTTGAAGCTTCCTTCCATTAAATTGTCGTCTGCATTTCCTTGCTTCTTCTTCCCGCCTCTAGTATGTTTTCCGTCTTCCATGACAGAAGGTCAGAAACTTTGATCTTCATTCACGTCCGGATCCTCATTTGGCAACTTTCCTCTCTTTGGCACTTTCAATTTTCTTCCTTTTGTTTTTTGTTTGTTTTTTTTCAGCTCATTTCTTTCTTCATGCAATTATTTAATTGTCTAACTTCAGTACAAAGTCTGGAGTTGACTTTGTTTCCTTACAGTAACAAGAACAGCAAAAATAGTCCTCACAAAAATGTGGAGTCTAATCCGATTAGTAAAACCCTACCGTAATTTGGAATCACGACCAACTGATTGCCAGACGTCTGTCTTACTGACTGAGCTAGATTGGCAAACCTTAGATACATACGGACTGGACCTGGTTTATTTTATGTATAAATACATTTAAACACAAAAATTATGCTTTTATATTCTTTTTATTCAGCATACATACAATATAAAAGTTGTAATCATCTTCTGCTTGATTAGAAGTTGGAGTGGAGTCTGACCCTACAGCTGCTATGCGTGTCTGCTTTCTTTTCTTTTCTTTTCTTTTCTTTTCTTTCTTTCTTTCTTTCTTTCTTTCTTTCTCTTTTCACATCTTTCGCTCTCTCTTCCTTTTCCTTTTTCTTTCTTTTTTTCTTTCTATCTTTTTTCTCCATCTTCCTTTTCCTTCTTTTCTTTCCCCCTTCCTTCCTTCCTTTCTTTCCTTCTTCTTCTTGTCCCTTACTTCTTTCTTTCTTTCTTTTCCTTTGACTTTCTTTATTTTCCGCCTCTTCCGACCTTCCTTTCATTTTGATGTCTTTCTTCGTATTTCCTCCTACTCCTTTCTTTCTTTCATTCTTTCTTTCCTTTTCATGTCCTTATTTCTTTCTTCCTCTCTCCAGCCTTCTCACTTTCTTTCTTTCTTTCTTTCTTTCTTTCTCCTACCTTTCTTGAGCAGGGAACTATTTCCCGCCGAATAACGCACTAGACACTAATTAGCACCGTAGCTCATATTTCTGCTGTTAAAAAAAGACGAGCATCCCTTTTCCCTCGAATATCAGCCCCCACCCCTGATGGAAGAACAAACGTTAAAGCATTCAACCAATGCCTTTTACACCTTCCATTCCACTGACTGAAGAAACCATAGTTACAATAGAACCTCTCCAAGCATAATAATGAAAATTGGGGGAAAAAATGCAATTCTTTGATTCCGGCAAACTAGAACAATCCGTTATTTCTCCCTACTGTCGGCCATTTTCATGGTCCAAGTGTTTCAACCTTGTAAGACGAACTGACAAGATCCGGGGTATCTTTAAGCAATCTCTTTCTGTCTCCTTCAGGGCTTAGATAATCGTTGATCTCCACACCTTCGGACTGTGAATTGCCACGATTTTTCTTGGGACAGGGTTCTATTTCCAAAGTAAATATAATGCGAAACTGGACCATTACTTTCTATTCATCGGCGTTGCTTTGATGTAGCACAGTTAAATTTAGTTTGAATACTTAGAAGACCTAAGCGAATGACCAAGAATATTTGGCTTTGCAAAAAAAAAAAAATTTAATTTGAAGGTTTGAGGGGTGTTTTATTAGCAATGTAATTAAATCATCGTACTTTCTTTTCTAAAGAGAAACAACACAAAAATTGCATCAAATTTGAATAAAGGTGAACAACTGAAAAAATTTAATTAAAAATCATATCAGGGTTTGTTTTTCAGAGTGGGGCTACAGTAGAGCAGTTGAATTCTTAAATTTGATTATTATCATTAAATCGAAATAAAAAAAGGTTCAATATTTTAATCATATAATATTGAACAATATATCGAAAAATTGGAACACGCGTTGATTGATTTCTCTCCCAAATATCTACTCTCTCTCTCTCTCTCTCTCTCTCTCTCTATATATATATATATATATATATATATATATATATATATATATACATCCGTTTTTTCCCAACTTTTCTCATTTTGTTCATTCACTCTCTATGTCTACACTGTTGTTTCTCTACACAGACAATTATATTATCAAAAATGGATTTATAATCCGACAGAATATCTATGCATGCGTTGGATTATTTGAAACTATTTTAAATGACCCCCGTTAATATATACGTATACATATATATATATATATATATATATATATATATATATATATATATATATATATATATGGGCCAATTGACTCGTTCCCCGTATAATATATATATATATATATATATATAGCAAGACGAAAATGCATTGAATCGGCATTAATATCCAATGTGATAACATTGATTTGAAGACAACAACAATAAAATAGACACAGGAAGAGATTCCCAAATTTGAAAATATCTCTATAACAACGAATAACAACTGTAATGAACCAATACCGGGATAACCACAATAACCAATATTTTCATTTTAAAAATCGATTCGAGGAAATTATAAACTAGTGAAATGCGTCATTGATAATGAAAAATACCTCATTAAATTCATATCATGTCGGATGCCATTATCCGTTATATTTTTATATGGTAAAACAGCTGATGAACTCCCTAATAAAGAATAGTATCACAAATAGAAATAAATTACATACACCAAGATTCTAAAATCAAATATCAAAATAGTTAATAGATAACCCGTTGAAATAACACTGATCAGATTAAAAATGGCTTGCATGGAACATGGTCATGGATACTTTGGAACTATATATAAAGCATCACGAGATGAAAGTTTTACATGACTATATATATATATATAAGATCGAATCATTTGCTTGAGGGAGCCCAAAAAAAGGCATAAAGAGGAAGGATTGTGTGCAGCAAATTCTTCATTTCACCATATTTTTAGCTCTACTCTTACTCAACTTGATGTTTAATGTTGAATGTATCGAGCACTTTATCAAATGAATCCATCACACATCGGACATTATATCAGGCTGTATTTCTGATTTGTATTTGTATGCTTTTAATTGACCAGAATATGACTTTTTAAAGCCCCCTCTTGACCCCCCCCCCCCAATGATGAAGAATGTAGTACTTGTGGCCATAGAACAATCTGTAGGCAAAGACCAGATTTTCCAAGAATGAGTCTTACGTCATAAATTCGCACTGTTACCATGTTGAGCTTTGGTGACATAATCAGTAACCACATTCGTTTAGTAGACCAGTGGTCGCCAACCCGGACATTACCATCTACTAGTGGGTGTTATAAGCTTTTACATAGGCAATAGAATAAAGCATTTTGAATTTGGAATGCGCTATCCATTTTTTGTTATGGCTATCAGTGTGTTATTACAAAGATTGCCAACCCAAACGGTGGTTTTTATTTTCATTATTGTCTTAATATATAATAAATACGTTTTTTTTTTAATTCTTTGGAGCCTTTATAGGATTTTGGGGGTGTATAAAGTAGCTTCGTTACTTTGAAATGGAATCTATGCAATTTTAACCATTTTTGACCAATCCATCCACTTGAATTTTAAATGGCTGTTAAGTGTAACTTGATTTGAAATATTAGTAGGGGGTTCAGAAATTTTTTAACCCCGCCCCCCCCCCCCAAAGTAGGCGTTCAGCATAGAAAGGTTAGCGACCGCTGTAGTTGAACTTCATTTTGATGTTGGACTTACAGACAGTGTCTTTTTTCAGAAACAATCAACCAAAACTGTCAGCTAGAACTGTCAATATCACCATAAGTTTATCCAGTTCTCAAGTTGGTCTTGCTGGTTTGCTATCTATCGATGTACTGGCAGAAAATTTAGTCATTTTGTCAACAAAATTTTCACGCTTGTTTTTTTTGTTGTTGGAATTTCAGACTTTTTTTAGTGACCATTGTCCAACACAAGGCATAACTTATCCATTGATGACCTCTTCTTCTAATTTTTCAATTGATCACCCCCAACACGGCGCGATGTCAAAGGACGTCGGTCACGTGACGGTTACTATTTTTCTTTATAATCATTTACCTCTGTCGACGTACGCATCTACCTGTATCTATTCGTCTGTATGTCCAAGTGTTCTCAATGAATCCCAACGACATTTTTTAGAGGAGTGGCCCGCAAGTTAAGGAAGAAGTGATTGATCTTTTTTTTTCTTCATGTAGACCTGGGATTTAAGACAGTAACCTCCCCTGCATCATACCTTTAAATCCACACAATATCTTCAAAAGATCTCAATTGATTTTACTGGGTTTTTTTCTAGAAGGGTAAACCCTTGTGTGAGAAAGAATTCGTTATACTTTGGAGTCAGATTTGGGTATTTTTTTTCTCGATTTAGTGATATTTTACCAGTTTTTCATATATTCATGCATTCACTCATGTTTCTTCACTCGATATCTCCAAAAGTTCTCAATGATTTTCCGTGACATTTTTTTTAAAATGTGGGTCATGGACTAAGGAAGAAAGGATTAAATTTTGACATATTGATCCATTAAACCTTGTATATGTGTTTGCATATTTTTGTATCAATAGAAATGAAGTTGATTTGAGGGGGGGGCAAAGACGATACTTTTGGCAGATAGGTAAGAATCTTTGAAATGTTGGGGGTCATCTGCCGATAACAGTTTTTTCAATGATAGAAATTCTCATCTGACCTTTGCAGTGTTAAATACCAAGCAAAAAAAAGACGCCATTTTTTTTTAAAAACAGCTGCATTTTTTTTAGTGTAAAAGATTTTTATAGCCAAAAACTTTTTGTGAGTATTGATCAAAACAAATATCGCCGTTCTGTGTTTATGGAAAGTACTGCTCATAAGTATTTGAACAGGTACAAATTCTTTTTTTTATTGTCGAAGATTGCAAGGACCACTGGAGGTTCTTAGCAGGTGTGTGTGGGAGGTAATCCAAATTAACTTGTTTGGAAACTTTTTCAAAAAGCAATGTGAGTTTTTTTTTGGAGGGGGGGTTCCAATCTCTTTGATCAATTCTGAACAAGATTTTAGATGGATAGAAAAAAAAACTTTTTTTCGTTTAACAATCCAATTTTATATTAAAAAAAACAAACCTGTTCCAGAAATTTCGCTTTCCCAAACTACAAAACATGACTAAATGCATGCCTAGTTGTGCTGATTGCAGTAGAAGTTGATGTTCCTTGTGTAAATTTCTTGTAATGTTTCTGTTTTTGACTTACATTACTTCTTATAGCCGTTTGTCACCTTAATACGACTTTAAAGAGCGGAAAAAATATTTCCTTACAATACGGATATAGAAGACCATGTTTCCCGGTGTTGCGGAAACCCCGACTTGAAGACGCACCCTAATTTTCATTTGCAGAATTTTAGAAAAAGAATAACTACAAATTTAAAGTAACCTCCGGTTTGTGAGACTTAGGGCAAACCTTCAAGATTCATTTCGAGAAAAAGCTTGGATATTCGGTCTTGAAGGTAATCAATAAGCCATGACAACAATAATTGTTGGGATTAATTAGTAATATCAGGAACAGGTCTGATTAGTCAGTCAATCGAAACTGTCACGTGACCAATGTCTTTTGGTAGCATGCCGTGTTGAGAGTGAGCGATCAAAAAATTAGGAAGAAGGGTAATCATCGGGTAAGTAACCTCTCCCGCCTTTAGTTGGAAAGTGATCACAAGAAAGTCTGAATTTTCAAAAAACAATGGTCAGTACTGCTGGAGAAGAAAAATAAAAACAGAGGGTTTAATTAAGCATAAACTCACATTGTAAATTGAGCCTCCACTAAAAAAAACAACATTTAGGACGGAGACGGTTTCCATAATGAATAAATGTTGAGGATATCGGTATCCCTGTTCCATTAGTACGTCCTGTGTGCGTAATACATAGCTGGACAGACAGTCAGCCAAACCTACTCGAAAACTGAAGAAGCCAGTTTTGACAGCTTTGGTGACAGTTTCGGTTGACGGTTTCTAACACTAATAACAAAAGAAGTGTTGAAAAAAAAGCTTTAGGTTTATCACTAGCATGTTTGAGATACTATCTTATGAGTAGGAAACTTGCTTTGTTAAAAGTGGAACTAAGATGTTCATGCTTACTTGAGTTGGGTGATATAAAGTCAATATTTCACTTTCTCAGCCACATCCTTCCTTACCATTGTTTAAGAGAGCAGGACCTTCGGCTCTGAGGAAGACGCTAGATGGAATTTGGTAATGACCAATTTTCAGCCCCAATATATCTATATTGCGTCATTGGATGAGAGAAATAATATCGATAATTGTTAGCTTCAACCAAGAATCAGGGTAATCCACTGTAATCTATTTTAATAGATGAAGTATCGAAAATTATTATTAATAATTTTTTGATACTATTTACTTTCATCTTAATTGCTGCTGTTTTTTATCATAAATTATTATTCATTTTCTATTGAATGATCAAATGGTCAAGGTGCACCATCGGTATTTAACGAAATACTGATTTGTGTCTCAACGATTTTAGAGCATGGCTCACTGAACCATAAGATGAGAAAGGTTGAAACTCGCCGATCAACATTTCTAAACTTGTTTCGTTTTTTGTTGTAGTTAAATTGTGGTTTGCCCGAGCAGAAGAGGGGGTCTGGAACCCCTGGACCCGTGCCTGAAACCACTGCTCCAAGAAGAGTGCTCAACTAAAAGCAATCAAAGCGGGAAATTCTCTTGTTTGACGGCGGCCATTAGAGTGCACCAAGCAAAGGTCTAATAGACGATTGGCTAATTGACCGACTTTCTCTTCCTTACTCGAATGGTAGCACCACCCAATCAACTAGAATCTCCACCACACACCCTAGTGTAGCCACCTAGTCAACCAGAATTTCCCCCCACCCACTATGTTTACCTCTCCAGAGAAACATTGGCCTGATTGTGTTGTGAACTATTCTTCTCTGAAATATCACTTTGCCAAACTCTATCGCTATGGTTACGGTCAGTCTCTACTAAATGGTAGACTATTGTCAAACTCCTACTCTGGAGTTGACTTTAGTATCCCCTGGTAATAACAATGACAACAGCAATGACCCCCACTAAAATCAAAACCCATCAAGACCACTGAGGAGGCTGATATTGGGCATGCAGTCTTATTTCAAACCCACTAGAAGATTTATGAAGAGGAATTGAGGTCACCCGATTTTTTCAGTTTACATCTATATAGAATGTCCTCGAATTTGTATCTAAAATTATCTAGATTTTCATCCTATTCATCTAGAAAAATATCTAGATCCTATTTTATCAAGTCCTCCTTCCATGGCAAAATTCAAAGATCTCTTTCAATTAGAAGAAAAGGTTGAAATATTTTCAAAAGCTAAATCATTTGATCTTCAGTGCTTTGCTAATAAATTGTTACACATGAAATTTCCTTTTTTACATCATCTACTTATATAATGAACTCTGTGCCATTTTTCTAAGTCTCGGTCCGTAACAATGGACTCTTCAACTCAAAAGTAAGAAGTTTAGGTACCTTACGAGAAAATGGGCCACAGCATTAACGAAATATGTTATCTTTATCGCAAAACATATTTAAAGGAACAATGAATACAAAATATCTCCCACGAAATTTGATTGTGATATTTTAACAATGGCTATTTTACGGAGGTTTGAAAAAAATTACAATGAATGAATAAAAATTGTAGATTTTCTTTACTTGACTTCTTGGATGAAGCATTTATAAATTCGAGAAGAAAAAAAATGAAAGGAAGGAAAGGAAGAGAAATAATTGAAGAAAAATAAATGAGGTAAACAAAATGTCAGGGGCTTGAAAGAGAAGTGTTAAAGACAGAAAAACAGAAGAAGACAGAATAAAGTGAGAAAGATAGAGAAACTGGTATCATTGATGGCTGTATAGACAGAATCTTAATAATCTGAAAGAAACCTTTTTGATAGTTCTGTTGGTTGTTTAGTTCACAGTTTTGGTTGATGTTTAGACGCTGCCAGGCAATCGACACTTCTTGGCAGCACCTCGTGTTTGGGGTGATCAATTAAAAAAATTGAAAAAAATTACTTTTCTCGCTTTTTGTTGGGTAGTGATTATTAAAAAATATGAACTTTCAAAAAAAAACTAATTTAGCCTAAACTTACATTGCAAACTGAATCCCCCTAAAAAAAAGTATGGAAGAGATCAAAAGCAGAAAAAAAGTTTTTTTCCACACATAATACGGAGTAAATGTTTAAATTTTCAGCCCTTTGACTCAATAGTGCATGATACATACATACATACATACATACATACATACATACATACATACATACATACATACATACATAGACAGCCAGACAGACTGAAAACTGAAAGAAACCTTCAAATGGTTTTTCAGACGATTGAACTCCGTCTTTTGTGAACACAACACTACACCCGATTCATTCTACGACCTTCTCCAGTTGTAATATCCGAACGTGATGGGGGTAAACAGAACTTTCCAATGATGGTAGAATAGACAGCATATTCACAATCTGAAAAAAAACAACTTTTTGACAGTTCTGCCTATAGCTTTGTTCATAGTTTTGGTCGGAGATTTCTAACATAGACAGGAAAAAAACTGGGAAAAGATAGAATAAACACACAAAGGGGATGTTTAAAGAAAATGGGAAAAGAGAGAGAAAAGGGTGGGCGAATGGGATGTAGGAAGGAAAGCCAGATCTTAAAATCTTAAGGAACGTAATAATAACGGTTTTACTTTTTTTTATATTTTCTCCTGAATTTGCAAAAACTTGAAAGTGAATAAGACAATTCTGTCTCAAGTTTTGCTAAGATCCAAATTGTTCTTTTAAATGACCTTTGCATGGGAGATAACTATGTACAGACCCAATTCCTCAGGAAGTACACAATTTTGCGTATAAAAATGTATCCTACAAACCATTTGAAACAATGGACTCTTACACTCAAACGGATTCAGTTGTTTATTAGTTTTCTTTCAAAATCATTTCATAGAAATTCACATATAGATAATCATTCGTCTCCAAACGAGGGTGGAATGTGACACAAGATGGAGTTTACAGTGGGAGCCCACACGCGTATGTGTGGGTGGTTCCAGAAATTGTCGATTTCCCTCGGCACTTCCCTTTATGGGATACCCGGGTGTCATTTTTACGACAGGTCAGAAAAATTCAAATATATATCGTAATTTTTTTCATAACGATCAACTAGCGGAGCATAATGCTAAAAGTGATAAGCCTGACAGCTGCAGGGTCAAACTCCACTCCTACTTTTATTCTGACTCAACATGATAACTGAAACTTTTCTGTAGTTTATGTAATATATAAAATAGATAACATGAATTTTCGTATAGGACCAGTCAATGATCATCAGGTCGAGGTTTCAAATCATGGGAAATTCTAATTTAAATATCGGTTTACGTGACGAGACGGACACATAAATAGATAACACTGGTAAATTAGGTGAGGATTGTGCTTGTTCTTGTTTTTGCTACGGGCTGGGGGGACAAAGTAAACTCCAGCCTCCAATTTGCACTTGAGTTTGACAAAGGGGTTACTACTGTAATCATATTTCTTCTGCAGATTCAATGTAAATAAAAAATATAATTCGATAATGTTTACATCGAAGAATAGATATGGCTGGAATATATCTTATTTATGACATGGCTTGCGTTTTCCACCAAAAACATCTAAAATATAGTAAAAATACATCTAGAAACATCCAGATTCTCCAGAATCTAAATGTTATTAAAATAAAATTTTGAAAAAACACAAACACACGCACATATAAAAAAAAAGTATAGAATCTTTTACCATGTCTGATGGCTACGGTTGTTCAACCCTTTACCATGTTTGATGGCTACAGTTGTTCAATTTGTTATTATTGGAAGGTTTTTGTGCCCTCAAAGAAGTTTTCGAGTACGATATAGGATGTAGTGATGGTCAACAGCTGATACAGTCAGTTTGGGGTGTACATCATTACAGTGCTAACTGTTCAGTTTTGGCTCAATAGGTCCAAGTCTGGAAGTATGAATGCCATTAATGAAACTCAGCGGTTGAAAACTATTTTCGTCCATGAAGAATTATCGACAGCAATGACCAATGGCTCACGGACAATGGGTCTCGAGTCCTTTTTTTTTTTTGAAACTTTAGGACTTCAACGGCAACCATATCATATCATCTCAAGACGATAGGAGAGATTCAAAGGCTGGGGAAATTGGCCCGTGTATGATCTAAATGAAACGGTTCATGCAGTGGCGTATCTAGGGTACGGCAGTTATGGCACGTGCCCCGGTCGCTACTTGAACAGTTTCTGTTAAAGTCAGACAAGCCATTCAGAGATAATGAAGAAAAAAAAAGATTTTTTTCAGATATATGATGACTGGGTATAGAAGCAATGTTCATTAAAGGGTAAGTGAGCAAAACAACGTGGCATTGTTGGTTAAATAGCAGCAATCACACACCCAACCTGTGGGTGTATATGGAGCCAAGCAGGATGCGAATGATGGTAACGTTTTGTAGAACCATCAAATCTCTCTACGAGCTCATTTTCCGTTCAACGCGGAGCTGGGAAAGGCTATTCGCATAACGCTAACCATCACAGATTCAATCACGACATGTATCTTTAAGCTAATGTTATCCAAAAGATTGGTGCCACCGTGTCAGACGTTTCGAAAGAGGGCGTAATTACAGTGCTTGTCATAAACGCTATTTTCCGTAGATACGCCCCTGGATTCATGACACTTCCAGTCCCTACACCTCTTAGCTGACCCCATTCATGCTCAGAGAATTGGGATATAGAGTTTTGAAGCATCTTCCTTATTTTTCTCAGTGACAGTCATCTTTTCAGGTATTCCGAACTTCATATTCGTAATAGGGAAACCATAATTCGTATTTTATTGATTTTCGGACAACCCAACATAGAGATCATCATCATGATCAGCCTTTTAGCGTCCGTCGTTAGATATAAACCAACTCAAGATTCGCTAGACCTCTCTATCATAAGCATCGCAGAGTCAGTACTTTCTGAATAAATCTAGTTCGTCAAGCCATTTTACTTTCTGTCGACTACAATTTCGCATATGATCTCAGGGAATCCACGTTATGAGTCATGATATAAATTGGTTGTTTGACATTCTTGTGACATGTCCAGCCTATTGCCATTTGAGTTTTCTAATTGTTTCTATGATATCGAGGACTCCTGTCATTTCTCACATATACTGAGCTGTCTTATGATCCCTCCACGTGAAGTTGAGCATGATTCTCTCGTGTGCACGTTGCCTGGTTCTCAGTTTGAGGGTCAATCTTTTGGTTAGGTTTGATGTCTCAGTACCATAAGTGGCTATCAGAAGAATGCATTGGTTGTATAGCTTTCTTTTTAAGACTAATGGGATTTTTGTGTTCTTGGAAGCCGAGCCTGCTCTACCGAAAGCATGCCAATATAGTGTGATTCTGCGCTTTATTTCTTCTCCTGAGGATTTCATTCGTTGTCCCAAAGATAGAGATGGCATATTATCACTACAGTATTGCTAGAAAGAAGTTATTGCTTCAAATGACTCATATTCTGATTAAATATTTACCGCTTTTTGTTGTTTATATCAAGTGTTTTTACAATTCAAAAAACACTTTTCATATGAAACAACGTAAAACTTTCAGAGCTGTATCAGATGAGCTTGATACAACCAAGAAGAGGTAATCCATTTGTCCTATATTTTACATCTTGATAGTTGTGAACAAAAGAAAATCTGGAAGCGAAACTAACCATTGCTAACAAGCTGGTCCTGTTCAACTGAGTTCACAAAAAAAGAAAAAGAATGAACAGGTCCCTACTTTGTCGTTAAATTCACAAATTACCGAAAAAAATGCCCGGTGTTAGTTCGTAATCAGCCAAGCTAACTCAGTGAAACAAACAGAAAAGAATGGACGAACAGTTTTTGCATTTGGCAAATAATCAGTTTAGGGGTAGAAAGACTGTTCTGTTTTTTACTCTATGATAGTGAGAATGAAAAACGACTCCGTGTTCGGTAGGAATTAAAAAAACAACAAGCGAAAACATAGTCAATGCTTTTTCTTCCAAGATTGTCTTCACCAATGACGTAAGATGCAAGGGAAGACATTGCTCAATTTGCAAAGACGTTGTTACTTGCACTGATTTTAATATCTTGATGCAGTAGAGAAATTATACAAATATTAGTACAGGTCTGGTTAGCCACTCAATAAAAACCGTCACAGAACTAACGTCTTTTGACAGCATACCGGGTCTGAGGTGAAAAAAATGGAAAATGGGGTAATCAAAGAATAAGTTACTTTTTTTGCTTTTTGTTGGACGGTGATCACTAAAAAGTTTGAATCAAAAAACAAACAGAAAAAACAAACGTGAACACTGCCAAACATGAACTAAGAGACCAATTCAACATAAACCAACAATGGAAATTGAACTCCACCAAAAACTTGGGAGAGGGAAATTATTAAAAAAAAATTCCTAACCTTATAAGGAGCGTTTGAATTTTCAGCCCTCTAGACCCGGTCTGTACGCGTGAGACATATAGGGTAAGTGAAAAAAAACTCTAATAACTTTATTATTTATTGATTGATTGTAGTCAAACTAATTTTCGTAGAAGTTGCTTGCTGCATTGAAATTCAGTAAAATTTGTTTCACGAAATAAAACAATATCTATCTATATCTGGGGGTCTGGGGATGCTTGAAAATTGTGTTCAGTATATTATTAAAAACCGTAGAAAAAAAATCGTCACCAAAACCGTCTTCAGTTTACAAGTCGGTCCAGTTGACTGGCTATGTATGTTTCATCCCTTCATTTTTCTTTGTAGACATAACAAGGAGTAAATGTTGAAAATTTCAGCCCTCGTGCTCCCTTGATACAAGCGTGATACATACAAAGCCAGTCACTCGGATCAACTTGAAAACTCAAGATTGTTTGATGACTTTTTTTTTTGTTATGGTTTTTAATGACATAATACGGATCCCCCCCAGAGATCACATGTGCAACCGAAGCCGACAGAACACAACATGGAGAGACGAACTAGACAAGTTCAGAAAGTATTGGTTTCGCAACACCGATGATAGAGACGAGTGGCCAATCCTGAGGAAGGTCTATATCCAACGACGGACGATAAAAAAAAATGATGATGATGTTTGCAAAAAACATTTTGTTTTGTTTTTCAAAGGAGTGCACAGTCAATTAGCCGTTTATGTTACTTTGATCCCCAGTGTGTACTGGCATTTTTTTTATTTATTTAAACTTCTCATAGTGATCACGGACTAACAAAAGGGTAGAGAAATAACTTATCCATGGATCACTTTTAAATTTTTTTTTTTAATTGATCACCCCGAATACGGCCTGCTGTCGAAAGACGTTGGTCATATGACGGTTCCAAAGAGTGATTCAACCAGACCTGTAAATTGATAGTGATTACTTCTTCGCTTACGCCATTTCGGCTTAAAAAGGACTTTTATGGGAACTCTCCATCTGAAATCCTTTACTTCCGTGATTTTTTTTTCACATGGATCAACTAGTAAGTAAATAATCCTGTCATTTTTGATAGGTATTAAGCAACTGTAGAAGGCCTAATCAAATAAATAACTGGCAGCTGTACAAATGACACTGGTAGTTCTTAGCCGCAGGAAAAAAGCAGACGCTGCGGATGTTTTTACTGGAGTCAAATCGAAATCAACGACCTCCAGCAAATTCGTTACTTCTGGCATAAAAGGGGTTAAAGGGCAAGTAACATATTTTTAGGTTTTTGATTACGTTAAACCAACACCAAAAATATCAAGTTTCAAATGGAGCCTCAAAAATCGTCTTCACAGATGATCACCCCAGATTTATGTGGCATGGTAAAATACGAGAAGTAGTAAGCAGCAACGAGAAACCAAGAGGTGATAATTTAAACAAGCGTGGCTGCTGCAGGGTCAAACTCCACTCCTACTTTTATTCCAACTTTTTCTTGATTATATATACATATATATATATATATATATATATATATATATATATATATATATATATATATATATATATCATGATTAACACTCCCTTCTTTAGGGTTGAGTACTCTTAGGAAGGGTACTCGTTTACTATAAGCTACCATAGCAATGCTCTTCTAACTCTGGAATGGAGCACTCTGGTAGATGGGAAATTACACGTAAGTAAATATATAGTTTAGTTCCGCGTAGGGCAGAGGTTGAGTATCTGCCTCTGGGTCCGAAGCGAAGGTTTTGACCCTACCTAGCGGTACTAGAAGGGGTACTGGATTGTTTATATCCACACTGATGAGTTGTAATACCACGAAACATCTGTCTGTGGTTCACACACACACACACACACACACACACACACACACACACACACACACACATATATATATATATATATATATATATATATATATATATATATATATATATATATATATATATATAAGTTTATCCTTTTTTGACTGCAGGGCTCCAACTTCCAATCTGTCTCACCCTCGGTGAGAAAGCCTGATCAAGAGGATGGCAAATTCCCCGTTCACCCCACCCCCATACACGAACAGACGCCCAAGCTTATCACCTTGACTCGGTCAGTAAAAGAGGTGGATGCCATTCACTTAGCTGTGAATTCAAAGCATGGTAGGGAAATGTTCATTTTATTGATTAAAATTATTTTTTAGAATCAAATAAGAACTTGCACGTATCTAACATAAGTTTTGGTAGATATGTAAGACTTGTTAATTTAGCTCAGTCGTTAAAGGACACGACTACTAATCAATTAGTCGTAATTTCAAATCACTAAATTCAGTGAGGATATTTCTTGTTTTTCTTTTTACGCTAAAAAAGTCAACTCCAGATTTGAATGTGAGTTTGACAAAAATGCTTTTATATAGAGATTTGCAGTGATTATGAAAGAATTTAGTGTCGAGATTATTCATTGATTCGTGCAATTGTTACTGGCATTAAATGATATCTTCGCTTTGCTTCTTGTTATGTCCAGTTACCTCCCTTCGCTTCTTGTTAAGAGAAGCAAAAGGAGTGTAATTTTAAAAAGCTTTTAAACATAGATCTGTGGTGATCAATTAAAGAAATTATGGTTTGTGTTATTCATTGATTAGAGCAATAGTTATTGGTAATAAATGATATGTTTGCTTTGCTTCTCGTTGCTTCCTAATTGCTCCCCATATTTTATCACGACCCCATATTTATGAGCGTCAATAGATATGCAAGTCAAAATCATTATTTGTAAGTAAGTGTCAATGAAATTGACCCATCCACTGTTAATTTTTTTATTATTTCTTTGTCCGGGGTAAAGCAAGGGATTAGAATAGGCCGCAAGCAAGTCAACCAATAAATAGAGCATGCAAATGAAAAAAATATGGTGAGAAAGTCTTCAAAAAGAAAAACAGCATTCAAATTAAAAAATACGGCAAGCAAGTTGACTTCAGTTGGGGATAACGAAGTCCAGTTAATTTTATTGAGAATCGAGTTTCAATTTCAACTAATTTCACTCTGAAGCGACAATCATCATCATCATCATCATCATCATCATTTTGTTATCGTCTGTCGTTGGACGTACGAATTTCGCCGCCTTTATTGACCATTCTCACAACTAAAGAAACAATTTTCGGTATAAAATCAATAAATCTGAGGGTAACTATCATCATCATCAGATTTTTATCGTCCGTCGTTGAACATAGACCTTCCCCAAGATTCGCCAGACCTCTCTATCATGAGTGTTGCAGAACCAATTCTGAACTTGTCTATTTTCTGAACTTGTCTAGTTCATCTCTCCATCTTGAATTTAGCAGTAAGTAATATTTCATGTCCACAGATTCACTTCGCGTGTTTTTAATTTGCGTATTTTTTTTAAAATGAGCATGCCGTATTTTTCAACTTGCTCGTCGTATTTTTTAACTTTCAAACCAAGAAAATCACACTGTTCATTATATAAGTACATTCAATTTTTTTACAAGACCTAGCACCTACTCAGGTGTTCAGATATCGTTCAGCCAATCACATTTAATGAACGCATGACATTCGTTGGCGTATTCAAAGAGTTACACTTATCTGTGTCATTGGTACTTTTTTTTTCTTTTACTGAAACCGACATAAGTAAATTCACAATATCTGCGGTACATGTGCGAATCACTTACTGCTTTGGTTAGTTAAGTAAGTAATTTTCAAATCGTTGTCAACGTTTTTTATTTCTCTTGCTCTTGTCCTTCTGATATATGATAATAAGTCCCATCAGCATTTCGCTAATACTTTTTTGTTCCAATTACGCAAGGTTTTCCGATTTGTGATGAGAAATATCAGCAGATCTCAGATTCTGAACGACTCACAAGGAAATGATGACGCTACACATTCACATACAACACACGTACACGAGACAGAAAGAGAGAAAGAGAGAGAGAGAGAGAGAGTCGGAAAGACAAAAATGTTCACCCATTTATTCTACTGTAGATGACGGTATATAAAACAGACGTCCTTATAGGAATGGAAATTAGCTCAACCTCTCCGGCACTAAGTTTATCCCTGAAAATTGCATCTTATCTCCCACCCCCAAACGGTTCAAGCGCTTTAGATATTTAATTATAGATGGTTATAGACCATAACCTTATCAATTCTTTCAACAATAATTTATGTTAATTAAAACAAGAACCGTAAGTTCAACAATGCGTTCACCATCTATACGTCCATATATGTGATATCCGATTTCAAAGGGATTCTAAACGAAGTATCAGTAGCATTACTAGCTGTAGTAGTAGTAGCAGGAGAAGGGAGAAGGGGGAGGTAAGGATGGTTAGCACGAAAATCTAGCAATTAAAGAACAATTAGTTAGTTTGAATTAAATTAAGTGTACAATTGTTCATCAATAATTTGTTCAGGGGTCTTAGTGTATGGTTATTTTATTTGATAAATGGGGTTTTAATGAGTATGTATAACATTCTTAGTTGTAAAAATAGAAGAAAATTGGACGACTGGGCTATTTTGGCAGACAGTTATAGTTAAGAACACAGTAAGAATACACTCGATCCTTCAAGCTTGAATTGAAAAACAGATATAAAGTTCTTACTGAACAAGAGAAAGGCACCAACATCAACGAACTCAACAAGAAAATAACATCCTCTCTAATAGAAGTTGCCACTATATTTAAACCGACGAGCCCACAAACCATCAATAAAATCTCAGATGAAACCAGGAATCTCATAGAAAAACACAAAGACCTCAAGTCATTGACAACAAGAAGAGAGAAAATTGAAGGGACCAAACTGAATAAAACAATAAAAAAGAAACGAAGAGAAGAAGAGAAGATTGAAGAAGATACACTACAGCGATCATCGAATCAATTCTCAGAAAAAGGTCGAGGCTTCACAGCTATAAACAAAATCCTCAATCCATGACAGAAGCAAATAACCAACATACTCGAGGAAAATGGAGACTCAACGTTAGAAAGAGACAGAATTGTTGATTTACTCAAGAATTCTACCAAGAGCTTTATTCCTCCAAACAAGGACTATAAAACAACGAACACGATACGTAAGACGCGAGCATTCCTCTTGAAGGGTTTCCGAAGGTAACCCCGAGGGAGGTGACACAAACCATCCACAAACAAAGAAAGGGAAGGCCCCTCTCCTGGGAAGCTTTTCCAGTGATGCTCAAACTTTTTTAAGGTCTTTTCCCACTCTTGTCAATAAGGCTTCTATTTTCTCCTCTTCCTTTGAAATAAGTTGTGACAAAGAATAATTTCTAGTAATTGTTTTATTCTGCGTATGATTAGACAGCTCTATAATAATAAAGTGAAAGTTTACGTCATTCAAGAAACAACTCCCAGTCTCAGATCTGGTCGAGACCAGGACTTTATATCTGCAAGCTTTTACTACAGTCCCCTCACCAGGATGTAAGTCCATCAAAGGAATCCCTCCACCCTGATCACACAGCTTAGGGTGTATTCAACTAGCAACTGAGTACATGCACAAGGAATTTTGTTCTAATGGAGAGTTTTCCGAACTCTTTGCTCATACCGGGAATCAAGCCAAGAAACTTCTGCGCATGAGACAGATGTGCAAATCATTATATTATCCCAGCAGACTTCCGTAATAATAATTAGCGTAATTTCATAATTGTACAGCTCTTGATTTGTTACTCAAGAAAGTAAGCGAAAATGATTAAAAACACAACATTCACCTCAACCTGTATTTTTACCTAATAGCCTTATTCAGTCCTGGACAATCGAAATTTCCCCTTTTGGGTAGAAAACCCCTCCCTGAGTTGGTATCGCTTAAATTCTTCAAATTACGAGTTGTGGGTGGTATTGGTCCACAACCAAAATCAAGGGTCCAAATAATTTTGTTGACCCTGTCGCTAGAAACCTCTAATGATAGTTAGAAATTTACCCTTTGTTCCGTCGTCTGCGCATCGGTTTCGTGGCTTCTGGGTTTCTGTTTTTATCTCAAGAGCGGAGAAAGGTCAAACTTAGGCAGATTTCATTGAGCTTCTGTCGGTGTCACTTGGAAGAGAACAGTCAGGACAAAAATTGAACTAAGTGTAGATCCACTTATTTTCACTTATTTTCACTTTACACTACTTTTTCGCTTTTACAGAAAAAGTACCATAACCAAATTTTTAGGTCTGAGAATTCTCAAATTTTTTCTTATGTAAATTGATGATAATTGCTTCTTCGCTTTAGGCTATTTCGACTCATGAAATTTTTTTCTTTCAGACAAATGCTCGATTCGGTGTTGGGGGAAACAGTGAAATTATGTCAACAAACAAAATACAGACGGGTGCAGATGCAGAGCCGTAGCCAATGGGGTTTTGCCCCATGGGGTGCGGTACTGCTCCGTAAAATCATAGTCTAGGGTGCTCAAGATTCGTCCTGAGACCTGAAGACTAGCGCTTTTATGTCCTTGTGACAATAGTTGTGAAGACCAAAGAGAATTTTAGCGGATTTCCTACCCACACATTCAATTGTGTGATATTCCCATATTAAACCGACCTTGCGTCTTATCTTCAACTCGTGGGGCTTAAGGTAAGTAGTAGGAAACCAAGTGCAGATTGGAAAGGTAATTTATATGGAAGAAATCAATTCAGATAATGATATTTCGACCAAGAAAGGAGTCAAAAAAAATAGTCTGGATAAATTTCCAATCCCACTTAAGTTAAGAAACTAGTTTTGCCACCTGATATAGACACAAATAGACTCATTCTTTTTTCGTTACTCTTAAAAATAACCAAAATCAATTCGATGCGATGCTTCTTGTAGTTTTGTTGCCAAAAAAATAAGAAAGTGAAAACTTTGCATTGACTGTCTTCAAATGTTTTTCTCTGTCCAAAAAAGTTGAACTCAGACAAACTATGTCTCCCATCGCTTTACACCATCTGGCTTTTACCAAATATTCCAAGCTATCCCCATTGGTGTGACATGTTCATGCGACACATAGATAAACTCACCATCAAAGTTGAACAACCATAATCTCAAAATTTGAAGTCATGTAAGAAAAAAATCCATCCAAGTATAAATATGGTCAGAATGAATTCTATTTATGAGATCACTGTCGTTTTCCAATGGGAAACATCTAAAATAGAGTAAGAAGAGGTAGTGCACTGATGCCAACTCTGAAGTCTGTGTACAAAACAGTATGGCCAGGAGCACTGAAACACAGAAACACATAAAGAAACACACAGACAAATACACGCACGGGAAACATCTACAATAAAGTCAAGAAGTATTTAGAAATATCTAGATTCTAAAGGATCTGGGTATTCAGAAATATCGAGATTCTGGAGGATCTAAATGATATTAATAAACCCGTTTGAATAAGCCCCCCAAAAGATAAAAAAAAATACTTTCCTTCCCCACAAAATCAGAAAGAATAATTTTTAGTTGGGTTTTGGTCGCGTGCTAATATCAATGTTCAAGTCTGTAGACAAAACAGTATGGCCAGGAGCACAAAACACATGAATACACAAACGCACATCTGGTGGCTGCAGTTGTTCAATAGATCGATAAATGAATACATAGCCAGCAAGAATCACTTAAAAACTGAAGAAACTTTTGTTGACATCGATAGGGTGTTTCTTGTAGTTCCACTGACAAAATCGAAAATAAAAATATGACATCAACCATCTTTAAATGTTTTTCCCTGACCAAAAAAACTCAAATCAACCATGTTTGAATTCGTACTTTTTGCTTTGATTAGTATTTTTGTGCAAAGGGTGGGCGGCTTAGCAAGCTAGCCACACAAGCCATTTTAGTGGGTTTAGATATCACCTGGTACTCAACTATTGTGGCCTTTGACCAGACTATGCTTATTAACGGAATAGAACGCGTGGATTCATTAGTCTTAAAAACACCAAAAACGATTGCTGTAAAACTCCAGCTGGAGGATGGAGTTGACAACAACAATCCTCACTTAATTTAGGAGAATACACTGAAACATGGAACCTAACCAAGAGACAGACCTGCCAACTGAGAAGTGTGCAACGTGCGCATGAGAGAATCATGCTAAACCTTACATGGAGAGATCACAAGACAGCACAGTATATAAGGAAGAAAACGGGTGTTCGTGACATCATAGAAACTATTAAAAAAAACTCCAATGGCAATGGACGGGCCATGTTACAAGAATGAAAGACAACCGATGGACATCTCGTCTCAAAATATGGATCCCCAAAGATCACATAAGAAATTGAGGCTGACACAACACAAGATGGAGAGATGAACTAGATAGATTCAGGAAATACTGGCTCTGCGACGCCCATGATAGAGAATTGTGGCGAATCCTGGGGAAGGTCAATGTCCAACAACGGACGTTAAAAGACTGATGTCTGCAACGTCACCTCAAACCAAACCGGTATATGGTTCATTCTCAGTTATTTGAAACAAATATAAGTAACGTAAGTATTGAAATTCAGCACCTGTGAATTAAATATCTATGTAGAACATCGATTGAGACTATAGGGCGTTTGCATACTTGAAGGTTTTGAGATATGCTTCACGTTTACATGACAGCAACGTAATTATCACCGACTAGATGATTAATCATGCTATGTTAACGTATGGTATATCTCTCCACAGCTTAGTGTGCAAACGACTCCATAGTCTCAATTGAAACACTACGTAAATTTTGCGAGCCAAGGCATGGCAAAGCTGCTGGGATATCGGACAATACCCGGGCTTACCCAGGCCTGCTGACGCCAGTATGTAAACATGACATGATTGTTCTTACCGGCTGAACCAAACTGACAACTCTTACAAAGCTTCTTTTTTTTTTCTTCTTTTTAACCGTATCTTTCATTATTCAACTTTTTATTTCTGTAGACTTCTCGAGGAGAATAGGGCTTCATTGCAGATTCAGTAGCAAGTAGATTTTACGGGATGGGGTTGCTAGCCCCGAACTCAAAATCAACTGCTTATACAGCTAGAGGGCTCCCATTCCCTTGCAAGATACTGATAGCTTTGGGAAGGAACGGGTCCTCAAGGACAATACTTTGAAATGATCATTAGCAACAAGATCAATCCTCACCTAACTCAAAGGAGGAAACTCTTTACTGTGAAGCCAAACCAATATATGAAATAGCATTCCTCCACCATGATTTCAATTCACAACCAAGTGATCAGTATGAGGCTCTCTTACCAACTGAGCCAAACTAACAAGTCTTGCACATCGTTTTTTTTTGTTGTTTTTTTTTCAAAATTTATATTAGAAACAATTTTTTTAAAAAAGTTGCTGTAATCATCTCCAATCGAAGTAAAAAATGGAGCTGAGTTTGATCCTGAAGCAGCTAGGGTTGTTTTTTCTTTAGTTTTTTTTTTTTTTTTTTGTCCACAGAACATGTTTTACGCTAGAGGGCACCTAATAACGAGATAAATATGATGGCATTCGGAAGTGAAACACGATCATTATAATCAAATGATCAGTTGGAGGGTCTCTTATCGACAAAACAAAACTGACAAGTTTTACATGACTTTTTTTTCTAATTTATTGTATAAACAAAAAAAAAATGTTGCAGTAATCATCTTCAGTCGAAATAGGAATAAGAGCCGTTTGCCCCTGTAGCAGTCGAGCTTGTTTTTGCACAGTTTTTTTTGTTTTTTTCTTTTGGCCGCTGACCAAATTTTACGCTAGAGGGCACCGAGTTACGAGATGAAGATGATGGCATTCGGGAGTGAAACACGATGATTTATGCAGCATAAGTCTGTGTTTGCTTGTGCACAGGGTAATGCTGAATGCACAGTGCAATCCACCCCATCCCCCACGGAGCGTTCGTGTACTTGAAAAAAAAAAAACAACGAAATAAAATCTCTGCAAAATGAAGCCCATCTGGTAGAGAGATGCCAGTCGTTAAATACGCACCTTTTGTCTTGTTTATGCTTTGTGCTCAGATGGCAAAGAAAAATGTTGACAATTCATCCTAACACTAAATTAACATCCACCCGAGAGCAAAACAAGCTATATATATATATATATATATATATATATATATATATATATATATATATATATATATATATATATATATATATATATATATATATATATCCTTGTCTGTCGTTTTCAATAAAATGCGTTTGAATGAAAAACTAGTGCTTGTATATGAATCGCATTAGTTGCAGTAGGGTATTATAAAGGTATATTATGATAGTGTGTGTGTAT
The DNA here is from genome assembly GCA_963457665.1 of Thysanoteuthis rhombus. Lineage (NCBI taxonomy): Eukaryota > Metazoa > Mollusca > Cephalopoda > Oegopsida > Thysanoteuthidae > Thysanoteuthis > Thysanoteuthis major. Next base: position 38,923,520 of record OY735233.1, on the reverse strand, counting down.
TTGAATGTATGTTTCTGTGTTCGGCTAGCTACGTTCGTAAGAACACACACACACACACATGCACATATATATAAGTGTGTTTGTGTGCGTACGCATGTATGCTCAGGGACGTACGTAGCCGACACAGATGCGTGTGTGTGTACTTACGAACGTACGTAGCCGAACATAGAAACATGCATTCAAATAGACCCACACACACACACACACACACACACACATATATATATATATATATATATATATATATATATATATATATATCAGATGAAAGCAGATATTTGCATGGACGTAAGCATTCTTGTTGCTGCGTGTGTAATCAACCCCTCTTAACCATCACATACACACACTCTCTCTCTCTCTCTCTCCCCCTCTCTCTCTCCCTCTCTCTCTCTCTCTCTCTCCTTAATTAGAGTAATCTTAAATGTAAGTAAATCAGTATTATATATACCTGCATAAACTCGTGCATACAAGATCTGTTCAGGCATAAGACTCGAAATCAGTGTCCGATGATTCGAAGCTATTTAGTGTGGGTCAGATTTGAATGGCACAAAACGCATTTGGTCTCCAGTAGACCTGACATTCAATCAGTTCTATCAAAACATTATATGTTTTCCATCTGTAAGAGCGATAAAGTAAAGCGTCCGTCTCTCAAGAGACAAGTCCCATATGCACAGGCGTATGGGAACTTTTCGGTTAACGGAAGGGGCAGAGGGCTTGATTTGCCTGAGAATCTACGCGATATTGCCCGATTTACACCGATTAGCACGAAATTTTACATCGCATGGAATTTGCTGACTCATCCTCTCAGCTAAGAACCTTCACGATCTCCAAAACCTGCACATGCAGCAGACATACAGATCATTACACAATCTGTGTGAACCACGTGCGCGCAATTCTTTATGTTAATCGAATGGGTTTTTGCTCATAAAATGTTTTCCGACGATTCTCATCATTTCAGTTGTTTTGTTGTATTTTGTTGTTGTTGTTTTTTTTTTCTACACAACGTTTCGTCGTTGTAACCTACAGCCTTCCGCGGGCGTATGTCATGAATCGTTGCTGGACCGTGGCGATGACGTTACTGACGGGTAACTAGATGTCTTAATGCAAGACTCAATCGGAAGATAGCCGGTGGAATGAGGGCCATCGCCTCCCGTAAATCGAAAGGAGTTATCATACCGAAATTCTGACATTGCTCTCGGTCGAGACATACACGTGAAGAAGGCCGTAAGGTGCAACAACTGAAACGCTGCGTTGAAAAAAAACAACAACAAAAAAAAAACAAACAGATGAGGATAATATCTTGAGATGACCTACGTGCAATGATAATTTCTCGTTCAAAAAAATCAGTCGGAAAAGAGCGTTAATTCTTTTTATCTATAACGTATGTGTTTTTTTTTGTTGTTTTTTTTTAGCTACGAACAGATTATTGACAAACTCAAAGCTTGGCAAGAACAATAATTGAACTAATCTAGGGGAGTGAAGATTAACAATCATTCAATAAATTCAGGGGAGTAAAGATTAACAACCATTCAGTGAATTCAGGGGAGTAAAGATTAACAATCATTCACTAAATTTAGGGGAGTAAAGATTAACAATCATTCAACAAGTCTTGGGGAGTAAAGATTATCGACCATTCAACAAATCTAGGAGAGTTAAGATTAGAAATCATTCGACAAATCTAGGGGAGTAAAGATTAACAATCATTCAACAAATTTAAGGGAGTAAAAATTATCAATCATTCAACAAGGGTAGTAAAAATTAACTTTACCCTTCACAGATTTGACAGAGCTAAATTGACTTATCGTACATCGTACAAAATTCATCTGACAGATATGCAAGGGCTTATTTCATTCTAATGAATAAATTTATACTAAGAAATTTTTTTTTAAATAATTTTTTAAAAGTTTATATATACAATACAAAGGTTGCAGTAATCGCCTTTAGTTGAACAAGAATGGGACGGGGTTTGACCCTGCAGCACCCAGGTGTGTTGCAAAATTTTGTTCCAGCCAATGTGTAAATATTTACTGACTTCCATCTGTTCAGGAAAGGGTTGGAATTAATCGTGACGTCAATGGACATAGAATGTCTTCATATTTGTTTCAACGGTTTTCTCATTGTCTAAACAGTGTTTCCTTGGACTTTTCTCATTGTCTAAACAGTGTTTCCTTGGACTTTTCTCATTGTCTAAACAGTGTTTCCTTGGACTTTTAACAAAACAATTCACTTTATGGGCTGTGATCATATTCGTCTTAAACTTCTAGATTAGTTGTTGATAATAAAGAATGAATACTTAGAACAATCGCCATCTTCGTTTGTGTTTCTGCCTGAGACTTAGAGTTGTTTTGTCAGTATTCAATGAATGTTTTGGACCATCCTAATCTTCATTAACTTTGACTGAGACTTTGAGATGAGTTGTTGATATACAATAAATGCACGCATATACTTATATGATTATTTTCATAGTTTAGCTTTGTCTGGCATTTGGCCACGTTGGGAAAAAACTGTTGTGAAAATTAGCATTCGAAATCGTAGTTTTCACCAGGGATCAAACACCGACCACTGGCCTCGGAGTGAAATTTGTAATTGTATCAATCAGCAGGACATATATATATATATATATATATATATATATATATATATATAGAGTGTCATCCACAGACAGCTATTTCGATGTATTACATCTCTTCAGTGTGGCTATAGACTTTCCATTAACCCATCCAGTACCGCGAGGCAGAATTGAAACCTTCAAATCAGACCCGGACGCCGATATCTTACCTCTGGAACTACGGAACTAAACAGTCAGTAAGGCTGAATTTAAGCGATATATCCATTTACACAGAAATTCCTCCTCCACGAGAGTGCTCTATTCCTCTGTGTGTGCGTGTGTGAATGGTAACGTTTGATATCACCTTCATACAATTCGAATTTTTCAGGAAAATGTATTCCCTGTTAGCATTGTTTCATACAACATTACTATTTGATAAGTGAACGCCAGGTATTGGTAATGCTGCCATTTTCACACGCCCATTAGTCAAATGTGCACTTTCTTTATATCCACATTAGAGTAAATTCTTTCAGGGTCTTTTGAATTCCTAACAAGAAAAAGAGCAGACTGTTCGAAACCAGCTACGCTGCTTATACAATTTTGACTGCATTTGGCAAATATTTTTTTCTGTAACAGAGTTATGTTTGCCCATTGATATTACAAGTTCATCATCAACACTCTTCTTTTTAGGACTAATGGGATTTTTTTTTCGTTGAAGGTTGAGCTTGCTCTCCCCGTTGAAACGCCCAAAACGAACGAAAAATATCGTCGGAAATGTAATATAATTCAATGGGAAATGAAAAGTTGAAATATATATATATATGAAGTGTATATGTTAGGTATAAACACTGTTTTATCTGTTATTTCTTTCTTTCTTTTGCTCTTCCTTGTATTTTCTATTTTAATCTTTATTTCTTGAATTTACTCTTTCCAAAAAGAGATAGTTTGAGATGCTTTGATTTAAAAGTGGAAAAGATCCTCAATCTTCTCTCTCTCTCTCTCTCTCTCTCTCTCTCTCTCTCTCTCTCTCTCTCTCTCTCTCTCTCTCTCTCTCTCTCTGAACCATTTTCATTTTGGTCTGAAAAAATAAGATTTCGGCATCCATAGACCAGCCAATGTTCGGCATAGGTAAAAAATAAAACACACCAAACAACGGAGATGAGGAATTCCAAAAGTTCCATTGCAAAATGAACGTATCCTACGGCATCTTTTCAGGATAAACGGAGAATTTTTATTCTCGTTTCAGTCGGGAAAATCTCGTTCTTGTGAAAAAACGTGATCTTGAAGTCATACCCGTTAAGATTGTCCATTGCCTTATGTCTCTGCTCGTCTATCAGTCTATACCTGTATCTTCTCATTCTCTCCCTTATCCTTTCTAGTCTTAGATAACTGTCCATATCTAAATGTTATTCAAACATGGATTAGTTTCATATGAGAAAATCTTCCAACTCCCTCAGTGGATACCTAATTTTCTCTACCCCTTCTCCCTTCCTATGCTCTAATCATACTACCTAATTCTCTTTTTGATCCCTCTATTTCCACCCTCTTATCAAACTACCTAACTCCTTCCTACCCTCTCTTTCTACCCTCTTATTACACTACCTCTTTCTTTTCTAACCTTCCTCTCTCTCTTGTTAAACTAAGTAACTTTCTGTTCTGTTATCTCTCTATCCTCATTAAAATAACTAACCTATTCTTCTCCCTTTTTCCTAACTTCATGTTAAACTACCCAAGTTTCTCTTCTACTCTCTCTCTCTCTCTTTCTACATTCATTAAACTTTCTAAATTTTTTCTACCCTCTCCTTCCCTCGCCTAAAATTGAACTACCTAACTTTTTTCTACCCTCTCTACCTAACATTGTTAAACTACCCAACTCTCTCTTCTAACCTATTATTAAACTCCCTAGCTTTCTTTTCTACCTTCTCTTCCTAACTTCTTTGTGAACTACCCTTATTTTACCCTCTCCGTCCCTCCCCTTTTATTGAACTACTTAACTTTCTTTTTTACCCTACTCTTACTGTCACCTTTTTTTAACCTTTTTTTCTCCCTTCCCTTATTGAACTACCTAACTTTTTTCTATACCCTTCATTCCTACCATCTTATAAAACTACCTAATTTTACTTTCTATTTTCCCCTTGAACTATCTAACCTTTTCTACTCTCTCACTCTTTCTGCTGTCGTATTAAACCATCTAACTTTCTTTTCTACCCCCTCCTGGAGCTACCCAACCTCCTTTTCTACCCTCTCTCTTCCCAACCTCTTATCAAACAACCTATTCCATTGCAAAATCCATGATTCTCTGCGGCGTCCTTTCAGGATAGATGAACAATTTTGATTTTCGTTGTCGTGACATGGCCTCCTGCTATACATGACCTTGGAACCATACATGTTAAGAATGTATTTTAAGATTGTTCTGGGGGTTAACACGGATCTTAAAAGAAATCCAAATTTGATAATTGCTACTGTGGTGCACAGATTGAAATAACTCTGGTTAAACACTCGCTTGATACCGTCATGTGACCAACGTATCTTGGCAGCATGCCGTGTTAAGAGTGATCAATTAAAAACAAATGAGAAAATGGGGTGATCAATGAATAAGTTACTTCTCTCGTCTTTTGTTGGGCAGGGATCACTGAGAAAAAGTCTAGATTTCAGCACAAAAAAACAAGCATAACCACAAGAACTAACGGGCCAATTTACCATCAAATTACGTTGTAAACTTACTCCCTAACACACACTAAATACCTACGTTTTTTCCTTAACGTGATAAGGTGTGAATGTGTAATTTTTCTTGCTCCGTTACTGCGGCTTGTACGTGCGGCACTTAAACAGATAGCAAGCCAGCCAGTCAGATAAACTCATTTGAAAACTGAAGAAACCTATGCTGACAGTCCTGTTTTCAGTTTTGGTTGATGATATCTAATTGAAATACTCTAGTAACTCCAGGGCTTGCTGATAGCTTCCAGCTCTTCATGGGTAAGCTTGGGGCCCAAGAATGTACCCACACTAGAAAAGACGATTTTTAAAAAAAATATCTAAAACATGCAAACGATTAAGTCACGTGATGCGAAAATGCAAAGCTTCAATTGTCTATACCGTATTTTGGGGGCGTAAAATATCGAAAGAAAATGATGCTGGATTTTGAAAGAAAAAAAAGAAATATTGATCGATAAAAGCTAGCATTTCGATAGTGCAGATTTATTGAAAAATACGTGACTGAAATAGTCAAGTGATTTCCTATTACCGCCAGAGGTCGGTGTTCGAATTCAGGTACAATGCCAGGATTTTGAATGCTGATTTTTCAGTTGGGCTGACCTATTGATTTGGAATAATAATATAACACAATCTCCATCCATTTCATTCCGTTTGGCTTTGTGACAGACTTAATTGAGCTTAAGAGATACAAGTCTGGTTAGTTACTCAATAGTAACCGCCACTTGACTAACGACTTTAGGCAGCGTGCTATTTTGGAGTGATCAATTAAAAAAAATGTAAAAGAGGTTGGAAAAATCCAATTTTTGAAAACAAGTGTGAATGCTACGGGACACTAATTAAGGGATCAATTTAGCATAAACTTACATTGGAAATTGAACTCCACTAAAAAAATTTAAGAGGTGTAAACCCCCCAAAAAACGAAACATAACAAGGAGTGAATATCTACATTTTAAGACCTGTAGCTCCGTCGCTGACCCCTGTGCGCGGGGCACATACGTAGTCATCCAACCAGACTCACTTGAAAACCGAAGAAACCAATGTCTGTCGACCAAAATGACGCTCCCAGTGGATCAAATGTCTTCTTTCTGTATCATGGCATAATTTGTATAGTCGAGAGACTGAGTTGTAAGCACCAACTCGTGAAGGGGCGGCATTTCGAGGATTGTCGCACAATTACAAAAGACGTTATTATAATAATCATTCTTCATTCAAAAGGGTTTAATTAACTTACTGACAATAAGCAAATCTGTTGTTAACTAACAGTGAATACATATTTTGAAGCAGTGTCGCCGTTTGATGGTTCTACGGATTGGGGCATCACAGCAGATCTGGAATTTAGTCTCGCCTTCCCAGCTGAGACCACGTACAAAGCCCAGCGTCCTGATCTTCCGATCTAGTTGGTTATTTCAAAGAAATGTGTCTTTTCTGTGGACTGGAGTGAAACGAACGGTGTTTTTTTTTATGTTGGTAACTGTGGCTAGAACGGTAACATTGAAGGGGATTAACAAGAATGAATCTTTTTGTCTTGATGATCTGATTGTTTACTTAGAATAAGTTGAAATTAGACGTGATAGAAAAAGATTAAATCCCTTGATTTTGGCGAAAGGCGGATAAAAGAAATAGTGAGCTTGGTGTATGTGAAAGACACCGGACTGGCCTTTTTTTATTATTGTAGAATTGACTCGATATAGAGCTGTGGTCCCGGAACCTGTACCTGGTTAGACTCATCATCATCATCGGTCTTTTAACGTCCGTCGTTGGACATAGACCTTCCCCAGGATTCGTTACATTTCTCTATCATGGGCGTCGCGGAGTCAGTATTTTCTGGATTCGTCTTGTTCATCTCTCCATTTTGAATTTAGTCGGCCTCGGTTTCGCATGTGATCTCCGGGGATCCATGTTAGAGGAAGTTTATTGAACGAGTGAAGCGTCCGGTTCCAGAATGTATCTATTAGAAACCGTCAACCAAAACTGTCATCAAAACTATTAACATACGTTTCTAAAGTTTTCGAGTTGGTTTGGCTGGCTATGTATGCATGTATTGCGCGTATAAACCGCACGAATGGAGCAAAAGGGCTGAAAATTCGAACACACTCACTCCTTATTAAGACTAGAAACATTTTTTTTTTGTTTCTTCACCCCAATATATAGGTTTTTTTTAAAAACTGGGGTTCAATTTGCATTATTGGTTTATGATAAATTGACCCCTTTAATTGTTTGGCAGCATCCGTGCTTGTTTTTGTTTTGTTTTGTTTTTTGTTGTTGTTGTTTTTTTATTCTGACTTTTTTAGTGATCAGTGCCCAACAAAAGACAAGAGGAATAACTTATCCATCAATCAGCCCTTTTCCAAATTTTCTAATTGATAATCCCTCACACGGCATGCTGCCAAAATATATTGGTCACGTGACAGTTTCTATTGGGTAACTAACCAGACTTATTTATTTATCCCTTTTTTTTTATTAAAAAAATGTTGCAAAGATAGGTGCAGAAATATAGCACCTAACCCCTCAGAAAACAGCAGGTTTTCTACCACTCGATAGGTAGGGAATTGAGGGCCTCAACCCCTAATCGTAGTTAATCTTTACATTGTGTTCTCATTATCATCATTCATATCATTCAATTTAAAAATGCACTGTCTATTCAATTACTTGTTAATTTATCTAGTTTACGTACAAACTTTTTTATTAATGTCATCAAAGTTTTTTTAAAAAACGTGTATGTTTTTGCATGGCGAGTAGATCAGGTCCGAGAGAGCAAATGCGGTATTATGGTGATTGAGAGAGAATGTGAGTGATGGGTGATTTCTCTTGATGTAAGGATGTGCTACGTATGTCTGAGTCACGAAAGGATCTAGCAAAGAGTAGGATAGTCAGCATGAGACCAGCCTCTTCCCCAATAACCCTAGCCGGTCATTCTGCCAAATTATGTAATTATGAAATAAATGTCATTTTTTTTAAACATTATCGGTCTTTGATCATTAGATACGGTAACTTCTGCACTGGTTCCAAGTACCGGTGTTTGGTTGAGTACCATTGCCTTAGACGTTTGCGTCACGAACTCTAAAGTAAAACTAAATGATTGAACAACCACAACAATTAAAGGTGGTGAAGGGTTCTATCCTTCTTTCATATGAGCGCGTGTGTGTGTGTGTGTATGTGAGTGAGTGTGTGTGTGTGTGTGTGTGTGTGTGTGCGTCGGCGCTCAGTTTTGTCTACAGACTTGAAAATTGGCATCAGTATTCCACTAGTCCCATTCTAAAAAATTATGTTTTTTTTTCCTTCATTTTATGGGAAAAAAACAGTTTCTTTAACCTTGTAGGGCCTTATTTCAACGAGTATAGTTGATTAGCAATAACTAGATTCTCTAGAGTCTAGATGTTTCTAGATGTTTTTTTTTTCATTCTATTGTAGATGTTTTCCGGTGGAAAACTCCATTGATCTCATGAATAGAATTTATTCTGACCACATTCATTCTTCGATGAATTTTTTCACACGACTTCCAATTTTGACGCTACGGTTGTTCAATTATTGACTGGCGTCTTTCTTAGTAATTTTTATTGGACACTTAGCAAACTCTCGTAGCTAATACTTAAACGTTTTCTTTCGTAACGAACAACAAAGACAATTACCAATTATAGCACTTAGCCACTTGATAATAAATTATTTATAACTATGCTTACCAATTCTCTATTTGGTAAATAATATTGAGTCACAACTAGTTTTTAATGTGAACTGCTTAGAGGCTATTTTGTGGGCGAATAATATTCTAATTTTCAAGACGCCTATTTTATTTATACCTTCTTGATTTTAGGACAAGTGGCCCCTGGATAATTGCCCCCGGATAATTACTCCCTGACAATAGTATAGTCGATGTAAAGCCAAAGTTATTAGAAAATTGTCTAAGGGGCAATTGCCAATAAACATTTATCGAGGGGATGCAGTTATCCAAAGGTAGTTGTCCTATGGGAGCAATTGCCAAGAGTCACTTATCGAGGGATGTAGCTATTATCCAATGGGGGCAACTGTTCTGGGGCAGTTGTCCAAATGCTAAGGTGATCCCGATCGTAGAAATTAGAGAATAATTGAAAAACAGATCTTGGATCAGACACAATTTCCGCAGATAATGGTGTCAATCGAAATTTTGTTTTTGTCTTTTATTAATTCTCTTATTTCTTTTCATTTGCTAGCTGTTTATAACATCGGATGGGCGAGGTTGTGAAACTTGAGAATTTACAATCGGGATCTCCTTACTTACATTGTACCTAGAAAGTTGCTTTTTACAGACACTAAAACATTTAGCGTTTTGTGCATCCGTAACACACAGCAAACACAAGATACAAAACACCATATATCATTGCTTAAAATATCCTTCATGCTATAAGGTATCAAATCAACATACATGTGCATTAATACATTAACCTTAAATCTTATCAGCTGTTGAATATTTATGGCTATATATATATATATATATATATATATATATATATATATATATATATATATATATATATATATATATATATACATATATATATATCTTACTTTTATTTCTTACTCATGTGTTCTCTTCTATATTTGACGAAGGCAATAACAACAACTTGAAAGATAAACAGTCAGAAACGACAAAAAACCTACAACATTGTAATTTCAATTAGCATTTGGTAACATTTTTCAACATTTGTTTCTTTAATGAAAATACCAATGATGTTAAAAAAATATTTGTTTCCAATCGATTTTTCAAGTTAATCGCCGTTGAAATATCGGGAACAAGCATAAGTAATCATTCCATCAAAAATAAAAGGGAAAATATCGTCCGAAACGCAATATAATTCATTGGCAAAGAATACACACACACACACACACACACACACACACACACATATATATATATATATATATATATATATATATATATATATATATATATATTGGAAAAGAAAGCGAAAAACTAGAAAAATACCCGGACTTGGCCCGTGAGCTAAGAAACTTGTGGTACACGAAGGTCAGGGTAACGTCAATAACAGCAAGCACACTGGGAATTGTGCCAAAGACATTGAAGGAGTATTGAGAACCTCTAGGGTCAGCAAGAACACTGAGGAAGATACGGGAAATATGAGTCTAAGGATCCCAGACGTCAGTAATTGCTCAACAGCTCGAATGAACTTGAGTTACAAAAGTGGAGACAGGTTGAAACAGAACAAGCCACTGTATTGCTGTGATCTGCGAGGAAGCTTAGAAGAGGGCTGGAACCCTGAGGAGAATTACGCCTTCAGTGATGACCACCAGGCACCTAGTGAGAAAATGCAAACCATAGCACTACTGTGGGCTGCAGGACTGTTGAGAGGATGGCTAGAGACTTGGGGAGACTTGCTGTCTCCAACGTCAACCATCAGGCACCCGGTGTGAACCTACAGATATATGAATGATAATAATGAAATAATAAATAATGAAGGCCAAAGTAGACAAAACCCTGATGAATAGCAAATATAGACAGTGCAAAGATGAAGATGGGTCTATCAATCACTAAAGTACAAGAATAAGCGTGACTGGGTGAAGAGGGTGATCCAAGGGGAACTGTGCAAGCGAATGCATTCAGGCCACATATGAGATGGTGCAGGCGCGGACGAAATTCCATCCCTGAGAATGAAACATAAAACACTTTGGGACTTTGAGATTCCAACATATCGACCAATCCATGCCAGAGGACAGATCCAATTGTAGTGATCAATGAGAAAAGAACGTATCAGATAGTAAATTTCGCTGTCCTCTCAGACCACAGGGTGAAGCCGAAAGCTGACTAAGTACCTACATTTTGCGAGAGAATCAAATATGGAACACACGCTGACTATATTATCAATTATGGTCACAACCTGGGAACGGCCCCGATGAGCTTAACAGAGAAGTGGGAGGGAAAGGAAATCCGGGGAGAAACAGAGACCATCTAGAAAAAATCAGCTAGAATACCGAGGAGAGTCCTGGAGTATTGAATAGACATGCAGATCCTTAATTTTAGAGTGAAAACTTGACAAATAATAATAATAATAATAATAATAATAATAATAATAATAATAGTAATAATAATAATAATAATAATAACGAACAGATTCTGGAGAATGTAGATATGATAATAAACCTGTCAGTATGAGGCCCCCTAAAGGGCAAGAAAGCTTTTTTTTTCCAAAGATTTAAAAAAATATTTTTAGAAAGGGTCTTGTGGAGGAGTGATGCAAATTTTCAAGTCTGTAGAAAAAACGGTATGACCAGGAGCACTGAAACACATACAAACATAAACAAACACACAAACTTATATAAAGGATAGAACCCTTCGCCACCTTTGGTGACTACGGTTGTTCAACATTTGTAATGATAAGGGAATATAAAGATAACAGTAATATCAATCGTGGTCGGAACCTAGGTGAACAAAAACAGTTTGAATACTAAGGTGAGTCCTGGACTATTGAGGAGACTTGCTGTCACTTAATCTCCAGTGGAAGCCACTACTCACTAAAAATATCAAAGAGAAGAAGAAGAAGAAGAAGAAGAAGAAGAAGAAGAAGAAGAAGAAGAAGAAGAAGAAGAAGATGAAAAAGAATTATGGAACATGGAGATTTCTGTTGTGCCCATCATTATTGGTGTACTTGAAACAGTCTTAAAAATTTCTGGCAAAGATTGGGAGATTTGGAAATCCGAGGTTGAATCGAAACCGTTCAGATGACAGCATTACTGAAAATCAGCCAGAATACTCAAGAGAGTGTTGGAATATTGGGCTGACTTGCTGTCACTTGATCCCCAGTGAAAATAACAGTAGTACAAACAATGATTAATTTACCTGAAATAAAGTGGTCCCAAATGATTTTATAAGTAAACAAACGGGAGACTTACCGGTCATAATTGTATAATAGTTTGGAAATGAGATGGTCGGGAAACTGTTGACGAGATATTCGGCCCTCGTGGCGTTGTTAAGGAATACTTTCAATCCAGGCAGTCCGTCACGGTCAAAATAATCCCATCGGAAACCATCCAGCATGAAAATAAGCAGTCTCTGTTTTCTGGCAAGAACTCCAGGCGAGAGAAACAACAGAAAGGTGATTAACCAGACAGGTGAAACGAAGGTTCTCATCCCTGGGCTGTCACAACGAGAGAAGTGTCCACGGTGAAGCATTACAAGCTACACGTCCGATTAATATGACAAGACAAAATCGTCGTTCGAACCCCCCGAATAAATCCGTACAGCCTTCACGGAGAGACGTGAGTTCGAACTCTCACCGAAGGCTTACTTTTTTTTCTCTCCCCCGAACCGCAGTGTTTGTTCGCTGTCGTAGAGTGACGACCCAAGTTGAAGTTGTGATAAAAACAAAGCGACTTGAAATTAAAGATGAAGGTAGATAGTTGTCAAGATTGATGCAAAGTTTTCTTTGTTGTCTTCAAGTTCCGTTGTTAAAAGTCAAGTTTTAATTCTGACAAGTTTCTATTTTTACATCCGTGAAGGAGTAGAAAAGTTTTGTGCTATTCTGTAACAATCGCAGTGAGAAGTTTAAAAAAAAAACTTTCGATTCTTTGACGCTTTCAAACGTTATGACGATCATTCATACATAGCTTTTTCTCTCATTCCTGATATCCCAGTTGTCTGTTATACACTGCTAAAACCAACTTCTGGTTGTCTTAATACAGTGGTCCCCAAACTGTGTTCCGCGGCACAACAGTGTGTTGCAACTATCTCCCAACTGTGCCGCATAAATTTTTCCAAAAACGCCAACATGTATTTCGAGCCTTGAATGTGTCCAGTACGGGTATTATGTCTGTCTCGCTTCCGCCAGTCTAGTCGTTTTATCACTAGATTTTGTGAGATCTGAATCTTTTTAACGGCAGATGAACGGGAAAAGTGGCGATGAGTGTGAATATCAGTGTGCCGATATAAAAGTTTTGTTCATTGACTACCTAAATGTTTTGGTCTCATTCATTTCATTTTCGCAGTTGGTATGTCGCGTAAGTCAAATATATTAGTGTGCCGTAATACAATAAAGTTTGAGAACCACTTTCTCAACAACACTTTTCTGATAGACGACTAATTTAAATTAACACCTACAAACCAAACATCTACCTTTTACTTAGTATTTTTTTTCTTCTTTCTTTTCTCTAGCGTTTTCTCCTCCCTCTTGAGCCCATTCTGTTAACACTTCAAACAGATTCTCTCTCTTTCTCTCACTCACCCCCTCTCTCTGCTTTACCCCTCTCTGACCCCCTCTCTCTCTCTCTCTCTCTCTCTCTCTCTCTCTCTCTCTCTCTCTCTCTCTCTCTCTCTCTCTCTCTCTCTCTCTCCGAAACAAATTAACTCTTTTTTTATTCGTATTTTTTTTGTTATTTTTTGTTTTGTGTTTACGCAAATAAATACACTGGTATGTATTTGTTACGCTGAACACGCTAGTCGAAAAAAAGCACGCATTGGCGTTTCGTGAATTCGTAAAATTCATATAAAAAAAAATCCGAACTAGTCAGAGAGAAGAAGGCACACGTGTGAATTTTGGGAGTTGAGGGGTCAGAAAAAGGGCGGAACTCGTTTTGGACAATTACAACAATAACAATTATACATGGAATCAATTGATATTAGCAGTCAGTGAGGAGGTGGGTGTCAGGAACGTCTTCCGCCCCTCCCACCGTCAGAAACCTCGGAGGCCCCTCCCATCTTAAAGCTAGGAGCAATGTACATTTTCATCGTACAGTAGTAGTAGTAGAATTGTTAGTGTTAGTAATAGTAGTATTAATACTATGTGGTAGTATCAGTACAAGTAGTCGTTGAATTGTCGATTCTTAAAATGAATCCTGGCTTCGTTACTCTCTATAAGTCTACAAAAAAACAAAAAAAAAACGGTGTATGTATTTTCTATTATTGACTTCTCTCTTACGTATGGTGAAGTGAGTGACGCCACGGTGTTCGTTGTCCTTCAGTCTATTTCACATATCACAAACTTCGAACAACTAGCCGGGACAGAGAAAAACTTGTTAAACGTGAAGCACAAGCAGGGACAGCTGATGCCATGGCCAGCATAGTGCACTACTTAAGTTCACTTGCTCTCCTTTTCCATGTGATTATTAATCAATTATTTTCCCGTAAGTATATACGTCTTTCTTGTACTTCTCTTTCGTGTATTTTCTATCAAGTTTGAGTAAGGCAATAATATACAGTCATAAACAATATGTACGTATACTTTCGAAGAGCTCTCTTGTTGCGTAAACAACAAAAATTACTATCTTTAGTAACTATCTTTAGTATACGTCATTTGGTACCCGATTAGAGTAATTGGACCCTTAACCGTTTGTTTTTATTGCAAAATATGAGAAGCCCTATCGCGAATCCTTACTTACCCCTATTACTTACCCCTATTACTCACCCCTTACTCACTTAACCCTATCGCGAAACCTTACTTTTTGAAATGTTCTTGTTTGCTTTCAAGGAATTCGATTGAAAAAAAACTTTCTGAATGTTAATGACCTTTCTCAAAATTAAAGAGAGTGTCTTTCAAAGAACTCATTCTTTGGAAATGAATATACAACATCTGCACATTAAATGAACAGTGTGATTTTCTAGGTTCACTGTCCGTAAGCACGGACTCTTCCACTTGAATGTAACAAGATTATCTACTCACAACCGTTTGAAACAATGAACTCTTCCGCTTTAACGTTTTTTAGGGTTTTTTTATCCGGAGAAAATGATATTTAATAGAATTGAAATGCAGCTAATCCCCACTTTTCGAAAAACTGCTTTACACCACTTAATCGGTTTTTATTTAGCATAAAAAAGCATAAAGCGAAAGTAGTCTTCAACTTTGTTTTGTATTGTGGGGATCTGGGAACGCTCAAAAAAATTCCCACATAAATTATAAATAATTGCTTATTCGCTTTACGATTTTTCAACTTATGAAAGGCTATATACGAATTTTCTTCTTTCGGAAAGTGGGGAAACCTAACTGTCAATTTTTTTTTCACGCAGATTAGCTAGTGAAATTCTTTATGATGTGGAATCAGAATAAACATTATTCATTTCATTGATGACAATAAAATTTCTACATCTAAATATTTCTTAACTGCTAAACAAATAGTTAAGAAAAAGTATTACTTTCGTTTCTTCTTTCGTCTCTTCCTCTCAGCCAAAAAAAATATCAGTCTTCATTTTTCTTCTTCAATTTTCTTCTTTCCATCTAGGGTGCAACCAGTGACCACGTGTGCGTAAAGGAGGAGAACACCGGTTCTTGTTAGTCGACAAATCAGAGCCGGCCCGCGAAGCATAAGCGGACTAACCGGTTACTTGGGGCCCTATGGCCAAAAGAGAGCCCCAAAGAGCGATGGGTGTGGGGGCCTCCTAATCAAATTCTTCTTAGGGCCCCCAGAAAGGCTTGGACCGGCCCTGCAACAAATCAACATACACATGCACACACACACACACGGACAAACAGACAGACAGACAGACACACTCACACACAACACCACCAATACACGCGCACACGCACACACCTACCTCGCTGTAGCTCCTCCCACCGGTAGAAAGGCAGTTGTTAGACGATATAAAAACGATGATCACAGTGTTGGAGTTTTGTAAATGAGTTTGTCAGTCAAACAATCCGATAGCAGTAATTGTAACCCCACATCTTCGACGATCAGTCTATCTTACAAATCATCAGCACATTCTTTTTCTCCTTTCTCATTCGCAAACGAACTGGCGATAGCCTCTTCAGTCGTCTTCACATGACGAACAGTACGAACGGTAATGTGAGTGACCCCACTTGCTTCAGGTACTCGTCGCCTTCAAGTCTACTTCACATATCGCTAACCTCGAAGGCGAAGTCTCGCCCAGACAGAGAAAGTTGTGATGTGTGAAACTCCGGACAGGAGCGGCTAATGCCAGAGCCTGCATGAGGTCACTACTATAGTTTACTTCATGACGGACAACTTGAATGATAACTGAAGCTCGAACTTCTTCCTTCCTTGTTGTGACCGTCTGCCTCCTACAACGGCTCGTCATCGGCGGTTGTGATGCAGACAGAACAAGCGGAAATCTGAGAACTGCTGATTTTCATTCATCGCACTTCGTTATTTTTTTGTATGTGCTTTTCTTGTTTTTTTTTTTTGTTTTTTTTTTTTTGGTACTTTTATATGTCTAGACTTTAGAAATCTATGCTCTACCAGAGGCGGCGCGTGGGGCCCCTGCAGGTCCCGAAACTGCGCTGGGGGGGGGGGGTACACTATATCTGGGGGGACCCTGGAAAATCCGTATAAAACTTATGTAGAAAAAAAAAATCTAAAAATTTAATCTAAAACATATCTAAAAAATGATATTAAAATTGACGGCGGGGGGGGGGTTCACAATCGGACATAACGACGCCATTGCCATCTATAGACCATTTATGCAAACCAGGGCCCCTGAGAGGAATTTTATGCAGTGCAAGGCTGTTCACGGGCCCCGTCTATACATGTGCGCACATAACAAAACACCTCATCCTTTAGCCATTCTATTTCTATCAGTTATAAATCTCGGCACGCCGTACTACATTCGCTTGCCAATGAAGGACAGCGTCAGCATATTTTATTAATGGACGGATCGTATCGATTCGAAAAGTTTTTACACTCTGGCCCCTTAACTCTCTCGACTCCCAGCTTTATCCCTTTTGGCCCCGTTACGACGCACTGGCAAGACCCCCCGCCGTTGGAGTTTTAGTCTTCTTAAGAAAATTTTCCGTCATTGAGAGACATATATGTAATCACTTGCCTTCGTCTGTCGGTCTGTCTCTGTGTTAATAAAATACCTCCAAGAGTTGTCAATGAATTTCAATGACATTTTGGGGGAAGGATGGCCGTGAGCAAAGAAAGAACTTATTGAATTTTGGAGCGGATCCAGAATTTAAAAAATTAACTCCCTTGCATCGTAGCTATATGTCTACTCATCATTTCTGAAAGTTCTCAATGAACTTCAATGACATTTTGTGGAAGTAACGGCGTAACAAAGAATTAGTTGAGCTTTGGGACGGATCCAGGAATCGCTTTTGATTGAGAGATATTTTTCCATACGCTCATGTATACACTCATGTTTATCCACTCAGTATCTCAAGAAGTTCCCAATTAATAACAATGAAACTTCGTGGAAGGGTTGGCCATTGGGGTTAATCAAGGGATTTTTTTCTATTATCTCCCCTGCATCTCAGCCATATATATATATTTATAAGCCGATTTTCATTCAGTTTTTGTTGACAGTGAGTGCTTTCTAGTTTGTTTTTTTTTAGGTCACTTATTTTCTTTTTCATTTTTTATCGTTTCATTTTTCGAGGCCGGCTCCCTACAAACTGTAAACACGAACAAAAACATTGGTATTTTCATGGCCGCGATCCCATCAATTTTCTGACGTTGACTGTAATTTTTGATTTGACGTAGATAAACCTGACTGTGTTTAACCAGCATGCATCCCCCCCAAAATCATACAAAAGCTCCAAAAAGTATTTTTTTGCTTCTTAAACAGTAGAATAGAACTATTTCATAATCAGAAACAATTATCTTCTTTATTAGATAGCTCACCATGAATTCGTCAAGGTATGCAATGGAGACAGTGCACCAAATGTGTCAAACATACGTTTGATAAAAACAGACGACAAGATTTTAGTTTCATTATTGCATTAAAATCTGATGAATATATTGTTTCAATATACTTCGTAATGCAATATAATAATGTTTAAAGCTTTTGCATGACTTTTGTTGGGTGAGTTAAATCGTGTCGTTGGTTTATGTACGTCAAACTAAAGTTTACTACGTTCACAATTTTTTTTTCCGGAAATAAGGTTTAAATAAACACTTTAAACGCTGTAATTTCAAGAAAATTTCAAGAAATTAGACTTCGGTGAAAAAAAAATGTCCAAGCGGAGACGCAGAAAATTAGAGAACTTGATGAGTGTTCTCTAAAAGTTACGACCCACCGTGGCTCAGTTAGTAAAGACATTAGTTTCATTCTACTTTTTTTTCAAAGAATCCTCCCTTCAAGAGTCGAGTACATAGATACGGTCAAAGAAACAGGAAATAAATCACACCGGCCATTATAAAAGTACTATATAATCCCCGTATCCCCCATCTGCCGATATGATTGGAATTCTACTAGATAATAGTCTTTTTTAGAGAGAAAAACATGAAACTACTGAACCGTTTCAGTGGAAGACTTCAATGTTTCAAGTGAAGGGTATAAGACATTTTTATCGATTACCTCTAAGAGGAAAGAAAACGCTGACACAAACTTTGTTCTGGAGAAAGAAGAAAAGAGGAGATGGTAGCAGGTTCTGGTTCCGCAACGCCCACGATTGAGAGGTCTGGCGAATCTTGGAGAAGGTCTACGTCCAACAATGGACGTTGAATAGATGATGATGATGATGATGGTTTGTTTTTGTCGCCTATAAGTCTATCGCTCATATCGCAAACCTCGAAAAACTAGGCGAGACAGAAAAAAACTTGTGTTGTATGAAGCCCGGTCAGAGACGGCTGATGCGGTAGCCAGCACAAGGGCACTATTTTACATTTTTGCCAGTACGACTTTGGTACCAAATATTACCGCCTCTCGATTGTGGTAGATTATCTAAGCTCCAGTCACGAGTTGGTGTTGCTGCTGCAGTAAGTTCTGAGAGCGTTTACTTCTGAATGTTTATATGTTCGGAGCCTTATTTAGAAAACAAAATAATGTTTGTTATACTAAAGATAAGAAAGAAATACTTATGTACAAAAAGTACTGAAATATCATCCAAAATACTCATGCGTACAACCAAACCATTTTGTTCAATCAATTGAACCATTTTTGAGCGTACTCAGCCTAATGGTTAATCCGCCTCATCCTCTTGCGCGAAATTTGTTCTGAAGGAAGAGGAATAGAAGACGATAGCGAAAAGTTATGAGATCGTTGAAAGGTATTTTAGTCCGATGTATAAACAAATACCACTTTCACACTTGCTAAATATCCCTGCCTTTCTGCTGAGCGCCTGGTAAGAAGCTCTTACCACAGCGGTCCTCAACCTTCAACATATCACGGCACACAAAATATATTTGACTTACGCGGCGCACCAACTCTTCACTCAATTGAAATATAGATACATGTGTGGTATATTAGACCATAATTATGGGATGCAACTTCATATAATATATATATATATATATATATATATATATATATATATATATATATATATATATATATATATATATATATATATATATATATATATATAATCCCTTTGGAAGTGATCTGGAAATTACGTTGCCGTAGGAGAAAAAACACATACCTGATTAATGGAGCACACGTGGTTAACTGGATTTGCATATAAACGAAAACATTTCAGAAGTCAATGAACGAAACCTTTTTCACCAGTATACCGATATAAATATTCATCATCCACTTTTCCCTTTCATCTGTCACTTAGAGCTGTAGATCTCACAAAATCTTGAAGTAAAACGACTCGGTCGGCAACTCTGGGACGAAGGCGGACCATGATACCCGTACTGGACTCGTTCAAAACTCGAAATACATGTTTGTGTATTTGGGGAAAAAAAAATATCTACGGCACACTTAGGAGATAGTTGCGACACACTGTTGTGCCACGGCTCACAGTTTGAGAACCACTGCTTTACAGTCTAAAAATCGACCGGCATTTAATTATATCTCCTTTCTAACGAGCGTCAAACGTTTTGCCATTCAGACAAGCCGAGTGATTTACTACTGCTACTACAAATCAGAGTTGCCAGATAGTTGGAGACATTTCTGGCAAAAGACCATGCAGAAAAATGGCCAAAAATAGGAACGTTGCATATTGCTTTATAAAAACAAATATTCTATTTTTCATTTTCATTAGATTAAGTATTGTAAATCATTATTATCAATTTTTTTACTAATTTTTTTCTGTACTTCTATTTACCTTCAACGAGATTTTTCAGTTATTTTCTATCATAACTTTACGGTGACAGCCCGAGTTGAGTTGCGATCGACAAGTAACTGTAACATTAAGAAGGTGAATAGTAATATCAAAAAATAATAATGATTGTTTATAAAAACATTGCAATACTGTAGTACACACAAAAAATAAGAATTTGATCAAAAAATGCTACTGCAGAGAGTAAAAAATGGCCAAACATTCAAGTATGGCCAATCCAAAAAGATCATTGCCGAATGCTTTTCAAAACGGTTGGATTCGTTAAATTTAGCCATAAAATGGCCAAAATGGCAAACTTGCCACAAATGACTTTCAGTAATAGTAGCTGAGTTGTAAAAGAGCCCAGTCATAGATACAAAAATGCTCTCTCTCTCTCTCTCTCTCTCTCTCTCTCTCTCTCTCTCTCTCTCTCTCTGTCTGATTCTCTCTCTGTCTGTCTCTCTCTCTGTCTCTCTCTCTGTCTCTGTCAGTCTGTCTCTCTCTCTCTGAGTCTCTCTCTCTTTCTCTCTCTCTGCTACGCAGCGAGGCTCAGTATGTTCTTATTATGTTCAACCAGAATAAACCTATACTTTTAACGCATTTGCAAAAACTAAAAAAAAAGTAAGTCAGGGACACTTCTCTATAATTGGTATTTAATAGTTATTTCCCTTGATAAATGTTACAGACAGAAACTCGCCTCCAATAGTCGAACAGCCGTGATGTCAAAATTTGAAGTCTTATAAAATATCTAATCCGAAGAATAAATGAGTTCAGAATAAATTCTATTTATGACATCACTGGTGTTTTCCACTGGAAAACAATTAAAATAGAGTAAGAAAAGGTAGTGCACTGATGCCAACTTTCAAGTCTGTGTACAAAACAGTATGGCCAGGAACACAGAAACACATGAAGAAACACACTGACAAATACACGCACATATGATAAAGGATAGAACCCTTCGACATCTCTAATGACTACGTTTGTTCAATATAAAGGTACACGTGGGTATTCTCTAAGTAAATATATAAAAGATGTAGGGAGGAAGACGATACCTTTCCCTGTCAGTACTAACAGGCTTTCCCTGTCTGTACCCACAGGCTTTCCCTGTCAGTACCAACAGGCTTTCCCTGTCAGTGCCAACATAGTTGAGAAGCTGACGTCGTCGACGATTGCAAGATGACAGACGTATATAAAGGCACTCCTCTCTAATGGCTACAAGACAATGTGTAAGTGCGTCTATATGATCCAACGTGTGTGTCTTTGATGACATACATATTGCAACAGCTGAGCAGTTCAAAAGAGCAGCTGGACTGAAAGAGAACAGAGTACTGCCGCAGGATGTTTCGACTACTACGGCAGCAGAATACATCCATCAAAATTAGAAGATCCATGATCATACAGGGCATCTCAAAAGTAGGTATGCACCTTTTTTTTTTCAAAGCAAAACTTTGGAAAATTGGTTCACATGAACTAGAACGTTTGAGAATTAAGTTCATTCAAATTTTGTCAAGTTCAAATAAGAACTACTTCAATGGTTGACCTCTACCTTCTTCATGACGCTTCAGACTAGCCAGCTATTGACACAGACATCCATGACATCAGTAAGCATTTCGAGTGGGATGTCGGCTCAACAATATCAGATTCTTGTCTCGAGTTCATAAAGGTCTCTTGACTGTGTCGCATGAACTTTCCCCTTGATGAAACCTTTCTCAAAAGAGTCGCTAACCCTAACCCTTGCCAGGCTACGATTTTCTCTTTTATTCTAACGTTAGTTCATCAGGCCTGAGCAAAGCTGGTAATAGGCCGCGTTTCAAACTGCTAATCAAGTATCTTTAATTAAAAAAATAGCAAGACTATAAAACTCAAAAGACAGCACCAATCAACTAAGATATAACAGGGTGAAAACCCCTTATCCGAAACACCGAAGACCGAAATATTCCAAGATCTGGAACTTTTTCAAAGCCAACATGATGTTACTAGTTGAAAATTCCTCACTTGATCTCACGATATTTTCACTCAAAGATGAGAGACGAGGCCGATTTCCAAGCCATGAAACTCTTTCTAGCTACAATAAAAGCTTGGTTATCTTTGTTTAACCCTTAAGAAACAGTGAAAGACAAAACAAATTCAAATCAAAAAAGATGTATTTTAACCGCCATACCTAAATGCATTAATCACTGCTTATTCTCTCATCTGCTCTAAATATTACGGAGAGAGTCGAAAAGGCTGCTGATGCCCCCTCTATGAGTAATAGTGACGAGGAAAAGATTTATACTTCATGCTCCATCCCCAAGATACCTCTTTATGAACATGAAAATATTTCTAAATCTGAGATTCGTAACACGTCTGGTCCCAGCCATTTCGGATCGGTAACGAAACAATTAATTCAAAACATGATAATGTTTCTTGTATAAAGAAACATTGAAACAAAAGTGATAGTATCTGTCTGCAGTCAAACCCAAGTTTCCCGGACTTTATTAAATATATATATCACTAGAAATGACACGAATAGTGAGTTACGTCTGTTGTTATACATACTGATCTCTCGTCGTTAAAAACGTTTTTAGGGTAACCTACGTGAGTAAGCCTTGTTTCAAAAAATGAACATCTTGTATAAAATAATATCACTATACAATACACATAATGCCTTATATAAAATGACTCAATACATGTATGATATAATCTATATAGTTAGAAAGGGGAATGGTATTTGATCTACACTACTGGGGTGCAATGTTAATATAACTGTTTTATTTTAAAAATCCCCGAAATGGTTACATGTTAAACATCAGATGACCCCAACAAGAGATGATTTATATATTGTACCATAATAACAAAGTATATGTGAAGCAGGGGGTAAAACACTGGAGAAAACTACATAAATTACGTAGACAGATATTGTGAAATAGGAAATATTGGCTTCGCAACGCCCATGATAGAGAGGTGTGGCGAATCTTGGGAAAAGCCTACGTCCAATGATGGACGATAAAAGGCTCATGATGTTAATGACAATATCGATATTCTTCACCGAAAGGTCCCCCTTTGCCACAGCTGGGGGAAATAGCCCCCCTCTAAATCATAGATCCATGCTAACTAGCTGATCTACCCCCACTATGTTCTGGCCTAAGTTTCATCGCCATAATAAAAAGAATACATGTAGCGCTCAAATAAATTCTCAGAAATTAAGTGATCGATAGATCTGAAATTGGAGAGAAATCTGAAAAATTGCAAAAGACAAGACTAGCTGCTGCAGGGTCCACTTCCACTCCTTTTCGTAGATATGCAACACTTGTCAGTTAGGCTCAATCGGTAAGAGAGTCGCTTATCGATCACTTGGTTATGCTTTCAAATCTCGGTGGGGAGATTTCAATTTAATAAACATATTCATTTGTTGGAATGAAATTGACCATCATGTCTTTGTGACACACATTCTCGCAAATATGTAAAACTTTTCTGTTTAGCGCGGTCGGTAAGAGAGCTGCCTACTGATCTCTTGGACGTGGTTTCAAATCACAGTGGGGTAATGCTAATTTTATATGTTGGTTTGATTTCTCGTTACAGACAGACAAACTGAATGTTTTATCCCCTGAATGAGGTGAGAATTGTAAAAAAACGTAGACCAAAACTGTTTAGAAACAGAGGTTTCTTCAGTTTTTAAACCTGTCTGTCTGTTTGGCCGGCCATGTTTGAAATTATCACGTGTAGAAGCCGTGCCAATGGAGCTCGAAAGTTGGAAATTTAAAATTATGTCTACAAAAACCGGTGTTTCTTATTTTTGGAACCCCTCCCCCGTAAATAGTTTTACTAATCGGGGGTTCAATTCGTAATATAATTTTTATGCTAAATTCGTCCCTTTGTTTGTGTCCAGCAGTGTTCACGCTTATTTTTTTTATGCAAGTTCGGACTTTTTTGTGATTACTACCCAACAAAACGCGAAAGACGTAACTTATTCATTCATCACACTTTTCCCCAACGTTTCGATTGATCATCCCGAACGTGGCATGCTACCAAAAGATGTTGATCACGTGATGGTTCCTATTGCACGATTAAACAGATTGTTGTTGTTGTTGTTGTTGTTGTTGTTGTTGTTGTTGTTGTTGTTGTTGTTGTTGTTGTTGTTGTTGTTGTTACGACAGAATAACAGAGTCAACTCCAGCTTCCAATTAGGACTGGATTTTGATAAAACGAATGAGAGAACGTCGAATCATTTTTAGACACCCTGTACGTACGTACGTGTACGTATAATGGTTTTAGTGACTTCGCGACTATGACCCACACCCAACATCATAAAAAAAGAGGATTCCACCCTTAGAAGGAGTTCATTTACCCCAGCCCCTCTCCATCGGCGAGTCTCACATAAAGAGGTTGTTATCCTCATCCATGGCCTGTGAAGAAGTAACCTTGCCACTTCCTTCTCTTGAAATCTGCCAGCGGCCGGCAGCAGACAGGAAAAAGAAGACGACTGACTGATGGTGAACTTTTTCGAACGCAGCATTGCCAATTCAGATGTCTTTCATCTAAATCTAGATGTTTTTTGTGTCGTCTCGATGTCAGGAATCGCTATAGACGATTTGAGGAAAAAAACAAATATTTCTTTTTAATTTATAGTAATAAAAAAGGTAATGTTTTCCAACAGACTAAGTAATATTTTGATAGAGTAAATGTTGAAGATTAAAGTCACATCTCACTTATCAACATATTATGTACTTCTTAGATTCTAGATATATATCAGGAGGATATGTATGTTTCTAGATTATTCAAGATGTTTTTTGACTCAATTTTAGATGTAAACATGAAAATAAAGTTGGCAACACTTTAAAAGTATCTTCTTCTTAGAGGTTGAAATATTTGCCATCCTTTCTCTGTCGGTGTAACACTACTCTCTTTTTCTCTGTAAACACCAACCATAAATAAATAAATAAATAAAACTAAGTATGTATGTATGTATGTATGTATGGATGTATGTTATTATCTATGTATGTATGTATGTAAGTATGTATTTATGTATGTATGTATGCAATTGAGAACTATGCAACGTGCACATGAAAGAATTATGCTGGGCCTTACATGAGGAGACCACAAGACAGTACATCCGGGAGAAGACAGGAGTCAGGAACACCATAGAATCCATTAAAAAGCTCAAATGGCAGTGGGCTGGCCATGTTGTACGAATGGCGGACATTGCGACTCACGACATGGGTCCCCCGAGGCCGGCAGAATATTAGATGGAAAGACGAGCTAGACAAATTCAGAAAGTACTGGCTCCGCGATACCCATGATAGGAAGTGTGTCGAACCCTGGGGAAGGTCTATGTCCAACGACAGACGTTGAAAGACTGATGATGATAATGATGATGATGATGTTCGTATGACAATCTATTGTCCATATATTTCAGTTATCTATCTATCACTATATCTATCTCGATCTGTTCATTATCTATCTATCTCGATCTGTTCATTATCTATCTATCTATCTATCTATCTATCTATCTAAGAGATAGAATGATCCTTGCCTACATGGATGTAAAATGCTGTACAGTACACAAACACCGATATTTTACATTCATAAAAAGCATGGATTACATCATTTTTAGATATCTTGGGAAAAGATAAATATTTTTTAGTATGTTTTTGGCACGATATTGCTACGGTGTAAGGGAACCGAGCAATGAGACCCCAAATAGTTTTGACCAAACCCGACCCGTCTTTCGCGCTTAATAACTTGGGCACGGACAAAGATCCTTTCTTATCTATGCTAAGCAAAGTTGGAATATATATATATATATATATATATATATATATATATTATGATAATTGTGTCATCCACAGACGGCTGTTTCGTGGTATTACAACTCTTCGGTGTGGCTGCAGACTATCCATTAACCCATCCAGTACCACAAAGTAATGCATGAATTCCCAATCCACCAGAGTGCCCTATTCCTAAGTTGGAAGAGCATTGCATAAGCTTACAATGAACGAGTTACATCACTTAAAAAGTGCTCAACCTTGAATAAAGGAGCGTTAATTCACCGATGTCTTTCTGTTTGTCCACGTATTATCACCAATAGTTATCAATGAATTTCAATGAGACTGGAAGCAGTAGTCTATGAAATAAGAGATTGTATTTTTGGATG
>OY735233.1:38842200-38892200 GCA_963457665.1 Thysanoteuthis rhombus | reverse complement strand
TCTGATATTTTATATTTTTTATTATATACATGTATATACAGAGAGAGAGAGAGAGAGAGAGAGAGAGAAAGAGAAAGAGAGAGAGAGAGAGGGAAAGGTACTGAAATTTTATAAGAAGGGTCCAAGAAATATAAGAGATAAATAATGAATAAGGGAAAGCCACACTGGTTGTAGATTATATATCAAATAATCTCCAACCAATATGGCCTTCCCTTACTTTTTACTTACTTATACATAAATACATATATGTATATATATATATATATATATATATATATATATATATATATATATATATATATATATATATATATATATATATATATATATATTTATATATATACATATACACACACATATATATATATATATATATGTGTGTGTGTGTGTGTGTGTATGTGTGTGTGTGTGTCTCCACAGTATATGAATCTAAAGCTCAGTTGCAGATTCGCTCGTGTGAGGTATTTTTGTAAATATAATCATCTAATCCCGGGCAACATTTTTAATAGCTTTCAGTTGCTACTCTTTAGGCGGATGAGGTATTTATGAGAGACTGGTTTCCCATGTACTCACTCACCCACTTTTCTGTCAACTAACGTGGCATCCTAGTGACGAGAGATGTTGTCAAGATCTCTGGTGACGATGAAAGAACACTGGGAGAAGAAGATTCACACCAACACCATTAGTGCGAACTGAACGTTATCAGATTCAGCTAAGTTTTTAGTGTTTTATGCTCGTAACCGTTACATAAGTAGAGATGTTTTCTTTTAGTGGCTCGTGTGATATTCAACACCAACAGCGTTTCGCTCATGGATTTCTTGAGATGTTAGTGTCAGGCAGAAATTAACGGCCCTTTTCTTGTTTATCCTAAACAAGATAATTTTTCGCATAAAGCACGTTCGTTCAAGATATTAGCCACTAGCATTCCACTGGGAATAGGGAATCACCACAACCAACCCAGTCCATTCGGCCTTATGACACACACACACACAAACACTGGACTTACACCAAGGGCATTGATTAGATATTACATCCCAGTTTAGAGGCATATGATTGATATTTATATAAACTGTTTGTCTTGGGCCTGGGGAGAATGACAAACGAACATTTCAATAGTGCTGTAAACTGATGGTGATCAAAAATACCATAGCTATGAAATGAATTTTTTTTAAAAGATGGAAGAAGGGTTGATAAATGAATGTTGCTTTTCTCGTCCTTTGTCGCATTCCGAAAAAAAAACAACTGAATTTTCATAAAACAATAGCAAACGCTGTTTGACACGAAATAAAAGACCAATGTAGAATAAAAATACATCATAAATTCCCTCTGCCACTCCAAAAAATATCAGGGATTAAAAAACAAAGGTTTTCTCGACTCATTGAGGGGAGCGTGTCAGCAAAATGAACTGATAGGGCTAGGCGAAGTCACAATACATAGATAGATACATGTAACCGTCAGAACACACAAATAATCAAAACCCAGCAACAGTGTTTAAGCTGGTCTGTTGTGGGTAGCGATGATTAAAAGGAAGCAATTTAATTTTGAAGTTTGATAATTTTTCAATCAGATTAACATAGCCTGGCACAGGGCCAAATCAATGAATTATTGAAGTGATTACTCTCGAAACGGCCCGGGAGTCTAGCTTGCTAGCTATTGCTTTACAGCAAGGCACCTACCGAGAATAATGCCCATCTTAGTCTGGTTCAAGGCTTCGTTCGAGAGGGATCAAGAATCAAATGATGATAGGAAGGAAATTCTTTAACGCTTCCATTCTAATTGGGTCTTAGAAGTGACGTTGCAAAAACTGTTGATTCTTGAGTAGTCAAAGGTGTGAAAAAAAGGAACACGAACGAGAGAGAGAGAGAGAGAGAGAGGGGGAGAGAGAGGGGGAGAGAGAGAGAGACAAGTCTGGTTAGTCACCCAATAGAAACCGCTTAATGACCAACATCTTTCGGTAGAATATCGTGTTGGGAATGATCAATTAAAGAGATGGCTTACGTCTCTCGCCTTTTGTAGGTTCACTGAGAAGTCGGATTTTTCCCGTGAATGAGCGTGATTACTGCCGGACACAAAGAGAGTACATTGGATACTCGCTAAAGAAAATAAATGGGAGGTGAGGGGTTGAAAAAAAAAACAAGTTTCAGTCCTGTAGCTCCCATAGTGCAGTCTGTACGCACGGCTCACACGTACCCGACCAGCCAGACTGGCTTGAAAGCTGACACCCGTACTGACAAGTGCTGACAGTATGGGTAAACGGTTTCTAAACACGAAAGGGGGAAAAGGCAATATTTTTTCAACGTCTCTCGATGTTTCTTCTCAATTATCCAAGATGAACGAAAGACTAAAATGAACACTTTTAAAAGAAAAAAAAAGGGGGTATTAAGAGGGGAAAAAAAACATCCTCAATTCGAAATGCCACCTTTTCCCTAGACGTATCTGCCAAAAGCTGAATAATTTGTTTTCTTTCATTATCAACTTATTTCATTGGCTTTCCGGCATGAAACATGTTAATTCATGTTCAAAGGCGAAAAATAATTTCATTGGTTACACGTCAAATATAAACAAACAATATAATCATATAACATGCTCGATAATAAAAATATCAAATTCATGAAAATGGATTAGAACAAGACTGGCTGCTGCAGGGTCAAATTCCACTCTAACTTTTATTCCGACTTAAGATGATTACTGCAATTTTTGCATTGTATAAATATAAAAAACATTTTACAGTATGAATGTATCTATTTATAAGAATGAAAAAAGCCTTTGAGTATCTGTAGGATAAATTTTATTGACATGTAAGACTTGTCAGTTTTAGTTGGGTTGATAAGACACCACCCTATCAAACAGTCATAATTTCAAATCAAGGTAAGAGAGTGTTACTCTAACTTTTATTTGGTTGTACTTGTTGTTCTTGTTTTTGTTCTTGTCACGACAGAAAAAAACTAAATCAACTCCAGACTTGAACTAGTGTTTGACCACAATTTTTTTTCATACAAAAGAAGTGAAGGAAGTTTCTTCAAGATAATACTAGGTTGTTTGATTGTAAATAGACGTACGATGTTATTCACAAACCTATCAAAATAATAACCCCAAAAGTCAAAAACACATTTTTTCTCTAAAGAAGGGAAAGAAGAGGTCTAGCAGAGTACTGATGACAATTTTTCAAGTCTGTAGACAAAAGGCTGGAACTCACAAACATATAAACAGGCACTGAAACACACGTATATATATATATATATATATATATATATATATATATATATATATATATATATATGTGTGTGTGTGTGTGTGTGTATATATACATATATATATATATATATATATATATATATATATATATATATATATATTGATTATTATTATAATTAACGCTCCCTTATTCAGGGTTGAACACTTTTTAGGTGAGGTAACTCGTTCACTATAAGCTTATGCAATGCTCTTCCAACTTAGCAATAGAGCACTCTGGTGGATGTGGAATTATGCATGAGTAAATATATCGCTTAAAGTCAACCTTACTGGCTGCCCAGTTCTGCATAGGGAAGAGGTAAGATGTCAGCCTCTGAAGCGAAAGTTTCGATCCTACCTCGTGGTACTAGATGAGATAATGGATAGTCTATAGCCACACTGAATAGTTGTAATACAACGAAACAGCTGTCTGCGAATGACACAATTATCTAACTTTTATACACACACACACACACACATATATATATATATATATATATATATATACAACCGTAGCCACAAAAGATTTCTATACCTTATATATATATATATATATATATATATATATATATATATATATATATATATATATATATGTATATAAGGTATAGACATCTTTATATGTATTTACCTTATATATATATATATATATATATATATATATATACGGTATAGAACTCTTTTGTGGCTACAGTTGCTCAATTCGTCATTATCAAAGGTTTGGGGGCCCTTGACAGCAGCGGTGTAAATACAAGAAGTTGCACTAGTTTTCAATTACGATTTCAAGTGAGGTTACAGTACTGCCAAAGCTGCTAAAAGCATAATTTTGAATTGACACTACTACAGCGAGAACTATTCAGTATTGGTTCATTAGGTTTAAGTCCGGAAATATGGATGCCAATAATGAAACTCGAGGGGGACCCAAACCTGTTCCTAATAAAGAAATACCAACAACAGTGACCAACGACCCACGATGAACGGATTGAATACTTTCTAAAGGGTTTAGAATATCAACATCGACCATGTCACGGCATCAAGGCAATAGGAAGAGTTCAAAAGTTTGAAAATGGATCCCGTATAAACAGACTGGAATTCTCCTTGACAGTTCCTGACCAAGCAACTCTCTGCTGACTATCTTGAACACATATGGGCAACCATATACCCGAGGACCAACTCTTCTGCTATCTGCAGCAAATGTGGCATTTATGTTGAATCTTATATATATATATATATATATATATATATATATATATATATATATATATATATATATATAATGCTCTTCCAACACAGGAATACAGCACTCTGGTGGATGGGGAATGTATGCGTAAATGAATATATCGCTTAAATTCGAGTAGAGGTAGGATACCAGCCTCTGTGTGTGAAGCGAAGGTTTCGATCCTACCTTGTGGTACAGGATGGTATAATGGATAGTCTACAGCCACACTGAAGAGTTGTAATACAACGAAACAGCTCTCTGTGGATGACATAATATATATATATATATATATATATATATATATATATATATATATATATATATGTATGAAGTCATAAAATTGACTTTTATTTATTTAGTAGAATTTCTATTGTTTTGGCGTCACGTATCAATGATTTGATAATTGTGATTCATATTTGTCTGAAATTGAAATTATGTATGCTTTCTGTAATACGCCATTTTTCAAGAGAATATGCGACCCAAAGAAAGATGAAAAATTTCTCGTGTGGCTCGCTGGATAAACAAAGATTACTCATGTTCGATCTACAAGCCAAAGAATGGGGATATGAAGTCTTGTAACTCCCTTTATATTCACCTGACATTCCCCTGACTGATGATCCGTCTTTTAAGCATTTTGAACTTTATATTCACAATAAAAAGTTCAATAATACGGACTTCAGGATTTATGTTTTTACTCAATTTGTGACCATTACAGCTAAAAAGAATAATGAAGAATGCATTTTATCTTTAGAGGATCGTTAGGAAAAGTTCACAGCTTCAAATGTCTAATGAGAACATTTACCACATCCATTTTTGTTGATACCATCCTATATCTTACTATCTATAAAAGAAAATGATATTTCAAATGAAACAATCCAATGGTGTATACAGTCATCGAATAACTCATTTAGTATTGAAAAAACATTATATTCGAAACAGCATAACGAGTACATTATCAATAAATTCAGATGGAAGAACCAAAAAATCTATTCTGACAGAAATTACGAAACTGATAAAATTAAAACCTGAATTTTTGTCAACAGAAACGAAATACTGCAAATTGTTAGAAAGAAAAGGGGAAAAAAAGATTGAAACTCGTTTAAAAGTGACTCAAAGCATAGAAAATAAACAGGTCTGGTTAGTTAATCAAGAAAAACCGCTATGGGACAAACGTTTGTTTGCACCATAATGTGTAGGGGTGATCAATTAAAAAAAATAGAAAAAGGTGTGATAAATGAATAAGTTACTTCTTTCGCCTACTGTAGAGCAGCAATCACTAAAAAATGAAAACAACAACAAAAAAAAAAAGGAGAAAAAGCGTGAATAAAACCGGAACCAATTTAACATAATCTTACATCGTAGATTGATCACCCCACTAAAAACCTATTGTTCGAGGAAAATAAAAGAATAAAAAATATTTGGGGGGGGGGATATAATAAACAGTAAATTGGTGCTACCTATACGTGCACCACATGCATAGCCAACCAACCAGCCAGACAGAATCGATCAAAAACTGAAGAAACCTATGTTGATGTAGACTATGCAAATGTTGACAGTTTTTGTTGACAGTTTCTAACCAAATATCGAAAACTTATTACGAGGCAATTATGTTTGTTGTAAGTTAAGAAAACTTGTAATATGTCGAAAATTGATAATCGATGTGCCTTAATTTCCCGACCACTAAAAAATCGAACGAACTTTTAAAAATATATGCGAAGAATAAAACTTATTATAAAGATGGACACATAACTCACTCAATTGACAAACAAAGAATTTAGGGATATAAAAATGCAAAGAAGAAGAAGAATTATTAAAAAGAATGAAATTAAAGAGAAAAAGAAATTCTTAACAAATGGAGTTTAACTTTGTTTGTCCTTTCGTTGTTTATTTTACGTGCTAATTTATCATTACTGCTAAAAAAAATTACGGACATTTTTACAGCGTACACCGTCGTCACTGACGTAACGAAGTTTCAATTACTTGGTTCGGTGTTACCGATTCAGATGTTGCTTAGTAACGTCTCTTGCATTTAGATGTTTTCTATCTAAATCCAGATGTTTTTTGCTGTGTGTAGATGCTAGAAATTGCTATTTAAATCATTTCTAACAAAATAAGAAGCATTTTTATTTGATTCATTTTGATGAAATTAGCAATATTTTTTCAAAGAGGTCAAGTAATGTTTTGATAAATTAAATATTGAAGATCAGAGTCACATTTAATTAATCAATGATATGTAATAAATATCTCCTCTATATATCTATATATATACTAATACAGGTGTTGCTGAGTCTATATCTATCTATCTATATCATTGTGTCATCGACAGACAGCTGTTTCGATGTATTACATCTCTTCAGTGTGGCTACATTACCCCGTCCAGTACCACAAGGCAGGATTGAAACCTTAGCTTCAGGCCCGGAGGGTGATATCCTACCTCTGAGCTACGGAACTGAACGGTCAGTGCAGCTGAATTTAAGTGATGTATTTATTTACAGATAATCTAGATGTGTCTAGGTAATTTAAGATCCCTTTTTACGCAATTTTAGTCGTAAATTTGAAGATAAACTTGGGAAAAAAAATAGCCAAAATATTATGCCTGGGACACGTGACAAGATTGACAGCTACGTCTCGTAACAACTTCGAATGTCAGGGCCAGAATGAATGCATCGCAACACGCATGACATCGAGCCTTGTTGCGAATAAGGCTGCTTAGCCGCAGACTAATCGGATCACCCGTGCTAACCAATGTCCATCTCCGAAAGTGTTCGCAATGGGTACGTGAGCGTCGAAGCTGGATCTTGTATCATGGGGGGAAAAAAGTCGCCTGGTTCGATGTCTCACTTTTCTCCTGAATAAGATATCGTTTCGTTATCCAGGGGAAGCGGTGGTACTAGAATATACTATGGGAAAACAAGAAGTTGGTGGGGGCAGTGTGTTAGTTTGGACAACGTGCTGCCAGGAAACATTGGATCCTATCATTCATATGGAAGGTACTTGGTCGTGTACAATTTACTTAAGAATTATTAAAGACCATGTACATCCCTTCATGGCTTCTGTGATGGCAATGACATCTTTCAACAGGAAAATGGACCCTGTCATACTTCACGAGTTGTGCTGGAATGGTCTCAGGAACTCTAAGACTTCACTTTATTGCCCTGGTGACCAAACTCCAATTGAGCACTTATGGCATGCGTTTGACCAACATGTCCGCTCTGCAAAACCTCTGTCACGTAACTTAGAGGACTTACTGTTAACTTCTTGCCACCTGATCCTTGGAGAAACCATTACAGATCCTTTAGAGTTTGGACAAGTACTGATCTGCAGGCATATTGATGCCCTACACCTAATAGCAATAGTTTTAGATGGGGAGGAGTTGCACCCTAGGGAGCGTGACTAATTTCAAGAGAGGACACAAACTCGCAGGAAAAGGTTGAAATTTCTCTGATTATTTTCAGAATTCTCTGAGCAAGTTTTTGCATAAGATCGTAATAAACGTAATATACTGAAATCTTTTCTTTTTTTTTCTACGGATTTGCAGTATGCATTTCAAACTAAATCATTTGCCAAAAATGTTCAAGAAAGCGGAAGTATCATGACGAATATATCAGATTTGGATTTGTGTCCCTCTAGAGACGCAGAGGTTACTCAGTGCGTAATAAGCTACAAGATTCTAAGCAATGGTGGCATGTGGCCCACACACTTGGAACGCCACGTGAAGATTTTGAATCATTTGGTTGAACATGTGTAGGGATGTGGAGGGAAGGTCCAACTACCAGAGGGGGATGAGCGTGGTGGTAAAAATTTTAAGAACCCCTGCCATATAGGGTAGGTGTTCTTAATGTTTTTGAGTCATCAGCATAGACGTATGGGAATTCTTTGGTTGACTTACCCAGAATTTTACATGGTTTCGCCCAAATTACACCAATTTGCCTAGATTTAAACATTTTTGTCCGAATTTGAGAGGAAGTTACCACTTGCCCCTTGGCCTGTACGTCTATGCATCAGCATATATGAATTAATGGCTTGGCCTCGCGAGCAAAGATTGTTAGGAGGGATTTTCAGCGGCAATAGGACCATAGACGGCGGGGCCTGTGTGCAGAATAACCCTCCAGCCTGAGCAATGGATATTTAGAGGTGAATACTGGCAGAATAGCCGTCCCACGTATAGTTCATAATGATTTTAGTGATTTGTAAGAGTATAAAAAAGACTCAGATATTTTTCCGTTGTTTAATCAATATTTACCGAATTGCACCATTTCTCTGTGATATATGTACATAAATTGAAAGGAACGTAAGGATCCAGTTTTTAAATAGACCTCCCAACTAAAACGTATCCGAAAGCCTTTTTCTCACAACCTTTTAATTCAAATTTAATTTAGGAAAACGTCTGCTTCACTTTTAATCCCTCTACGGAGATTCTCCTCACTTTAATCCCATTAAAGAATCACACATACGCGTATAAAGTAAGAAGATATGAACATGGATGCAAAGTAGTTTCCACTTGGGCATCATAGTTACATTGTAAATAGAATGCCCATTTAAAACCCTTCAAAATAGATTTCCAAAAGCTTTTTGTTTCAAAAGCTCCCTCAGGTCCATTGAGTTGGCATTTGGTTGGGCTACTCCAATGTTTAGGTACTTTTTTATTGCGTGACAGACAAACACAAATACACAAATACCTCTCACTTATATATTCACATACACACAACACACACACACACTCATACACACATACATTACGTTGTTTAGACCAAATGATACATTCACCGTGCAATAGCGGAAAATCATTTCAAATAGAGTTTCAAAATGATATTACGCAATTTATAATCATTCTGTCAGATCATATGTATCCGTTTCTTAATGACACACACACGCACGCATGCACACACACACACACACACACACATATATATATATATGTGTGTGTGTGTGTGTGTGTTATAATTAATAATTGTTCCATCCACAGACAGCTGTTTCGTTGTATTACAACTCTTCAGTGTGGCTATAGAGTATCCTATATCCCATCCAGTACTACGAGGTAGAATCATATATATATATATATATATATATATATATATATATATATATATATATATATATATGTATTCAGCTTCTGAACAGGTGCGTGTCATCCCTCAATTTCTGAATATAATGGTGTCTGTTGATTAGTTAATGTCAGTATCGTGGTATTCGTTTCACTATTAATATCCACGAACGAGGAATAAACAGAAGATTCATGCCTTGATTTTTTCTCCCTCTCCTATCGGAATGCAAATCTGACATAAGTTTGGTTGGTCACTTGATAGAAACCGTTACCTGACCAACGTCTTTCGGCAGCATGATGTGTTGGGGGTGATCCATCAAGAAATTGCAAAAAGGGCTGATTAATGAATAAGTTACTCCTCTTGCCTTTTGTTAGATCAATAAATATTCCGAATTAAAAAAAACAAAAACAAAACAAAAAACAAGCGTGAACGCTACCAGAAACAAACTGAAGGACCAAATATTGCTTAATTTACATTGTAAATTACATCCCCCAAAATATATTCGGCGTGGGGGGGAGCATTTTTTTTTAAAAGGCAATCCTTTTTCATATAGACATAATCAGGAGTAGATATTTACAGCAACAGCTCTCTTGCTTAATTGGCCCATTCATATACAGCCAGCTAAACAGCCAGTCCCACTTGAGTACTGAAGAGACCTATCTTGGCAGTTTTGGTGACAGTCTTGATTGACTGTTCCTAATTAAGTTGGGGAGAGTTTCATCAACAACAAAAAAGAACACCAGGCATTTCTACTTTTTATTCTAATCAAGAAAGAACAGATTAGGAATGTTGGAGAAAATCAACCATTAAATAGACAATCGTGACATAGTGTTTTCTCATTACCAAAAAACACGCGGAACAAATATCCCCACCCGCTTGCAGAACATTGTTACGTAATGCTTTTTATCCAAGATCGACTGTGGAGAAGGAATTCGTTGCCCTAGGTGTCGACAGATAAAACTGTCAACGGAATATTAAGGCGGAGACTGCAACGTTCTCCTGAAGTTCTTCAAAATGCAGTCAATGCATTGAGGAGAATGTTGACTCAATAGATTTTGTGTTTCATCTGAAAGGGAAAAAATAAATAAATGAAAACTTTCTATCTTAAGGACGATATTTGATGTGATGGCAAGTGCAAAGTTAGATGAATGTAGACTCTTGTCAGCCACTTTCAGGGGAGCTTTTGCAACACGCCTGGTATATATAAAAAAATGTATCGTGTTCGTGTGTGCGCATACTAGATATTGAATAAAAAGCTGGGTTGTTGCTGAGTCAAACTCTGCACCTACATCTATTGCGACTGGAGTTGATTACAGTAACCTTTGTATTGTATATACAATAAGTTAAATTTTTAAAAAATATACGTTTTTAGTATAAATGTATTTATTTATCAGAATGAAATAAGCTTTTGTGTATCTGTAAGATGAATTTCGTAGATATATCAGATTTGCCACTTTGGCTTAGTCGGTAAGAGAGCCACCTTCTGATCACTAAACTGTGGTTTCAAATCACAGTGGAAAAATGTTGATTTTATGTAACAGCTTGGCTTAACGTGACGATCAGACAGATAGCGAAGAGTATACTCCCTTGAATTAGATGGAGATTGTTAGAAACCGTCGGCCAAAACTGTTAACATAGGTTTCTCCAGGTTTTATGCCGGTCTGGCTGTCTGTCCGGCTATGCATGTATGAATCACGCGTACAGGCTGCACCAAAGGAGTTGAATGGAATTTAAACATTCACTCTTTATAATGCCTACAAAAACGGAATTTTTGTTTTTGACCCCTGCAAGATAGGTTATTAGTATGGGTTCAATTTGCAATGTAACCTTATACTAAATTAGTTCCTTAGTTTGTGTCCAGCAGCGTTGAGGCTTTTTTTTAAAATTCAGAATTTTCAGAATTCGCTGCCCCACTAAAGTCGAGTTAAGTTACTTACTCATTGATCACTGCTTTCTTCTTACAATTGTTTGATGCCAAAATACGTGAGTTTCCATTGAGTCAATCATCAGACCTGTTTCATACATGGTTATTTTTTTCAACATATTTGAACATTTAGTTCAATTGTAATTTTTTTAAAATCAAAGGCGAGAGAGGTAAGTAATTCATTCGTTGATCATAATATTTTCCAATGCTCGAATTGATCACCCCCAACCTGGCATGCTGCAAAGAGGCGTTGGTCTTGTGACCGTTTCCATTGAGTGATTAACCAGAACTGCAGTTGTTGTTGTCTTTACGGCAGAATAACAAAGTCAAATCCAGCTTCCAATTTGGACTAGGTTTTGACAAAACGAATAAGAAATTGTGTCGTATGAAAATTCGATAGAATAGATATATTTATCTATTGGTATGAAATAAGACCTTGTTTATTTCTAACATAAATTTGGCAGATATGTTAGACTTATCAATTTGGCTCAGTCGGTAAGAGACATGACTTTTGATCAGTTAGTCATGATTTTGAAACACACAATCGGAAATCTTAATTTTCACTCCCCTAAATTTGATGAGGACTTTTCTTGTCGTTCCTCGTCTTGTTACTGGAGGGAAACTAATTCAACTCCTGACTTGGACTGGAGTTTGACAGAATCAACAGGAAAATTAAAGATTCGTCGAGACAGGGGCGAGTAGTGACTCCATGTTCAAAATCTTATTAGAAATCATATTCGTCGTACAGACATCAGCACCAGACAATAACAATCGACTCGATACCATGACCTGTTGTAAACTTTCTTTAAATAATTATAGCCACATTGGGCTACCGTAGATTCTTATAGTTAGCAAATCTCACAAATTGCAATACATGTATTCCTCACTTTTTGAGTGTTCGCTCAACGTTATTTTTTTACTTTTACGGAAAAAAGGCATTCACAGTTTGTTTTGAGGACCCCCCCCTCTCTCTCTCTCTCTCTCTCTCTCTCTCTCTCTCTCTCTCTCTCTCTCTCTCTCTCTCTGCTACACCATAGTCTTCTGTACTTACCATCACCTCAACCTCTGACAACTCAACTTAGCATACCATCATTAGCGGTTTTTTTAGGTCTGGAAATGATGAAAACTGTTTCCTAAATAAATGAATATTAAATGTTTCTTTTCTTTACATTACTTCGGTTTACGAAATATGTTTTTAAAGGGATGCTTTCGGATAGTGGGGGTAACGTGTACTTTATTTGGCCCATGCTTGGTGGTAACCTTTGACATAAAGGGACCATTCATTAAAGATCTCTTCAGCCAACATCACCAACCCAGTAATTAGGAAAGCAGCTGTCTAACTACAACCACCGGAATCTCTCAGTCTTTGATTCTAACAACAGCTGTAGTCAAAACAACGTTTGTTAGAGTGAGCAGATGGCAGCAGCAGCAGCAGCAGCAGTAGTAGTAGTAGTAATAGTAGTGATAATAGTTCCAGTTCAAGAGATAATCACCATCCCGCTTCCTTTGAACATGTCACGGTCACAAATTTGACAAAGTTAACACAAATTGTTTCAAGTTAAAAACAAGCATACATCGTATAGATTCTATGTTCCCTTCACAACTCTTGTAAAGTCCGGATGAACTCCGGGAATAACAGGAATGTATTGGGTTGGCTCTAGCCTCTGGGCAGTATTTGATTCTTGGGAGAAGGAGAAAGTACTTGATGCCTCTGTTTTTTGTTTTCGTTTTCTTTGGCTTTAGCAGTCAGTCGTTTCGCATCTAAAATTCACGACACCCTACCAAATTTCAAGAGGAGTGGTTATCATTGATAATCACTAAATTAAGCTCTCCACAAGATTCGATCAAATTCGTATCCCTTTTACCTAGGGAACTTACAGTATCCCTTGAGCTACGAGGGTCTTATCTCTAGCAGGAAATCAAAATTATTTATTTAAACGTTGCCTGTGTTCCGATCACTTGACACCATATATCTCAATGTTATTTTTTAGAAGGTAAAATTCTCTGTGTATAGCAGGTTAGCATAGCAAACCTTTTCTACTGAGTTTGGTCCTCAGTGGACGCTCTTGTTTTTCACCTTGTGCCAGACTAAGCAAATTCAACCTACTCATCCATCCAATAGCGAACATTCTTTTGAAAATTCTTCTCTTCAGAAAAAAAATGAGTTAAGGGTAGCGAAGGTTGTGTTTGTGGTTTGACTTTCTCGGTCTGAGGTGATCTTTCCTCAAATATACCCAGCAGACGGACGAACACATTGAAAAAAAGCTGGCAAGTATTTCATTTTAAACTATTTTTTGAAACAAAAATGTGTAATTTTGAGAGAACATGTCACCATGTTTGTTGTAAATGTTGTGTTAGTTTTCGTGTTTTAAAACAATGGAGGCTGTGTATAATCTTATTTTGATTTAGTTTAGTGTAGTTAGTCCGTCGTTGGACATACACCTTCCCCAAGATTTTCCACACTTCTCTATCATGGGCGTCGCAGAGCCAGTATTTTTTGAATCTGTCTAGTTCATCTCTCCATCTTGTGTTCGTTCTGTCGGCCTCGGTTTCTCATGAGATCTCTGTGGATCTATGTTTTGAGCCGTGATGTCCATCGTTTGTCTTTC
This sequence comes from Thysanoteuthis rhombus, assembly GCA_963457665.1. Taxonomy (NCBI): domain Eukaryota; kingdom Metazoa; phylum Mollusca; class Cephalopoda; order Oegopsida; family Thysanoteuthidae; genus Thysanoteuthis; species Thysanoteuthis major. The sequence continues at coordinate 38,878,172 of OY735233.1, read as the reverse complement.
ATTCTGGCAACATAGCTTGCCCATTGCCATTTGAGTTTTTTTCAATAGTTTCTATGATTGAAAAAGATTTAAAAAATAAAATAAATAAAATGAAAACAAAATAAATACGTGATGGAAACCCTCAAGACTTCATGTGATAACAGATTGAGGTGATTTGATACTTGAAAAAAAACTTGAAATTAGGATTCTTGAATTAGTAAAAACATATTACCAAATAGAATAGCTCGAGGCTCCTTAATTCCAATCCTTACATGAATAACCTCGTCATTTCTGACGAGTAGATTTTAGTAAAGGTGATAATCAGCAAAATTCGCTAACCTCAAAAGCCAATTCGTTCATGAAATGAGAGGGCAGTATAATACAATAGTAAGAGAGTGAGTGGGTGGGTCCTCTGAAATTGCCGGGTCCGTAACATACGCTACTTATGTTTCATAGTTAATCCGGAACTGAGACAGGTGATAGAAATATGCCTCTTGAGACTAAGATACTTAGGTTTCGATGACTCGCTTATGTCTTGAGGACGCTCAGGATTCATGTGGCACAGAGGTCAACAGCTTCTGTCACCAGGTGGTTCTGAGCAACGGGACACAGCAGCGATTCCATCGACGATGAGGGTTTACTGATTTGGGATGGCGAACCTTCGGCAGAGCAAGCTCAACTTTCAAGAACCAGATGATCCCAATAATCCTAAAAAGAGGAGTATACAACCAATGCATTCTCCTGATACTCACTTATGGAGCTGAAACATGGAACCTAACCAAGAGACTGGCCTGCAAAGTGAGAAGCATGCAACGTGCGCATGAGAGAATCATGCTCAACCTTACATGGAGAGATCACAAGACTGCACAGTATATAAGGAAGAAAACAGGTGTTCATGACACCATAGAAACTATTAAAAAACTCAAATGGCAATGGGCAGGCCATGTTGCAAGAATGAAAGACAACTGATGGACATCACGTCTCACAACATAGATCCCCAGAGATTGCATAAGAAACCGAGGCCGACAGAACACAAGATGGAGAGATGAACTGAACCGATTCAGGAAATACTGGCTCCGCGATGCCCATGATAGGGAATTGTGGAAAATCCTGGGGAAGGTCTATGTCCAACGACGGACGTTAAAAGACTGATGATGATGGTATGGCTCTGCGTAAGCAATGACCAGCCACCTTGTGCTTGCTCAGGACATTTCCTGTGGTCAAGTCAAGCTTGCTCTGATGCAAGGGTTCTCAAACTTTTCGGTCTCACCGCTCATTTTCACAAGGAAAATCATTTATACCGCCCACCTGTATAGTAAATATTTTAAAAGGATACCAACATCTTTTTTTATTTAAGAAAAAACAACAAAAATGAACAACCTTTAATGAAAGTGATGTAGTGACATTTGGCACAGACATGCAATTCTTAAAAGACCATCAATGCAATCCCTATGTCTGGTGAGTCGCAGCAAATGAAAACATTTTGGGTTTACATAATGTGCGACATAACAGTGCTGCTTGGTAAATTGATAACAGAAAATTCTGCTGCTGACTCATTTTTAATTTGAATTACTGACTTTAATACTCAATCCTATACAGCCCACCAAAATTTCAAAATGTCCACTGCGCACAGCTGCTCACCGCCCACCCAAGAGTTTAAATCGCCCAGGTGGAGAAACTGCCGAAATATCTTTAGGTGCGGGGGCGAGTCATGTTTTGGCATACGAGGACCTCACCCTAAACCCATATCAACTTGCCTCTGAGGGTAGGCGAGTAAAAGAAAAACTGGAGATACTTGTTGAAGGAATGTTGCCTCAAGATTGATCCCAACAGGGAAGGGATAGATGCACAAGCTGAAGACGACCAGCATGCAGAGTACGTGGTCTTGTATGATACAGTCGACCCAACGAGGAATTATCACATCTATAACTAGGAGGCACACAGAGAGCGTGTACCTTTGTCAACCCCATTTATTAGAAACCGTAAAAACCATACAGTCCCCAAAACTGTTGACATAAGTTCGTTCAGTTCCTAAGTTTGTCAATCGGGCTGTCTGTCTGCCTTGCTGGCTATGTATGTATCTCGCGCACGGACCACACCAATGGAGCTGGCGGATTGAATGTTTAACATTTCATCATCATCATCATCATCATCATCATCATCATCATCATCATCACCACCAGTCTTTTAACGTCTGTCGTTAGACATAGACCTTCCCCAGGATTTGGCACAATTCTCTATCACGGGCATCGCGGAGCCAGTATTTCTTGAATTTGTCTAGTTCATCTCTCCATCTTGTGGTCTGTCGGCCTCGGTATCGCATGCGATCTCTTGGGATCCATGTTGTGAGACGTGATGTCAATCGGTTGTCTTTCAGTCTTGCAACATGGCCTGCCCATTGCCATTTGAGTTTTTTAATTGTTTCTATGATGTCTCGGACTCCCGTTTTCTTCCTTATGTACAGTGCTGTCTTGTGATCTCTCCATGTAAGGTTAAGCATGATTCTCCCATGCGCACGTTGCATGCTTCTCAGTTTTTGGGTCTGTCACTTGGTTCGGTCCCTTCAATCCCCAGCCCCACCCTAAATAGGTTTTCCAGTGAGGGTTGAGGATAAGTTTGCAAGCTCTTGCTTAATTGATCCCTTGTCCACTCGTTTTTTGAAAATTCAGACCTTTTTTTAGTGATCACTTGCCAACAAAGGGCAAGAGAAATCAACTACCCGTTGATCACCTTTTTTTCGAATTTTTAATCGATCTCTCCCAAAATAGCATGCTGCCAAAAGACGTTGGTCACACGACAGTTTCTATTGAGTGACTAACCAGACCTGTTTTATCATTGTTACCAATCATTTCGAAGACAATTTTAAAGTCATCATTATCATCGGTCCTTTAGCGTCTGTCGTTGGACATAGACCTTCCCCGAAATTCGCCAGACCTCTCTATCATTGCAGATCCAGTACTTCCCGAACTTGTCTAGTTCGTCACGCTATCTCATTTTTTGATGACCACAGTTTCGCATATGATCTCTTGGGATCTGCGTTATGAGTTGCGATGTTCTACAGTTGTCTGAAATTGTTTCAACATGGCCTACCCACTGTCACTTCAGTTTTCTGATGGATTTTATGATATCTCCGACTCCTCTCTTTCCATAATATACTTTGTTGTGTTGTGATCTCTTCACTGGATCTTTTGCATGCTTCTCTCTTGTGCGCATTGATTGGTTCTCAATTTGGGGAACAATCTTTTGGTTAGGTTCAACCCTTAAATATAAGCATTAATTATATTTGAGTTTTATAATGTTCTTTCCAATGGTGCAAAAAATGAAAATTCTCCATTAGTCCTTCTCTCTTGATTCATTTGATTCTACATGTTCTATGCTCCTTGAGATAAAAAAAACGATACTTTTATCATGTTCTGAGGATGCCCATTAAAAGAGACCCCAAAGGGTATGAGATAGGGAGACATGCGCAAGACCACCTGGTAGAAGTCAATGCTGAAGGACTTGAGTGGTGGATCTCTCGTGGGATGAAACACAGCCAGGGTACAAAGACTTCAATGGTATGATTGCAGCCTTAAATCCCAGCCGGGACGAAGAGGCTTTAATATATATATATACATATATATATATATATATATATATATATATATATATATATATATATATATATATATATATATATATATATATATATATATATATATATATATATATATGTAGTCAGGTTATTTTTCTGTTTATTTATATTTACTAAATTCTCTGTTTATACATGGATACCTCTAAATAAATATCGACTACAAGTATTGGATTGTGTTTTATATATATATATATATATATATACATATATATATATATATATATATATATATATATATATATATATATATGTGTGTGTATATATATATATATATATATATATATGTGTATATATATATATATATATATATATATATATATATATATACTAAATGAAGCTTTTTTTGGCCACCCACTAACTTTGGATAGTGAACGAACTTTTTTTGGCCACCCACTAATTTTGGTCTCGGCAATTATCGGTTGTAGATATGCGGGGGTGGCTGACTCTTGAACGCACGGCCTCGATTGACTTTTTTTTTACTTTTTTTTTTTAACCCAAATGCCACACGCCATATTTTTCTCACCTACCCACTTCCGCTCCCCCTCCCCTAAATCTGGCCTAATCTATATTTGGTTTGCAGTTAGAAAAAGTGGCGGCGGGAAGTATGCTGAGAGACAGAGACAGAGACAGAGAGAAAGAGAAATGGCTGTGCAAATTTTAACATCATCATTAGCGCTATTTTCAAAAGCTTCTTCTCATTTTTTTTGGTTTCATCTAGGTTTTCAGCTAATATGTAAATATCGTCAATATATCTGACATGTATCAGGAAGTGGGCGACTAAGAGACGGAGAGAGAGAAAGTGTGAGATGCACAGAGTGAGAGTGAGAGACAGAGATGACTGTACAAACTTCAACATCATTGAAGTTTGCGTATGTTTCCACGCAAGAGAAACGTGACAAGACTCATAAGTGGTACATGAAGGGAGGTGTATATGGCTGCATTCGGCTCATGTTACTTTAATCGTAGTAAAATAATGTGCAGTGGTAATCCTTGGTTTTACGGATGTAAAATAGGATTGTTGATCACAATATACAAAGGCTGCTAAAACGATTCCGGGAAGTGCACCATTCAACATATTGATCAGATGTTACCACAATAAATTTAAAGCCCTTAATTAGTTCTTTATCAGATGCCACGAATGTTGAAAATGTTTGTATGCGCCTCAAAATTTCGACATTTTAGCAAATCGGGTGCGCTGTTTCTGTCTCACCTTAAACGAATCTACAGTGCACGATATTCAGATAAAAAAACAACAATAAATGATTGCTTTTAACTTCATTGTTGTCTGATATCTGATCAATGAAGGAAGATGGCGGTACCTCAACAATGGCAGCTAATCGTATCTGCTGAAATGTAATCTCTCTCGCAAAATATCTACATTACATTTTAATGCGCCCATTCCAAAGGATTATCCAGAAAAAATATAATCATCTTAGTAAATTGAATAATTGACCCTTCATGTTTCATTCATCCTTCAATTACCCCTCTAGTTTCACCCCCTCGCCCCGATTCCACCCCAATCAATATTTTCATTCGCCCTAGGGTGAATCATTCACCAGTTTCAAAAAACACACCTTTGAACCGTACCTACTTGGATCTGTGTCAATGAACTCTACTGTGTAAACAAACATATTTGGCTAGTTAAAGAAATCACAGTCCGCTTGGATTATGTCATGGTTTGCTCGTCTGACTCAAACGCAGAGGGTCCCAGGTTTGATTTGTGTTACTATCTCTCAGTGAGGAAATCTCATCATTAGGACAGAATTCCCTGTGCACTCTACAGCTAATTGTGTACAATCTAAGCTGCGTGACGAGGATGGAGATATTCCACCGGTGAACTTGCATCCTGCCGAGTGAACAGTCATAGAAGACTTGTAAGAATGAACTCCTGAAATTTGCAAAGTCCACTAAGCAGGCGTATGCAAAAGAAACCAGGGCTTCGTCAGCAGCCGTTTATATTCCAATGGAGTCGTCTCAAAAGAGACGGACGCTTATTAGTATTATAAAACGTCACATATTTGAATCACCCGGTGAGGATCTAAGTAACTATGGTCTGCCATACTACCTTGATGAATATTGTTCCACTGAGAGGCAGTTCGGTACAGATGCTTGTGCGTCTCCATTAAAACTAGTTTTCATCATCTGTGGATACACATCTTTCGGAAACACGTTCTGAAGCCTCACAAAAACAAAATTTTGAAATTCAAAGAAACTTCTCCAAAACTAGTGAAATATTTCCAATAGAATCGTATCGTCACCTCCTACCATTTCTTATTCGCCTTTAGCTTCAAGACTTGCTTTTCTGCGAGGTCGAATTGTTAGAAAGCATCATTCTGAAAGCAGGGGTCAAAAACATCGTGGAACTGAGTAACAGAAAAGTCGTTCGTAAGTGACACAATAGTGAACTGGAATTACGATTCAAGTAACCAGATGTTCTTTCTTACTTTATTCGGCTAAAGAACACAAATAACAATCAACCTATCAGGATTACGCCGATTCAATATAGGCGACAAACAAAACAGCACATATAACAACAAAATGACAGGATCACTCCCGGGAACTTAAGAAGCTATAGACTAAGAGAGTTTGAGAATAGAAGATTGAAAGAAAAGTTGATGGTGTCCAGACCCGAGCTCAGTTGCAGTCTGGACACCATCAACTTTTCTTTCACGTTATGTAGATATTTTATATCCACTGAAGAAGATGCTGGAGATTTGAGGTAACTTGCTGAAAATTCCCACTGACTACCGGAATGCATAAGCTGTGAAGGTAAAAAAAAATAGATGATTATCATTGAGGTATAAAGAGCCGATGACGAAGTCCCGGTTTTCATTGCATGTGACGGCTCAGTGATCCTTGCAAGTCTCAAATCTGGTCGAGATCAGGCCTTTAACAGAATGCAAGCCCACCGAAGTGATACCTCCACCCAACCACGCAGCTAAGGGTGAATTCGATTAGCTGCTGAGAGGACACGAAAATTTATCCGTCTGGACCCCTCTGCGACTGTGAGGTAGACGTGCTAACCATTACACTATTCGAGCGGACCAATGTTGTTAAAGTGATTTTAATGCATCTACCGAAAGGGAATTGATAGATGTGGGCTCCTGTCTATCTGCCATGTAGAATAAACTCCTCTCCGAATGTTTCCCCGATGAGGATATACTAGATTGTTTTAGATCCAGGGTGAGCAAGTACATCACTCAATGTTGGTCTTTTTCAAGTCTCTCCTTGCTCTTCATTTAAGGGATTTCAACTCTCATGTCATTCTAGCTTTTTTATTGCTTTTTGGGTTTTCATCTCGAACTTGTCACGTTTTAGTGTTGCTAATTCCTATAAGTCATTTGAACTCTCTTATTCCTTTTTGGTCTTTTTAGTTTTCATTTTGAACAAGCCATGTTTTTAGTTTTCCAAACTCTTACAATTTTAACATCAACAAACTATCTCAACACATATTTACTGATCTTTATTCCGAGGCGAAAATAACTCCTTTTTTTATAAGCCCTTTGATGTGAAGAGTGGTTGAAAGGCTTGGCAGAGGTATTCACTCTCTGAGTGCTTTCTAGTTGTTTAAGTGTTGATAAAGAAAAGTGAAATCGTGAATCAGTATTTCAATTAAGTGTGCATGTATGTGTTTATGTGTTTGAGTATATGCGTGTATGTGTGTATATGTATGCGTGTTTGCATGTATGTGCGTGTGTGTGCCTGTGTTTGGGTGTGTATATGTGAGACTTTGCACCACATACTGAACTAATTGCCTTTATTGTAGATTTGATAATTCAATTTATCTATTTGCATATATATATATATATATATATATATATATATATATATATATATATATATATATATATATATATATCTAATCTTGGTGGGTTGTTTGGCAGAAGTACACCTTTAAGGTAAGACTACTAACAGTGCATGTGTTTTCAATGAATGGTTATTTAAATGAGAACATTTTCTTCACTGTCTGCGTGTTTCTGTACATGTGTGTGGGCATGTACGTGTGTGTGTGCACAAGCTTACACGTGTGTGTGTGTGGAGATAGAGATATAGCGAGATACAAAAGGTTGTGGGGGTGGAATGTTGGGGTCCGGCTGATAAGTTAAATTGCCCGGAAAAAATTCAAGATAAACACTTTAATTCGGAACCGCGATAAAATTCTTTGGCCCCTTAGCAAAAATTATAAATAAACTTCGAAGAATTTTTGGCGGAGCAGATTCAAGGGTGTCTCTGCGATGGGAACGACTTTTGGAAAGAAGGAAGGAGGGGGTGGGGGCTAACAGGTGAATTGGAAAATGAAACGTGCTGAAACCTTGTGGAGATGCTGAGTAAACTCACATTGTAACAGCACCCGGCGCTCGTTGTAACGGCACTCGTAGTAACGGTGCAAGTCAATAACATGCGTTCTAACGAAACGTTTGTTTTTAGCTGTAATGTTAGTCGGTCGCAATTTTTTTTAAGAACGACAGGGATTTCTAGTCAATACCAGATTCGAATAGGTTAAGGAATTAAGTGACCCATTCCCAACAAAGAAAAAAAACTATCTTATCTTAATAAGGGAAGGATAATGAGAGAGAATGCGTTGTTAAAGATAGAGAGATACGATACAAAGAGTGGGCAAAGAAAGAAGTGTATTTTTTCCTTTTTTACCTGACATAATTCCTTTTTTAGAAAATCAATTCTCGAGTAAAGAAGTAAGAAGAAACAAACAAACATAAAAAAAGAAATAAAACAGACTATACAGTGTTCATAACTAATTTATACACCTCATATACGTATTTATAAGTTCTTCGTTTTCCGATGAATTATGTTGCATTTCAGACGATATTTTTCCTTCTATTCTTGATGCAATGATTATTCATTCTGTTTTTGAACGTTTTAACGGAGATTGACCTGGAAAATAAACTGGAAACAAATAGATTTATCACAAACAAATGTTGACAAATGCAATCAAAAAATGTGTAAACAACGTCGGAGGTTTTGAACAGAGTCTGTTCTTTTTTTGTGTGTGTTATATTATCACAAGACTATCGTTAGAGATAGTATCTTTCTCTGAAAAATTGAAAAATGAATAATTTGCTCGTCGTATCTTTTTAATTTACATACATTTACTGCTTATCCTATTGTCACAGAAAACTGGATGAAAATCAAGGCCCATTCTTCCACGAAATGATTTGGAGATGTTGTATTGACAAATAGATTGACAAACAGACAGACAAACACATTGATGCTTATACCTCTTCCAACGTAGTTGGCAGAGGTGAAAGAAGAATCCTGAAATGATTCAGTTCATGGCAGCTGAATTCCAATTCTGCACCTTTCGTGCTAATGTCCTTCGGTAAGTCTTGAACCCAATAAACCCTGCGTTTTGATAGACACGCAACACAATCTTCTGAAATTGTTTTTATGGCAAAACACAGCTTGACTAAGCAGTTGTCTATAATACAAAGCGCTCAAAAAATCTAAAATAAATGGCAATATTTTCTTAAGTGGAATTCTGTCAGATTTGTACTCTGATTTTTTTAAGAATATCATTAAGATCTATGAACCATCTGTTTTTACTTATGGTATAATCTTTTTCGCAATTATTTATGCGTAACATGCCTAGATAAATTCATAGACACAGAATATACTAACGCATACACACACACACACACATATATATATCATCATTTTGGATACCCTGCTGGAAAAAGGGCTTATCCCAAATCCTCCCATGATGGTAGTGGCCGTGCTAAAGTCTAGCGTGTCTTACCAGCTAACCCTTCTATATTGACATAATGCTGCTCAAGCTGCTGATAACACCAACAAAGCATTTGGAGTGAAAACTAGTACAATGTAAACTGTCCGGCATTGGTTTAGGTTTAGGGCTAAAAACATCGATACTAATAACAAACCTCGATGGAGGTCCAAACCTTATTTTGATGAAGACATATTGACCTTGTGGCCAACAGCTCACTTTCAAACACTTTCTGGAGACTATACCACCTCATCAGGCAATAGGAGAGGTTAAAAAGCAGTAAGAATGGGCTTGCAATACCCACAATATCTACCTGACATCCCCCCCCCACAGATTATCATAGATCAAAGCATATTAAATTCAAAATAGTCAACAATTTGTGGAAATGCCGGTGGTCGATAGGTTAGCAGTGCCGGAAACAGATTGGGAGAGCTGTGTTCATAATCTGGCCGCAACTGAGACTGAGACTGGCACTTATGCTCCAGGGAGAGGCATGAATCCGACTTCATCTACAGATATGAGCAACACAGCGTATGGTAAGTGAGTGACGCCAATTTGGGTGCTTGTCATCTCTCATTCTCGGAGAACTTCGAGACGAGAAGAAACTTGTAATACGTGAAGCTCAGGTGGGCACAGCTGTAGTCGTGGCCACCGTAAGGACACTTAACATAGTTTTGGGACGGGCAATTAACGTTCAAGTTGTTTTTCGGACGAAAGAACTCCTTTTTGAAGTGTTGAAAGGACATTCCGGTCGATCCATTCTACGACCTTCTTCAGGCATACTATCCGAACGTGATGGCCGTACCCAGATCCTACTTTATAAGCGTTGCCGCCATTGGAGTACAATTTCGGTTTACCACCGTCACGTTAGCAGAGTACACCCAAAGAAGGCTGTAGAATGTACGGTCCGAAACGTCGTGCTGACAAAAACAGCAAGAAGTTCAACTGTCTGTAAAACTCTTTGAATTTCTGACTTAAACCTTACATTCAAGAAATAACCTTTCATACAACAAACTGGGACTCTTACACAATCATCCGTGACAAAGGACAGAGTGATGCAGTGTGGGTTAAGGTTAAAACTGTACGACACACAAATGATGTGAAAAACCAGTGAGGTCTGGGTAGGGGTTGTTCAAACGCACCCTGAGCCAGTCTGCCGATATCCATTCAATCTCCTTAATTCAGAATTCATCTCGAATCGGGATGCTGCACACCCACAGCCGCCCCCAGCCCCCCTTACTTATCCGGTCTTTTTTTTTTTTTTTTTGCCTGTTTCCTATCGGTGCCCCAATTTCCTAGTTGGTGACACTCATTAATATCGTGATCGGTGGGAAATCTCCATTCTTTTCAGATCGTCTCTGATCACCGTAGCCTTGCCCTCTTCGTATGATTTGCCACACCAAAACGGCTTATATCGTTCATGAAAATGAAATCGGTCACGTGCCTGAAAGTGGTCACGTGTCCAAATCTGTCACGTGCTATATCGATGTCAAGGATTCTTAGAAGCCTCATCAGCTGCTCTTGAAAAAAAAATACTGTTAAACATACCAAAGCATGTATTGTCTTGCAATCACAGCCAATAATTGGACAACTGTAGCGTCAAAATTCGAAGTCATTTACAAAAAAAAAACAACAAAAAAAAACTCTGTCAAAAAAATAAAAATATGGTCAAATAAAATCACTGGCGTTTTCCACTGGAGTCAGATTATGTAGAATGTAGCTGTAATTAATAAGCTATAACCGTCAAACAAGGCTCCCTAAAGATAAAAAAAAGCTTTTTGAAAAAAAAAAAATAAAAGAAACAACTAAAGAAACAACGTGGGGTCTAGTGGAGTACTGATGCCAATTTTCAAGTCTGTAGCCTAAAACTGTATGGCCAGGGGCGCTGGAAGAGACAAACACGCGCAAATATGAAAATGGATGAACCCTTTGCTACCTTTGGTGGGTACGGTTGTTCAGCTATTTTTTTTTTTTTTTTTCAATTCCATCCTTTATGCATGGATATATGAATTATAAATGTCGTTATATTTTATAGAAACTCATTTGAAATGATCTCCCTTTGTTGTGCGGTTTATATTTCACTCAATTTATACAACGTAAATAGAATAAACAATTTTTAAAAAATGGGTCTGTCGCTGGAATCTGCCATCGCTAGGGTAGCTGCTTCAACGTAGCGCTGCTCTTAACATTGAGCTGAACAGGACCAGTAACGCTAAAGCCAAATTTGAGCTCAATGGTAAGAGCGTCGCTACGTTGAAGCGGCTACCCTATCAGTGATTAGTTCGATTCCTACGGCAGTCCTATTGACTTTAATTGTTTATTCTATCTACGTTGTCTGAATCAAGTGATGTATTAATTATGTAACGATGGGAGATCATTTCGAATAAATTTCTGTATAAGATAACGCAATTTATAATCTATTCTGTAGCATGACTTAGCCCTTCCCTCTTCATTCCGGTTTTCAATCAATTGTTTGTCTCCCAACCCAGCCCGACATACTCTTTACCCTTTGCAGAAAGGAGGAGAGATGGATACATGCTTTTACTAAGAGCATTATTATGATGTGAACATGATACTGTCTCAGCTGGAGCTCGAACTTGGCTTGCCGATTTCATTGCCACTGCCGTTAAACGTTCGGTCACTGCACCTCTTATGTAGCAACATACAAATATACTGGATGACCTCAGTGATATTTCTGTCGATGAATAAAAAGGATAGCTTCACCTTGAGTATCTTCGCTGACAGTTCTTGTTACGCCATATTACATCTTGTTAGAAATCAGCACGCTATTCAAATAGTTCCGTGGGAGAAAATAAGTCTTTTATCTTCTCTCCGTGTCTGTGAGTCATGGATGAACGCAGAGAATAACTGGCCCTTAAACTCTAATGAATTTCAAAGAGAGTTGAAAGAAAGAAAATATCCGGTAATTCTACACGTTCTACTCCAAGGAAGAAATATGAAAGTAAAGTAAAGACAATTACATAAAGATACGGGGAAGGAATATATACTTCAATGGTTAATTTTTTTTTTTATTAAAAAAAAAAAAAGTATCAGGGAAAAGAACGGACTCTGTTTAAAACCAACGACGCTGTTTGCATAATTTCTGAGAGCGTTAGTTGACGCTTGTTTCTATACTAAAACTGATTGTTTTCTATTGACAAAAAAAAAAAAAAATATTAATAATCCAAAGCTGTTAAAATACTTACAACATGAGGTTAAAAATGCCTCAGGTTCTTGAATTACTAACGCATTCTTACGACATATTTTTTTTAATTCTGAGACGAAGTGTGAAGAAAAAGATCCCCTTTTATTGCTCGCTCTTTCTTCACTTTCTGTCTAATGAACACATTCAACATTTTTTTTACTTCGGTCTGAAATCTATCAATCAATCAGTCTATCTATCTACCAATCTATCTAAGACAAATTCTGTCCATCTATCCGCCAGAGAATTATGCAATCATAATTCTTCTTTTTATATGAACTGCTACGAAAAATGAGCTGACGACCCATTATTTCTGTGCGATAGTTTTTAGGTGAAATCGTGCAAACAAGACTGTTTCGTTTGTTTTACATTACTAAGGGCACGAACTCTGTTGGAATATTAAAAAGATTTCTTTTTTTTAATGAATAACAATTCTCGTTTATTCCTGCATGGTCTCAGCGAAAAAAGTAAAAACATGCTTGAATCAGACAAGTAACACAAACAGGTCTGGTTAATCATTCAATTGAAACCGTCACGTGACCAACGTATTTTGATAGCATGTCGTGTAGGGGGTGATTAATCAAAAAATTAGAAAAAAAGGGTGATCAATGAATAAGTTACTTGACTAGCCTTAACAAAAAAGCCTGAAGTGTCAAAAAACAAGCATGAATGCTGTCGAGCATAAACTAAGGGGCCAATTTAGCTTAAATTGATATTGTAAATTGAATCCACGTATTAGAAACCTATTTAGGGGGATTTGAAAAAAAATTTTTTTATCTAAACATAATGAGTAAATATTGACATTTTCAGCCCTCTGGCGCCATTGAGGCAACCTGTACGAGCGATACAAAACCAGCCAGCCAGACCCATATGAAAACTTAAGAAACCTATGTTTATAGTTTTGGTGACAGTTTTGGTTGCCTGTTTTAAACAAATGCAGTGAGACATAAAATGCTTTAGCAAAAAAGCATGGAACATTGTTTGCGAACCGAATTGTTCGAGATCTGCCCGGAGAACTGGGGAGCAGGCACAACAATTCCACAGAAACATAAATAAACTACAAAGCACCCCGAGAGCGCATACCTCTGCCAACACCATTGTCATTAAAAAATGAATGTAAATCAATTCATATACAGCCAAGGTGCAGGGAAAGTAACTGTACAAAATTCATGGATCAGCTCCAACATTTAATCACCTCTTCCCCAGTCAGCTCTCCTGCAGAAAGGCATAAAAAATAACTGAGAAATTCTGCAGCTATCGCGTGGACAAACATTGATCCTGTAACATTTCAGCCGATACACTCAACGGCTTTCTTCAGGTGTTTTATCTCTAAACAGGAGCGACGTTCTTTTCGTTAGTGCCGATTGAAAAATGGTAGCAAACACTTTTATTTGTTTGCACCAACGTTGGTAACGAAGGATGTTTATAAATCCTTTCTCTCTTCGAAAAAGGTTTTCATACTATGTCAGTGTTGAGCAACGAAAGCCACAACGAGTTAAAATCCATATTGGTCTGATTGATATAATGAGAAATGTGCTAAAAACATCTACAACCTACAAGCAATACTGTTTATATATAAAAGAAATTGATAGTGTTTACTATCTTTACTTTGCCCAACCGGAAAAAGAGGTTCCTCTTCACATATGGATGGTACAGCTGAAGAATGCTGAAGAAAAGATCATCGTGACGTCAGAACAACGAAAAATAGCAAGAACGCTTTCGATTGTCCAAGAAACCCTTTGAATTTCGTTAGTAATTAGGGAAATTATCTTTATCTGTATTGTTCTGATCGCAGCGTTTCGACCAATGAAATGTTGGGCAAGATTGTCTGGTGCAGCCCTTCCTTCTTCATTTTGGTTTGCAATCAATTGTTCGCCTCCAAACCCAGCCCGACCTACTATTTACCCATTACAGAAAGGAGAAGAGATGGATACATGCTTTTCCCAAGAGCATTAGTACAAAGTGAATGTGGCCACTGATGAGCTTCAAGTGCTCTTTTTTAAAAATTGGATTTATAGATTATAGTTGAATATAAATGAGTACGTAACAGACATCGTAGAAATCGTTATTATAGGCAGCGGAGCTGTGCATCGTTTGATGAGATCCTTCTCTTGCTCCTGAGGATCGTCGTTTTTAATTTTCCAGACATTCGCAGATTTGGAATTGTAATCAGATTCGGGTTACTTATCAAAAGGTGTGAGTCTTGGTGTAGGCAAAAAAATAGGATCAGGAATATCTAAATATTCGTCAACAGGAGAAGATGAGGAAGAAAGTTGTCTGATTGTGTTCCCTTGTGGGTATATTGTTTCTACTAAGAACCATTTTAGTTTTATATGAGAACAAACTTAGCGTAGTGTAGTACAAGGCCACAAGATCAAGGTACCCTGTGAGGATAGACATCAAAACTTCACAGCTGAGGCACAGCAATCATTCCCACAGGTTCTTGGTACTTTAAGCGAGGGAGTTGAACATAGCATACAAACATCCCCAAATTCATACAAAGGTTCCAGAAAGTATAACTATACATCGTAATTATAGATATTGATTGCAACAATGAAGTTAAGAACCATTAATTCGTTCTTTATCAGAATATTGTGTACTACGATTTCGTGTAGATACGACGAAAACAGTTGCATTCTACTTGCCAAAATGGTGTTGTAATTTCTTTTTGAGGCACATCCAGAGATTTTTGGCAGTCTGGGTGTCTGATAAACAACAAATTAATGGATTTTAATTTCATTACTGTGTTAATATCTTTACGCTGTAAAGTTATACTTTTAGAGCCTTTGTATACTGTGTTTAACTACCATATTTTACACCCGTAGGGATTACCACTACCTCCGATTCGCGGCGCTTAAAATAACATGAACTATATACTCATAAATATGATGGTTCGTTAGATATTTCCCGAATATCTTTAGCTGACTTCAAAGATGACTTTTAAATCTCAACCATTTGTCAAGGGGCAGAAATGTTTTTTTTTAAAAGCCAACTTCTTTTATTTAGATTCTATAATTGCAACTGAAGCAGATTTTCACCACTTGTTCTTCATTTGGCATCGCTTGATGTTCTTTTATTTGAGATATATCCGGCCAAGTGCAAACAATGGAACCAATATGTGAACTAGAATCAAAGACTTCACCAAAATAGATAATGGTTGTTATAAACGTTGTTATTTTCAGATTCTCTTTATATCCTTGTTGCAAGTATTAAAGTTCAGTGGTTCTTGTTGATTCTCTGGTAGATATCAACTAAGCTCAGCTTCATACGAAGGAACAGAGAGACTATGTTGCTCTAGATTTATGTTAAAAATTACAGAATTTACTGTCATGTAACACGCACTGGCGTGCTATTTTATAACCTTGGGAAAAAACTAAAAACCTTTCAAGGATTTGAACAAAATAATACCAGAGCAGGGGTGCACTGCCATTTTCCTCTCGTTTATCACTGATAGCGTTTCAAAGGTAAATTTGAGTAAGTAACCGGACCTATTTCATGCATAGTTTTTTTTAATAAATATTTTAACATTATTTTGATTTGTAACTATAATTTAATCATTTATAATCATATGTTTAACTCACCATCGGAGTCATTAATTGAACAATCGTAGCATCAAAAGTCATGTGAAGAAATGCGTCAAAGAATAAATTTAGTCAGAATACATTCTATTTATGACCTCACCAGCGTTTTCCACGAGAAAACATCTAAAATAGAGTGAAAGAACATCTAGAAACATCTAGATTCTGGAGGATCTAGATGTTATTATTGAACACGTCAAAATGATGCCCCCATCCCTACCCAAAGGTAAAAAATCAGAATTTTGGGGGCAGGGGGAAGGGTCAAATAAAGTTCTGATGCCAATTGTCAAGTCTGTAGACAAGACGGTATGTTATTAGCGCTGGAACACGCACACTCCTTCACAATCACAAAAACACACGGAGATGTTGCTTTTAAATACGGTTCAATTCTGGGGGCAACATGGCATTAGGGTGTCAAACAGAAGTGTTTAAGTCTTGTACCGGGGCCCTTTACCCCAAGGACTCTTCTCTCTTGATCTCCACCCACTTTTCCCCTTTTCCCTCTCTCTTCCTCTCTTCTGGTACCCTCTTTCTCTTCTCACCCCAATTTTCTCTCTACTTCTCTCTGTATCTGAATCTCTCTCCTCACCCTATACCCTATCCTCCATATCTCTCACTCTCTCTTAATCACCATTCCACTCTATCTCTGTCTGTCTGTCCCCCCCTCTCTCTCTGGGGCTTTGATAATTTTCCAGAATTTGGCTCACACCCCTAATGCAAAAAAAGCATATCAATACGCAGATACAGGTATAGTTACGAAGTAACAAGATGAAAATAGACCGACAAGGTCACCTGGCGTTTTCTGGGTCAAAATATCAACTAAACTTTTTTGGAGCATATTTTCGGAGTGAAGGATGGGCCTAAAAATGTAAGATCCGACACGCTCACGATGCAGTTCCAATGGCTGAGTGGACAAATACCTGGGTGTTAAACCCAGCAAGTTGGGTGAGATTTCCGGGAGCTTACTCTTTATATCCGATCTGTACAGTTTGTTCCCTTCCGTAGAATGACAACCCAAGTTGAGTTGTGGTACAGACGTAATTTTTGTGAAAATGTATTTATTTATCTATTAGAATAAAATAACGCCCTGCATATCTATACGATGAACTTTCGTTGATAGCTCAGACAAGCCTGATTGTCGATCAGTTGGTCGTGAGTTCAAATCACAGTACAGGAATGTCAGTTTTACATATCGGTTTACATGGTTTAAAGATAGGTAGAAAGAAAGAAATGAGAACGGAAGAAAGAAGCTCGAAATAAAGGAAAGAAGAATGGGACAAGTGAGGAATGAATAAGGAATGGAAGGAAAAGAGGGAGATAATAAAAAAGAAAGGAAGAAATGAGAAGGGCAGAGAGAAGAAAAAAAAAACGGGAGAAGCCAGGAATGAAGAAGGCATGAAAGGGGAAAAAAGACATTATGAAAATGGAAGGAAGAAATGAGAGGGGTAGGAAGAAGGAAAAGAAGAAAGAAAGAAGGGAGGAATGAGGAAAGAATGAAAGGAAAAAGAAGATATAATGAAAAAGAAAGGAAGAAATGAAGAGTGGGAAAGGGTGAAAGAAAGAGAGATTGACGAACAAAAGAGTAAAGAATGAAAAAAGAGAAAAGGAATAAAGAGAAAAATTGAAAAAAAAATTGAAAAAAAAAAAGAGGAAAGACAGATGAAATGAGAAAGAAACGGCAAAAATAATTATATAACAATTCGAAATTGGTTTTCAAAAAACAGCTCTGGATAGTCACTCAATAGTAACCGTCACCTTACCAACGTCCTTTGGTAGCACATCGTGTTGGGTGATCAATTTTTTTAAAAATGGAAAAAAAGTTGATCTATAGATACCTTACTTTTCTCGCCTTTTATCGGACTGTGATTACTGAAAAGGTCCGAATTTTCAAAGACAAAGTGTGAATGTTGTTGGACAAAAATTCACCATAAACATACATTGCAAATTGGAACCTCCACTAAAAACCTATCTAAGGGGAAATTTTTTTTTAAAAGTTTTCAGTTCTCAATTCCTTTGGTGTGGCCTGTACGCATGATACACACCCAGCCAACCATACCGACTTAGAAACTGAAGAAACCCATGTTGAAACTTTTAGTGACAGTTTTGGTTGATGGTTTCAAATATGTGTTCTCACTTTGTCGTCTCACAACAGACGAGATCTCGTTTTGCCAGGTAACATGAACACCCTGTTTCCGGTCCAATTACTTTTATCAGACAAAACTGTTTTCTACTGATGGAATATCGCCTGCAGATATCTAGTTCTCTTGTTGAAGCCAAAGACGAATGTTATCAGTTTTGGCAAAGGAAAGGTTGAATTCTTCCTCCAGAATCTGATGATTTCAACTGACGACATTAATAAGACGAAGAAGCGTCAGTTCCGGGATCTCGATATTTGCAGTAGTGGAAATGGGCAACAGCGTATACCCACTGCACTATTTCCTGTTTTTTGTATGTTCAATATCCACTAAAGGAGAAATTACCGCATAGCAAACTTTCCGTAAAACCAATTCCCAAAACCCATTTCCACCATTGGGTATGTGATTATTTCAAGGAAATCCACCCTTTGATCTTTTGGTCTGACGTTTTATTATAGCAGATCATCTATTTATATTATAGTCATGTCGCTGTAATAGAGCCCCGTGGGAATTTTTTGAGTTGACTAATCAAACCAATCGGACGTGCTGAAGGGACCTCCGGTAGGAATTTTACAATCAAACGTCACAAACCCTTGATTCAAAATTGAACACATGATTTATGACATTTGATTGTAAATAGCTTTACTCGGCATCCTATCACACTCTATATAACAACCCCATATTTGATTAGAAAAAATGTTTTTAAGACTAGATATTTTCTGCGAATAAAGGCCACGATGAAAAATGGTGCTATATTTTTTGCAACTAATCAGGAACGTCCACCCAAGATACTCTTACACACTGAGGAGCCCTTGAGAACAGAGGTTCCGAAACTGGGATCTGTTGTTCCCCGTTGTTCCATCAAAAAATGGCCGGGTCTGCAGTTGGAAACTTGAGATACTACCTTGTCTTTGATCAGAGATTGATCCTAATATGGCGAATCTAATGGCAGAGAAGAATCAACCATCGAACAGTTATCGATAAACATAATTTACAGAAACCTGTACCATCATCATCATCATCATCATCATCAGTCTTTTAACGTCCGTCGTTGGACATAGACCTTCCCCTGGATACGCCACATTTCTCTGTCATGGGCGTCGCAGAGACAGTAGTTCTTGAATCTGTCCAGTTCATCTCTCCATCTTGTGTTCTGTCCGCCTCAGCTTCTTATGTGATCTCTGGGGGTCCATGTTGTGAAAGGTGATGTCTATTGGTTGTCTTTCATTCTTGCAACATGACCTAAAAAAATGCCATTTGAGTTTTTTTAATAGTTTCTATGATGTCTTGGACTCCAATTTTCTTCCTTATTGACAGTACTCTCTTGTGATCTCTCCATGTAAGGTTGAGCATGATTCTCTCATGCACACGTTGCATACTTCTCAGCTTGCAGGTCTGTCTCTTGCTTAGGTTCCATGTTTCAGTTCCATTAGTGACTATCGGAAGAATACATTGGTTGTATACTCTTCTTTTTAGGATTATTGGGATCATCTGGTTCTTGAAAGTTGAGCTTGCTCTGCTGAAGGCTTGCCACCCAAAGTGATTCTTCGCTTGATTTCCTCCTCTTTTGAGGATCTCATGGAGATTCATTGTCCTAGGTAGATGTAGTGGCCTACCTTGCCGAATTTTGCATCTTCTATTTTGACAGTTATGTTCTTATTCTCAACATATTAAGATTCGATTAAATACAATCTTTTTGAAGTAAAACGTTGCTTATTATTCATTCATTACAGTCTAAAAGTTGAATGCTGAAAATAGGGGTTCGCAAGGGTATTTCCTTTGTAGGAGGGGTCCTGTAGTATCCAAAGTTTCGAAACCACAGCAGTTTGTCCATATGGTTCCATTACGTAATTCAAAAATCCTGTCGGGCTAAAATACAGCGCTAGGACTATCGTATGACTTTTCTGTTCGTTTGTTTTTCTTTCTCAGTCCGTAATACGTAATAAAAGTAAGATCAAATTTATATTTTACTGTTAAAAATATCTTCTGGCCACCTTTTCTGTGCCGTTCATCGTTAAGCTACCCACACCTTCTTTTGTGGATGGCTCATTTATTTTCTCTGTTTGTTTAATTTACTTATTTTGGGAAGCCAGTGACGAGACCAAGATGTAGGAGCAGAGAGCAGAAGGTCAGATTCATTCCTTCGAAAAGACATTAGTGAGAGTCTCAACAAGACTGGAGAAACCCCTGTCGACAATTTTGGTTTATTTTGTTAGTTTTGGTTGAGGGTTTCAGCTATTGTGTAAAAATCATCATCATCACCACCACCACCACCACCACCATCATCATCATCATCATCATCATCATCATCATCATCATCCTTTTAGTGTCCATTGTTGGGCATAGACCTTACCCAAGATTCACCAGACCCCCTCTATCGCGGGTGTCACGAAGTCAGTACTTTCTGAACTTGTCTAGTTTGTCAAGCAATCTCATTTTCTGCCCGCCACAGTTTTGCATATGATTTCTGGGAATGCACGTTGTGAAGCGTGATGTCTTATGGTTGCCTGATATTCTTGCTGCATGGCCATCCCACTGCCACTTGAGTTTCTTGATGGATTATGCGATATCTCTGATATGTTCATCCTCTAATTGTGGTGTCTTGTGGCCTCTCTAAATGATGCTGAGCACGATTCCCTCCAGTGTACGTTGTGTGGTTCTCAGTCTGAGGATCAATCATTTACTTAGGTTCCATGTTTCAGCTCCATAGATGACTATCGGCAGGATGCATCATTGACAATTGCTTGTTTGAGCTTCCTATCGTAATTCTTACTAAAGACTTTGTTATTTACGCCTTGAAGTTAAAATAAAATCAAAAACATAATCATTTTATTAGGAATACTCTGAACTAAACGTAACTGTAGCAGATATTATGTAAATAATATAAGGGTTTTCTGGGCTACGGGTTGTAAAAGATGGAAAACCAATTAGGATCTTCTTGTGTGAATAAGTTAATATATAAATTGCAACTACGATGTCGACAACGGGACCCCGACCAGCCAACCACGCCTCATACGCATCAAAAAGTATAAGTTTTTACGTGACCAACTGAAGTGACAACTTCGCCTTAGATTTAGTTATTGGATCAATTACGTCATTGTTTATGGACTTATCCACTGAATGAACTATTATCGTCTTTGATTTATGTATTATTTGAAATGTCTTTCTTTGAATATTAAAGTTCACTAATTTTTTCATAAGAAATATCATGTTTCGTCACAAGCGGGGAACCGGCATATTGCATTCATTATTATTCTGTCAGATTATATATCTGTTTCTTGATGATATAATTTTCTGCGTTGAGAAACAATAGTGCAGAAACAAACAGTGAACGAACTAGATGGGAACTGGTAGATAAAACAGTTATTTGGGACTTCATCTTTTCACGGGCTCTTTAGCTCAATAGAAAGAGCCAAGCTACATTAAAGCGGCTACCTATCTATCGCTGATACGATTTCTGCAGTGGCTCCATTTTCTCTAATTGTTTATTCGATGTCCGCTGTCTCGGCCAAGTGACAAATCCTGCGTGAACTAGCGGGAGGTTGTTTCAAACGATATAACGCATTCGTAATTATTCTGTCTGATCACATATCTATTTCTTAATAATAATAATAATTAGAACGATAAATAAATGGAGATACATGAATATATATAATAATAAGTTTTCTTGTCTCAACTCAACATGAAACATTATTTTCAGTCACTTATTTTCTTTAAAAAAACAATTAGTTTCAAATGATCAGTTTTTCTATCATGTCTTAGTCATTGTTACGGCAAAACAAACTCATCTCATTTAATTATAACCATATAATTGTTTATATTTTTAGCTATGCTAATCTATTTCACGTGGACCAATCCATTATAACTTTTAGGTTGTGACAGGACTCGGACAGGACATACAACCATGCAATTATGGAAATAAACATACTTATCGGCGTATATGGCTTCTATATGAATAGATATATATATATATATATATATGCACAACAGTGGAAAAAGTCACCTTGCGCTACCATTGTATATAACCTATATATATGCATATGCGTGTCTGTGTGCGTATGTGTGTCTGTGTGTCTGTGTGCGTATTGTGTATCAGATTATTGTTTCCTTATGATGCAATATCATGTGTGAAGTTACTAAGTGACCTCCTAAAATTTGAGGTAATTCATGCATTATTTTCATTTCTTAAGGAAAATGATAAGATATTTTAATGGAAGGCGTGGAGAAGTTTTTGAACTAAATCTGGTTTACATGTGCTTTTTAAGGAAAGCCTATCTTAATAGACATCGTTGATTATTCATTCATTGCAAACAGATGCGATACACCAACAAATACAAATATATCTAACTACCTATCTATCTATCTATCTATCTATCCACATATACATAGATAGATATAGATGTAGAGATATAGATTCCCGGAACAGTTATCCGGGAAACATCAAATGTCCCCGACAAGAAAAATTCGCACATAGTATTATGATACCCAAATCGGTGTAAAACATAACATCCTTTGAACAGCTTACATAAATTGCGTTAACAGATATTTGTGAATAATTGATCGACATGACATATATATATGAATTCAGAAAAAACATGTTTTGTGTTCAAAATTGTAAAGCCTTCTGGAATATATATATATATATACATATACATATATATATATATATATATATATATATATATATATATCAAAGCACAAATCAGTAATTCAATACCCTATGTATGGTTGGTTTATTTCATAAAGTGCTCTATACATTCAACATGAAGTTGAGCTAAATTAAGTTAAGGTTCAGTTTTCATCATCATCATCATCATCATCATCATCATCATCATCATCATCATCATCATCATCAGTCTTTTAACGTCCGTTGTTGGACATAGACCTTCCCAAGGATTCGCCACAATTCTCTATCATGAGCATCGAAGTGCCAGTATTTCCTGAATTTGTCCAACTCATATCTCCATCTTGTGTTCTGTCGACCTCGGCTTCCTATGTGATCTCTGGGTGTCCATGTTTTGAGACGTGATGTCCATCGGTTGTCTTTCATTCTTGCAACATGGCCTACCCTTTGCTATTTGAGTTCTTTTAATAGTTTCTATGGTGTCACGAACACCTGTTTTCTTCCCTACATACTGTGCTGTCTTGTGATCTCTCCATGTAAGGTTGAGCATGATTCTCTCATGCACACGTTGCATAAGCTCTAGATATCGTAAAATAATGGATTCGCTACACAAACGCGTTCAAGTTCCTGTCCTTTTGGGGCTTCTACTGAATCCAGGATTTCACTATATATATATATATATATATATATATATATATATATATATATATATATATATATATATATATATATATGTGTGTGTGTGTGTGTGTGTGTGTGTGTGTGTGTGGATTCCAGGAGAAGAACCCCAAAAAGTGGAAATTCAAGCACCTTCGAAATCGACCCCAAAGTTGCTCGAATAAAACAAAGAAGCAGGGCCTCTGAGAGGAATTTTAGAAAGTGGTGCATCTGTTATATATCCTACAGCACACCATACAATGCAACTTGCCAGTAAACGATACAGACAACTTATTTTTTTTAAGGATTTATCGTATTGACTTGAATCTTTCTATACACAGCTGGACCAAAGACACTCTCGGACCCCCTTTGCACAAGCTGCACCCCCTTCTCTGATGCCCCTGCGAAGACGCGTTGCTGATTTCGTCAATTTGTTTCAATACATGGATATTTTTCAGCGCAAATCAACCATCCAAACTGCTATGGCGTTTTTAAGCACTGAAAAAAATTTATACATACGTACAAACACCATAGTCACTGGGTTTGTTTGTTTATTTGTGTGTCTGCTCATGTCATGGTGAAGACCCAAGTTTTACTCTCTTTCTCTCCTTAAGGCTGATTAAGGGAGGAAGAGAAAGACATGTGGCCAGCAGATAAAGCGTGGCTGAGCACTGCAGCTGGCGCACAGACATAGTTCACTGTCTTCCCCTCTTTAAAGCTGATTGGAAGAGAAAGAGGCGAAGACATGTGGCCAGCAGCTAATGTGTGGCAGACTGCTGTAGCTGATACACAGAATAAGTTTGCTGTCTCTGTGTGTCAGTTTGTCAGGAAAGTATAATTTCTACCCTCTTTCTCTCTTCAGAGCTGAATTGAGTGAAGGAAAGACTGAGACGATGTTTAAATATAGAAATAACATTTAAAATTCCTGTCATTTCTTACCGTTTCTGTAGCATTCAATATTTTTTAAATTACGCTGGAATGGTTGTGGATAGAGGAAAGGTTCCGAAAATGGGATGGCAACACAAAGACCGTGAAGAAGGCAGAGAGAGGGAGAGAAAAGCTGGAAAAGGTACATAAAAAGGGTAGAGGCGTCAAAACAAACAGGTATTCTACAAAAGATAAAGAGTCACGCTTCTTGAGGGACAACTCCCAATGGAGTGTAACTGCCGGTGACGAAATTTCGGTTTCTGTTGCGTCAGCTAAGTGATCCTTGCAAGTCTCAAGTCGGGTCAAGATCAGGACTTTATTCCTACAAGTTTTTTATGATCACCCCCTTGGCAGGATGCAAATCCATCGAAGAGAAACATTCACTTGAATCACACAGTCTAGAGTGCATTCAATTTGCAGCTGAGTGCACTCGGATATTTGCCCCAGTGAAGAGTTTACCACTTTCTTCGCTTATACCAGGATTTGAACCCGGCACCCTCCGCATGTGAAGCAGTTGTGCTAACCATTATATCATCTGTATATTCGATTTGTATTTCAATTTTCTTTTATTTTTACACCTAGGATGACCGTCAGGGGAGCGACGATTTATGAACTAGTATTTAAAGGATAAAAAAAGGCATAACATACACTTGGTCTCGTGGGTGGACCTTTTTCATTACTTTCCCTGAAGAATTCCTGGTGAAGTTATTAATTCTTCTTTGGAAATTATCGAAACTGAAGCGACTCCAGTCCTCTCATCCCATAACGGGTCAGACAAAGAATTCAGGAGTGATTTCAGGTGGTTAAATGGTAAAAGCAAGACTGACGGGAGGTTGAAAAGGGCTCATTGACATTTCTTCTGCATTGTGGACGTCTACAATAATCCGGAAAGTTTACCAACTTCACGCGAACACCCATAGCAAAATTGACGGAACACAAAGACAACGTTGGTTACTTCACATTTCGTTAATCTCGCGAGAACAATTCAAATCTCGCTGCGCCCCCGAGAAGAGCTGCGTTTGACACAGGCGAACAAAAGACAGTTCTGTGCGATTTTTCCCCTGGTTCTCTTATCTCTCTTTGATTTGGACTTCGTTGTTTGTGTTCGTTTGCTTCAGCTTATCTCAGAGATAACGTTTAGGCCAGGCTACGATGACAGTATGAGGCAGCGACGGGTGAGGCTGACGCAGGGGTAGGGCAACAGTTTTAATAGATTTATTGTTGTCAAGTTTCATTGTCACGAGAACGTGACCGGGTAGACTGCTGCAACTCACCTCGAAACAAAACGTACCTATCCGTATTATCTCACTTTCGCTCTCCCACTCTCTGCCACTCTCTCCCTCTCTCTCTCTCTCTCTCTCTCTCTCTCTCTCTCTCTCTCTCTCTCTCTCTCTCTCTCTCTCTCTCTCTCTCTCTCTCTGTGTATACATGAGTGTGTGCGTGTGTGGGGTGTGTGCTTATATGCACGAATAAATGTAAATGCATACCTATATTTACATATATATATATATATATATATACATATATATATATATATATATATTGGGTATGTCATTATATTGAAAGGTATATATGTAAAATATTTATATACTTGCTTATACACACACACACACACACACACACACACACACACACACGTACACACACTCACTGTACAGTACCTGTCATAAATGTTTGAACAAACAGCCATCCTACTTCTAATTGTTCAGGTTTGAGAGTTAAAAACAGGGACTTTACGCGAGAAGAATCATATCTTTGCAATCAGCACAAGGCATGCATTTATTCATGTTTTGTGTATTTCGAATGCTGAATGCTTGAAAATGTTTTTTGATCAGGATTGAATAGTTAAAAATGAAAAAAAACAACAACAATTTTTTTGTTCCTATCCTTCTAAAATCGTGTTCAGAATCGATCTAGGGAATTTAAAAAGTGAACTTACATTGTTGTTTGGAACAGTTGCCGAACTAGCACGTAATTATGTCCCAGTACTCCTGCTCAAAATCTATAATGGCCCCCATAATCTCAGAGAATAACAACAGATTTTGTGCTCGTTCAAATATTTACGAGCAATACGAACTGTCTTTTATAACACTGATAAAAAAAGTACACATACACGTATATAATGGTAGTTATTTCACAATGTAAAAGTAAAAAATTTGTACACAGTTATGGGTCAGATAGATATGGCTGTGCTTGAACCCTAGTGAGGAAGTGGAAATGTGGACTGATATGTTCTCTTTTTTTCCCCTTATATACTGTGCTGTCTTGTGATCTCTCCATGTAAGGTTAAGCATGATTCTCTCATGCTCACGTTGCATACTTCTCAGTTTGCAGCCGTGATATCATAGAAACTATTAAAACACTCAAATGGCAATGGGCAGGCCATGTTTCAAGAATGAAAGACAACTGATGGGCATCACGTCTTACAACATGGATCCCCAGAGATCACATAAGAAACCAAGGCCGACAGAACACAAGATGGAGTGATGAACTAGACAGATTCAGGAAATACTGGCTCTGCAATGCCCATGATAAAGGATTTTGACGAATCCTGGGGAAGGTGTATGTCCAACGACGGACGTTAAAAGACTGATGATGATGTTTGCTTTGTCTTGGTTCCTGAGTGGTTATGTTGATGGAGTGTGTGTCTGTGATTACTATGTTTTGAGTATGTGTGTTTTATTCTTTTTTTTGTGTGCGTATGTGCGTGTGTTAATGTATGATTGTTACCAATGGGTCTGTTTGTCTTCTTGAAGACTTAGTGAGCGTTCGCGCGTGTGAAAGTGATTAGTTTGTCAATGCGTTTTTCTTCTTTCTTTCGTGTGTGTTTGTGTGTGTGTGTGTGTAAATGCCCTTCCTGAAGGGTCAGTGTGTTTTCGCTTGTACGAGTGACCAGGATTCCTGAGAGGGTCAGTGTGTGTGTATCTGTGTATGTGTGTGTGTTTATGATTGGTAAGTTATATCTCTCCTTTAGGTGACAAACGTTAAAATGTGTTCATACAAGCATGTTTAACACATCCGTTTTATTATGTATGCATACAAGTTGATGATTCCCATACGTGTAAGATTATTTATAACACACACGCACACACACGTATATCGAATAACCGTAGCCCCACAAATCAATGAGCCAACCAGCCAAAGGGCTATATATTCTCCCTTTGCTCGCCCTTTGTGTATATTTGTATGTGTCCGGACGCTCCTGGTCACTTGTTCGAGACAACATCATTGAAACTTTGCAAGAGTACACCACTAGGCACCATCTAAAAACGGTCTCTTGGTTTACGAAAAAAAAAAGTGCTTTTTCAGGTCCCTATGGTCATTTTGGACCAACAATACCCTTATCTTGTGTTGATATTTTGTAGATCATTTTTAGTATTGATTTTTTTTTCGATATTTAAAAAAAATTAATCTAAAATAACAATTTCTAGATATCTTTAGATATCAAGTTCACATACACACGCAGTCTTATTTATGCAAGGTACGGACACACACACACACACACACACTCAAACGCATATATATATATAAATCTATATGAAATGCACCAGTGATTAAAGGTTCCTACATTATTGTAGACACAGTCAGTTTGTTTCGGAACATGTTCAGAATAATTGCCCGTAAATAAACGAATCCATATACATAATACAATGCACAGCGTTATTAAAGTACAACCTACACTCCCTCTCTCTCTCTCTCTCTCTCTCTCTCTCTATATATATATATATATATATATATATGAAAACAAAATGTATATATTGTCAAAAACAATACACACACACACACACACACACACACATATATATATATGCGTGTTTGTGTGTGTGTGTAGTGTTTTTGACCTCCTTTAATCTCTCTCTCTCTCTCTCTCTCTCTCTCTCTCTCTCTCTCTCTCTCAATCTCTCTACACACAGAGATAATAATGTCTTTTATTAGGTCGTAATATCGGCCCCAGAAACATTCTTATCAAAGGCTTTGATTTAAGACCGTCTTCTGACAAGTTAACTATTCGCACATTTCTAGATCAACTACAAAACTCTTCAAATGAAAACTCCCTGAAAAGAAAGAAAAAAAAAACTTCATAAGTAAACTGGCACGTGAAATAATGAAAACAGGTCAGGTTAGTCACTCAATAGAAACCGTCACCTGACCAAGATCTTTCTGTCACATGTTGAGAAAGGTCAGGTTGATTGAATGATCAAGAGAAAAGGTGATCAATGAATGAATTACTTACCTCTCTCGCCTTTTGTAAAAGAAAAGAGTTAAAAAATTTTTTAAAATGTTCAGATATGTTTGAAAAAATTATCTGATTAATTACTCTAGGGAAACTGTCACGTATTTTGGCAGCAAACAATAAAAGAGTGGTGATCAATAAAAATAAGCGTGGAAGCTGCTGAACACAAACTAAGGAACCAGATTAGCATAAATTTACATTGTGAATGAACCCATCATAAAAAAACCTATGAAGGAGGTTCAAAAGAAAGACATAATAAAGAGTGAATATTTTAATTTTGTGCCTTCCATTGGCGCGACACATAGATAGATAGATAGATAGATAGATAGATAGCCAATTCAAACTAATTTGAAAAATGGAGAAACCTATGCTGACAGTTGTGGTTGACAGTTTCTAATTAGAAACTGATGTTTTTCCGTTTAAATATTTATAGCTCAAACAAACAGATGATCCCATGTGTTTTGCTCGCTCGGGAATACACGAATAGATATTGTCCAAAAACGCATGTGTCTTTAGTCAATTCTAGAAAATGTCCTCTGGCAAACTTTCTCTTGACACCCCGCCGGCATCTTCGAAACAATTAGGTTGTTACATATTGAGTGTTATTTTAAGAATAGTGAGATGAAGGCTGATATAAACAACAGAAAAGAATAAAAAGAACAAATATTTTATTCAAAATGAGTACAAATTATGACTTGCCTATTATTGAACCCTTTTATTACGCATACGTAGAGCAAGATGCTTGAAAAGATGATAATCTGTACGAAAACTGTTAGGTAACTATGCAGGGTGCTGCAGGACTTCATATCCTAACTCTTAAGGCTTAGATACAGGTGAGATGTAGGCAGTCAGGTAATGTCATTCAGTTATTCTGGGACTTATTTTTCCAACTTTTCTATTGTCTAGAGATGACGTGATATGGCTGATGTAGAAGGCCTAGAATCCCCAGAAAGTACTCGAACCATCGATTGTGGGTCGCTGGCCGCTGCTGTCGACAACTCTTCATCGTCATTAACAGGTTTGAGCCTCCATCTTGGTTTATTTGGTATCCATATTTCAAGACCTAAACTTTTCAGGAACAATGCTGAACAGTTTACACTGTATCAGTGTTCCTTTTCTAGGGTTATTGTTTCAAATGAGTAATATTTTGATTCGATATTTATCGTTCTCTGTTTATATATATATATATATATATATATATATATATATATATATATATTTAGAGAGGGTCTTTATGACTAGAGCTATATTTTCTTACAACACTGACCAAAGAAATTACGACCGTTAAGAGAAATGAAGAGATTCTCGACCAATGGAGGATCTCTGGAGCTCCCTGCGGAATGGAAATATTCTTTCTATCAAAAAATTCTGTA
Organism: Thysanoteuthis rhombus; assembly: GCA_963457665.1. Classification (NCBI taxonomy): domain Eukaryota; kingdom Metazoa; phylum Mollusca; class Cephalopoda; order Oegopsida; family Thysanoteuthidae; genus Thysanoteuthis; species Thysanoteuthis major. Next base: position 38,848,089 of record OY735233.1, on the reverse strand, counting down.
TTAAATCTCACTAAATCTCACTGATTACACCAGAAAAGAGAAAAAAGTGACGATTAAGAACTAAACGTCAAATAATTTTGCAAAGTTCCAAATAACTAGTCTCAGATTTACTCAGATGAGGAAACATGAGATTATAAACCCATTAGAATGCAGCTCAGCCTTCACTGTGAAGAATCACACGCTATATCAAGCATTTTCCGGTTAGATCTGGCTGATTTTTCACCAATTTAGCCGATAAAAATCTACAATAGACAAAAATCTGACCAATTTGAATATGATAATTGAAAAACTAACCTGAAGAGATCACAAGAAAGCACAATATATCAGGAAAGAACAGGGTTCCGAGACATCATAGAATCTATTAGAAAAATCAAATTGCAATAGGCTGGTCATGTTGCAAGAATGACAGACAACCGATGGACATCATGATTCACAGCATGGATCTTCAAAGATCACACGCGAAACCGAGGCCGTCAAAATACAAGATGGAGAGATGAGTTGGACAAACGCAGGAAATACTGGCTCTGCGACGCCCATGATAGAGAAATGTGGCAGATCCTGGGGAAGGTCTATGACCAACAACGGACGTTAAAAGACCGATGATGATGATGATGAAGTTCATAAAGCAATGGACTTATAACGGCTACTGTTGGATCTTTGTATGTAACAACTTGATAAAAAAATACGTTGCATTAGCTAAAGAATCGGCTAATTATCAATTATCAGTCTTATGAGTTATCGAAAGTCCGGAAAACCGGTCAGACAAAGAAGTAGACACCGGATCAACAGAATGAGAGACATCCAACTCGAACTAGCGATGTTCAACGAGTGAAGCAGTCTATAGTAAAATACGGAAAAAACAACCGGACCAGGACTTAACAAAAGAAAAAATCAACTAGACTGGTGTTCCTTAACCAAGGAGATATGCCCCTTAGGGGCGTGGGTAATTTTAAGAGGGGGTTGGCGAACCAGCCGGTTTGCATAATATCATGATAAATATACTGGTTTACCCTCAGCATCAAAGAATGGCGGCAATAATCAAGTAATTTTCTAGTTGCATTGTACTTATGACATGTCATTATGTCACGCGGCATTTTCTTTTGTTCAATATCTCCTGAATATCAAACTAATCTAAAAGTAAAATCCAATGAAGATACAAAGCATCAAGTTTAACGGGACAAAAAATTATATTTCTACTAAAGTACTCCATTAGACGTTACTGATGACTTAATCTTAACAGAGGACATTGCTAATTCCTAATTATCATATGTGTGGGCGTGGATTAACCTTTTTTTCCACATATTTGCCGTACTTATCCCAAACTGATCATTTCGTGGCAACAAGGTCTAACTACCGAAGGTGGGCATGATAGTTAAAACATTAAGAACTGCTGAACTAGGCGTAACATGCCAACAAGAAATGAAAATCCAAGACGAAATCGATACCAAAGAGACTATCAGACGGCATCACAAGAACATGGAAGGGAATCATCTTCTGTCGATGACGATGCAGGACTCCAATAACTAACTAACTAGAGGATCCTGGGCGAGTTTATTGTGATTGACTTACACATTACAGAGAGAATGATGCTTTTAGAAAATTGTCAAAGCAAGGAGAGTGTTTTTAATCGAATTCTGATTGATACGAATTCATATCGGTCTATCGATGACAACCGATAAATCCCTCTAATTTCTCGAATGAAAGCGCCGCAAAAAGATCGACACCAAAATTGCTATCGGAAACGCACAAATTACAATCGTCGGACTTATATTACATTGAAATTAAAGGCCTATTAAGGCGGGGGCTCTGTTTCACTTTGCTGTACATCTTGTATTGAGCACTATTGGAATAAATAAATTACATAAAATATGCATGACTTACTATGGATATTCTCTGTATCTCATCCATGTATATATTCTATTTGGACATTAGTTCTTTTAAACATGTTTCAGTAAATAGAACAGAGATTTCTCGTCAATTCGACCTTCTTGTTCGGATTATGGAATGTTGTCCACGATATCTGGTTTTAAGGAGTATATGAATTTTACAAAATTCATGTTGTTTGTGCTATTACAATTATAACACAATATATATATATATATATATATATATATATATATATATATATATATATATATATATCACGATTTCTTTGGGCAGTATTATAAGAAAATGTACCTCTAGTCATAAAAAGCTACCGCTATGACTCGGCTCTATCAACTTGAACACTTGTAATAGAACAGTATTTTTTGAAACCGTAAGGAAAGTGCTCTATCCTTTTTGTCAGCCTTAGAAGTGAGGCTCTGCATCAAACTTACTTCAGACCCAAACACCACTCATTGTATTTTACTGGTCAGCATGTCGGTCTCGCAAGCCATTTGCTGTAAGTTCGCTCTTGATTGGATCACGATACAGGAACGTGGCTGAGGGAAGAGGTTCTGGTGACAGTTTTAGTTGACTGTTTTTAAAAAAAAAACTAGGACATCTTTATTTTTTTCTCGACTGGCTCGTCACTTTTCCCATAATTATCATCCATTCCCCAAAAAATTGAATGTAGAGAAAAAAAACTCGGGCTTGCTAAAAAGTTTGCTGTCAGCTAATAGTAACTAGCCTACTTCCGGTAGAGTTCGTTAAGTCGTTAGTAGCGATCACGTGATCAGGGAAATCCTAAATCTGTCGCCTTGTCACTTCCGCTGTATGAGAAACGCTTAAAACGCCATCAAGGTTAGAGAGATAGACAAAACATAAGTAAAATGCGTGAGAAAAGAGCGAAACCTGATAGAAGTGATTACACATAGATTTATTCGAAGTATTGTTTTCGTTGTCTTTGTTCATACGTCCATAACTTTTCAAGTGCTGTACCCTACGGTCTTCTTCAGGTGCATTCGAACACGCTCTCGGAACTCCAAGTCGAACTCCTCGTGCTATACGTGGGTCAGTAGACTGTTTTTATTCCGATGTTTGAGTCTGGTCTAAGTACAAGAACCCTCGCCCTCCCCCAGGGGCGATGCAGGATTAAGAGTAACCTATCCCCTCTAATTGGGAGCTAAACTCGAGATTCTAAGAGTATTTCAGAAAATGACAAGCACATGAAGAAAGGTACAATGGTCGAAACGCTGTGAACATACAAACAACCAAGATGAGGTTAATAGTCCGAATAAATGTATTTATTATGATAACACTGCGCAACTTTTAGAAAACTTTTTTCTGTTCCTGGGTAATAAGTGTTATTTTCTGATTCATCATCATCCTCATCAGCCTTTTAACGTCCGTCGTTGGACATATACCTTCCCCAGGATTCGCCACAATTCTCTATCATGGGCGTCGCAGAGCCAGTATTTCCTGAATCTGTCAAGTTCATCTCTCCATCTTGTGTTCTGTCGGCCTCGGTTTCGCTTGTGATCTCTGGGAATCCATGTTATGAGACGTGATGTCCATCGGCTGTCATTCATTCCTACAACATGGCCTGCCCATTGCCATTTGAGTGTTTTAATAGTTTCTATGATATCACGAACACCTGTTTTCTTCCTTATATACTGTTCAGTCTTGTGATCTCTCTATGTAAGGTTGAGCATGATTCTCTCATGTGCACGTTGCATGCTTCTCAGTTTGCAGGTCTGTCTCTTGGTTAAGTTCCATGTTTCAGCTCCATAATTGACTATCGGGAGAATGCATTGGTTGTATACTCTTCTTTTTAGAATTATCGGGATAATTTTAATAATTTTAAGGGAATAATTGTCATTTTCAATACTTTTTAGACACAATTTTCTGATTGATTGTGTCTAAAAAATATTGAAAATGACAATCATTCCCTTAAAATTAAAATTTTACTTTTGCGATCATGACAATGATAATTTGAATTGTACTTATTTTCAATCGGGCAATGGGCAATTTTGTATATTTTTAGTTACATCAAGTAAGAAGAGCAATTGCATGTGAATATCACTGTCAAAGTTTTAAGGGAATAATAGCCATTTTCTGTACTTTTTACACGTAATAAACTAGAAAATAACACTCAATATCGAGGAACAAAAATCACATTGCATGGTGTTATCCCGTATTTCAAAAATTTCCGACAGAATTGATAATCTGATGTCAGGTTTATTAGAAACCGTCATGCGAAACTGTCACCAAAACTGTCAAAATAGGTTTCTTCAGTTTTCTAGTTGTACGTATGTGTGTGTATGTGTGTGTCATGCGTATAGGCCGTACCACAGGAGCCATTTACTCCTTACTTGTGTTTACAAAAAAAAACAAAAAACTGTTTTACAAATCCCTCCAAAAAGGATTTTAGTGGGGACGGGGTCAATTTGCGATGTTGGTTTATGCTAGATTGATCCCCAATTTTGGCTAGCATTGATGCTTGTTGTTTGAAAATTTAGACTTTTTTAGTGATCAAAGAGAACAAGAAAAACGATTCATTCATTGATCAACTCTTTTTCAATTTTTTTAATTGATCACTCCTAACACGACAAAAGGCCGGTGGTCACGTGATGGTTTCCAATGTGCAACTAACCAGACCTGGGAAATCTCAGTTGCGTGCGAGGTAGACAATTCTTGGTGGTTGTTGGCTGTAGATATCAAGACGCTTTGCATCTGGATGTAAGTATCCCCTACTTTCCGAAAGTTCGCTTTACGCCACTTTTTAGCTTTTACAAATGAAGTGCGAAAAGCAGAAATAGATATTAAGCGTTAGTTTTGGAGCGAGTCGCTCTTGTGGCAGCGCACATTCTTTCCCACTCTTTTCCTTTCTCGAATAGATTAATGGTAATAACTTCTCCGCTTTAAACCATTTAGGTTTACGGAAGGTTTTCATAGGAACCTACCTCTGCTGGATAGTTAGAGCACCTCAACTAAGATACCAGGTTTTTTGTTTTTTTTAAATGACCACTTCCCCACTAAGAACTTTGGTGAGAGGACGAATCTTCAAAAACTAACTCGCTAAAAACCTGTCCGGAGTCCTGTTGATAACCACAGAAAATTTGATAGTATTACTCTGGACAGACAATTGCTGAATTATAGTGAGATGTAAACCGATTATTGGTCCCAGCTACATGGAAAATTTCAGTTGTTTTTATCATGTTTGATTAACTTACAAAAAAGTTATCAATTTTGGTTCATAATTTTTTTTTTCAGTTTAATAAAAAAAGGATGTTTTAAATTGAGCATATCTGAAACTTTGGTAAAAGATAGACATGAAAGTTTAATACATAATTCAGAAATATATGTAGATTATTTTTCTTAAGAGATTTCTTTGTAAAGGCAAAAAAGTTTATTTTTGCTGGGGGCACTTTTTCGAAAAAATGAAATAAACCTCAAAAGATTTTGAAAAAAATTCAAAATACTTTTAGGAGCATCTTGCTAACACATTTCCCGAGAAGATGGCATTAGTTAAATGGAAATCGGTTCATAAATACGAGCTTTCCTAAATTTAAAAAATATAGTTTTGAAAAAATCGTGTTTAAAGTTTTTATAACCAAAAAACCACATAAATGATACTACATTTATTTATCTACATTTTTACATCATTGATATTTTGCATACAGTATTAACATATTTATACAACATACAATATTTACATCATATAAACTTATTTTTTTTTATAAAAATAATTACTGCTGTCGGTGTCTCACCGTATATTATACCTTAACGGCGCCAGACATTAGATATACTTATCATATACCATCCGAAAGAAAATCGATTTTTCTATAAAATGATCTAAAAGACCAAAAATGTCCACATTTGACCAAATTAGGCGTAAGTTTCCCCCTTAAGCAGACGAACAGAGTGAGCACTACATAAAAATAATAATAAAATGATATTTTTTATTACATCAGTAAAAACCCGTTGATTTCCCAGAGCTTCGAGGAAGACGTCCGTTTTCTTTGA